>JAEHOC010000024.1:992500-1576468 GCA_016834605.1 Chlamydomonas incerta
CAGGGGCGGCTGCAACGGAGTCGGAGGAGGTGGCGGGGGTCTCGGCGGCAACGAGGGCGGGTGCGGGTCCAGCGGCGGGAGGGGGGGCGGGTGCGGGGACGGTGGCGGGTGCGGGTGCGGCGGCGGTGGCGGGGGTTGGCGTTCGGACGGCGGGATTGGCGGCAGGGGCGGCTACGACGGAGGGGGAAGTGGCGGGGGTCGCGGCGGCAGCAAGGGCGGGTGCGGGTCCAGCGGCGGGAGCGGGGCGCGGGGGCGGGGACGGTGGCGGGTGCGGGTGCGGCGGCGGGGGCGGGGACTGACGTTCGGACGGCGGGAATGGTGGCAGGGGCGGCTACGACGGAGGGGGAGGTGGCGGGGGTCGCGGCGGCAGCAAGGGCGGGTGCGGATCCAGCGGCGGGAACCGGCGTTGGGGCGGGGGCAGCGGCGGGGGCGGAGGCAGGGGCGGAGGCTGGCGTGCGGGCGGCGGCAGAGACGGCAGGGGTAGCCACGGTGGAGGGGGCGGTGGCGGTGGTGGCGACGGCGGGGGAGGCGATGGCGGGGATGGCGGCAGATGCGGGCGCGGGGGCGGGGATGGCCACGGTGACGGGGGCGGCAGCGGCGGCGGGGGCCTGAACGGCGGCGGGGACGGCGGCGGGCGCGGTAGAGGGTGCGGGGGCGGGGATGGTGGCAGCGACGGGGGCAGCGGCGACGGCGGGGGCATGACCAGCGGCTGGAGCAGGAGCGGACGCTGGAGACCCAACGGCAGTGTGGCCCACCAGTAGCAGCTCCACTTTGTCCAGATTCAGCTTTTGCCCGGTGGCGCGCGCAAAGCGGTCCATGTGCCCCAGGAAGGCGGGCACATCCTCAGCTGAGGCCAGTGCTGCTTCGGTGTCGTCGGCAAAGGCAGCCTCGACAGCGGTAGAATGCGGGTCTGCGGGGTCGAGAGGGATGCCGACGCCACACTCCTTCAGCCAGCAAAATAGAGCGTGCGCAATGAAGAGGTAGAGTAGGGGCGCGAGGGGGCATGGGAAACGCCCAGCAGGCATCAGTGAGTGAGTGAGGATTACAGGTGGTCCCTTCTCGGGTTCTCGGGTCACTCCCCTGACCATCACACCTGGCAGAGTTTGCTAGCCGTACGCATGTCACTGAGCGCAGAGATGAGTTTCATAGGCAGGTTAGGCAGGTTTGATGTCAATTCAGTAGCAGGACTAGCAGGCGCATCACCTAATCAGAACGGTGGCGCCCAATGCTGTTCAACAGGCAGACAAGGGGTGTCAGCTTTGTACAGCTGGAAAATGGGCTGAGCCCCCGTACGCTTGGGAGCTAGTAGGCATGTAACGGCCCCGTCAGAGCCGCCATGCCCCTACGAAGCACAGGCGCATGGCTAGGGACACGCAGGTTGGGGCCCGTGCGGGAATTCCCGCGCCATCCATGTGCTTGCCTTGGCACGTTACCAAACACCCCAAGACTTTCTTAAGCCTCCTGCCATACTCAACACTTCCCCGGCGTCCCACGCTCAAAGGGCCAGGCGCGGGGCGGGGGCGACCTCGGGGCTTCTCGGCATTCTGGCGCGTCGGCAGGCATGGCTCGGCAAGTCGCTCAAAGCTTTCGATATACTTCCCCGCTTTGCTTGCCGCCAACATAGTTTGACTTATAGACTGCATATCAGCGGGCACCGGATGCTTTCCTTGCGACCTCGCGAAAGTCAATTGTCCATGGAAGCGCGAAGGCACTTCTCGCGCCGCCCGAATTTTCCCTGCCACCTATTTACATGCAATAGGCATTAACAAATCCTAATACGTAGCAGTCGCGGTTTGCGCCAGTATGTTTTGCCGACGCAGCCACGAACGCACGCACGCACGGACAGGGGTGTTCCTGGGGGGCTTCGCCCCCCCCCTGGAACGCTTCGCTGGGGGGGGGCTCAGCCCAAAAAGTAGGTACATACAGAGGAACCCGTTGAAACCAGCGCCCCAACTAGCCTGAATTGCCATCGGCCCCTCAATCCTGCCCACGGTCGCATGCAACCCCACCCCATCTCAAACGCACAAACGTGGCTATAACACTACTCGCATTTCCGTGTTTGGTCAATCAAGTCAGATAGTCGTAAGCGCAGCATCACAGACTGTTAGTGTTTGGTCTCAGACAGTTCAGGAATCACATGTCGTCAAGGTCACACACATCCGGAATGGCCACTTCCATCCGGTCACCCACACACACGCAGGAAGGGGTGTGTGTCGGACACTTTCAGCCAGGCCTTATCCCGCCGGCGCCGTGGCAATCCAAGCGAAGCGAAGTCAGCTAGCAAGCCTCTGATGCTAGCTAGTGCTACCGCCTTGGCCCGGGCCAGAGCCCCCTCAGTGAACGGCTTTCGTGCGCGCATGTACCGCCGTGCACTCTCCATCGCATTAAGTGCGGCCAGGGCCACCACCTCCCATACGCACTGCTGTATCTGCGTTGGGTCCGGGCTCTCCAGCAGCCAGACGTGATGCCGCCGTACAGGGCAGCCCGCGTCGGTGCGGCCAGCATTGATGGTGTCCTGTAGCAGCTCCACCACACTCTGCGCGATGGGGCACTCCCAAAAGTGATGCAGTCGAGGCGAGGGCGGCATCACCGCCGGTAACGGGGGAGAGGTGTATGCGCCACATATGCACGGCTCCGGCGAGCTGCCATGGATGTGCGTATTTCCCAGCATGCCCACACCGTCAACCGCCAACCGCCACAGCACCTCCTTGTGCTTCAGTTCCCATCGTACTTGCCACACCGAGGCCATGTGTCGCCGGAACTGGACCAAACGCTGGCGCCCGGGGGCGGGAGGCAGTGTGACGCCCAGGGCTTCAGCCACATAAGCATGTTGAAGACGTGTGCGGTCCTCATTGACGCCAGTTAGCTGCATTGCTGTGCCGTCGCGGACAGCCAAGGCCGTCAGGGGAACGGGGCGTTGGTGCCCCTGGATGAACCATCCCATGCGGCTGACAATCATCGCCACGACCTGGTCCTCGGTGGGCAATGCTGGGGCAGGGGTGGCTGCGTGGGTAGGTGGGTGGACGGGGACGGGGGCTTGCTGGGCGGCGGCGGGACCTAGGGGGTCGGTCGCTGGGGCGGGGGGACGCGCTGACGGCGTTGGTGCGATACGCGGCGACGCTGGGGGCGCAGGGGGTGCAGGAAGGTGAAGGCGCGCAACAGCAGCCCAGGAGGGGTTGATGTCCAATAGCAGGGCATTAATGGCGGCGATGGCCTGCACGCGATCCGCAAAAGCGCCCGCCACGGCGCTAGATGGCTGTAGCTGTTCCCGCACCAGCTGCGCCCATTCAGTGGCCAGCAAGGTGAAGATGTGGATGCCCGGAGTCGATGCCAGGCGGTGACGCCATGATGTTTCATACGCAGCAAATGCATCGTAGACACGCACGGCGTCACCCAGCGTGCGCAGGCCGCGGCATTATGTGAGCTGTAGGTGATAGGCTTCAAGGCCGGGGCGGCGGCCCGAGGGTGGCGCGTTGGGTAGCAGCGGGTTTCCCCATAGTGGCGTGTTGACGCACACGCGCCGGGCGTGAGAGGGGAGGTACCAATGTCGACTGCTGGGGGTAGGTGGGAGAGGGCTGTGACGATGCGGTGCCTATAGTGAGTGAGGATTACAGGTGGTGAGTGAGTGAGGATTACAGGTGAGTGAGTGAGTATTACAGGTGAGTGAGTATTACAGGTGGTCCCTTCTCGGGTTCTCGGGTCACTCCCCTGACCATCACACCTGGCAGAGTTTGCTAGCCGTACGCATGTCACTGAGCGCAGAGATGAGTTTCATAGGCAGGTTAGGCAGGTTTGATGTCAATTCAGTAGCAGGACTAGCAGGCGCATCACCTAATCAGAACGGTGGCGCCCAATGCTGTTCAACAGGCAGAAAAGTAGGTACATACAGAGGAACCCGTTGAAACCAGTGCCCCAACTAGCCTGAATTGCGATCGGCCCCTCAATCCTGCCCACGGTCGCATGCAACCCCACCCCATCTCAAACGCATAAACGCCAAACAGGTGAGTGAGTATTACAGGTGGTCCCTTCTCGGGTTCTCGGGTCGCTCCCCTATAACACTACTCGCATCAGCGGCCACCCGCAACAGTGCTTCCTTGATCGTGTTGGGGAAAGTGGTAGACACGGGCTGTGCACTGATTGAGCGAGTGTGCTCCGCGCTCATGAACCTACCGGAACTTGTGATACTCGATGCCAATCCACTTCAAGCGGGGCCATGGGTTTCGCAAGCACCGTTGTGGGGCAACCCAACCTTGACTTTTAGACAGAGAAATGGTGTGAATGTATCTTTGGAAGGGGGCTTCTCGGATATTGTTGCACTAGGCTCAATTACCACAGTCGGAGACGCAGTGAGGGCTATTGATACGTTTGCACGGGTTAAGGAGAAATTGCAAGACGTGCCGGCCAATACCAGAGCCCCACCCCGGATACGGAGTGAATGCACACGCGCTTACAAGGAAGATGTGATTGATGCGGGAATTTTTGGAGGACTAGGGATAGATTTGATGCCGAGGCCCCTGAGGAATGGGATAGATGCATTTCGACGCATGCAAAACTTGATTAACCACCTGCCTGCGGGATGGACAGAAGCGGCACGAACAGGCATGGGACTAAACCAGGATCAAGCATACATGGAAATGATTGACCATATAGTGGGGTGCCTTGGATGGAAGATGAACAATCAACCAATTCCACTGGCGACCGTTTCGGTGAAGCAGGCCACGTACCTGCAGATGCGTGAAGCGTTTGGGAAACTAGCAGAAAAACATGCTGATTTTGTCCACGAGGCTAAGGGTGGTAACGTAGGTGATATAGTGATGGCGATAGAGGACAAGGAACGCATCTCGAGCACAGATGAACGCTTGTGGAAGCTTAAATGGGAAGCAGAGCAGAAAGAAGCCTTCTGGAGGCTAGCAGTGGATGGATTCCCAGGCTTCTCGATGCACAGAGGGCAAGGTCATAAATGCCCATGTGGGGTGACGGATGCACAGTCTGACCGCGCACACCATTTCAGCACGTGCACAATTGCTAGCACGCTACGGCTGCATATTCAGGAAGCGACAGACATAGGTGATGAGGATCACATAATTGAGTTGATAGTGGAGCGTAAGAATCTGTGGCTAGTAATCCCGCCACACGAGGCTATCCAGCAACCCATCTAGGACGTTGTATGCCTGGCTGCGATCTCTGCCATGGAGTACGGTAGGAGGCTATTGTTTGCCTCCAGAGGGGAACAAGGCAAGGTAGAAGAAACAGCGATTAGCAGGATTAAAACGCAAGTTATAGCAGACTTTTGGGAGCGTTTGCAGATGTATGTGAGCCTGGGCATCAAGCCAAGGGGGTGGGACGAAATCCCACCAGGCCACCCTTGGATTGAAAGAAGGGAAGACGGGAGTATGTGGATCAATAAGCCGACTTTCATTTCAGTTGAAGAGGAAGGAGATTGAGTTTAGAAGATGGTGGCGCTCCCATGGGAGCAAGGCCTATTAGCCCAAGGCGCAGAGTAGGCTGTCGGCGCTGCAGGTGGCGCGCCCCTGAGGTCTAGAGCAGGGCGTCCGTACCAGTACGTGCTCGCTGGCTCGTGAGCTGCGTCAGCAGGTCCCTCCTGTAACCAATGCAATCTTCCTTGTTCTGGTTTTCCCATTCCCTGGCCAGAGTATCACCTGTCGCTAGCTCAGTTTGAAGTTAGTGATTTGACTCGTCCTTACGGCAGAAGGGACCCGGTTCGAATCAGGATGAAGCCCAATTATGCAAAAGGCGAAAGATTGGTGTGAAACCGATCGGTAATCCCACAAGTGAAAGGTGCAGAAGTCCGAATCAGTGGCGTCCCCTGACCATCACACCAAGCTCATCTCTGCGCTCAGTGACATGCGTACGGCTAGCAAACTTTGCCAGGTGTGATGGTCAGGGGAGTGACCCGAGAACCCGAGAAGGGACCACCTGTAATACCACTCACTCACGTGACATGCGTACGGCTAGCAAACTCTGCCAGGTGTGATGGTCAGGGGAGTGACCCGAGAACCCGAGAAGGGACCACCTGTAATACCACTCACTCACTCGTCCGAGGTGCGGTCCAAGGTCCAAGATCCAAGGTCAAAGCAGGCGCGCCATGGCTCTGGCATGTTCCAACTAACTGGCAGTGCTCCGCAGCTTTAATGCGGCGTTCCCTTGCGGCATAGGGTGATGGCAAGGATAGGGTGGCTCGGATGTGCTAGATTGCATTGGTTACAAGAAGGACCTGCTGACGCAGCTCATGAGCTTAACTGCTCTGACTCCTCGGGCGCGCCACCTGCAACGCCAACGACCTACTCTGTGCCTTGGGCTAGTAGGCTTGCTCCCATGGGACGCTCCACTTCAATTGGTTGCGATTGGTTGCTCCCTAATCAGTCACCCGATCGATCCGAACTACTCGATTTATAAGAGTCCGCAGCCAGCCTTCCGGACTGAATCCGGCCAAATCAACTAAGTCCTAAACTCGTCCAGCCGTCTGCATATCCGTAGTCACTTCATTCCGATCGAAATCGGAGGGATGTGAGGGAGTCGAACCCACGACCTCGAGAGAATTCGTCCCTTGACGCTATCCATCGAGGCTGAACCGTCCACCATGTGCTAGGATGATGGTGGCTAGGATGCGGTGGTGCAGATCGTAGAGTCTGCCTGGCAGTGTTGCACTCACGAGCGATTCTCCGTTAATCTCACGCTAGGAGCTTTGGCCCAGTGTAACCTTTCTTTCTTCCCTGGCCAGAGTACAGGCGAACGCCCCGGCCGCCACGGCCTCATCCTCGGGCTACACCCCTGCATCCCGCACAAACAGGAGGTGCTTCGCGCGCAAAGCGGCCAGGTGCGGCGCCCATTGCATCGCAGTCCCCGCTTTCACGGTGTACCCCAGCAGCAAGAGGGGCGGGACCCCCGCCTGCACCCACCCTAGCCCCCCGGCCACCTGCGTAATGGCCCCCGCCGCCGCCCAGCTGCATGTCCGCGGCCGGGAGGGAAGCGGTAGTGCGGTACATGCACGGGCCTGCCGGAGGGCCCACACTGCCGCCGCCCACCCGGTGGGGAGCAGTGCCACCGCCGCTGCAAAGCGCGCCGCCGCCTGTAGGGGCGACGCAGGCATAGGAACAGGGAGCGAGGGCAGGGGCCCAATCATGCACCGGCGCCACACTTTCTTCGGTCGACGTTGACAGGTCGGACAAGTTCGAACTCCGGCGCCGTTTGCCCCGCACTTGTACTTCGTGATGCAAAAGGCAGACTTCCGCAAGAGAGACCGCGCGAAACGACGCCCGTTCGCCCGTTGAGCACAAGTGGCATGCAACAACTCGGTCTTCGCACGCGCAGTGCCGCTGCAAGTACTCAACATTCTGCTCGTTGAATTAAATGCATAATTTCGCTCTTGTCTGGGCCCAACGGGCTGCATCAGCAGCCTTCATCACACCCTTGATAAACGCCGGTCGCGATTCGGCTGCATAGACCCCCTGGCCGCCACCAAAGACATTGTATCACATACCCACCTCTTAAACATAAGTCGTTGCTGCTACCGAGCACCACTGCCTCACACCCGTGCTTGAACTTGACATTCCCACAACGTTGCTTGTGCCTAAATCTCCTGTAGCTGCCTTGAACTGAATATGGACACCATCATGGTTATTGTACGCAGCCTCGACGCCCTTGAGAACTTGACGGTCACCATGGGCAGTGACAAGCAAATGGATAGCAAGTCAACTGCCAAGCTCGTGAAGACCCGCGTCTGCCAGCATCTCAAGCTTTCGACCATCGAGCAGGTGGAGCTGTACTCAAGAACCCCTAGCAGTAGCAGTGCAGGCAGCAGCCGCCAGCCGTTGGCTGCATGCAAGCTGCGAGCGAAGGAGTTTGCTGAGCAGAATGCGATGGTGGAGGTGAACGTCGTCGCCACTCTGCGCTCGACAAGCTCACGCAGCAGGTTGAGCAGCTGCTGGGGCGGATGGATGGTCAAGACAGCCAGATCCGCGAGCTGCAGGCCGCGAGCAGCGCACAGCTGGCCACGCACCGCGAGCTGCAGGCCGCGAGCAGCGCGCAGCTGGCCACGCACCGCGAGCTGCAGGCCGCGAGCAGCGCACAGCTGGCCACGCACCGCGAGCTGCAGGCCGCGAGCAGCGCGCAGCTGGCCACGCACCGCGAGCTGCAGGCCACGAGCAGCGCACAGCTGGCCACGAACCGCGAGCTGCAGGCCGAACACAGCGAGCTGAGGGGCCGTGTTGACGTGTTGGCGTCGCAGATCGCCGCCCACAGCTTCGTGCTGCGCCGAGACGTAGTGGACCTCGCGCACCAGAAGCTGGAGCAGCGCTTTGACTGTGGCGAAGATAGCAGGCCGCCGGACATGCTGTATTCGGCGTGGCTGGCAGCGCTGCAGGCGAGGCACCCGCAGTACTTCCAGCAGCACCGCCTGGACGCCCCCGCCATCCAGCTGCTGCACAAGGGGCGGGGCACACCCTCCCACGCCGGCAGCCTGGCCGCGCACCAGCCGCCGCAGGCGCATGTGGACGCAGCCCTCGCGGATGAGCTGGCCTGGGACACGCTGTGGGCGTTCGTCACCAGCCCGGAGGTGGGTGCAGGGCGGGGAGGGGTGACAGCGGCGACCTGGCAACTGGTCGGGGCCGGGGCCTGATGGCTTGCAAGGGAGATAGATATGAAGAGGGCTGGTCTTAGGCTGGCGGGTGGGGCGGCTTGCCAATAAGTGTCGGTCGGCAGTGTAGATAGGTTGCTTGGCGGGTGGGTGGGGTGGTCGGTGATTGCTTGCCCCGCCGCATTTCGTACGTACGGGGGGCATCACGCCGGCAGGAGTCTTGCTTAGGCCAACGTCGCTTGCTGCCACAACCTGCATCACACCTGATGGGGAAGACTTTGACGCCTGCGATCGTGGTGCTTGACCTTCCTGCTGTGTGCATGCAGCGATAACCGCCAGCGCGCAGCGTTGAGCTCGGCGCAGTTGCAGCAGCATCTGCATCATCATTTGCAGCATCTGCATGCATGAGTCTTCATCCTGCTGGTACATACACTGCATGCGCATGAGGCGGCCGCCGTGGCTGAAGACAGCTGTGGCGTGGACAGCGGCATGGGTTAGTGGCGGACCGCTGAGCGGCAGCGGCAGCCGCGACGGCAGCGGCGGCGTCCGCCTGGCCGCGGCTCCAGCCTCGGCAGCCGCGGCCGTGCGTGGCGCGTTGTTTGGTGCAATGCCACGAGAACAGCAGGGGGCTGCACAGAGTGCTCCCGTCGCAGCACTCACAAGTCGCAGCATGCATCCGTCGCAGCGGCAACAGCAACAGCAGTAACAGCAGCTGCTGTCCTCGCGCGGCGGGCCAGCGCTCCAGCCGCAGCTGCCGCCAATGCTGCGCGCGCGCCGCCTGCCAGGGCCCCACCCGCCCGAGTGTACGTACGCCAGAGACCGCGTGCAGCGCTGGGCGGCCGCCTGGTGGCGGCGGGGGCTCGACTGGCAGGGATGGGGGCGGCGTCGACCGTATCACGTCGCAGCGGTAAGAGTACCCTCATCAGGTGTGTGCGCGCGTGTGATTCGTGCTTCCGTGGGGCCATGCGAATTGGGTGTGTGCGGGGGAGTGCGGGCACGGTGCAGCAGCAGCTGCTGGGCATCTGGGATTGGACTTGGGCTTTGCGTTGCGGTGCCGCCCTTGTTGGCACCGCAATGGTCACGACATATTACCACATCACACGTGAACCTGCCAGCACTGGCATTGCTGCCGCCCACCTGTCCTGCTGCGTCTTCTGCCTACTGGCCCCTGCGTCCTTGTTGCCGCGTCACGTCGCGCCCCGCCGCCCTCAGGCCTGCACTCGCGAAATCACCGGAAGCGCCCGGCGACGGCGGCAAGCACAAGCCATTGCCGCGGGGAGGACTGCGAGTGCGAGTAATGCAACCAGGTGAGTGATGAGCGGGGGCGCTGACCCGGACAGCAGGTGGGCGGCGGGGGGGCGCCCAGGGTCGGGTGCCGGGGGCCGGTGGGCGGGTGGGTGATTGGGTGGGCGGTATCCGGGCATTGTGACGTCAGGCTATGAAGTCGGCCTCCATTGCCAAAAGCGAAACCCCCTAGGGGGGGCAAATGCGGGTCCATGTAGTCCATAGCTGCTGCATGACGAGCTTCCGCCGCCGCCACCTGACCCTGCACCCTGATGCCGCATGCTCCCTGGCTACCCGCCTACCTTCCTCTTCCTTCCCTCCCTGCCTCCCTCCAGGCCAGCGTCAAGCACGGCGTGCAATGCACGCTCCTGGGGTGCGTGTGAACGCATGGTCCAGGGCGGCGCGCTGCTGGGCAGCGTAGCGGCGGCGGCAACGGAGCTGGCGGCGCTGTGTTTCTGGTGGTGCTGCAACCTGTGTGCTGCAGCCGTTGCCGGCGGGCCGCTCTCATGGCCTTCGTCACGAAGGACAACGCGGCCATAGGCGCGGTGGCGGCGGCGCTGGATGGGCGGCGGGCTGAAGGGCTGCCTGCGGGCGCTGGCGGCGGCGGTGCTGCGGGCGAGGATGTGAATTGGTGTAGGCAAGCGCACGCAAGTACTAGCCATGAGTGTGCGAATAGTGCGAAGGGTCGGTGACTTGAATTTTTAGCTGGCCCGAAGGCGCGTGAGTTGTGCACAGCAAGGGAGAGATGCAACGCCCGTTGGAGCTGCAGCTGCTGGCTGCGCGCGGGGGTTACAGGCAGGAGCACTGGGGCTTGCAGCAGGGATGACTGACTCAGCTGATGAGCGTATGTGGGGGCATTACTGATGAGCGTGGAGTCAGGCGAGCTGCCGTCAACTGACCGCACTCAGTCGACACGGAGTGCTCCACATTGCAAAACTTGCATGATTCCATCCACGGCGCCGGCGGCCCGAGGACCCTGCTCCGTAGCCCCGCTCCGTAGCCCCTTCACAGCTCTGCACTGGAAACGATGCCTGCCTGCCTTGTAAACTGGACCACTCAAATGGGGCAGGCGGGACACTTGAGTCGCATGCCACATGAAACTCGCCGCTCAAACTGTCCAATTCACCTGTGACTACACTTGCTTGGTGCTACAGCCCCTCCACTTGCTACAGCGGTGGCGTGTCCGGCGAGGGGCTGAGTGAGCGCTAGCTGGGTAGGTGGGGCCGTGGGGGTAGGTCGGGAGGTTGGGACTTGGGAGGGAGGGGCGTAGGGCCACCGTGTCTGGAGGGCACAGGGAAGGGGTAGAAGGGGGGGGGAGCGTCAGCGCTTGGCCCGCTGGTGGCAGGCTGGCGGGGACCTATGTTGGCAGGGAGCATCCTGGGTCTGGCATAAACACACGCATACCCGCGGACATCTGATCATGTGATGGCGTGATGCGGTGGCCGGTGGGGGCGGCGTTAGGGCATAGATTCGGGCAGCCGCGTTCGGCATACGAGGCTGGCTGGAGGCTAGAGGCACGGCTAGAGGGCTGGAGACTAGACCCACGCCGTAGAGGCAGGATGCATGGATGTCGAGCGCCCAGCAACGCTAGTGCTGAGTGTAACTGTGACCTGGAGAGTGTGCGTCTGCGCGATCGCTTCACTGCGGCGCGTGCCCGGAATCTGGCGCGGAATTTGGGCGTGCGGCCATGCTGCGTGCGCGCCGGCCGTTGGGTTTTGCTGCTTGCGGCTTGAATATCGCGATACAAAGCAAGGACAAACACAAATGACGAGCGTGAAATGCAATTAACAACTCGCTACGCTGAACATCTAAGGCAGAGAGCTGAGGGGGGCCCCACTAGCTGTTCCCTGCGAAAGTTCCGAAAACTTCAGAGCTCGGCGGAACGTCTCTGCCCGCCTGCATGAATCATTAAACCATCTCTTAACAACTGCCACTGACGATTGGCTAAGCAGCCATGTGCTGGGGCTGGTTCGCACGCAACAAGGGCTACGCCAGCTTGCAGCCGTCGCGAAAGGGTCGCTCATGCTCGGCCGTGTATTTGGACGCTGTCGACAGGCTGCCATACAATGCCTACACGAGCCTGGTTGCGCTCGTCTATGCGGCTTTGTACGCGCCATCGGATTTCGGCAGTGACCAGGCGCGTGACCAGGCGCTTCGCGGGAACTGCGCGACTTGCATGCTCGTGGTGCATGCGTCACGCCTCGTTGCACCAGGTTCCAGCGGGGTCGTGTTGGCGCACAGGAGCTTACGCCCTTTCAGCTCCTCCCCGCCCGCACGCCCAGTACCCCCGGATCCCCCAGTACACAACACACACAATCCTCACTACACATGCCCACCCCCACCCACTCCCCCACACACACACGCGCACGCCCCACGCACGCACGCACGCACGCAGGTGTGGAAGTACACAGGGCCGCACAGCGTGGTGATGCACCTGGTTGCGGGCATGACCGAGATCCCCTTCCTGGGCGGCCTGGTCAACGCGGCCGAGATGGCCGCCACCGCCGGCGGCGCCGCGCCCGCCGCGCCGCGCCGCCACCTGGTCAGCGTGGCGGCGCAGCAGGCGCTGGTGTCGCTGGGCTGCCTGTTCATACAGGTGTGAATCGGTGGGCGTGGGTGTGGGTGTGGGTGGGTGGGTGGGTGGGTGGGTGGGGAGCGGCGGGTACCGTGGCAACTGCGTGCAGGTGTGTGCGCACGGGCGCAAGGATGAGCGCATACACAGTCACGGTGTGCAGCGGGTCGATAAAGACCGTGTGTTGAGGTCTCCGCACGCGCCCCTGACTCGCCCCCCACCCTGACCCCGGCCCCGGCCGCTGCTGCCGCTGCCGCAGGTGGCGCTGCCGGCGTCTATGCTGCTGGAGTGGGTGCAGGTAGGTGCGCAGGTCCCGGGAGGGGGGATGGCGAGTAACGGGAAAAGGGGCAACGGGACAAGTGTGAACGCAGTTCAGCAGGCACTGGGCGTACGAGGAGAGCGGGCGGGAGGGAGGGCGGGAGGGCGTGGCAGGAGGGGGCGCAGAACGGGTGGAACCAGAAGGGAAGGCGTGGGGCGGCGTTGGAGCTCGCGTTGGAGCGGCGACAGCAGCGCAGCAGCAGCAACGGCCCGGCAGTCCGGCAGCTGGCCTCCCCCGGCTCTGGCTCTGGCTCGGGGTGTACCCACTGCCTCCTGCAACGCCCCTCGCGCGCTGCCGTGCCGTGCTGCCGTGCCGCGCTGCCGTGCCGCGCTGCCGTGCAGTCACACCCACCCCAACCCCAACCACCTCAACCACCCCACCCACCCACCCACACCCACCCGCACAGGAGGGCGCCGCCTCCTTCAACGACCTGTTCGACGTACCCGCCGACGTGCCGCTCAACCAGCCGGCCGTGCTGCTGGTCAGCAAGTCCGTGGCGTCCGCCTACGTGCTGTACTGGATCCACCGCCGGGTGCGAGGAGGCGTGTGGGCGTGTGCGGGGGTGTGGGGTGGGGTGGGGCGCGTGGAGGCGGGGTGGGGTGGATGATGGGATGGAGGAGGGGGGACGCGCGTGTGTGTGCGTGTGTGGAGGGCGTGTGTGGCTGTGCGTGGGTAGCAGCAGGGGGTGGGTGGGGTGGGGTTCTTACAGGTCACACGGGAGAAACAACACACACGCACAGTCTCTTGCTTGCTTGTCGTTTTCCCTTGTGCTCTCTAACACACCTCCTCCCCTTCTCTTCCTCCTCCTCCTCCTCCTCCTCCTCCTCCTCCTCCTCCTCCTCCTCCTCCTCCTCCTCCTCCTCCTCCTCCTCCTCCTCCTCCTCCTCCTCCTCCTCCTCCTCCTCCTCCACCCACCCCACCCAGGACGCCACCTGCGCGCTGTACCTGCTGGTCGCCGCCCACCACCTGGGCATCAACCGCTGCCGTACCGCCGCGCTGCTGGCGGGCTGTACGGCGGTGTCGTACATGGCCGGCATCGCGCTGGCGTACCTGGTCACACTTGTGGTCATCGCGCGCTGCGCCAACCCGCAGGAGGTGGTGCTGTCGGGTGAGGCGGCGGCGGCGGGGTGGGGCGGGTGGGGAGGCGGACAACTCTGATGAACCAATCCCGTAAGGATACGCCAGCGCTGCAAGGAGAAATTGCAGCCGCGTATGCGAGCTACTGTACGTCACCGTAGGTAGTCGGGCGGGTGGGGAGGGGGGAGGGAGGGTTGTGAATACCAGCCCAAGCTAAACCAACCGGGGGAAGATGCGGGGCCCCAGGGTTAGTGCCTTGCGTGGGCCGGCTGTCGTGCGTGTGTTTAGGCCGGGGCTGGGTAACATGTGACGTGTGAGAACCATCGCGTGAGCAGCTGTTGTGGAGCCGAAGCCAACGGCGAGGGGCGAGGCGGACTTGCTGCTGCAGCGCTGCCACTGCAGGCTGCACAGCAGTGGTCTGTGCCGTGGTCGTAGGGCAGGGCACGCACTTGCGTGGCAGCGCGCGCGCCCGTACCCCTACCCCTGAAACGCGCGCGCCGTCACCGCGACCCCAACACACGCTTCCAACACCGCGTGCGCATTGCTGTGCTGTGCGGCGCAGGTGCGGGGGCGCTGTTCATCCTGGACGTGGACGACGGTGAGGAGTGGGAGGGGTGTTGCGGTGTGAATACCCAGCCCAAGCTAAACAACCCAATTAGGCTGGGGACAGGGGAGGATGGCGAGGATGTTGATCGGAGTGTGGCGCAGCCACCCCCCCATGCGCACGGGGGGTGTTTGAATTGGGGGGAGGAGAGGGGAGGGGAGCGAACGCAGCGCAGCGCAGCGCAGTGCAGCGCAGTGCAGTGCAGGCGATGCAGCACTGGCCGCGGCACCAGCAGCTTAACAAAGGGATGGCGTGCTCCGTGTGCCGTGTTGCCAATCCAACCGCCCACTTTGCCCACCCATCGCGGCACGCGCCCCCCCCCCCACGCCCGGGCGCACATGCAGTGCTCACGCTCACCAGCGAGGGCTTCTTTGACAGGTGCGTGTTGAGTGTGCGCCTGCGTGTGCATGTGTGCGTGCGCGTGTGCGCGTGTGCGCGTGTGCGTGTGTGCGTCCGGTTGCGCCTGCGGTTGCGCCTGCGTGCGTGCGGCCGCGTGCAACGCCCACTTCCGCCCATGCCCGCTCGCCTTCCTCCCAACAACGAACTACCAACAACGCCCACCCTACCCACCCACCCAACCTCCCCACCCCACCCCAACCCTCTGCACCCGCAGCATCAAGGCCCTCATGAAGCAGGATGAGGAGGACCGCGCCGCCCGCAACGCCGCGGAGGACGCCGAGGCGGGCCTGCTGCCGGCCGCAGCGGCAGCAGCCGCAGCCGCGCGGAGCGCGGCAGCGGCGGGAGACGAAGCGGCCGTGGCGTCGGCCGTGGCGGCGGCGGCGGCGGAAGACGAAGAGATCATCGGAGACGAGCCGTCCGACTACCCGCTGGTCTGGCTGGGCTTTTTGTTCGTACTGGCGCTGGTGAGCTTCTGGATGTACTTCCTGTACCGCCTGCACATCCACCCCGAGAGGCAGGCCGACCCCGACGGCGAGGCGGCCGCGCCGCCGCCACTGGAGGCGCTGGAGGCGGCGCTGTGGCGGCTGCGCGGCGCGGGCGGCGGCAGCGTGGCGGCCTGAAGGTGTGGGTTTGGGGGCTGCGGGTGGCGCGGGGATGCGGATGAAAGGGGCTGTTACGCTGGGAGCGCTGCCGCAGGGGGCGGTTGGGGAGGTTGGGCATTGGCGGGCTCGGCGGCTGAGGCGATTGCGCTGGGTGGATGCGGGATGGAGGAGGGCGGCGCCGGCGGCGCGGGCGCGCGCACGCGTGTGTGTTTGCACCTCATGGTATGGTTACGGTGCCGTTTTGCACGTACGTGTGCGCGCGACGAAACACGAAACGGAACATGAGCATCCGTGTGGCGGCCGGCTGCTGCTGTTGGGGGGCGTGCGTTTGCTGGGACGGCTGCACTGCCGCTGCCGCCGCACTGCCGCTGCCGCTGCCGGCCTGCTGCATGCGAATGCCGTCGTGGGGGCATTGTTGTGTGTGGGGCGGTGCGAGGGACCGCGGGCAATGCGCGGAACGATTGCCATGACTGCGGGAGAACTCATCCAGTAGCGCGGCGTGCGTGGCGCGATGCCGTGCGCAGATGCAGGCGCCGCGTACTCCTGCCCGCCCTCAGGCACCTCGGCTGTTGGGGCGGGGGCGGGGGCGGAGACGGAATCGGGAACCCTGGTGCATGTAAGTGCGACTCATCCCGCGCAGGACCCGCTGCCCCGCTCCGCCTGCTCCGGCGCGCCCTGCCTATCGTCGTGTAGTCTTGCGCAGCAATAGCTACATAACAGCAGACTAAGCAGACTAGCAGTCCACTTCTCTTCAAGGGCCCCGCCATTACTAAATAGCCAACGCAGTAATTCGCTGGCCCATTGCCTATTGCCTATTGCCTGTATCAGTCAGTGAGTTGGCCACAGTCTGCAGCAGCGGTCAGGCAGGCTCACGCGATCCTCCATGCATCCTAACCCATCTCACGCGCACCATGAGCAGCAGTAGTACGCGGCCACTGCTGCCGGCGCCACCTGGCCGGCCCGCTCCCACCCACCGCCGCCCGCCCGTGCCCCCGGTGGCGGTGATAGGTCGACCACGCCACGCCACGCCACGCCACGCCACGCCATGCCACGCCACGCCACGCCACGCCACGCCACGCCACGCCACGCCACGCCGCATCAACCACCCGTCACACGGGACTACGCCGCAACCTCATCCTCAGGTGGGCTGCGTGGGCACGTGCGGGCACCGGTACTTGGACTCCAGCGCCTCCAGCGCCTCCGCCTGAGACGCCGTGAGCAGCCCATCCATGGACGCCTCACCCTGTCCCTCCCCCTTCCCCTCCGCTGCTGCTGCCGCAGGCGCGGCTACTGCAGCAGGCGCTGCAGCTACTGCGGCCCACGGCGCCGCCAGGCCCCGGCGGCCTGCTGCAGCTGCTGCGTCCAGGCGGCGGCCGCCGGCGGAGGCTGTCGCCGCGGCCCCGGCTGCGGTCGCCGCCCCGCCGCTGGCTGTCGCGACCGCCCCGGCCGCGGCGGCGGCTGCCTTCGCAGCCGGGGCGGCGAAACCCACACTGTGCGGAGCGTGCTTGCCGCTTGCGGCAGTAGCAGTAGCAGCAGCCGTAGCAGCTGCTGCTATCGCCGATCCTAAAGCTGTTGGTGCGACAGCGCCGCCGAGAGGAGACGCGGCTGCGCCGCCGCCGCCTAGCAGGAGCGGCGGGAACGGTGACGCAAGCTCCAGCGCCGGGGGGGCAGTAGCGTCGGCGGGCGACGGCGCCGCCGCCGCGGCTGCAGGCGATGGTGCTGAGGCGGCGGGGCGCGGGGCTGCCGCGGCTGCGGCGGCTGCTACAGCCCTAAGACTGATGGGGGTGGTGGCGGCCTGCGTAGTAGCAGCAGGGGTGGTGGCGGCCGTGCCGTTTGGCAGCCGCGGGGGTTGCGCGGTGGGTGCCGCTGCTGCTGCTGCGGTCGCTGCTGCGGTTGCTACTGCCGCTGCTGCTGCGGTGCGCGGCGCACAGCGGCGGGGGTTGACAAACGCCGCGCCGGCGGCAGCGGTGGTGCCGGCCGGCCGCGGCCTCTTGCCCAGCTGGGCTGCGGCAGCTGCGGCGGCAGGCACCCCGGTCGTCGCCGGCAGCGGTGGCGGCAGTGGCGGTGGTGGCGGTGGCACTCGTGCGGTCGCACCGAGGCCAGCTTCAGGCGGCGTCTCATCAGCGGCGTTTGCGGCACGCGACACGTGGCCGGCGGCAGCAAACGACGGCCGCGGCGGTGCCCCGGCTGCAGCGAGCGCTGCAATAGCAGGAGCAGCAGCAGCAGCAGCAGCTGGGCACTGCACGCCCGCATCGTCGCCCGGACGCTGCGGCGGCTGCGGCGGCTGCGGCTGCGGCGGCTGCTGCCTAGCCACGCCCACGGGGCGGGGCGCCCGGAACCCGCCACCGCCGCCGCCAGGGCCTGCGTTGTCGTCAGCATCCGCGGCGGCCCTACGTCGCTCCGCCATCCGCGCCGCCATGGCCTCCGCTATGGTCATGCCCGCTCCGGCAGCAGCAGCGGCGGCGGCGGCGGCGGTGGCGGGCGCGCGCAGGCGGCGCGCTTCCGGCGGCAGCAGGGCCGCCTCCAGCTGCGCCTCGCCGCCGCCGCCGTCCTGCTCCCGGCGCCGCTTGCAGCCCGCCGCCACCGCCGCGACGGGCGCAGCGGCTGCTCCTGCGGCTGCTTCTGCGGCGGCGGCGGACGCGGGGGGCTCGAGGCCGCCCGTGGCCGCAGCCCACTCCAGGGGCTTGGGCGGCGGCGTGCCGTCCAGCGCGGCCCGGCCCGCCAGCAGCCTCCAGTACCTGAGGGTCGTGAGGGGCGGTGGCGTGGCGGTGGTCAAGTGGGGGGGGGGGCAGCGTCTGGGTTCAAGCAAGCCATGCACGCGACCGTGCGAGTGTCGTCGATCCAAGAGTTGCTGCCGCGTTTGTTGCGCACACCGCAGGACAAACGAAACCTGCGACAGCAGCATCGCGCGCGTGCAGCAGCAGCATCGCGCGGGTGCGGCGGCGCCTTGCTTGTACCTACAACACCCCTGGATTGCTCACCGGTCGGCGGCGCGGCGGCGGCTGGTGGCGCCGAACAGGCCCGCCTCCCCCACCAGCGCGCCCGCCACCCGCAGCAGCGCGCCGCGTGCCGCCGGGTGGCCCGCCGGCAGCTGCGCAGGAGGCGGCGGTGAGCCGCCGCCAGGGCAGCAACCGTCACAGCCGGTAGCACAGCCGCCGCCGCCGCCGCCGCCGCCGCCGCCGCCCCTGCCGTACTGGGTCATGTCGTCTGACAGGAAGCTGGCGACGTAGTAGTAGTGCCGGCAGCGGGCGCAGCGCGGCGGCGGCGGCGGCGACGGCTGTAGCGGTGGTGGCAGGAGGAGCGGGTGAGGTGGCTGCTGCGGCGGCGGCGGCGCAGGTGGCGGCAGCGGCACTATCCCGGCTGCGTCGGGCGGCAGACAGGGCACAAGGGCGCTGCTGCCACCATCACCACCACCGCCGTCGCCGCCGCCGCCACGACCTGCTGACCAGCAGCTGCTGCCTACGGGTGGCACGCCGGGAGCGGGAGGGCACGGGGGCTGGGCCTGCGGCATGCCTACGGGCTGCTGCGGATGCGGTGGCCACGGCGGCTGCGGCTGCGGCCTCCACTGTGCCGGCAGTGGTGGCAGCTGCTGCTGTGGTGGCGGCTGCGGCGACGGCTGTGGCGGCGGCTGTAGTGGCGGCTGTGGCTCCAGCGGTGTCACTGCCTCCGCCTCCGCCGCCGCAAGCGGTTGCGACAGCTGGGGCAGGGGCGGCGAGCCCAGCTGGGGCAGTAGCGGCAGCAGCCGCCGCGGCGGGTGGTGTCGGTCCAGCGGCAGTAGCAGGGCGTGGCAGCCGCCGTCCTCTTCCAGCAGCTGCAGCTGGTTGAGCGGCAGCTGCGGCGACGGCGAGGGCGAGGGCGGCAGCGGCTGCTGTGAGGGCTGCTGCTGCGAGGGCTGCTGCGAGGGCGACACATCAACCGGCGTGAGCGGCAGCACCTCCAACAGCGGCGGCGGCGAGCCGTCCACATTCTGGGTGGGCGCAGCAGGTGCCGGTGCCGGCGGCGGCGGCGGCCTAGGCTGCTGCTGCTGGTGCTGCAGGGCAGAGGCTGGCGGCGACGCTGAAGCGGCTGCAGCGGCTGTGGCGGCCGGCGGCGGCTGTAGCCGCGGCGACAGGGCGGCTGCGAGGTCGACTGCTGCCGGCGCGTCGCTCTCGGGGGCGCCGGCCTCGCCGCTGGCGCCTCCACCCGCGGCAGAAGCTGCCTGCCTGCGGCGCATGCCCGTGCCACCCCTGCGGGACCTCTTGTTGCTTCCACCACCATCGCCACCGCCGGTGCCGCCGGTGTCGCCGGTGCCGCCAGCACTCCCCGCAGCAGCCCGCTTCGTGAACAGCGACCTCGGTTGTTGGGACTGCAGCCCGGCGGCAGTAGCGGCAGGGCTGGCCGCAGTAGCGGCAACGCCGGCGGCAGAGCGAGCGGCCCCAGCGGCAGCCGCGTCATGTGGCTTGATAGCAGCGGTAGCAGCAACAGTAGCAACGGCTGCTGCCGCTGCTGCTACAGCCGGAGCCGGTAGGGGCACAGGGTGCAGCAGCAGCTGCCGGCTGCTGCCGGCCCGCGGCTGCTGCGCCGCCGGCCCTGCTGCTGCTGTCGGCAAGCGCGCTGTCGCCGCAGCCGCAGCCGCCCTGCTGTTGCAACCATCCCTGCGCCGCTGGCTCATTGCCGCTGACGCATGGCCGGTAGCGGCTCCGGCGGCAGCAGTATTGGTGTTGGCAGTGTCATCGGCGGCGGCGGCGGCACCCGCACCGAAGACCGGCTGCTGCTGCTGCCGGTGTGCTGCGCTCTGCAGCGGCGGTGGCGGCGGCGCTGGCGGCGGCAGTAATGCCACTGCAGCCACTGCCAGCTGCTCCGGGTCCTGCTGCCCCTGCTGCTGCTCCAGCTGCTGCAGCTGCCGCAGCTGCTCCCGCAGGGCCTCAGAGGCGGACGCGGACGCGGGCCCAAGCAGCCGTCGCCGCGAGCCGCCGCCGCGCCGCCGCCGGTGCTGCGCTGATGGCGGCGGTGCTAACGGCGGCGGCGATGCGGTCTGTGGCACTGCCGTCGGGGGCGTGGGGTCCGCGGCAGCAGACATCACGACCACGCGCGCCAGCGCCGCCGCCGCCTCGGCGCCGTCAGCTGCCGCTGTGGGTCCGCCGTCCGTGACCGCCTCCTCCTCCGCCCCAGCCTCAGCAGCCTCAGCAGGCGCGGCAGGCCCGGCTGTAGCGGCTGCCAATGGCAGCAGCGGCGGCGTAGGGTGCCCAACGCCCTCCAATGCCGCCGCCTCCAGCATCGCCTCCACGCGGGCTGCTGCCTCCGCCTCCGCCGCTTCCTGCGCCGCTTCCAACTCCGCTGCCGCTGCCGCTGCCGCGGCTGCCGCCTCCACCTCCATGGCAGCAGCGACCGCCTCCGCCGCCGCTTCCCGCGCCGCCACCGACTCAGCCGCTACTGCGCTCTCCGCCTCCGCAAGTGCTGCCACTTCTGCCGCCTCCGCCGCCTCGATCTCTGCCGCCTCCGCCTCCGCCGCCTCCGCCACCGCCTGTCGCATCGCCTCCTCTTCCTCCAACATCGCATCCACCCATGCTGCGGCCTCCACCTCTGCCGCCTCCTGCTCCGCTTCCAATTCCGCTGCCGCCTCCGCCGCTGCCTCCGCTGCCTCCGCCGCCGCCTCGACCTCCGCCGCCTCCGCCTCCGCCGCCTCGACCTCTGCCTCCACCTCCGCCGCTGCCACCGCCGCCGCTGCCACCGCCGCCGCGTCCTCCGCACTCAGCCGCACCGTCAGCAGCAGCAACGCGCCGTCGCGGCCCACACACCGGAACGGCGCCGCCGCCACCACGCAGCGCGAGCCGCCCACTGCCGCCACCCGCAGACCCAGCCGCGCCAGCAGCTGCATCACCCCACCGCCGCTGCCGCCGGCGGCGGTGGAGCAGTTACTAACGTTGATGATGTTGGCAATGGGGCCGGCGGCTCGGTGGCTGCCCCTCGCCGCCACCGCAGCCGCCGCCGCCGGGATGACGTAGCGGCTCTGATCCCCGCAGCCGCTGCCACCAGCAGGTCCTGCCGGCTGCTGCTGCGGCGGCTGCGGCCACCCTGGCAGTGCCACTGCCGGCAGCAGCAGCGGCGGGGCGCCGTGTGATGGCTCGGCGGCTGCAACGCACGGCTGTTGCTGCATGGGGTGCGGCTGCTGTTGAGGTTGGGGATGCCGCGGGTGGTGGTTTGGCTGCCAGCACTGTGGCGGCGGCGGCGCGGGAAGCGGTCGTCGCCGCGTCGTGTGGAGGGGCTGCTGCTGCTGCTGTGGCTGCGGCGGCTGCTGTGGCGGCGGTGGCGGCGGTGGCGGCGGTGGCGGCGGCGGCCGCAATGCGGGCGTGTCGCTACTGCGTGTTGCACACGATGGCGGCCGTCGCGGCCGCTGCTGCTGCTGGTGCTGGTGCAGATGTGGATGCGGCGGTTGCGGGCGCTGAAGCTGCTGCGGCGGTGGCATTACTTGAGGCATCGGCGGTTGGGGTGGCGGCGGCGCCATTGTGCCGCCTATGCCGCCGCCGCTGCCGCCCCGGCAGTGCATTGCCGCAGCGGTGCTGTCCTGGTGCTGCGGGTGCTGCAGGTGCCGCCAGTCGCCCACGCCACCACTGGCTCGCGGCGGCGGACCCGGCCGCCCACGAGCCCAGGGCTGAGACCAGGGCTGGTGCTGGTGGGGCGAGTGATGCTGCTGGTGCGGCATTTGATGGTGCGGATGTGGCTGCTGGTGCTGCTGCTGCTGCGAAGAGTGCTGCTGGTGCTGGTGCTGGTGCTGCTGCTGGTGCTGCTGCGAAGAGTGCTGCTGGTGCTGGTG
This sequence comes from Chlamydomonas incerta, assembly GCA_016834605.1. Lineage (NCBI taxonomy): Eukaryota > Viridiplantae > Chlorophyta > Chlorophyceae > Chlamydomonadales > Chlamydomonadaceae > Chlamydomonas > Chlamydomonas incerta. The sequence continues at coordinate 1,014,747 of JAEHOC010000024.1, forward strand.
CTGGTGCGGCGGGTGCTGTAGCCGCTGCTGCTGCCAGCAGCCAGCAGCACCGCCACCACCGCCAGCAGCACCACCACCACCACCAGCACCAATTTGCGGTCCGCCTCCGCCTACTCTGCCTACTAGGGCCCCATGTGCCGGCGCGGAGCTGACACCAGGGATGGGGGCGGCATACGCGGCGGCGCCGGCGGCGGGCGCAAAGTGGCCGCCGGCCCAGCAGGCTGCAGCAGCAGGCAGCAGTGGTCTGACGACAGGAGCGGAGGCGGCAGGCGGCGCCACGGTCAGCGGCTGCTGCTGCTGCTGCATATGTGAGGAGCCGCCGTTCGCCAGGGCTCGATGCTGCGGCGGCGGCGGGGGCACAGACGTCTGCTGGGGTTGCGGGTGGTTATGGTGTTGCCGCGCCCATGGAGCCGCAGCAGGCGCCCCGCCACCTGTGCCCGCTGCCCCGTGCGGCTGGGGATCAGGACCCCAGGCGGACCAGTAGGTCGCTCCCGCCGCTGGCACCGGCGCCGGCGCTGACCCCGCCGGCGCCCCTGCCGCCGCCGCAGCAGCCCCCGCGGCTGCCCTGCAGCGGAGGAACCCGCCGCCACTGCCGCCCCCGCCGCCACAGCTGCCGCCACTGCCGTTACCGGTGCCGCGCACCGCTGCCGCGCTGCCAGCCGCCGGGGCAGCGGCATCCACACCCCAGCAGTAGTGGCGGCCCAGCGCGGGCGCCGCTGCGGTTGCCTGCTGCGCGGCTGCCCCGATGTGGGTCGGCGGCGGCTGCGCCCCGGGCTGCACCACATGGCCCCCCGCCGACAACGCAGCGGCGAGATGCGCTGCGGATGCGGGCTCCATACAGCTCGCGGGCTCCTGGTTCAGCTCCACGGTCGCCACGCCTCGCTCGTGCCCTGCGGCAGCAGCCGGCAGCAGCTAGCATAGTGAGAGTAGCAGGAGCAATTCACGGAAGGAGCGGGCAGGCAGGCGTAAAAGCCACGAGGCAGGCTGGGCTGGAAACAGCGCGGAACCAGCGCGGATGCTGAAACGCGCCTTCCTCAGCCGCAGCTGTTGCTCGGCATCGTGTGGTCGATTCGCGTCAAGCGCTGCTGCGGCCGCCGCGGGTGCGCCAAGGCGCGCAAAGCAAGGTGCGCAGATGACTCTGGCGGGAAAGTGAGCCAGTCGGCGGTGTTTGAGCGCGCGTTTTGTTTGGGCTCAGGTGCTTGTGCGTACATGAATCAGGAAACGCGCGGGGCGGTCAGGCTCGCGAGCTGCGAGGGCTGGGCAGATCGAACTTCAAACTGGGTTGGATTCGGCAAACGGCTAACGGCGCTTTGGGCCCCGATTCCTTCACCTCTCTCGGTCTTTGCATTTCACCTCCGCCTATGTGGACACCTCGCTGGCAGCAAACAGGGGCCACGGGCATAGCCCAGCCGACTGCAGCCGACCCACGGACCGCGGCGGCAAGGCGAAACGCGGGACGCCATCGCGAAACATTGGGACGCACTTGGACGCGAGCGAACGTTGAGTCGAATGAAATGGGGCGCGCCTTGATGCATGTGTTCGCTAGCTGTTCTACGCCAGGCTCAAGCTGGCAAAGCTGAATAGTCAACACCACGCACACCCAAACGCTCCAAAACACGCGGCGACGTTCCAGCTGCGCATTTACTTGCGCTGCAGGCTTCATAGGAGCTTAGGGTGGCCCGAGGCTGCGCGAACGCCAGCAGCCGTGACAGCAGTGACAGCAGTGACAGCCCGCCAAGTCAGCACCGGCGGGTCGCCGAGCACCTCTTGTGCCGCTGGAGGCACGACCACGGCGCGCATGGAGCGGCTGCGATCCCACCCGCTCCCCCACACGGCCACAGCGTGCAGCGAGGAGGCGCCGGAAAGGGAAGGGGAGCCGGTCCCGCAGCAGCCGCAGCAGGCGGTGGGTCCGCCCGCCGCACTCCCTTCGCCGCCGCCGCCGCCGCCGCAACACCAGGAGCAGCAGCGCGGGGATCAGCGGTGGGAGGTGGTGGCGGAGCGCGGCGCGGGAGGCGGCGGCGGCAGTGATGGTGGTGGGGCACAGGAACCGGGGCTTGGGCAGCTGCTGCAGTCGGGCGGGGCAGCAGCCGGCATCAGTGGCAGTAGCGGCACTGGTGGCAGTAGCAGCGGCAGTAGCAGCCGTGCCGACGATGTGGGTCAGCCGCAGGTCGCAGACGACGATGCAGGGGTCGCGGACACGGTGGGGGTAGTGGTGCCGCCGGCGCCGGCGGGTGGCGTAGCAGCAACAACGGCAGCAGCAGGGGCACCGCCGCCGCCTCTGCCGAGGCGGCGGAGCAGTGGCAGCTGTAGCTACTTCAGCATCTGCAGCGGCAGCAGCACCCCAGCCGCCGCTGGTACCGCCAGTGATGGTGGTGGCGGCGGCGGCGGCGGCGGCGGCGGCGGCGGTTGCAGAAGCAGCGTCAACGGCGGCGGCCCCGGCGGCGCCATCCACATGCCCAACTGTGATGACGTGTTCGCCAGCATGCTGACGGCGGCCCAGGGACCGGGGGCGCCCGGCGGCGGCGGCGGCGGCCCTTTCCAATACGGACTTGGCGCCAGCGGCAGCGGCGGCGGCGGCGCACGCGTAGGCCGGCGCAACACCGTGGCCGTCTCCGGCGGCGCCGGCGCGCCGCTGCTACAGCCGTCCTCCTTCACCGCGGGGGCAATGCGCCTGCTGCCCATCACCAGGTCAGCTGCTGCTGGCGGCGGCCCCGGCAGTAGCAGCAGCCTTGGTGGCGCCGCGGCTGCAGCAGGAGTAGCAGGAGCAGGGGCAGGCGCGGGGGCGGCAGTAGCAGCGCCCGCCCCGCACGTGGTGCGGCGGGGCACCAGCATCAGCACCTACAGCAGCGTGCTCAGCAGCGAGGAGGCGGCGGAGCTGCTACAGCCGCCGCCGCCGCATCTGGGGCTCCACAATCTGCTGCTACAGCCGCAGCGGCCCGCTTCGCCCTCGCCGCCGGCGACTTTGCCGCTGGCGCCAGCGCCGCCGGCGCCGCCGCAAGAAGGGCCGCCGCTGCTGCTACAGCCGGACTCGCCCATGGCTGTAGCAGCGGCCGCGCTGGCGGAGGCGCTGCTCGCGCCCGACTCGGATTCGGATTCGGTCTGGGGCGCGGACGGGGATCCAGACGCCGGCGGCGGTGGCGGCGGGGATGCCGCCAGGGCTGCAAGTGCGCATCAGGGCGCGGCCACTGCTACTGCTGCTACTGCTGCTGGCGGCGGAGCTGCTACAGCTTCTGATGACCGGCTGCCGGCCGCCGCCGGTACGGACGCGCCGCCGCCGCCGGCATCGGTGGATGCCGAGGCGGCTGCTGCACTCGGCGGGTCGCCAACGCCGCTGCTACAGCCGCACCACGAGGCAGCTGGCGGTGCTGCTACTGCCGCCCCCGGCGCCACCGCTACAGCCGCCACAGCAGCAGGAGCAGTGCCCTCCGCTGCCTCCTACGCCTCCACCGTGGATTCCGCCTTCTCCCACGCCTCCTCGACATCATTGCTGTCCTTCACAATGGCGGAGGCGTTTTCGGCGAAGGAGGCGGAGACGGCGGAGGCGGAAGCAGAGGCGGCTTCGCCGTCGGCGGCGTTCGGAGCCGCCGCCTACGCCGCCGCCGGCAGTAATGCCGGCGCGGCGGGTGGCGTCGGCGTCTTTGGCGTCGGCGGCGGCGGTGCTGTGGCTGCTGCTGCGGCCGGCGCCGGCTGCTGTACCACGCTGGTCCAGCGCCCGCCCGCTGACACGCGGGTGAGTTTGCTGTCATGGCTCGACAACTCACACACACATTTGCACGTACGGCTGGGAGAGGGAGGTGCCTCGCAAGTGCGGCCGGTGCCGCGAGCGTCATCGCGGCTACGGTTTAGGGTTTCGGAATGCGCGTGCACACATGTTTCTCAGGGCGCCGCGCCGTCTCCCGCCCTAGATTATCAATTAGCTCCACCCTAAAACAAGGCAATTTGTCGCCGGGCAATGGTTAGGAATGCGCTTCCCGCTGCCGAGACTCGTGCTCGCGTTGCGCGCCGACGCGCGCGGCTGCCCCGTTCTTGCCGCCGCCCGAAACGCACATGCTGCTTTAGCGCCATTCAACAACCTTAAATCTCGATCGCCCAAACAACACCGAAACAATGAACAACAGGCCAGCCGCGCCCAGCTCCCGGCCGACTACGACGCCCGCGCCTGGTGGCTGCTGCTTCGCATGGCCGCGGTCGCCGCCGCGTTCGGTCTGGCGGCGGCGGCGGCCGCGGCGGCGGCGGTGGCGCTGCTGGGCTGGCGGCGGCTGGGCTGGCTGGTGGCGGCGGCGGAGCTCGCGTTTGCGGTGTACTTCCGACAGCGGTGGGTGCGGCGCGTGTGTGGTGTGGTGTGGTTTGGTCCCGCATCTGCCTGGGGGAACTGGGGCTAAACGTTTGCGCGCTAGCGGCGATGGCAGCAGCAGGCTGGTACTCACACACACACACACACACACACACACACACACACACACACACACACACACACACACACACACACACACACGTCCCACCGCCCCCACCGCATCCGCCCACCCGCCCCCCACAGCTACGCGGCGCTCAACGCCACGCCGCCGCAGCAGCAGCACCGACCCGAGCGCCACGACGGCCTGGCCGCATTCTCCCGCCTCATCCAGGTGCCTTGCGTGTTGGGTGTGGGCGTGGCGTGCGTGTGTGGGTGCGTGTGTGGGCGCGTGTGGCAGGGGGGTGCGTGTAATCAGGGTTCGGCGGCGGGTCCCAGCGAGGCGGCGGCGGGTCCCCACACACCACACACACCCAAACACCCACCCCGAAACACCCACTCCCCCCACCCCCCACCCCACAATCCCCTGCCCCCCCCCACCTGCCCCTGCCCCTGTCCAGATCATCCGCTGCTGCCCCGCCTCCTTCCTGGACCCCGCCGACTTCCTCAGCCCCTGGTTCTGCGGCGCGCCCACCTCCCGCATCAAGCAGGTGAGGGGGCTTAGGGGGATAGGGGTTAGGGTGTGTGTGTGTGGGGGGGGTGCACTTCATTCCAGTCGCGGCGGGCAGGGGCGGGATGAGATGGCGTGGGGCGGGCCGTGGGGCGGGGGGATGGGGGTAGGGGGATGGGGTTAGGGTGACAGGGGGCAGGCACGCGCGGCTCCCGCGCGGCTGGCGCCAATGGGCCGCCACAAACACACGCGCACACGCGCACACGCACGTGCCAGGACCCATCGGGACGTCTTCACTGGGTCTCTTGGACCCCGCTTTGCCCCCGGCGGGCGGGCCGGCCGCGGCGCATGGGTGACAGGCCACCCGCTTGCGGCCGCCCCGCCCACCGGTGACACAGCGGGGTCCAAGAGACCCAGTGAGGACGTCCCGATGGGTTCTGGCACGCAGCCGGACCGGACCCATCACGCACACGCCACGCGCCTGCATCTCGCCTTGCAACCCCTGCAACCAACCCAACCAACCAACCAACCAACCAACCAACCAACCACCCCCAGGGCAACCTGGCTGACCTGATCGCGTACGGCTTCTTCTACAAGAGCAGGTGCGGCGGGGTGGTTGGCGGTTGGTGGTTGGAGGTGGTTGGAGGTGGGGGTCGAGCGGGTGGAGGGAGCGGTGTGGGGTAGGTTTGGAGGCGGTGGGCGGGCGGCGGGTGGGTGATTGGAGGTGGTGGGGGGGGGGTAGGTTAATCGAATCCGGCACACGCACACGCACATCTGAACCGCACGCACAGTCTTTGCTGTCGTTTTCCTTTCAAGGTGATGGGGATTTGGAGGTGGTGGGCGGTTGGAGGTGGGTGGTGCACATGCACACGCCCGTGTGTGCACGCCCAAACGTGTGCACGCGCACTCAACACACACGCACTCAGCACACGCGCGCACTCACACACCCGCACACTCAGGCACGGCATGGAGGCCGCGGGGCAGGGCGGGCTGCTGCGGCAGTGCGTCACCGACCTGCAGGTGCGAGCTGCTGTGTGCTGTGGGTGAGTGTGTGCGTGTGTTCTGTGGGTGGGTGGGTGGTAGGTTTTTCCAATGCCCTAATCAACCATTGGGGGCGCGCGGTGGTGGCAGTGGCGGGGTATGGGCGGGGGGGGGGGGGGTCGTCGCGGCGGCGGTGGTGGCTGGGCTGTCTGTTGTGACGAGCATTCCCATCGGCACGTCTCCACTGCTCCAGATGCGTGCGTGCTGTGCTGTTTATGTGTAAGTGCATGTGCGTGGGGGCGGAGTGTGGGTCAAGTGGTCAACGGGGGGGGGCTCATTTCGTGTTGCGGCGGCGGTGACAATGCGTGTGCCTTCCATAAACATTAGCGCACGACTTCACTGTCCCCCACCTGCACTGCCCCCCACCTGCACTGCCCCTGCAGGCGGCGCTGCGCATCGCGCTGCCGCCCGGCCGCACCCCGGGGCTGCGCTGCATGTACCACCTGTGGGAGCCGCTGAGGGCGGCCTACAGGTGGGGGCGAGGGTGGGCGGGCGGCCGCCCGCGTGCGTGTGTGTGTTTCGAAATGTGCGGGGAAATGTGCGGGAGGGGGTTGGAGAGGGACTGTGAGGCTCTGTGTGTGACATGATTTATGCCGGTGTTGATAATCATTCGCCTGCAGAATGCTGATAATACTCTCCCCCCGCCTGGCCGCCTCTGACCGCCACAACACCCACCCCCACCCAACAAACCGTCGCCACTGACCACCCTACCCAATTAACTTCCCCCCCCCCACACACACACACCCCACACCCCACCCCAACCACCAGGCCGCTCCTGTTCTACGCCGCCACTGAGGCCCTGGCGCTGTTCACCCGGCTGCAGGTGAGAGCGTGCGTGTGTGCGTGTTGGCTGCAGGTGTGAGCGGCTGTGCGGCTGTGTGGCTACATGTGTGTGCGTGTGAGACTGTGTGTGCAGTTGTTTGCGGCTGTGACAACAGAAAAATGAACAGGAAAGGCCTGGGCTACAGCAACAGCCATAGCAGCCATCGCAAGCAGTGACTTGATTGCCCTCCGAATGAAATCAATCGATTGTGTCATGTGTTCCGGAGGCCACCCAGATGTGGCCAGCCATCACCCCGATCGCTGCTAACGAAGTGCCCCGCCCCGCCCCGCCCCGCCCCGCCCCCGCCCCCGCAGCTGTCGGCGGGTCTGGGCGCCCGCCTCACACACGACAGCGCCGCCGCGCCCGGCGGGCTGCTGCTGGCGGTGGCGGGGGCGCCGGCGCTGCAGGCGCGGCTGGCGCCGGCGGCGGCGCCGGCGGCGGCTGCGGCGGCAGGCGATCAGCAGCAACGGCAAGACGACACCTTTGCGGCATCAGCAGCAGCGGCAATTAACGAGGGCGTGGGAGGCGGTGGCGGCGGTAGTAGCGGCAGTAGCGCCGCCGCCGCCGCCGGCATGCCCTCGCCCACGCCGGTGCTGCTGCTGCACGGTGTGGGACTGGGGCTGCTGTCGACCATCAACCTCATGCGGTGGGTGTGGGTGTGTGGGTGTGGGTGTGTGGGGGGTGGGGGTAGTGGGGGGGGGTAGTTTTCTCCAATTCCCAACCATTGCCAACCCAAAACCGGGGGGTGAGGTTGTGAATACCAGCCCAAGCTAAACTATCCAACGTCGGGTGCGTGTGAGGGGTTGTGTGGGTGGGGGTTGACACGAGCGCGTGCCGGAGAGCCTGGAGCGCAGCAGCAGCAGTAGTAGCAGTAGCAGCGCACGGCGACACCCCCGCGCGCAGCGGAGCCAGGAGCCCACCCCACCAGCCCCACCAGCTCACTGGCACCAGCTCCTTCCTCGGCCCGCGCCGAGCGGCCGGCTGGCAATGGCGGTGGCGGCTTCCCGAGTGATGGCCGGGACAGCGCCCCTGCTGCCCCGCTGCCCTGGCCGGCACTCCGGAATCCGCCATCGCCGTTCCCACCCGGCCGTTCGGCACTAGTCGAGGACGGAGCTGGTGGACTGGCGGGGGCGGTGGTGGTGGCGGTGGTGGTGGGGGGGGGGGGGGTTGTAAACACCAGCCCAATCTAAACCCAAGCTAAACTAGACAAGGGACAGGCAGGTGCAGTGGGGGGTGGGGGTGGGCGGGGGCTGTTCTCCCGGCTCCCCTGCGCGTGAGGTGTCGCCGTGCGCTGCTACTGCTGCACGGTGGTGGGGACGCGCGGCGGGTGCGCCGCCTGTCGGGGTGGGTGGGGGGGGTGGGTGGGGGGGGGTGGGTGGGTGGGCGGCATGCCGAAGGTTGGGGGCCGCACACAGATGCCCCATGTCCGACAGGCGTGAGCGCAGCGGCCTCGGGGTCGGGCGTTGCGTGCGGCCTTGGTTGTTGACCGATCGGCCACTCAGACGTAGACAGCAGTCTTTGTCGTTCCTTGTTCGAAGCCCGCTATACCGCCACTCTGCCGCCGTGCGTGCGTCTCCTGCCCACAACGTGACCCCACCCCCACCCCCACCCCCACCCCCACCACGCCTGAACTGCCACCCCAACCCCAACCCCCAACCGCTCTGACCACCCCACCCAGCACCACATGCGGCCGCACACACACACACGCACACACACAGTCTTTGTTGTCGTTTTCCTTCTTGTGCTCTCACTTGTGCCAACACTGCCACCCCACACACACCCCACACACCACCCCCACACATTGCAGCTGCCTGCTTGCGGCGAACGTGCCGGTGGTGGCTGTGGAGTACAAGCACGTGTCGCTGCGGCTGTGCTCCATCATCCCCTCCGCCGACGACATCGCGGCCGGCTGCGTGGCGCTGCTGGACAGGCTGGGGCTGCCGCAGGTGGGGGTGGGGGTGGGGTGGGGGCGGTGAGGGTGTAGGTGGTGGGGGTGGTGGGGTGGGTGGTTGTGTGGATGGGGCGGGTGAAGGGCTGCGTGGCGTGGCATGACACTGATGCAGCAGATTCACCGATTGCGAACACGCGCGACGGCATGCGTGGCAAACCAGGACCCCGCCTATCTACCCGTCAGCGCCGTCCTCCCGCCGCCCGCTCCCGCCGCCTGCCCCCCCTGTCCCAACCCCCTGCGGCCCCCTGCCCCGCCCCGCCCCTGCAGGTGTGTTGTGTGGGTCACAGCTACGGCACCTTTGTGGCCTCCCGCCTGGCGCAGGCCGCGCCCCGCCGCCTGCAGAGCCTGGCGCTGTTGGACCCGGTGTGCTTCGGGTGAGGGGGGGGGGCGGGATGGGGAGGGGGTTGGAGGGGGGGCGGCCGTGTGTGTGTGTGCGGGGGGGGTGGTGAAGGGGATGTGATTGGGCGGTGGGCGCTGGAGAGAGGACAAACCAGAGGGGCGTCGCCGCGTCGGGCAGTCGGGGAGTCCAAAATGAGGTGGTGAGATCGGAGACGAAGCGACGCCACTGTGCCACGTGTGGCGTCGCCGCCCTACCTGCATCCCATTCCCATCGCGTCCCATCCCATCTGCATCCCATTCCCATCGCGTCCCTGCCCCTCCGCCGCCGCCCCTGCCGTACCGCACCCTGCCGTACTGCCGCCTGCCGTACCTCCTGCAGCATGTTCATGCCGCACCTGCTGTCCAGCTTCCTGTACCGCCCGGCGCGCACCTCGGACCTACGCTCCTGGATCGAGGTGCGTGCGTGGGTGGGTGACTGGGTTGGGGGGGGGGGTTGTGAACACCATCCCAAGCTAAAACCAACCAAAGGGGGGTGGACTGGCTTGAGCGAACAACCAACTCAGCCCCACGTGCGTGCCATCACCTCCACACACCCAACCCCCCCCCCACACACACACACACACCGCCACCCCCACACACACTCTACCCCACCCTACACCCCTACCCCACCCCCACACCCCACTCCACCACTCCACCACACAGGACATGGCCGTGGCCTTCATTGCGCGCGACCTGCACTGCGCCGCCGCGCTGTGCCGCCGCTTCTACTGGAGCGATCTCAACCTGTGGCCGCAGGTGGGGGCGGGGGGCCGGAGGTGGGGGGGGGGGGGTAGTTTATTCCAGAAACCGAAGCGAATCGACCAAGAGAACCCAAACCAGCCAGCCCAGCCCAGAGCGCGGAGGTGGTGTGGCCTTAACCTTTGGGTATCGGGCGCCCTTGACCTTGAATCTTCAGTCTTGTCGACGTTGTTGTCGGTAGCCGTGGATGGCACCCAGGCTCGCGCGCGCACGTCCCCACCCCGTTAGCTAAATTGCGCCATTCAATCGCAATACTCACCTGCTTGGGACCAGGGCAGCACCGGCGCAAGGGTGTTAGGGGTTCGTGTGATGTGGGTGTGTGATGTGGGTGTGTGATGTGGGGAGTTGAAGGGGTGTGGTGGTGGTGTGGAGTCCAAGGGGTGTGGTGTGGAGGTGGTGCGGAGGTGAGTACGCGTGTGCCCCAATTCTCGCCCATTTGACATGGACCCCCCCCCCCCACCCCCCGCCCCATTCCCGCCCCCCACCCCACCCCAGGACATGCCGGGCCGCACGCTGGTGGCTCTGGGCGGCCGAGACCAGCTCATCAACCCGCAGGCGGTGAGGCGTGTGTGACGGGTGTGGGCGTGTGTTAGAAGTGATAAAAGGGAAAACGACGGCAGAGACGGCAGAGACTGTGCGTGTATGTGTGAGGGGGGTGGCGTGGCGCCTTGGGGGCCTAGAGAGGGGGCCCAGGGGGGGCCGGTTGAGGCGGTGAGGGAGGGAGGGGCCGGGGTGCGGGCGGGGCGCACACCAAAACACCCACAAAAACACCCGCCTCCGCACACACCAAGACACACGCACACCCCACCCCACCTTCTTCACCCTCCACCCACCCCACTAACCCCACCCCCACCCCCACCCCCCTCAGGTGCTGGAGTTCATCGGCCCCTACGCCGCCAAGGTGCTGCACCACCCGCACCACAGCCACGCGCAGCTGCTGGTGGACGCCGCCTGGCACCAGCAGGTGTGGAGTGTGGGTGGGTGTGGGGGTGTGGGGGTGGGGTTGGGGTGGGCGGGTGGTGGGTACGGCAGTGGGAGTTGGATCGGGGTTGGTGGCGGTCCATGTTTTGCCGCCATGGCTGGTGTTGGGATACTGTAGATGCGAACGTTCGGGTCAGGATCGGGCGTACATGTTTCTCGCAACGTGCCACACATGCATACCCAGTCTTAAATCTGACCACCGCCAACACCGCCAATCCCACGCACGAAATGGGCTGGCACAGATCGTGGCGGATGTGGTGCGCATGGCGGCGGCGGGCGGCGGCGCGGCGGGCGCCCGCGAGGTGCACCGCCGCCTCACCACCGCCACCGTGCCGCTGCCGCTGCAGCAGCTACAGCCGCAGCCGACGGCGCTACAGCCGCAGCAGACGGCGCTGCAGCCGCCGCTGCAGCCGGGCACGCCCGGCATGGAGGCGGCGGCTGTAGCCGCCATGGGCGCCGCCGCCGGCGGCGCTGGCGGCGCCAGCGGCGGCGCGGCCGGCGGCCCCAGCGTCGCCGCCGCCGCCGGCTGTAGCAGCCCGCGCAAGCAACTGGAGGGGCTGCAGCTGCAGCGGCTGCGTTCGCTGCTGCTGCGCGAGCCACCGGCTGCTACTGCCGCTACAGCTGCCCCGAGAGGAGGGGCCCGGCGGCTTCACACGGCGCAGCAGGCCCCCAGCTGGAGCCTGCACCGCCAGGCGACCATGGCGACCGCGGCCAGCGGCGGCGGCGGCACTAGCAACGGCAGTAGCTTCAACCGGCGGCGGGGCACAGCCCTGCTACATCGGGTGGTGGAGGAAGAGCATTCGCCGCGGAGCGGCGTGCCCACGTCTCCCGCGGCGGCAGCAGCAGCCGTACCAGCGGCGGGGGCAGCAGTGGAGACGGCGCAGGTGCCGAAAACCGCCCTCAGCGGCGGTGACGGCGGCGGCGCCGCCGCCGGCAGCGGCAGCAGCAGCAGCAGCACGCCGCGGCCGCCGCATCGTCAGCGCCGCGCTCACACCATCGCCATTGCGGAGGCCACGCGCATCGCGGCGCGGTTTGGCTACTCGCGCACGGACGATGACGGCGGCAGTTGTGCAGCTGACAGCTACTGTGCAGTTGATAGTGCTGCAGCGCCCGGCGGTGCAACGGCTGTCCCGCCGCGCCTGGCGGCGGCGGCGCCGCCGCCGGCGGCGATGCGCCAGGCGCCTGCTGGCCCCGCCGAGGCGACCGGCGGCGGTGCGGCGGCTGTAGCAGCGCAGCAGGCGGCGGAGCAGGCGCAGCAGCAGCAGCGGTTCGCAGCAGCAGCCCCTGCGGCAGGGGAGCTGGGAGAGCTGGGCTGCAGTAGCAGTGGCGGCGGCGGCCTGGAGGCGATTGCGGCGTCGCTGCGGCTGCAGATTGCGCTGCACCGCTCCCAGCAGCAGCAGCAGCAGCAGCAGCCGCGGCCGCTACAGCCGCAGCCGCTACAGCCACCGGGGAGGCCGCTGGGCGTCAGCAGTAGTGGCGGGGCCATTGCTGCCGACATGGCGCCACCGTCGCCGCGGCCGGCGGCTGCTGCGACGGCCGTGGAGCAGCAGGCGCAGCAGGGGGCAGTGGAGGCAACGCAGGAGGATGTGCAGAAGGAGACCGTGCAGCAGGAGGCGGCGGCGACGGTAGCGGAGGCGGAGGTAGAGGAGGAGATTCCTTGGGTGGTGCCGCCGCCCCCAAAGCCCAGGGCCCCAGCAGGCCCCGACGGGCTCAGGCGCCTGCCGCCGCCGCCGCTGCCACACGCCGCCGCCACGCCCGCCGATGCGGCGTCGGCGGCGGCGGCGGCCGCCGCAGGTGGCGCCGCCGCCAGCGGTGATGGTGGCGGCGGCGGCGGCGGCGGCGGCGGCGGCGGCGGCGGCGGCGGCGGCGGCGGCGGCGACGCCGGGTCGGGGCTGTTGCGGCGGCGGCTGAGCTCCACAACCACCCTGGAGCTCAGGTGCGGGCTGAGTGCGTGCGTGACGTAGCCGCGTGGGCGCGTGTGGGTGCGTGTGTTATTGCGGTCGTGGCATGATCCGCGCCACCGGTCGTCTTGATTGCTGATTGCTGATTACTGATGATGCTGATGCTGCCCAGCCTCGCCCTGCCCCGCCCTGATGCCTCTCGGTGCACATGTGCACACATGCTCCCATTGCACACATTGCACGCAGCGCCCCGCCCGGCTCCCGCGAGCGGCTGCTGCTGGAGCTGGCGAGTCTGGGCCTCAACCGCGCCGCGCTGCTGCAGCAGCAGCACCACCGGCAGCAGCTGCAGCAGCTGCAGCAGCACGGCGGCAGCAGCAGGCACCACCACCACCGCCACCACCACCACCACCGCCGCAACAGGCAGCAGCAGCAGGCAGCGGCGGAGGCGGGCGCTGAGCAGGAGGAGGAGGCAGGCGCGGCGGCGGCGCAGGCCCCCCAGCAGCAGCTGCTGGCGGCGCGGGGCTCGTGCCCACTGAGCAACGTGTCGGCGGCAATGAAAAAGGCCGGCGGCGGTGCCGGCGGCGCCGGCGGCAGTAGCGGCAGCGAGGCTGTAGCAGCTACAGCCACAACAATGACCGGCATGGCTGATGAGCCGCGGCGGCCGGTTCCATTCGCCAGCGCGGTCGCGGCGCGGCGGTGCTTCACGGACGGCGAGATTGACGCGTTCGTCTTCTAGGAGTGTAGGCGAGCTAGCTTTGACCGCGCAGTCGAGAGAACACATTATTGCTGTTGTTTGATTGAGGGCTCTGCTGAGCGCAGTGTTACCGTAGTCTGTAGGTAGCCGCGAGCACCGTATCGCAACACTTCCACATTAGTATTGCTCGATTGGGGGCTGCATTGTTAGTATGTCTGTAGCAGCGAGCATGGCGGTTGTGCGCGTGGCTGTGTGATTAGCTGAGTGAGTAGCTGGTAGGGCTGGTGTGCGTGTGCGTGTGCGTGTGCGTGTGCGTGTGCGTGTGCGTGTGCGTGTGCGTGTGCGCGTGCGCGTGCGTGTGCGTGTGCGTGTGCGCGTGCGTGTGCGTGTGCGTGTGCGTGTGCGTGTGCGTGTGCGTGTGCGTGTGCGTGTGCGTGTGCGTGTGCGTGTGCGTGTGCGTGTGCGTGTGCGTGTGCGTGTGCGTGTGCGCGTGCGCGTGCGCGTGCGTGTGCGTGTGCGTGTGCGTGTGCGTGTGCGTGTGCGTGTGCGTGTGCGTGTGCGTGTGCGTGTGCGTGTGCGTGTGCGTGTGCGTGTGCGTGTGCGTGTGCGTGTGCGTGTGCGTGTGCGCGTGCGCGTGCGCGTGCGCGTGCGTGTGCGTGTGCGTGTGCGTGTGCGTGTGCGTGTGCGTGTGCGTGTGCGTGTGCGTGTGCGTGTGCGTGTGCGTGTGCGTGTGCGTGCATGCATGCAGCCCGGGGAGAGCCGCTGCCTGCTGCCGTCGTCTGCTGGATGGGTCGGCGCAGCGGGCGGGCAGCCGGCGGCGCGTGTGGCGGCAGCAGTGTTGATCATGGTGTGAACCATCCGGTACTGTGTACACACGCACGCGCATGCCGCGCGGGGACCCCGTTGAGGGGCCCCGTACATACACACGTTCCCACTTGACAGGAGAGTCGCACAGCCACAACTTGCCTCTACTATTGCGCACGGGCCTGCTGGGTATGGGATATCATCTGCCACAGCTGGGTATGCCACTTCTTATCCCCCTACCCTGTTCGACCCTCCGCACAGTCCTGCAGGCGCTTCTCGTGCACGCCTTTACGTCCTACCGTGTACGTCCCCCTACCCTGTGCGACCCTCCGCACAGTCCTGCAGGCGCTTCTCGTGCACGCCTTTACGTCCTACCGTGGTCAGCACTACCGGCAAATTCGCGGTGTGGCCATGGGCGCCAACTTCGCCTCCTACGTCGCCAACCTCGTCCTTGCGTATGACGAATTGCAGTGGCAACGCGTGCTGTACGACCAAGTCTTTCGCCCCTCCGCCACCATCCTTCGCGTTGACGCGTCCCTTGTACTGGACGTGCTTTTGGCCTTTCTGGACACGCAGCGGTATACCGACGATCTCCTTGGATGCTGCAACCCCTTCCTGCCCCACCTCCTCCAGCGCACGCAGTCAGTTGCCGGCATCCCCGGCATTTACTCCGCTGACCTCACCTTGGCCGCGTCCGGCGCCACCCCTGCGGCTGGCGAGTCCACCCCCTACCTCAACTTCGCCATCACGCCTCGGAGCAGCCGCGTCTGTGGCCACGTGCTGTACGACCTGCAGCCCTACGACAAACGTGACGGCCTCAAGTTCGCCAGCCTCGGTGTCACGCGGTTTACCCCCTTCTACTCCTGCATCTCTCGGCACGTGCGCCTCAACGTCGTCATCAACACCCTGCTCACCCTCGCCCGCCTCAGTACCGCGCTCGCCACCTTCCTCCATTCTGCGCGGCGGGCATTGCGGCGCCTCCATGTCCGAGCCTACCCGCGGCCCTTCCTCCGGATGGCCCTCCAGCGCTTCTATCATCGCCATCGGCATGTGTTAACCTGTACAGTGTCATCCCGCATTCTCCTGCGACTCCTCCCTCCTCTAGATCGGCCGCCGCCGCCGCCTGCCGGCCCGCCGCCGCCCGACCCCCCGCCGCCCAGCGGCGCCCAGCCGGCCGTCCTGGCTCCGCTTCCTCCTCTTCCGCTGCCCCCGGTTGGCCTTCCGGCTTGGCAGCTCGTCGACGGCGCAGCGGCCCCCGTCCCCTCCTCCCCCACCGCCCCCCTCGCCGGCAGCGACATGTCCCTCTGCTAAGCAGCAGCCCGCAGACGGTCCCCATTCCGGCGATCAGTAGCAGCAGCAGTCCGCCTCCGTGGAGATCTGGGCCGGCAGCGGCGGTACCGAGCAGTGCGATGGCTTGTAGTAGGTGTATGGGGGGTGGGGCGCCGGTCCGGCTGCCCCGCGCCGCTCTGCGGACCGGTGGTAGCCGTGCCGGTGTTCCAATTGCTGGACTTCGCTGGTAATGTCAGGTGGCGGGTTGGTGCGTGGCTGTCGCGGGCTGGCGCGCGGCCCGGGCGGGGGGGGGGGGGGGCGTGGGGTGATGCGTTGCGGTTCGGGCGGCGGGTGGTCTCGGGGGTCCGGTACGAGCGTGTGGGTGTGTGGGTTTCGCGGTGCCGGGCTTTTCTGTGTTGGCTTATGGGGCCGGGTGGGCGGCCGCGTTTGTGGGGCCGGGTGGGCGGCGGGGTTTTTCTGTGGTGTTGCTTTGTGAGGCAGGGTGGGCGGCGGGCCGGCGCTGCGCCGCCGGGGCCGGGCGTGTGGGCGTGTGGGTTCCCGGTGCGGGGCTTTTCTGTGGTGTCGGGTTGTGGGGCAGGGTGGGCGGCGGGGTTTGTGGGGCAGGATGGGCGGCGGCGCCTCTGTGGCGTTCGTTTGTGGGCCGCCGGGTGCGGGTGGGCGTTCTGCCGCCGGGCTTGCCGCCAGGCGTCTCTTCGGTGCTCGGCCTCTCGGCCGGTGGGGGCTCGCCGTGGTGGGACGCGTGGGCGTGCGTGCGCGCGGCGGCCTCTGGGTTTTTAACGTTGCGTGCCTCTGTGCCACCGGGGAGCTCCTCGTGAGCCCGGGCCGCTACAGCGACGCTAGTTCCAGTACCCACGATTCCCGCGCAGCCGGTCGTCCTCCGACCTCGCACCAGCGCTACAGACCCGTGCACAGCGCGCCCGCCAAATGCCAGCTGCGCCAGCTTCACGTCGCGCTGCCTTTGCCAACAACTACCATTACTTCATTATTCACATGCAATCTGCCAGCCTCCGCGTGCGTCAGTGCGCACTTTCAGCTAAACTTCTCGCAAACTTCCGTCTCGCCTAGGGCGCGCGCTCAGTCCACCTCCGAACATCAGTGCGGTCACCACACCATCAGCTGCGCGTCCTCGCCTCCGGTTGTGATGTTCGCGTGTTCACACCGCATTCGCTACGCCCACCACTGCCGTACTCTTCGGGCTCCCTCTTCTGCTTTGCCGCGCCCTGTTTTTGCCCCTGCTTGTCACACTGTCGCCCGGCCACTGTTTTGCTGCACTCTGTTCGCATTCTCCTGGTGTCCGTCGACGGCGCTCATCCGTGGACGCCGGTCGCCTGCTCGCAGGTGCGCTGCGACGCTGCGTCTCCCGCGGTGTGGCGTCGCATGTGTCTGTCTGGTGCTCTAGCCTGGCCGGGCGCCCGGAGTGTGAGGACCGCGCTTCAGCAAACTGCGACAGCCAGCCAGCGCGCATCGGTACAGTAACCGCGTCGCACAGCCGCAACTCCTGCCTTGCTACCGCGCCCGGGCTCGTTGAGTTCGGGGATTCATCTGTCACCTCTGGGGCATGCCGCTCTCATCCCATGCCCTGGTCCTACCACCACCCCCTACCCTGTTCCTACCACTTGACAGGAGAGTGTGTGTGTTGGTAGGACCAAGAGAGTCTTGTGTGTTAGATAGCACGAGAGGGGCAACGCGCAGACTGTGTATGCCACTGGTCAGTTGCAAATTGCATGCTCAATCTACTGTTGGTGCGCTCGGGTGTAGGTGTGCGTCGAAATCAGAGGGAATAAAGGCGAGCGAGCGAACAACAGGAGCTGGCAAGTGCCTGGTAACAAACTGTCTCCCAACTTCCATCCCCACTCATGCGCGCGCGAGGCGGCGCGGCGCCACAGCGCCGCCTCCACCCCCAAACCCCGGCTCGCAAGCCGCAACAGGCACCACCGACCCCGCCACCTGCGCCATCACCTGCGCCCCCCGGCAGCCCTCTAGTGCCCGCGCGCGGAAAACCTAGCAGTGCACCACCCCGGGGCCACGCACCTGAGCCCGCCGGCAGCCCGCTACCGCGCCCACCCGCATGTCCGCCCGCCCGCCCGCCCTCATGCATTGCTTGCCAGCGCACCCGCCTCAACCACATCACCAAGCTTGACGGCAATCGCAACACTGCCATATCGCCCCCTTTGAACCCCTGCATTTGCCCGGGCTCCGTCAATTGCGACACACCGCCACACCGCCATACGTGGCCGCTCCTGACACACTACTCCCGCGCCTGCGCCGGCGCGCGCTCCCCCGCGCGCTCCCCCGCGCGCTGCTGCCGCCGCTCCGCCCGCTCGTGCGTCTTGCGCTGCCGCTCCGCCGCCGCCTCCCACGCCGCCGCGCGCTTGGCCTGGCGCCAGGTGCGGCGCGCCTCCTCCTGCGCCTCGGCCAGCCGCGTCAGCAGCGCCGCCGCCCGGCCGTCGCCGCGCACCTGCGCCGCCGCCCGCACCTCCGCCAGGACCTGCCGGCAGGGTGGGGGTTCCATGCAGAATTAATCACCCATGACGGGGAGAGATTGCATTGATGACAAGCAGGAGCCGACGGGGTCCCCCACACACATACAAACACGCGCGAATGGCGGCTTTGTTCCGTTTGTTAATGTTTCACACATACAAATGGCGCCTCACCCGGCCGCTAATCGCCACCACGCCACGCGCGCCCTCCCGCTCCGGCGCCGCCTCCGCCAGCGCGCGCTGCACCACAGCCGCCAGGTCGCCGTCGGGCGCCTCGGCGGCCTTCGCGTGATTGGGAGGGTTCCATTTAGGTGCTTAATTAAGATTATGGGATCAGGGGGGTTGCAAGGTTCGTACAGCGAAGTGTAGCAGCAGGGGGGGGGGATTGGGAAAGGGCAGTACGGGCAGCGCCGCGTGTGCCGTATGTGTGTGTGTGTGTGTTTGTGTGTGGCCCACGCCGCTACTCGATGGCCAGGGCGCCACGCAGCGCCCTCCTGCCCCCCACCCCCCACCCGCCACCCCCCCTGGCCCAGTCCCTCGCCAAGAGGCCCCACACACCGCCCCCTTCCCCGCGCCGCCCGCTCGCTCACCGCCCGCAGCTGCAGCTCCCACACGGCGGCGGAGGCGGCCAGCCCCTCCTCCGCCATCAGCGCCAGCAGGCCCGGCACCCGCTCCGGCTGCGGGGCGGGTGTGTGAGAGGGGGGCGGGCGGGTGTGTGAGAGGAGAGCGGCGTGGGTGTGTGTGAGGGTGGAGGTTTGGGTTGTGGTGTGTGCAGAGTGGCACTGGCACCGGGCGAAGATTTGCAAGGCGTGAGGGCGTGTGGGGTTGCAAAGATGTAACGAGAAGTGCAGCAGAGTACGGTAGATAGCAGCGCCGTTATGCTGTGCGGGGTGTGTCGGGGGTGTGGGGCGCCGGGGCGCACCTTGCCCGCCCGGTAGCTTGCATCAATGACGGCGGCGTAGGAGTCGGCGGTGGGGGCGCAGCCCAGCTCCCTCATCTGGGTGAGGGGTGGAGCGGGTGGGTGGGGCGGGCGGTGGCGGTGGGTGGCGTGTGTGTTAAGAGGTTGTGGCGGGAGGTGGCCGGTGCGCAGGGCACACCGGGTAGGGGGCTGTGGTGAAGGTCGGGCGCCCCTAGCACCCGCGCCCCTAGCACCGGCGCCTCGAGGCATCGGCCGCGCGCAAACCAGCGTTGTCACGGGCCGTGGGCAACACATGCTACCCAAACCGCATCTGCTCCCCACCCTGTCAAGCCCACTTCAACCTCCATCAACCCCTCAACGATCATTCGACACAAACACAACACACACCATGCACAGTCTCTCTTGTTGTGCTCTCTAACACACAGCAGTAACACGGCAACACACGCACCTGCTTGATGAGTCCGGCCACGGACGTCAGGTCGCGCCGCGCCGCCGCCGCCCGCAGCGCGGGGCCAAACGGCACCGCGGAGCCGCCGAACGGCGCCGCCGCGCCGCCGCCCGCCGCCGCGTCCGCCACCCGCCGCAGCAGCTGCAGCGCGCAAACACAAACACAAACACAAACACAAACACAAACACAAACACAAACACAAACACAAACACAAGTGGTGATCGGGACCAGGACCCAGGCAGCGGTTCGCGAGGCGCGTGCGTGCGGGCGTGCGTGGGCGCCGGAGGCCCGCAGGCGGCCCCCAGGCGGCCCTCGGCGCCTCGGGTCTATTTTTGCAGGTGCCCTGCCAGCCTCCACACATCCGCCACCACCCTACAGCCCCCCTCCCGTCCCCCGCCCCCCCCCCCAGCTTGGGCTGGTATTCGCAAAATCCCCCCACCCCGAAACACGCACCTCCCCCACCTCCCCCACCCGCCCACCTCGGAGTAGTAGGCCACTGTGGCGGCCTCACTGCCGATCAGCTGCTCCGACAGCGGCCTGGGGGGGGGGGGCGGGGATGGGGATTGGGATGGAGAGGCATGGGGAGGGAAGGGGGGGAGTTCAGGAAGGTTTTGTTGGGGAGGCGCGGCAAGTCCGGGCCTGTCCCGTCACTACATATCTTGGCGGGCGACTCCTCTGCACAGCCCCACGCGTCCCTCAGCATTCGGAAAGCGGTACAGAAGCCCCCCCAAAACCGCGCCCCCCCCAAAAAAAAAACCGCTCACCCCAGCCCGCCGTAGGCGGACACCGCCGCCTCCTGCGCCGCCCGGTCGCGCGCCGCCCGCCGCGCCGCCTGCGCCGCCGCCGGCGCGCCCTCTCCCGCGTAGCGCTTGCGGGCCTGGCGGGGGCGGGCCGGCGGGGTTGGGAGAGGGGGGGGAGGAGGGTAAGCGAGGGCGAGAGGAGGGGAGGGTAAGGGAGCGGCAAGCGGTGGTGGGAGCATGGTGGCGGCGTGGTTGCATCTCCTGTCCGCCCCTTCCCAAATCCCCATCCCGCCCACCCGCCACCCCCGCCAATCCACGCGCCGCCGCGATGAATGGCTGGATCGGAACCATTGAACCACTGCCCCACCCGCACACACCCGCACACACCCGCACACACCCGCACACATCCGCGCGCGCGAGTGGCGGCTTTTGTTCCGTTTCGTTTTCAATTTCAACACGCAATCACACACCCCGCCCACACACACCCACAGGCACACGCACGCACCACGTCCAGCTCCGCCAGCGCCGCCACCAGCTCTGCCGCGCGCCGGAAGTCGCCGCGCCGCGCCGCCAGCCCCAGCACCGCAAGCGTGGCGGCGGGCGGGACTGCAGCGGGGGTTGCATTTGGGGGGGGATGGGGGAGAGTGGCAAGGATGGTTGGGACAGCGTGGATAGGGGGTTGCAAGGATGGTACGCAAAAGCTAGCAGGGTAGATTGAACGTCGGCGCGCACACTCGCAACTCACTGGCTGCGTCGGTCGCCGCCGCACCCGCCGCCGCCGCGGCGCCGTCGCCCGCCGCCGCCGCCGCCGCCACCTGCAGCCGCCGGGCGGCGGTCCAGCGCAGCCGCTCGTAGGCCTGCGGCCGTTGTGGCGGTTGGGCAGTTGGGCGGTTGGGCGGTTGGGCAGGGCTGTCGCGTGGACGGCTAACCCCCAACGCACCCACTTCTCATCGTCTCATGCCTCGCACCCGCCATCCCTCCCCGGGGGGGTCCGCAACATCAGAATTCAGGCGGCAGTTCAGCCGGCATAGCAACAGCACGCAACCTCTGGGGCTGGTATTCACTCCCCCTCCCAGTTCCCGATCTTGCAGCCTTGCAGCCCACCGCTGCCCTCACCCGGTCCGCCAGCGCGTCGTCGCCCGCCGCCGCCGCCGCGCGCAGCACCGCCACCAGCCCGCCCTCCTCCGCGTCCAGCAGCGCCTGCCGGGGGGGGGGGGGGGCAGGAGGTAGAGGAGCAGAAGGAGGAATGTGTGCGTGTGTGTTTGTGTGTGTGCACGTGAGAGTGTGTGTGGAGGAGTTCGGATCGCGGGGCAGCCCTAACGGCTGTTGCGGACGGCCAATGCGCACGCGCAGGTTGCCCTGCCCGCCGCGCGCCCGTGCGCCCGTGCCCGCGACTCGGTTTGTTGTTGCGACCCGCAACAAGGACACAGCAACAAACACAACAGCACAGCACACGCCGCTGCAGCCACCGCCAACAATATGCAGTCACCAAAGCCCCGCAGTCGCCCAAGCCCTACCGACCCCCAGCACCCATGGGCACGGTGGCCGTGCCCGGCGCCCCACCTCCTCCGCAGCCTTGGCCGCCTGCTCCCGCCACCGCGCCGCCGCCAGCCGCTTCTGGTAGGCCGACGCCGCCGGGCCCAGCGGCTGCGGCGGCGGCGGCGGCGGCAGCGGCGGCGGCGCAAACGCCGGCTCGCGCTGGTGACGTGCCTGCGTGCCGTGTGGCATTGTTTGGTTGGGTTTGGTTAGCAACAGACCTTAACGATACTGCGTGTTTGTTAGAGGAACATGTAAACGTTGTGCATCGGGTCAGCCCGTTGGGTATACTCACGCACGCACACACCGCCCACCCACCGCCAGCAGCTCAAGCGCGTCCGCCGCCTGCTCCCGCGCCGCCGGCGCCCGCCAGCCGCCGCCGGTGGCGGCGGCGGCCCCCTCTCCCAGCCCCTCCTCCTCCTTCGCCGCCGCCGCCGCCTCGCCCGCCGCCCCCAGCGCGGCATCGTCAGTGGCGGCCGCCGCCGCCAGCGCCGCCGCCAGCACGCGGCGCGGCGGCGGCTCGCGGGCGCGGCTGAGCAGCACGGAGCGCAGCTTGGCGTAGGCGGTCCAGTCGCGCTGTTGGGCGGAGTGGCGGGTGTGAGGAAGTGTGTGTGGTTATGGAGGTGTGTGTGTGGGGGGGGCGGTTGGAGGTGTGTGTGGTTATGGAGGTGTGTGTGGGTTGGGGGTTGCAGCGAGCTTTGGGTGTGGCACGGTGCTCACACAGACCCAGTGGGGGGACAGGCGCGGCGCGGGTGGTGGGGGGCCCGGCTGGGACCCCCCTTCCCACCCGCACACACGCACATACACACACACGACGCCACACGACGCCGCCCCCCCCCGCGCCCCCCCCCCCGCCCGCCCACCCACCTGCTCCAGTGCCGCCACCATGAGGTCCTCCAGCCGCTCGCGCAGCCGCGGCGCCGCCAGCGCCGCCGCCGCACCGCCGCCACCGGCCGAGGCGGCGGCGGCGGCGCCGGTGAGCACGGGCAGGTGAGCGTCCACCAGCCTGCGTGGCGCGGCAGGTCGGAGGTGCGCGTGTTA
This sequence comes from Chlamydomonas incerta, assembly GCA_016834605.1. Lineage (NCBI taxonomy): Eukaryota > Viridiplantae > Chlorophyta > Chlorophyceae > Chlamydomonadales > Chlamydomonadaceae > Chlamydomonas > Chlamydomonas incerta. Next base: position 1,037,434 of record JAEHOC010000024.1, read on the forward strand.
GAAAACACGAGAGAGGTAATACGCAGATGCGCGTGTGTGTTTTGCGTGGAAGGGTAGAGGGGTTGCTCACGGGGTTGCTCAATACGCATTCCAATCATGGCTACCCGCGGTTATGGCGACACCCCCCACCAGCCCGCTTTGCAAACCCCCTCCCCACAACCCGCCCGCCGCACCCGACGCCCGCCGCCAGCCGCTCCTTGGCGCCCATACCGCCGCCGCCGCCGCCGCCGCCGCTGTCCAGGGCGAGGCAGGTGAGGATGCAGCCCAGGGCCGTGGGCGTCACCTGGACCAGCTGCGTGTGTGTTGGGTGTGTTGGTGGGTGAGAGCGCGGGGTGTGTGTTGGAAAGGCGCTTGTTGCGATTGGACTGATTGGTTGTCGGGTGGTTGGTGGAGGCAAGGAGCCGGCGGTGCGAGAAAGGGGTGGGGCGCTTGGGAGGGCCGTGCGGGGAGGGGTTGTGAACACCCGCCCAAGCTATACACCAACCCAACTAGACTTGGGACAGTGGAGGATTGCGAGGTTGGTGATCAAAGTGTGGCGCAGCCACCGGCATGCGCACGGCGTGTGCGGCGCATGTGACTTTGGCGGGCGCGGGAGGTTCCATTCGCCATCCCGGGCGGGCAGCGGGTCCGGGTGTGGTGGCCGGGGAAACGCGCGAACATGCGACTTCGGCCCATAGCCTGTGTGTGTGCATTGCGTCACCCGGCCCGGTACGACACGGCACGTCACCCGGTACGGCACACGGCACCACACGCACCTGCTGCGTCATCTGCGCCGCCGCCGCCGTGGCGCGCGCCGCCAGGCCGGCGCGGAAGGGCTCGCCGTCGGCGCCCTCGGCCTTTTGCACGTAGAGCTGCGCGGGGCGGGAGGGGGGGGTCGCAAAGATGGCAAGACGAGTGCGAGGGGGATGAGGGGCAGGGCGAAAGGGACGGTGGCGCGGTGGGCTTTAAGCGCGCGCGGTGGCGCACCTCGCCTCGCCTCGGACACGACGCTGGGTGCACATCACATGCGCTCAACAAATGATTAATGTAATCCCCCCCATCGGCAGTTCACATATTTCGTCACATGAATTGCTACCGCCCCCCCCCCCGCCCCAGGCAGCAGCGCCATCACCACGTCCCGACACGCCAACAATCCCCACACGCTAACAATCCCCCCTCCAACATCATCCGCCACCGCCACCCACGTCCAGCATCAGCTCGTAGTTGCGGTCGGTGAGCGCGAAGCCCATGGAGGGCGCGTCGGCGGCCAGCAGCTGCGTGGAGGTTGGGTGGGGTGGCGTGAGGTGGGGTTGTGAACACCATCCCAAGCTAAACCAACTTCAATTAGACAAGGGACAGGCAATACAGTTGCAGCAATATAGAGCAGTGGGGTGGGGTGGTGAGGTGGGGTTGGGGTACGGTAGTCCATGCCAACATAAACATACACACACGCGCACGCGAGCATGCGTGCCATGTCCCCCGCACCCCCGCCGCCACGCTCCGCAGCCCTTCCCCCCCACCCGCCCCACCTCGGTCGCCTCAATCATCTCATCCAGGCTCAGGTGCCCGCTGCCGCCCGTCGCCGCCGCCGCGCCACCCTGCCAGCCGCCGTGCTGCTGCTGCCGCTGCTGCCGCTGCTGCTGCCAGGGCCGCCGCTTGTCGGGCCGGGCGTACTCGAGGCTGCGCCGCACGGCGTGTGCGCGTGGGGGTGGAGTGGGGGGTTGATGAATACCAGCTCAAGCTAAGATAGGCAGGGGGCAGGTAAATGCAATAGCGGCAATTAAACCCCGCCCCGCCTGCCGTCCCAACCCCTCGACTGCCTCCCTCCCCTCCCCTCGCATCACACCGCACTGCACAACACAGGACACACAGCGCCGCACACGACCCCTCGGCCCTCTTCCGACGACACCACGCCCTGAGCACCGGAGCCCACACACCAACCTCCACGCGTTCGCTAACACGAGCCCCACACCACCACCCAACCGACCCCATTCCCCGCCGCGCCCCACAACCCACGACCCCAGCGCCAACATCGCGACACGACGCCACCCCAACCGCCGAACCGCGCCACCCAACCGCAACCGTAACCGCACCCAACCGCCATTGCTGTCGAACCGCCAACCGCCGCGACCACTCACTCGCGGATGACCTGCATGGCGCGCGCCGCCAGCCGCCAGTCAATGTCGTACGTACGGCGGCCGCCCGCGCCCGCGCCCGCCGCCGGCCCCGAGTCGGCGTCAGGCGGCGCGGCGGCGCGGCGCTCGCGCAGCCAGCCCACCAGCAGCCGTATGGCCTGCGGCACCGGGGGAAGAGGATGTGTATGCAATCGAAGGGGTTGCGGTTGTGATGGTTCTGATGGTGGTGGTTAGGGTGGTGAGGGTGTTGTGTCGGCAGGGCAGCAAGGGGTCAGGTGCACCAAACGCGGTGCATCACCACACCACAACCCCCACGGCGAGTCTTCGGCAAGCAAGGCGTCAACTAACTCCGGCAACCTCTGAACGGGCCTTGTTCCGTTGTCTAACAACGATAACACACACCTGCGACTGCTTGGCGTACGCGGCCGCCTGCTCCTCCGCCGAGGGGGTCGTCGCGCCGCCGCCGCCGCCGCCCGCGCCGCCGCCCGTGTGTGCCCCCGAGTTCACCTGCAGGCAGCCGCAAACGGATGCGAATCGAGGGTTGCAAACGCGCAACACAAGACGCCACCGCCCCTTCAACCAGATCGCGCCCTCCGCTTGCGCTCCGCTTGCGCTGCGCTCCGTCCTCGCGTGTCGTATGCTGCACCGGCGCTCGCCCCCACTCCTCACGTGCACCGCCAGCCCGCCAGCCCACTCACCTCGCCGTACCAGTGCCGCTGGAAATGATCAGCTTCGGGCGACAGCCGCCGGGGGCCGCCCGGCCCCAGCCCCGCCCCCGTCCCCGGCCCCGCCGCGGCCGCCACAGCTGCCGTCGACATCATGCGTCGCTGGTGGGGGTGCTGGTGCGTGTGGAGGGAGCTGGGGCCCGCGCTGGTGGTGGTGGCGGCGGCGGTCGCCGCGCCGCCGGGGGCCGTGAAGGCGGATAGCGGGCGGGGCAGGGCGGCGCCGGAGCACATCGCGCCACTGCCACTGCCACTGCCGCTGCTGCTGGCGCCTGTAACGCAGGGTTCAGGCCAGACCAGACAGGATAAGTGGCATTGGGGCTGGGCTCGCTGGCACGCGCCCGCGTGCAACGTTTCGGCTAGCACAAACTGCACATGGGCCAAGCCCCAAGCCCGGGGCCAAGCCTCGCACCACCAGGCCTCCCACCACTAAGCCTCGCACCACATAGCTTTGAACCAAGCTCACCAGCAACAGCGTGACGGGTCTGGTGCGGCGGGCAACCCGAGGATGGCACCGGGTGTGGCCATGCTGATGCCGGGTGCTCGCCCACACTCTCGACATCACGTGCAGTCGCGTTAGTAGCGGATAGCGCCTCAAGTGCTTTGGAGCAGCGCGCAGCCCCAGCGGCGAGGCTGACGCTCACCGCGCTGCTCCCGATGTGTCGCCCTGACACGAGCGCTGGCAGCATTCCTTCTAACCTAGCAAAAGATCAAGCTAAAAGTGGACTTTGCATAAACAAAGCGGGACAAAACACGTTCGGCGGTGACAACAAAACGGATGGCTTTAAATCGGCGCGACGGGTTTCGCGTTGAGCTGTCTGCTTAATCGCACTAATACTGCTGAGTTGTAGTGAAGTCGTCAGGGTCTTCAGGGCCGACGGACCGCAATGTAATCATGGCACGAACCCTCCCCGGCGCCGGGGCAATGCGGGGAAGTCATGGAATGCCGAGACCGCCTGTTCCGCCCCTCATTGCCCCTGCCATTGCTGCTTCCTCTTCGTCGCCGCCTGCTGCCGACAGCCGTGGCCCTCGTTTTCGGCTTCGCCTGCAGCTTCTTCGGCAGCGTAGCCCCAGGTAGCCCCACATTTCGGCACAGGGGTGCATTCGCCGCTTGCTTGGCCGCCGAAAGCGTGCCCTTTTGCCGCCTCGGGCTTCAGTCCACCCCGGATGGGACAGCTCCCAGCGGCTGCATCCCACCGAGGGCCACCTTGAGATTGGTCATGCCCCTGAGACCTGTGCGCCGGGCCCCGCACGATTGCACTCAATCTCTGCTGTGGAACCTGCGCACTCGCCCATCGCACTCGCGCGCTCATTGACTCGGGGAGGCTGGGCGTACACGGCGGGCCATGTTGCCTCTTGCCCAGCGCGGAAGACAGGGGGCTGCGGCTTCGGCGGGCTTCCGGAGATGGCATTCCATTCTATGGGGCTCCCCTTGGGGCTCGCAGGCGCCGTGGTGTGGTACCGTACGGTAGCCAGTGCTAGCCTGCAGCGGGGACGGGCAAACGATTAGCGGCAGACGGTGCTGCCACCTCCGACCCGACAACGTCCCCCCTCGAGAGGATAGGACCGTACGCGGCGGGGGGCGGCGGGGGTACCGACTGCGCACGGTGTACGGCAGCTGCGAATCAGTGGTACGGCAGCTCCGCAGCTGCACGGTAGTGGGATGCTTGGCTTCATAAGCCCGCATCCACATCTGGCCGGTGGGCGGGGGCGGAGGCTGCGACCAGGGGCCCTGGCTGGACCGTTCATGTCGGCTGGGTGCAGCAGCGCGGCCCAAGAGAGCGGCCCCAGGCGCCGCCGCCCAACCAGTCTTGTATCAATCTAAATCAAATGGCGCCGCGCCCGTGCGCACGGTGGGGTTGAGCACCCGCCGGCAGCTGCGGTGGGCCGGGTACAGGGTGGAAGGGCTGCGGCACTGCGGCCCTCCGGCTTGCTAGGTGGGCTGGTGTGTCGGGGCCAGCACGGAGCCCCGCGGGGGTCACCGGGGATCAGAGCGGGTCGGCGCCCCGGTCGGCGTGTGTTGGGCTGCCGACAGAGGAACCAGGTGCCCCGATACCGGCAGGTCGCCTGATCGGGACCACGTCGCGTGCCCGGGCCTCATGCGGCGGTATGGGCCCAGTGGGCCCCACTCTCCTGCTGCCCAGCCTGGCAGCTAACCAGCGTCGCATCGGTACAGTAACTCGGGCTTCAGGCGCGCCGTGCGCTCCTGTCTGCTGTCGCAAATTGTTTCTCGACTGTTGGGTGTGGGAATCCGCTGCTCACTACGGGAATTCTCCACCTTGCCCCGTTCCCTCTGTACCATCGAACCCTCTCCTGCTGCCCAGCTTGGGCTGAGGTCTACAGCTCCCCCCTCCTTGTTATCGGCCGGCCACGGCCGCAACCCAATCTGACCGTGCCGCCTCCTGAAGTGTGTTCTCGCTGAGCTTGCGCCCCATACCAGCCCCCTGCCCGGCCGCTGGCCCGCTGCAGCGGCACCTGCGCGTTACGGCTGATGCGGCGGCTTGGTATCCACATCAGCCCCCTTCCCTTCATGGTACAGGGCAAGCCGGCAAGGGGGAGTGCGGCATGAGGTAGTCCTGTGAGGGTACCTGGGTCTGTGGTCCCGACTCCCGACGGGGTGGTTACTTGGGTTGTAGGACCAGGGCAAGGGACGAGAGTTGGCATGCCCAGTGGTTACGTGGGAGGTGCGTAGTCCCAACAGGCCCCCAGAGGCGCACGGCAGACAACTGTCAAACGGCGTGTCTGCTTGCACATGCCCCGTCCGGCCGTGCCGTGTGCTGCTCCTCACATGCACGCACGCGGCATGCCGCATGCGTCACCGCAGGCCCGTTGCTCCCCTAGGAAGAGCGGCATGGCATGATGATGGTAGGACCAGGGCAAGGGACGGGAGTTGGCATGCCCCAGTGGTGACAGATGAATATCCGGACCGTTGCGCAGTATGGCATGATGGCAGCACGGCGGCACGGCGGCACGCCGGCATGGCCGCTGGCCACGTGCTGCAGGTTAGAGCCAGCTGGCTCGGTCTTGTTGAGTTTTTCGGGTTGTTTTGTCGGCTTTGTTGTGTTACGGGCTGGGGGCACTAGCACCCGATGCAAGACAGCGTGCGCTGGGAGTGTTCTGTGCAAGCCGCACACGTATCTGTTCCTTGCGCATGCGAAGCTGCGGCTAGGAGCACGTGACGGCTTATCGACTTTGCGATAGAGCACCGGGGCCACTGCGGAAGCGGCGATGGCTGTGGAGGCGTGCGGTTAAAGCCAGGGCATTACGGAACCGGAAGAGGAGGCGTGTGGTCAGGGTCGACATGCCGGCCGCCGACATGTTGTCAGATGTTGCCGCCCTGCAGCCGGTCTCCGCCTTCTTATGTCGGCTGAACAGGCGTATGCAACCAGTGGGGACATGGCGATGCTGTCCTCTACGTTCAGGGTGCGGGCGGGAAAGCGTCATGCAACCAGCCGCTACGATTGGGGGGACGGGAGGGGCGCAAGCCGCAGCCCCGGCACGCGGCGGGGGCTCGGTGTCGACGTCGGGGCTGACGACTTTCTCCCCTTCTTCCGGTTCGGCCCCTGAAGCGCTATAACTGCTAGATGATTTAATTACGTACCCAGAATAGTCGTTAAAGAGGAAAATGCGGGGGTCTGTGGGAAGAAAAAGGTCGGGAGATCTCTCACATTGAGATCGCCCCATGCAATTTCTTTGGGGGCGACGGCAAAAGCACCGCCGCGAGCTGCTGCATACTTTGTCGCGACCAGTTTACCAGTCCGAACTTGCAGAAATGGCCCTCACTATGCGCAACCCGGCCGTCAAGGCTTCCTCGCGCGTGGCGCCTTCTTCGCGTCGTGCTATGCGCGTCGCCTGCCAGGCCCAGAAGAACGAGACCGCCTCCAAGGTCGGCACTGCCCTGGCTGCGTCCGCTCTGGCCGCTGCCATGTCGCTGTCTGCCCCCAACGCGGCGATGGCCGACATCGCGGGCCTGACCCCCTGCTCCGAGAGCAAGGCCTACGCCAAGCTGGAGAAGAAGGAGATCAAGACCCTGGAGAAGCGCCTGAAGCAGGTAAATATTTTGACGAGGGTCCCGGACGTGCACGCGACAGGGTGATCCTCCTATTCAACTTGCCGATTCTTTGCTTGCGCGCGCAGTACGAGGCGGACAGCGCCCCCGCCGTGGCCCTGAAGGCGACCATTGAGCGCACCAAGACCCGCTTCGCCAACTACGCCAAGGCCGGTCTGCTGTGCGGCAACGACGGTCTGCCCCACCTGATTGCTGACCCCGGCCTGGCCCTGAAGTATGGCCACGCTGGCGAGGTCTTCGTAAGTCCAGCATTCTGTCCCTCGTTACGAACAGCAGCTCACTCGATTCTCTTGCGCATGCAGATCCCCACCTTCGGCTTCCTCTACGTGGCCGGCTACATCGGCTACGTTGGTCGCCAGTACCTGATTGCCGTCAAGGGCGAGTCTAAGCCCACTGACAAGGAGATCATTATTGACGTGCCCCTGGCCACCAAGCTGGCGTGGCAGGGCGCTGGCTGGCCCCTGGCCGCTGTGCAGGTGCGCAATTTGGCTTCCGGGCGTTCACGCGAACAGCAGGGAAAGCAACAAGTGACGCCTGGGATCACAAATTCGATGTGCTGCGTCGCGATCAGGGTCTTTGGGGTGCTGTTTTGGTCGGGAGCCGGAACATCGGATTCAGCGGGGTGTTGCGAAAATAGTCGTCCGGCGCAACAGGCTTCCGGGTGATCATGACAATCAGGGTGTGGCATCGCATATGCAGCATGCATCTATCGGAGAAAGATGGGGGACGGGACGGGGGTGCGCCTCGCGCCCCGACACAGACGGCCGGGATTCCTCCTGTGAGCTTACTCGTGCATTACTTGATTCCCCCTCCGTCTGTGCTCTCGTGATTCCTATCTGCAGGAGCTGCAGCGCGGCACCCTGCTGGAGAAGGAGGAGAACATCACCGTCTCTCCCCGCTAAACGCTTTCACCAGCATGACAGCAGCCGGCACAGCACCCTTCTGTTCTTGCTACGGGAGGAGCGGAGAGCTGCTCTGGCGCCGCATGTACTCGTGACGTGCAGCTGATGCGGATGGTGTCGAGCTTCGTCAGTGGCTGGCGGAATTCGGCTTTGCTGGTGTCAATTGTACGCCGGCGGCTGGAGGAGCGTTGGCGCTGGCGCGGACTCTGGAAGCAGCAGCAGGAGAGCGCTTGGTAGCGTTGGATGGGACGGCCCTGGCCCCGCTCTGGGCGTCCTCGTAACGTTTTTGAGCGAGTGGGGAAAGGAGTGGACGATGTCGTGTCTGCCCGGGGTTTTACGATCAGGGGTGCAAGGCTGGCATTGAGGGTTGTCAGGCGACGGCTAAATAGCCCGAGTCAGGCGGTCTGCAGGCGGGTGGCCTGTGTAGCTAGAGCATAGGGAAAGTCCGCGGAACCATGAGTGGAAGGGGCCCTCACGGCCTAACCACGCACCGTGGCAAGAGAAGACTATGAGAAGAGAATGTAAACCAATTTTCGTTTATATGGGGGCAAAAATTTTGGATCGTAGGTGGCAGCACATACAGCGCCCCTGGGATACCACCACACATTTGCTCTGTAACGGGATTCCGTTAACCTTCATGGCTCTCGGTGTCTCCCGGGGATGTTGGGTGGGAAGGTGGGGTGTGGGCAATTTCAAACAATAACTGGCAGCAAAACGGGGTTGCAATTCCGACGAAAAAGACGGCAGCCATGAATGCAGTCTTAGAAGTGTGCGCACTTTGGATTGCTGGGTTAGGATTTTCAATCGACACGGTTGGGAATGCTGCCACTCATTGATTGCCCCCACATGGGGACGCCGCATGCGGACTCAGGCCGTCGCCCACACACACTGCCCGTTTCTGTCTGTTCCGCGGCTCACGGGTCCGCGGCTTCACGCGAATTGCACACTTGCACCCGCCGCCCCCGAGCTACCCCGCCCCGCTGCGCCCACTCAGGCGGCGGCAGGCGACAGTTGAGGCGAGGCAAGCGCAGGGGTCACAACCGCGCATGTTCACATGGGTCCACCCGCAGTCCTGCACCTGTCCTGCCTGGGGCTGCTGCGCTCGGGCCGGCTGCATGCCGAGCGCGCCATTACGTTGAGGCGGCGTGTTGAGGCCACGGTGTGTGGCAGCTGGCAAGGGCTCCAGCCCCGTGCAGCTGCAGTGTGCGGCTGCAGTGCACATGCGGGGCCCAGTTTGCGTCACAGTACGGCACCTGGTGCAGCACCTGGAGACACGGCGCCCATTAGCCACCACATCTCGGCCCCACACAACCAGCAGCTTGCATCATCGCAACTACACTCTTCCAGCGCCGGCGCTCTCCAACGCCGTTTCTTGCACTCGGTAACCCGGTAGTCACGCACATGCCTCCGCTCGACAGTCTGGCGCCCACCCGCAATTTGAGCGCGCGCACAAAGGCGCACCCAACCAACCACATGGCCACAGGCCCCCGCAGCCGCCGCTACCCTCGCAAACCCTGTCTCCAAACCTACCCGACGCCGCCACACACACAAATACAGTACCTTCTCATCATAACTAGACATGAATGGAAACCCCCAGCCCAGCCCAGCTCAGCCCAGCCCAGCCCAGCCCAGCCCAGCCCAGCCCAGCCCAGCCCAGCCCAGCCCAGCCCCCTTAGTCGTCCTTGACCCAGGCCCTGCTGGCGCCGACGCCGCCGCCCACGCCTCCGCCGCGGCGCCCGTCCTCGTCGCTGTCGCCCTCGTCGCCGCTGCTGCAGGCGTCCAGCGCCATGACGCTGCGCAGCTGCTGCGCGCGCGCGATCAGCCGGGCCTGCGGGCCGTGTGTGCGTGTGCGTGTGCGAGTGAATGTGTGGGTGAGTGTGTGACAGTGTCAGAGTGTGAGTGTGAGGGGCGCCGGTGGTACGAGGGGCGGTGGGAGGGTTGGTGGTGGGAGGCGCGTACGCACGCACGGGGCCCACGCTACGCCACGCCACACCGGCTACGCCACGCCACATGTCAGGCGCCGCGCCGCGTCATGCTTATGCGGGTGACGGAGGGCGCGCGTAGGGAGCAGCAGTACGGTACGTGCGTACGACAGAGGTCGTGGCCGGGGTCGGGATCGTACGCACCTGGGGGTTGCTGGCGGCGCCGCCGTTGGCGCCGCCGCCGGCCGCCGCCGCCGCCGCGGCCGCCGCCATCTCCTGCCCCTTGCGGCCCGGCCCCGCGTCGGACCGCGACCTGCAGCGAGGGCAGGGGCCGGGAGGTGGGCAGGAGGTGGGGCGCGCAGGAGGTGGGAGATGGGGGTGTGTGTGTGCAAAGAAATGGGAAAGCGGTACAGGACGCACTGAATGGGGGCGGAGCAGGTACGGCAGGTACCCCGGCCGTGGATCCGCGGCGGGCATGGTCGCCGCGGGCGTGGAGGTTGAGTTTGAGATGTGTGGCGCATCGGCGGCGTGGGCGTAGGCGCGGACGTAGCAATGCGGCAGGCCGCGCGGCTACTGCCGCACAGCTACTGCCGTGTGTCACACCGCCACACCGCCACACCACCCTTGGTGGCACCGGGCTAGCCGCTGCTCTGGGCAACACACAGCACATCTTAATCCAAACCCGTCTACAACCCGTCTACAGTACCGTACACTGCTGTCGCCCTCGTCCCCACAGCACTGGGTGTACCGGCTAGCCGCTGCGGCCCCACCTGGAGCGCAGGTGGAACGCCCGGTTCTTGATCGCGCCCAGCACACCATCCATGCCGCCGCCGCCGCCAGGCATTGGCCCGGCCGCCCCCGGCGACGCCGCTCGCAACGCCACGGCGTGGCCACCGGCGCCGCCGCCGCCACCGCCGGCGCCGCCGCCGCTGCCCTCCTGCTTTCGCGGCGCGGCGGCCTTGAGCGCGAAGCCGCCCGACCGGATGGATGCAAACACAGCGTCCATGCCGCCGCCGCCGGCGGCTGCAGCGGCGGCGGGGGGGGCGGCCGCCTGGCGAGCAGGCGGCGGAGGACCAGGCGGCGGCGGCGGAGCGCCCTTGGCTCCGCCGCGCACGACAGGAGGGGGCGGCGGGCCGGGCGGCGGCGGCGGCGGCGGCGCACCTCCCGGGCGTATGGCGGGCGGCGGCGGCGGGCCGGGCGGCGGCGGCGGAGGGCCGCCGGCCTTGCCTGAGAAAGCAGGCGGCGGCGGCGGCCCCGGTGGCGGTGGGGGAGGCGGCGGCGCGCCCTTCGCCGCAGCGCCGGCCTTGACCACCGGCGGCGGCGGTGGTCCAGGAGGCGGCGGCGGGGGCGGCGCGCCTGCTGCGGCCGGCTTCGACTTCGTCGCCGCCGCCGCTGTTACCGCCGCCGCCGTCACTGACGCCGCCGCCGCCGCTTTAGCCGCCTTCTTGGGCGACGGCCCCACTGACGGCGGCCCCTCCTCCGCCGACTGGTAGTCGTCACTGTCTTCGCCGCCGCCAGCGGCGGCGGCGGCGCGGCCGCCGCCGCCGATGCCGGCGCCGCCGGACGCCGACGTGGACGCCGCCCACGGCGCCGCGCGCAGCCGCTGCGACTGCACCGCTGACAGCACCCCCAGCGGCGTGGCGCAGGGCTGCGGTCCCTCCAGCCCGCCCGCGGCGGCGCCGCCGCCGCCGCCGCCGTCGGCATCGGCGTCCTCGCTCTCGCGGCTGCCGCGGACCCCAGTGGCGACGGCGCCGGCCGCGGCGCCCTTGCGCGACGGCGGAGAAGCAGAGGCCGAGGCAGCGGCGGGCGCGGCCGCGGCGCCGCCGCCAGACTGAGACGGGGAGGAGGTCGCGGCGTTGGCGGCGCCGCCACCACTTCCGCCGCCGCCGCCCCACAAGCTCGAGAACCAGCCGCCGCCGCCGCCACCGCTACGGGCCGGTGCGGCTGCCACCGCCGGCGCGGCACCGCCGCCGGCGCCGCCGCCGCTGCCGCCGCCGTCGTCTGCCAGCGGGTCACGTGACGTGAACCGGGCGGTCAGCGCATCCAGTGTCGCCTTCTTGGAAGCGGCCTTGCTGGGGGGCGTGCTGGCGGCTGCTGCTGCTGCTGCTGCTGAAGGTTTTGGCCCCGGCGCCGGCGCCGGCGGAGGTGGCGGCGGAGGCGGCGCCGCCTGCCGCTGCTGCTGCTGCTGCTGCTGCGGGTGTCGGGAGCGACCGCCGTCGCTGTCAGAGCCGCTGCCGCTGCCGCTGCTGCTGCGCCGCTGCGGCCGCGGCGCGCCGGCACCGCCCTTGGCGAGCCAGCCAGCCAGGCCGCTCCTCACCGCGCCTCCCGAATCCTCCACGGCGGCGGCGCCATCGCCTGGGGCGCCCGCTTCCGCCGCCACCGCCGCCGCCGGCGGTGGCCACTGAGCCGCGCCAAAGCGGCGGCTGCCCGCCGCTGCTTGACCGGCCGCCAGTGGCGGCGGCGGCGGCGCTGCCGGCGTTGTCGAGGCAGATGCCGAGAGCGCAGCCGCCGCCGCCGCGACGGAGCCCGCCGGGCCGGCAGCGGACGGCGGCGGCGTCCTGGCGCGGCCCGCCGCGGCGTCGGCCTGCGGTGCCGCCGCTAGTGACTGCCGCGCCGCCGCCACCGCGCCCGTGCGCACCTCCCGCGCCGCCGGGCTTGCGTCCCGCAGCCGCCCCGCTCCGTTGGCGTCACCGCCATTGGCAGTAGCTGCAGCCGCCGCCGCCGCGGCCGCCGCTGCAGCCTTCACGCTGCCTGCCGGCAGTACAGGCTGCGGCGGCGGCGGCGGTGCCACCTGTGCCTCCTGCCGCCGCCGGCCACTGGCGGTGCCATCGTCGCCGTCGTCCTCGCCCGACCAAGAGCCGCCGCCCCGCGGCCCTCCGAGGCCCTGCGGCAGTTGCCCAACGGTCGCAACCGAAAAGGACCACATGGGCGCCCCGGTGGCTGACGTCGGCGGCGGCGCTGGCGCCAGCGGCGGCTGTGGCGGTGACGACGGCGGCGCAGCCGCTGGCGGCGGCGGTGGCGGCGCCTTCGATGCGGCGATGCTGGCAGCACGAGTCAGCTGTGGAGGCGGTGCCGCCGGCGTCCGCGCCGCCATCACTGGCGGCGGCGGCGGCGGCGCAGGAGGAGGCGGAGCGCGTGGCGCGACGTCTGCCACGGGCGCAAGCGCGGGAGCGGGCGAGCGCGTGCCTGAGGCTGCTGCTGCTGGCGACAACGCTCCTGCCGACGCGGTCGCGGCGCCCGCCGCCGCCAGCCTCGGCTCCACCTCCCGCCGCATCCACTCCGGCATCTTACTGGCAGTGATCTGCTTGCCGCCGCGCAGCGGCGACGGCCCATTCGCCGCCGCCGCCGCGCCGTTCCCGCCGTTTCCGCCGCCGCCGCCGGCCACGTCCGCGGCGGGCGCAACCGCCGCCCGCTGGTGCTCGCCCTGATACGGCTGCCCCTGCTGCTGCTGCTGCTGCTGCTGCTGCTGCTGCTGTTGCAGCCCCTGCTGCTGCTGCTGCAACTGCACCTCGCGGTACCCCAGCGGTGTGGTGGGGAAGGGCTGCTGCTGCAGCAGCATCTGCTGCAGCGGCGAGAAGCCCGGCCCCGGGCCCGCGCTGCCGCCGCCAGAGACGCTGCCGGGCGCGGCCGCCGCGGCGGGTGGGACCTGCGTGCGGGGGATTAGGGGTGCGGGGCCAAGGGGCATCCGGTGCCGCTCAAGCAGCACAGCACATGCGATCGGAAGGCACGGGCGAGGGAGGAGGAAGGAGGAAGGTGCGAAGCGCAAGTGGCACCCCTCACCGCGCGCCCAAACCCGGAGCACCCACCAAGCACTCACCGAGCGCCCGAACCCCGAGCAAGCCCAGCACCCACCTGCCACACCCCAGACCCTGGATCGCCGTGAGGGAGCCCCCCTGCCTTGCACCGCCTCCGCCCACCACGCAGCGTGCACCCACCTGCCCAGGCGCCGCCACCGGCCGCACTCGGTTGGCCGCCACGCCCGCACTCAGCGCCGCCGCCGCCGCCGCCAGCCCACTGGCGGCGGGGGCGCCGCCGCCGCTGCTGCCGCCAACGGCGCCCGCACCGCCGCCGCCGCTGCCGCTACTGCCGCCGCGCCTCTCCGGGAGCGGCCCGTACTTTCCCCCGCCGCCGCTGGAGCTGCTGCCGACGGGGCCAGCCGCCGCGGCTGGTACGGCACCGTACCCGTTGTCGTACATCTGTACTGGATGCTGCTGCTGTACGGCAAGGTACGGCGAGTTGCGCTGCGGCGCAATAGACATGTGGCGGGAGTAGGGAATGGCCGCCGGCTGCTGCTGCTGCTGCTGCTGCTGCTGCTGTTGGTGGTGGTGCTGCGGCTGCATGGTGGACTGGTGCATCAGCGGCGGCGGAGGTTGCCGCTGCTGCTGCGCCTGCTGCTGCGTCATGAACGACGTCGGCGGCTGTTGTTGTTGTTGCGCCGCCGGCGTGTGCGCCATGGTTGCGGACCGGGCGAGGTTGCCCTGCGCGGCGGGTGTGTGGCGGGGCGGGTCCGTCGCTGGGTGCCCCACGTATTGCCGCCTGCCACGACCGTCTGTTGCCCAGCCCACCCAGAGCCCCACCCCGCCCGCCTGGCGCGCCCGAGTTGCCCCCCGACCCCCACCCCCCACCTGCCCCGCCGTCACTGCACCCCCCTGGGTTGGCAATGGTTTGTTTGGGCATTGGAATGAACTACCGCACCACCACCACCACCATACACGGGGCCCCAGTGGACGCACACACACCACACCCGCGCGCACCTTGAGCGGGGCAAAGGCCGGCACCGCGGGCTCTGGCTGCTGCTGCGGCTGCGGCGGCGGCGCCGCGTCCCGCACCAGCTTGGCCGCCAGCGGGCCGGCCATCGCCACCAGCCCGCTGCCGCCGCCGCCGCCGCCGATGCCACTCGCTGAGCTGCCGCTGGTGCCTGCGGGGGGCGTCAGTCGGTGAGACGGGTTAGATAGAATGCGCAGCTCCGGCGGGGCCGCCTCGGCACCGGCCGCCTCGTGCCCCTCACTGCAGCCGCCCGCTCTCCACTCCACCTCCTTCGGTTCCCCAACCTCCCCATTTACCAGTCTCCCCATTCCCCAATCTCCCCATTCCCCAGTCTCCCATTTCCCAGTCTTCCATTCCCCAGTCTCCCCAGTCCCCGGCAGCTTGCCTGGCAGGGGTCCGTAGATAGTGCTCCGGCTGCGGTTCAGGCCAGAGGCCAGCGGCCCCGCCGCCGAGCCGGGCGCGACGGCGCTGGAGGCTGAAGCAGCGGAGTGCGGGTAGCCATTCATTAGGGCTCCACCCGGGGGGTGGGCGACGCCGTAGGCGGGGAGCGGCTGCCCAGGCTGGGGCAGGTAGACTCCGGGATGGTCGGGCCCGGGCGGGGGAGGCGGCATGTTCAACCGGGCGCTGAATCCAGGCCCGTATCAAGACGCTCCTAGGCTGCGACAATTGCGGCTGTTGTGCGGCATGGCGCGGCGGCTGGTG
This sequence comes from Chlamydomonas incerta, assembly GCA_016834605.1. Classification (NCBI taxonomy): domain Eukaryota; kingdom Viridiplantae; phylum Chlorophyta; class Chlorophyceae; order Chlamydomonadales; family Chlamydomonadaceae; genus Chlamydomonas; species Chlamydomonas incerta. The sequence continues at coordinate 1,052,632 of JAEHOC010000024.1, forward strand.
GAGCCGGGAGAAGTCAGGTCCGGCAATTCAGGCTCAACGCAAGGCGAGTCTCCGGCGAGAAGGCCGCACACTTCGCGTGCTCGTTCGGTCTAGGTGTATAGGAGGATCACGTACTTATGGCAAGGTTTAGAGTTCTGCGTGCGGGAGAGTCTGTCTCAAACTGTGAAATCGCGAGGCGCAAGCCGACACGTTATCGTTGATAAATAGGGGCAGAGATATTGATGAATAGCTGTTTTATGAGTCGCAAATCGAGACAGTTGCTGAGAGCTGACCGAGTCGGGCTCATCACCACGACATGCCTTCCCGCCCTGCCTGACAAGCTCCCACCCACCTTTCCCTCCCTGGACACGTATGCATCTCGTCACAAGATCGCGTCGGCACGCGCGCTCTTGTTGAGCTGGTGAGGAGCGTGACAACCTTGAACTGTAAGGCACAGGCCACAGCCCACAGCAGCGGAGGCCCTGTTAAGAAGGCGATCTTACAAGAGGGGACAATCCGAAGCGTGTTACGGCATCCGTTGCCGCTCCAGGCACCCTCTTCACCCTTTCCCTAGAAGCCCCTGTGGCCCCTCGAGCCTCCTGTAGGGCTCGCCCCTGGGGGACCCTGACCTCAGCCGTCTGAGGGGTAGCGCTGTCCTGCTGCAGGGGGGATCACCACCCACCAGCGCCACGCCACGCCACGCCCCCTCCCTTTCCCCCTCGGCACGCGCCCTGCGCAGCACCCCGCCCGCCCGCACGCATGCCTGACAGGTCCCGCGACAGGTGGAAAGTCCTCCCAATCAAGGGGGCCGGGAAACGCTGTGAATTTACAGCCACGCTTGCCTCAGAGCCCCTAGTGCCCTCGCGGTGCCCACGTACAAATGTACAGAATACCTTCATACGCCGCGCCCCTCATCCCGCCCCCTGCTGACGACGGCTCAGCTCCGGCGGCCGTCCAAAGCCCATGAGCTGGAACATCAGGAGAAGGCGGATTTGGTTCGCAGCGGTGACATCGCGGTTTCTGGGAGCATTCTCAGCATGTCCATCTTTCTTTTTACCGCCGCCTCACCAACTCCACGCTGCCTTGGCACGGACCACGCTCGCCCGTCTGTCACAGCCCCCTGTCCGTCCTCATTCACACACGCTTGCGGTACTTCCGCCTTGACCACGGTCCGCTTGCTGTTACTCCACGCCTTGGCAGAGCGGTCCGAGCAGCCCTCAGAGCTCAGGTCCGCCGCTATGCCAGCACCGAAGCCGGCGCTGCCATAGCGGGTCTCCGCCGCCTTGGCAGCGCGGTCCGAGCAGCCCTCGGGGCCCAGGTCTCCGCCATCACACCCGACCCTAACGACTATACCGATATCGATCTTTTAACCTCTGATCGCAACTTTCAACATCACCCAGGCAGCCAATTCCCGGCCAATTCCTTCTTCCTTAGGTGCGGCGCTTCTTGGTGGTGGTGCCGGCCTGTGCCTGTGCCTTGCGCTTCAGCCACGCACGCTTCATTCCCGCCGCGATCGCCGCCTTGGTGGCGGCGGACTGCTTGCGACCGGTCAGGGCCTCAGAGTTCAACGCCAGCAGTCAGACCCTCTAGCACACCGCACTCAAACTTGATCACGATTCACGACGCCAAGTGCCGCCCACACCCGCCCAACGTGCGCTGCTACCGCGCCAGCGGCACCGTGACGCCGCAAGCGGCGTTGGGCCCGCCCTTGAACGGCGGCAGCGGCGGCAACCTACCAAGTGAAGACCCTATCCATCCATCTGCCCCTCCCTAGCCAACGGGAGGACATTGACGATCAACAAATTCATCTGCCTTCACCATAACCTCCCCTGGCCTTTACCTCCCCTGGTGCATCCCCCCTGTCCCCTGGCTATCCATACTTTTTATCGAAGTGCCTTTTTTTGCTGCGGGGGCGGCTCGCCCCCCCCCCTGCACCCCTCTCGTCGGCCCCCCCCCCCCACGGACCCTCACCGCAACGCACCCAACTCCACGCTGTCTTAGCACGGACCTCGCTCTCCTCCACACTCGTTCGCAGTTGTCCAGTGGACCGGTAGTCTTCATACGGTATGTAGTAATTAAAAAGGCTGCCACAACGCAACATCACCAGGCCCCAAGTGACCGCATGGGGACGATGGCGCCGCGGACGGCTTGGCGCGTTATGTAACCCAGCGGCAGGCTTCGTCGCCCCAGCCCCGTTGGCAGGCAGCTACTGATGTGCGGGCGCACGAGAACCGCACTGCCGCTCACATCGCCGCTGCGCCGCGCACGTGAAACGTGGCCGCTGCGGCGGCTGTCCTGCGTGGTGCTGGCGCCGCTGGCGTTGCTCATGTCGGTGCTCTCACCGAAGCCGCTGATGGGCACCTCCAGCGCATACTGCTGCACGTTGCTCAGAGGCCCAGTGTCCGACATCTCCTGAGCGCCAATGCGGTCGAACACGTCAGGCGGCACGGCGAAGAGCAGCGCCGGCTTCAGATTTCGTAATTTCTTCGGCAGCAGCTGAAGTTCCGCCGCCAGCGCCTTGTCCTTCACCGGATGCGAAGCGGCCACGGTCAGCTGGATCAACAGCAGCCGACGGTGGCCAAGGTTCCCAACGCCTCCGCGGACTGGCAGCACCGCCATGCAGTCGATGCCCGGGAAATTCTTCCGTGCCGGAATGACCAGGCAGCCGGCCTCTGCTGCTGCCAGGTCTTGCACATCAAGGCGCGACAGCTGCGGCAGCACCACCTCACGCGGCACGCCGCCGCCACTTGCGGAAGCAGTCAGGTCCCTGACCCGGAACGTGCCCCCGCGTGCGAGCACCTTTAACGACAAAGCCTGGAAAAGCAGGCCCCGCAGGGTGGCAATCGTCGGCTCGCCCGCGGACCAGGTCAGGAATTGCCGCAGAGCCACCATGCCGTTCGCCTACGAGCATAATAACAAGATTACCGAGGGCTCCATGCCATGCACAGCTGATTATCGATACAATCATGCGTGCATGAATCTTGCCTGCAGCTTCTTGGTCACACGCTCGGCGATCTCGTCCGAGCCAAACACCACCTCGGTCTTCTCACACGCCTTGTTCACCTGCACATCAAGTGGCGGGCGTGAGCGTATTATGGGATCAAACAAGAACGACCCCGGGGCAAGTAATCAGCGCGGCATCACCTGGACGTGCAGTAGTTTGTGGCTCGCCGCAGGGGCGGCCTCGATCTGCGTCACCGAGCTCAGCAGAGGGAGTAGGTCCTTGGACGCCAGGGCGTAGTCCAGCTTCCGCTGCATTGACGGGTTCTGGAGGACGCAGACAAGCAAGACGGGAGCAGCAAACGTTGGTTGGCGGCAAGCATACTATCGTCCAACAGACTCTTTCCGTAACCAATACCTTATGCATAGCGTCAGACAGAAGATCACGTATCGTTCAATACAAATGCCGCGCACACGTATACAAATCTTCCTACATTGGCGAACTCCAGCACAAATCGCGGAATTCCGCCCCACGTCTTGTACAGCTGCTCCGCCGTCTCAACGCCAACGGTTGCCCGGTAAGGCTCGAGGCGGCGTGCGGCGCGAATCTCCTCCAGGCTCCACGGGCCCATCCACAGCTCCAGGTGGTTGGTCTTGGCAAAGCTCTGCAAGGCACGGATTCCGCTAGCGAGTCAAACTTTGACAACAGACGAACCATTTGTTGTCAATTGAGCGTCGTCAACAGCCTTACGTTGTAGGCGCCGGCGCGCAGCGAGGAGGCCATAACTGATATGGCTTTCACGTACGCGAATCCGATGGAGTCGCACAGCAGCCTGTAGATGGAGCATGGGAAAGGGTGGTTCTGTTCTGTTTTGCGCATCCGATCTGTTTTGCGCATCTAGCGCATCCGGTAGGCATGGCAACGTGGAGTACCAGCACGTCCCGAATGCGACCAAGCGAGCCTAACAGCTAGGAATTCTCACCACGTGTTGGGGTCGTTGAGTTCCTCCTCGAACTCGATGGGGTTGTCCGCCTTAAACACGCCGCCGCCGTAACCGTCGGCGGCCGCGGGCTGAAACAGCAGCGCGCTGGGGTAGGTAAGGGAAGAAAGTAACACCACCGTGCGCCGCATGCAGGCCAGGCGGTGGAGCAGGTCCAGCAGGAACACGCTCTTGCCGATGCCTGGCGGTATGTAGAGGAGTATAGCATGGAGTCCGGGCGACAGGGGTCAGGGGCGGGGCACCCAACCGGGGACCCCACGTGCCCGGACACCCCTACCTCCTTAAAACACGCCCCGTCATGCGGGCGCGTAAATATCTATTTATTTATTTGAAGTGCACAGCAGGCGCATAACGCGGGGGTCGCAACACCACGCACGGGCGCAGATGTGAGTGCCGGCGGTCCTCCTGACGACAACGACACACCTGGTGTCCCCAGGACGAGGAAGCGCCGGATGTCGGATGCGAGGCAGTCCTGCATCTTGGTGAAAGCGGTGTCGTAGCACGTGCGCCGCAGCAGCTGGTGCAGTCTTGCTGTGCTGGCCGGGAAGTACGTGCCCTGCGGCAGCGAGAGCACCTTCTGGTCGTCCACCGTCGTCAGCTCAGCCGCAGTCAAATTTTCCCAGAACATCTGTAGCTCCGGGCCTGCATAGCATAAGGCGTTGGAATGGTGATGGTTGCTTCACAGTGCTCAACACTCCCGGTAACGTCAAATTCTTGTCATCCGCGCGCGGGGCAGAGGCGGTCCCAAGCTGCTCAAAGCCCGCTCCCGGCAATGTGAAAGCCTGTCATCCCCGGCGTGTCACGCCCTAGCGTAGCCTGGGGCCCAATCATGGTTGCGTGCCTGCTCACGAGCGTGACGGCCGGCTCTGCCCGGCAGCCGCAGCCTCCGCGCGGCCTGACGGGGAAGCATGCAAGGAAGGACGGACATGCTCAAAGAGTTCTTGGTAAAACCCAAACAACCCCAACCCGCTGTGAGGACTCGGAGGTCAGCAGCCGGGCAACCGGTTGCAACGTGAACGCACAGCGGCTGAGGTAGATCCCCTCGGCATGCTCACTGTAACAAGTGCCCACTACCGCCTAATACTCCGCTCCCCGCTCTGGTGGCTGAGTCGCGGGACTAAACACCTAGGACTTGCGCTCAGTTCCAGGCGCGCAAAGCTGCAAGACAAGCGAGCGTGCCGGTTTGGGTGCAAGGGAGGACAAGAGCCGCACCAGGCGGAACTTCGCAACCCCTCCTCGAATGCCCAACAGTGAGGCCTGCCACTTGGTCCGCTTCTAGCAGACTCCAGACTCCAGACAGTTGTGAACGAACGGACCCCTTGAAGATGGCACGCAGCCACGTCGGCCGGCGTACCCGCTTACCTTGCGGGTTTAAGTGCAAGATGTGGTCGATGGCGCCAGGCGGCAGCTTAGCGTCCGTGAGGCCCTGCCGGCTGGCACTCCAAAGGCCACGGACGCTGCGATAGCCGTTTCGCCACAGGCAGTCCAGGCCGGCGCGCGTAAACAGCGTCAGGTCAGCCCCATATTCGGTCAGGGCGGTGGTCATCGAGCTGAGCTCCTCGTCCGTGAGCTCCTCGTCCGCGTTCATCCTACAGGACAGATCTTAGGGTTCAGCGAGGTTCATTTCAAGCGTAATCTACGTTGTCCGAGAAACAGCACACCGGTATGGTGGAAACATTCAGTGCCTTGCCCACCGGCTTCGAGGAGACTGAGCGAAATGAAGATTGAAAAAACTGTACAAGGTGCTCTGGCGCTTAGTATGCGCTGCAGCTAGCTTTGCAAGGAATTAAAATGAGGTTTATGCAGGAAAATGAGTTAAATGATTGATTGATTGATGTTACAAGTTCATGCTTGTAGATTGGTCCAAACGAGCCAGGAAGCTCATGGACCGCTAAAAATAGTCTCAAAAAGTTGATTTGAATAACAAGACAGCTCATGCAATAATCTAAATTGGTCGCGCCGTAAGGTCGTTACGTCGCAGCCTTATCGCGTGTATGACACGCGCTAAACCGGGTCTCCCCACCCCCCCACCTCCCCTCTGGTCACCGCTGGCCATCGCGTCCACCATACTTGCGGGAGTCACTTCCCACAGCGTGCTCCTGATATCATCGTACGCTCTGCACTCAAGCAGCACATGCCTCTCATCCTCCACATGCTCCTGACATGCGCCACAGCCGAACTTGCCAACACCGCTGAGAGATATGTACCGGATACGGTCTTAGAGTGTAGGGACCCCGTATGGCCACCAATGTCCCGACGCCCGCCGCGTACCAGGGTGATCAAGTCTGGACGCTGACGCGGGGACAATCAATAATGGGCGATTCAGCCACGGAGGCTGGCTGCTGCTGCTGGCGCGAAGCAGGCTGACGCAGTCAAACGTAGTGGGATGCTAACGTTTGGGAAGCGCAGGAACGGACAAGGCTAATGCTCGCGATGGGTTGGTTGACACAGTCTGATACACAGTCTGCTAGCTTGCGCTGTTGGCAACACAACCAGCAAGTCAGGGACTCGCTGGCCCGGCATACCCCCGCTGGGCCTGTAGCGGCTCCCATGCAGGACCGGGTTTGACACGCTGAGTCACACGCACCGAGTCACCCGACAGGCACCGGCAACAACCTACCGCTCAGCACAGCACACACAGCAGAGGGGGGGTATGCAGCAGCGGCAAACCGCAGACACGACATCACACGACAGCTGACATGCGCCACAGCCGAACTTGCACAACACCGCTCCCGGGCGGAGAGATCCACCCCACGACTGAAGACAGGGGAGTCAGCGAGACTGGCAAAGTCGGAAGCACAGACAGACGCACGGGACAGCAAACGCATGACACCAGAATGATATGCGAGTGAGTTCGTGCCACACGACAAACGAGAACAGACACCTAGTTAGTCACACGTCACTGGGTTAGTCAATCCTCAGTGCTAGCTTCGAGTCCAAGCTAGCTCCAAGCAGATGTCCGTGGACGCGCGCTGTTGGGATGCCAGCGCGGCACACGCCGTTGGGAGGCGGGCGTGCGGAGTGTCCTGCCGTTGGGATGCCGACAGCCGCATCAGCGGCGAGGCTGAACACGGCGCTTGGGCGTGGGCTCGCCGCCTTGGGTAGGGGCTGATGCAGGTGACGATGGCACTGTTTGCCGTTGCAGGCGTTTGGCACCGGCCAGGGTGATGGCCTCGGCGGAGCCTCCCGGCCACTCCACCATGAAGTAGAAGGGGCGTGACAAGGGCCCGCGGAAGCGCAGAGTGCCGCTCTGCAACTGCCGCGGTGTTCCGGCTGGGCCAGGAACTGCCCGCACAACTAACACGCCGTCGAGGGTAGCTGCCTCCGCGTCGCGGCGTCGCGTGTCAGCGTTGGGGAACAGCACTGGACCCGCCGAGGGCCGCTGCGGCGCGGGGCCAGTGGGCGGGGCCTTGCCCAGCTCCACACAGCCCGGGCACATCCAGGCGCCAGGAGGCACCCTGCTGAGCGGCGGCGTGAGACATCGGAGGTGCCAGCCGGTGCCGCAGCCATCACACAGCAACATGCGGGAGGGCTGCTGCGGGCTGCGGCAGACTTCACACTCCAGGTCGTTGCTGGTACGTAGCAGCCGGGCGTCCTGAATCGGGTCCAGGGAGGGCAGACACCAACTGCTCACCTCGCGCACGAAGGCGTGCGGTGTCGCGGCCGACTAGCGCGGCCACGCCCATGTCGCCCACATGCTCCACGCGCAGCACCTGGTCGCGTACCGGCATCTCCAACGTGTTGTCGGGATTCGCGTTGCGCAGGTACACGTAGTCACCGGGCACAAACTCCAGCGCCCGCGCGCGGTAGCCGCCGCTGCGGATGAGAGCGTAGCGCTGGGTGTCGCGGTGCTGTGCGATGAGCAGGTTGCCGGCTGCGGCGGGCGCGTGCCGCCGCAACCACTCCGAGCGCTGCAGGAGCGCCTCCGCGTAAGCTTGCTCACTGCCGTCGCCGGCGAAGGCCAGCTCGTGCTCCTCAAAGCGCGGGCGGACGGCAGGCGGGATGATGGGGTCCACGCCGTAGAGCAGCTTGTAAGGCGAGTAGCGGGTCGAAGCTTGAGGCGAGCAGCGGTAGGCGAGGGCGAGCCAAGGCAGCGCCTTGTCCCACGTGTCGTTGGACTGCGTGATGCGGCAGTGCTTGCGAAGTGCCGCCGTTGCCGCCGTCAGAGGTGGTGGCGGCGGCGCCGCCGGCGCTGCCGCCGCCGCCGCCGCCATCGTCTGCCAGCGGGTCACGTGACGTGAAGCGGGCGGTCAACGCATCCAGTGTCGCCTTCTTGGAGGCGGCCTTGCTGGGGGGCGTGCTGGTGGCGGCGGCGGCAATGGCGGCGGCGGCGGCTGCCGCAGCCTTGGGTGCCTGTGCCGGCGGAGGTGGCGGCGGTGCTTGCTGCTGCTGCTGCTGCTGCGGGTGTCGCGGGCGGCCGCCGTCGCTGTCAGAGCCGCTTCCGCTTCCGCTGCTGCTGCGCCGCTGCGGCCGCGGCGCGCCGGCACCGCCCTTGGCGAGCCAGCCAGCCAGGCCGCTCCTCACCCCGCCGCCCGAGTCATCCGCGGCGGCGGCGGCGCCGCCGCCGCCGGCGGTGGCCACTGAGCCGCGCCAAAGCGGCGGCTGCCCGCCGCTGCTTGACCGGCCGGCAGTGGCGGTGGCGGCAGCAGACGATTGTGTCGAGGAAGATGCCGACAGCGATGCCGCCGCCACCGCGCCCGCGCGCACCTCCCGCGCCGCCGGGCTTGCGTCCCGCAGCCGCCCCGCTCTGTTGGCGTCACCGCCATTGGCAGTAGCTGCAGCCGCCGCCGCCGCCGCCGCTGCAGCCTTCACGCTGCCAGCCGGCAGCACCGGCTGCGGCTGCGGCGGTGGCGGCGGCGGCGGTGCAACCTGTGTCTCCTGCCGCCGCCGGCCACTGGCGGCGCCATCGTCGCCGTCGTCGTCGCCCGACCAAGAGCCGCCGCCCCGCGGCCCTCCGAGGCCCTGCGGCAGTTGCCCAACGGTTGCAACCGAAAACGACCACATGGGCGCCCCTGTGGCTGACGTCAGCGGCGGCGCTGGAGCCAGCGGCGGCTGTGGCGGCGGCGGCGCAGCCGCTGGCGGCGGCGGTGGCGGCGCCTGCGGTGCGGCGATGCTGGCAGCGCGAGTCAGCTGTGGAGGCGGTGGCGGCGGTGGCGGCGGCGGCGGTGCCGCCGGCGTCCGCGCGGCCATCACTGGCGGCGGCGGCGGCGCAGGAGGAGGCGGAGCACGTGGCGTGACGTCTGCGACGAGCGCGGGAGCGGGAGCGGGAGAGCGCGTGCCTGAGGCTGCTGCTGCTGGCGACAACGCTCCTGCCGACGCGGTCGCGGCGCCCGCCGCCGCCAGCCTCGGCTCCACCTCCCGCCGCATCCACTCCGGCATCTTCCTGGCAGTGATCTGCTTGCTGCCGCGCAGCGGCAATGGCCCATCCGCCGCCGCCGCGCCGTTCCCGCCGTTTCCGCCGCCGCCGCCGCCGGCCACGTCCGCGGCGGGCGCAACCGCCGCCCGCTGCTGCTCGCCCTGATACGGCTGCCCCTGCTGCTGCTGCAGCCCCTGCTGCTGCTGCTGCAACTGCACCTCGCGGTACCCCAGCGGTGTGGTGGGGAAGGGCTGCTGCTGCAGCAGCATCTGCTGCAGCGGCGAGAAGCCCGGCCCCGGGCCCGCGCTGCCGCCGCCAGAGACGCTGCCGGGCGCGGCCGCCGCGGCGGGTGGGACCTGCGTGCGGGGGATTAGGGGTGCGGGGCCAAGGGGCATCCGGTGCCGCTCAAGCAGCACAGCACATGCGATCGGAAGGCACGGGCGAGGGAGGAGGAAGGAGGAAGGTGCGAAGCGCAAGTGGCACCCCTCACCGCGCGCCCAAACCCGGAGCACCCACCAAGCACTCACCGAGCGCCCGAACCCCGAGCAAGCCCAGCACCCACCTGCCACACCCCAGACCCTGGATCGCCGTGAGGGAGCCCCCCTGCCTTGCACCGCCTCCGCCCACCACGCAGCGTGCACCCACCTGCCCAGGCGCCGCCACCGGCCGCACTCGGTTGGCCGCCACGCCCGCACTCAGCGCCGCCGCCGCCGCCGCCAGCCCACTGGCGGCGGGGGCGCCGCCGCCGCTGCTGCCGCCAACGGCGCCCGCACCGCCGCCGCCGCTGCCGCTACTGCCGCCGCGCCTCTCCGGGAGCGGCCCGTACTTTCCCCCGCCGCCGCTGGAGCTGCTGCCGACGGGGCCAGCCGCCGCGGCTGGTACGGCACCGTACCCGTTGTCGTACATCTGTACTGGATGCTGCTGCTGTACGGCAAGGTACGGCGAGTTGCGCTGCGGCGCAATAGACATGTGGCGGGAGTAGGGAATGGCCGCCGGCTGCTGCTGCTGCTGCTGCTGTTGGTGGTGGTGCTGCGGCTGCATGGTGGACTGGTGCATCAGCGGCGGCGGAGGCTGCCGCTGCTGCTGCGCCTGCTGCGGCGGCGGCGGCGCCTGCTGCTGCATCAAGAACGGCGGCGGCGGCTGGTGCTGCTGCTGCTGCGGCGGCGCCGGCGGCGTGTGCGCCATGGTTGGGACCGGACGAGGTTTCCCTGCGCGGTGAGTGGATGGCGGGCGGGGGCGTCGCTTGTTGGTTCCGCACACACACGCATACCGTACACACTTACAAAACATACACAACAGCAACGCGTTGTCGTTTTTCCTTGTGATCTCTAACACATACAAAACATACACAACAGCAACACGTGCTTGGCCCAACACATGCACGCACGCACGCCACGCGCGCCGCTCCCGCACTGGCGCCGCACACCGGCCCACACCCACGCCCACCACACCCGCGCACACCTTGAGCGGGGCAAAGGCCGGTACCGCGGGCTCTGGCGGCGGCGGCTGCGACTGCGGCGGCGGCGCCGCGTCCCGCACCAGCTTAGCAGCCAGCGGGCCCGCCATCGCCACCAGCCCGCTACCGCCGCCGCCGCCGCCGCCGATGCCACTCGCTGAGCTGCCGCTGGTGCCTGCGGGTGCGTCCGTCGGCGAGGTGGGAAAGCGAGGCGGTCATTTGTCTGACAGCATGATCATGAAGACGACGAGATGACAAGCCTGACGGCAACGAGGCACGGTAGCAGCAGCGGCGCTGGCCGCGCACTCGCGAGAAGGCATGGCGGGTCAGGTGGCCGCGGCCGCCACAGCCGCCCAGCCGGCGCCCAGCGAGCTCGCAAGCAACGCAGCCACAGAATGCACAGCTCTGGCGGCGGCCGGCGGGCCGGCCGCCTCTTGCGCTTCACCCCACCGCCCACTCCCCACTCCCCACTCCACCTCCGTCGGCTCCCCATTCCCCAGTCTCCCCATTCCCCAGTCTGCCCATTCCCCGGTCTCCCCACTCTTCCTCCTACTCCTCCAGTCCCCAGCCTCCCCAGCCTCCCCAGTCCCCGGCAGCTTGCCTGGCAGTGGTCCGTAGATGGTGCTCCGGCTGCGGTTCAGCCTGGAGGCAGAAGCAGCGGAGTGCACAGGGGTCCACCGGGGTGGGCGACGCCGTAGGCGGGGAGCGGCTGCCCCGGCTGGGGGAGGTATACTCCGGGATGGCCGGGCCCGGGCGGGGGTGGAGGGGGAGGCGGCATACTGAACCGGGCGCTGAATCCAGCCCCGTATCAAGGAGATTCTAGGCTGCGAAAGCTGTGGCTGTTGTGCGGCATGGCGCGGCGGCTGGTGGAGCCGGGAGAAGTCAGGTCCGGCAATTCAGGCTCAACGCAAGGCGAGTCTCTGGCGAGAAGGGCGCACACTCCGCGTGCTAGGTTTGGAAGTTTGTCACGTACTTATCGCAAGATGTGCAAGGCTATTCTGGTTGCGGGAGAATTCCTGCCGCTGCTCAAATTGTGAAAATGCGAGGCACAGGCCGACACGTTATCGCTGATAATAGGCACAGAGAAATATTGATGAATAGCTGTTTTGTGCCGCGCAATTTACGATAGGCGACAGGTGATGAGAGCTGATCGAGCCGGGCTCATCACCACGACGTGCCTTCCCGCCCTGCCTGACCAGCCACGATTTCAGGTTGAACTTACCCCTCTGAAAGTACCCCCCGCCCCGGCCCCCACCCCCCTCCCCTGACCGCTCCCCCCTCCCCCCTCTTGTACAGGTTGCCTCCCTGGACACGTATGCATCTCGTCACAAGATCGCATCCCCACGCGTGCTACTGTACGGCATCCGTTGCCGCTCCAACCCTTACCTCGACGCCCCTGTGCCCCCTCGCCCCTCCTATGGCTGTAGCCCTCGCCCCTGGGCGCCCCCTCCCCCTCGGCGCTGCGCCCAGTCCAGCACCCCCCGCTCTCGCTTCTGGTTTCTGGAATGAACCACACCGCCCGCCCGCCCGCAAGGACGACAGGTCGCGCGACAGGTCGCCACGGCGGAACATCCCCCCAATGGCCCAATCAAGGGGGCCGGGAAACGCTGTAATCTTACAGCCACAGTTGCATAAGCGCCCCCAGCGCCCTCGCGGTGCCCACGTGCCTGTCCGCCTAAGGCACGGCGGCGGAAAAAGGCCCCGCCGCTCCCCGCCGACCACGCCGCTGCCCGCGCCGGGTGGCAGATGATTTGAACCTGCCGTCCATGTGCATTCTTCTCAACAAGAATGAATACATCCCTCCCACCACCGGATTGCGGGGCCCACATATTTACACACACGCGCGCGCCAAGACGGGATGAACTCGCATTTAGGAATTAAAACAGGCTCCTACTACAGTACCCCACAATACCATCGCCAGTGCGCCCGGGTCGCAGCTCATTCCTCGCCGCATGCCACGTGACACCCGCTCCCGGCTGCCGCACATCGCCCCCACCCGCCTCGCCGCTCTCTGGCAACACAAGCAGCAACAGCAGCAGCAGCCCGCTCGGTGCCAATCAGATGCAGTACAGCAGGCATCTCCGCAGCATCTCCGCCGCAGGGCCGCACACGCTGGCAAGCGGTGACCTCCTCCCTCAGCCCCCTCCCCTGTGCCGCTCTCCCCACCGGGTCCGTGCTGCCGCTAGGCCACGCACGACCCAAGAAGCGCGCAAAGAACCATCTCACCAACGGCCGCACTCCTCCCACCCCGGCCAGGCCGGTGCGCGCGCACGCAGCGCATGTCGGGAGTCCCGACGTACTGGGGCATAAAAAAACATTGCTGACACATGCAACATCATGCGCTGCGCCAAATATGGTAAACTATAGAGAGCGGAGAGGAGCCAAGGTTCCTCGATGCCTGGAGGCACTATTGCGGAAACCCAGGCCTGTCAGCGGCCGACGTATCTCTCACCTGCACGCCACAACGCAGACCGCTGCCCCACTGCATGAACTTCGGGAAACAACCGCAACCTTCGTGCGCCAGGACCAACAATCTCATCTCATCCCCATCATCACCCAGGTGATAAGCCATGTCGACGCCTCGCATTCACGGCAGTCTTCATCCGCTGCAATGCCAACACACGCCATGGTGTGACCGTACATGCGTTAGCGCCTACCGCATTCGTGTGCCCCCGCGCCGCGCCGCACCTTGCACGCGCCTGGGGGCCGCTACAGGCCGCGTCTGTCTCGTCTCTTCAGCGTGCGTGAAGGAGCAAGAGTGCGTACGGATAAAGGCGATGACAAATCTTCATGATGCGCATTTTCCAGAACATCGGCATGTGTGCTTCATGAATGCCCCAGGTCCGGCTGTTGAGCTGCTCTCTTCACCTCCCCTCCTCCCTCTCCCTTAATCGCCAGGCACCCAGGCTACGGCCGCCCTGCCGTGCCCGCCCCGATAAGCCCAAGCCGCTCCGCGAATTTGGTGCGCTGGCGTCCGCACAGTCCGCAGCCATTGCACCTGTTGCCGACCTTCAGTCGAATCTAGTAAGTACTGTACCCTAACCATACATCGCACGTTAGTGTGTTTCATGCATGCCCATGTATGCTTGCTTGCACAAGTGCGCGCGCCGCCAGTCCAATTCGCAAATCGCACATGACACGCCCAATCGGTTGCAGGCCACTCATTCCCGGCGCTACAGTTCCCCGCTGGAACCAGTGAGGCGACTGATCCGCAACACACCCGCCAGTCTCAAATTTCCTCCTGACATCCGTCATGTGCCGCGTGATGCTGCGGCGGGCGTGATCCCAACCCGCAGTGCGCGGCTGCGTGTTCACGTGTTTGCTCGTCACAGGCGCACCGGTGCCGTTGCGCACCTGCGCGCCATCGGCCCCCACCATATCGCAATGGCGCGCCCCCGCCAGTTCGACTTCGTGCTTCGCATGAAAGGCGGCCGTGTGGTGCGGCCACCGGCACCGCCACCCGCCGACAGTCTATTCATGACACCTCCCGGCGCGCCGCACATCTCACTCACCATTCAGCAGCACCGTTACGTAATGAAGCGGGGTGGCCTGCAGTTCAAACACAAATCCTGCGAAGCCGCGGCTCGCCACATTTGCACAGTGCCCATTCTCTCATCGTCAGCATAACGGCATCAGCTCACCGCCAGAAGTTCCAAAGTCTCCAAAGCCCCATGAAACCCAAATGATCGCCCCCCCTCTCCCAGCGCGCCAGCCATGCACAATGTCTCATCCTCGGAGCCTCTTCTGCTGCCTCCTAAATAGGTCTCGCGCCCAGCCGGGCGCCTGGGCAGCGCGCTACGCCTCACGGTGAACGCCGCAGCAACGAAGGCCACAACACATGAGCGCGCAATATGGTTTTGCAATATGCTTTTTGCAAGGTAGCTCTTCCGCACCGTCATGTCGTGAAGGCCATGTGCGGCTGTGCGGCTATCAACCCAGTGCATTCGCCGCGACGCTCCGCAGCGTTTCGTACGTTTCGTGCCTCCCAGCCAAACCGCAGCGAGCCCGTTCATACGAATGTGCATGCTAACATGTACCGTGTCTGCAAAGCTTGTTGCCGCTTCCCTAACCGTGTGAAGGCAAGCTGCCAAGCCACGAACGGGTCTGGAGCGCCAGCGCCAGCCATGGAAGCGCCACGGTGCCCCCCCCCCCACCGCTGCGCCCAGCTTCGCACACACAACGCGTTCCGTCGCGATTTGCTGCACCGCACGCAAGGTCGCTTGTTGTCGTTTTCCCTTGTGCTCTCTAACACAAAGGCGAGGCGAGCAAGCAGACGAGCGTGTCAGCCGAGCGTGTCAGACGAGTACGGAAAATACCAAGTAGCCATGGCCACAGCCAAAATGCGCTCGAGTACGCTGTCCTCCGAGGATGCGAGCGAGCGAGCACCACACACGCGCAAGTGTGCATTCGCAACTTGCTGCATGGCGCCCAGGTTCCAGTGGGTTGGTTCGCTCCATGTATTGATTCTGCTCTGTGTGTTCCCAGCAACCCCTCTGCGCATGGTGCACCGCGCATGGCGCGACGGCCGCCCCGCCGCGTCTCCAGCGCCGCATCTCCAACGCAGCAGCCGCAGGCACCGCTGCTCCGGGTCCCTGCCGCCCCTGCCTCAGTTGAATGTGAAGGAGGTGAGCATGCCCGCGCTGCCACCGCCGCCGGCGCCCGGCCCGCCGCCGGCGCCGCCCGGCCCGCTGCCGGCGCCCGCGCCGACCGCCGCGTCCGCCTCCGCCATCATGGACTCGAGGCAGTCCGCCACCTCGGCGTCGCCCATGCCCAGCGTCACTGGCATGTCCGTGACCATGCCGCCGCCGCCGCCGCCAGGCACGCTGCGCCGGCCGGGCTCCCCCAGCTTCCAGCCCGGCGGCAGCATGGGGCCGCCGACGCCGGGCGCGCCGGGCGCGCTGGCGTTGGCGGCGGCGAGCAGCGCGCCGTGGCCGGACAGCGTCGACGCGCGCCGCGCGCCGCCGGGGTCGCCGCCGCCGGGCCCGGGGTTGCTGTGGTTGCCGGTCCCCAGCCGCGCGAGTGGGCCCGCGGAGGCGTACTCGGGGCCGAAGTCGCGGGCGCCAAGGGGCAGGCCGCCCGTCGCAAAGGCCTCGAAGGGAACGGGCGCGGAGCGATTGCCGCCGCCGCCGCCGCCGCCACCGCCGCCGCCCCCAAACATGCCCAAGTTTGGGGCGCCTCCGCCGCCTCCACCGCCGCCGCCGAAGCCGAAACGGCCTGCAGAGTAGAGCGCATTCGGGTCGCTGCCCCGGTGGAAAGCGTTCCCGAAGCCGCCGCCGCCGCCGCCGATACCTCCAATGCCGCCAATGCCGATGTTGAATTCGCCCATGTGCGACGCGCCGCCGCCGCCGCCGCCACCCAACCCTGGCGAGCCGGAGAGCGGCGGCGAGGCGTGCGGCTGCAGCGCCGTCGGCGGCGGGGAGTGCGACAGCGGCGGCGGCAGGATCTGGTGCAGCGGGTGGCTGCCGCTGGCGGGGCCGCCGCCGCCGACGCTGCCGCCGCCGCCGGCGATGATGTACGGCAGCAGGCTGCTGCTGACGTTGCCGCCGCCGCCGCCGCCGCCGCCGGCAAGGTGTGCGCTGCTGCCGCCCAGGTTAGTGTTGCTGCCGTTCCCGAGCTGCAGCGCGGCCGCCACGCCCACCCAGCCCTGGGCGCCGAAGGGCCCGCTGTTGCTGTTGGCGCTGGGCGGCGCGTTGCTGCCGCCGCCGCCCAGAGACCCCAGCCCTATGCCCAGCCCGGCGCCCATGCCGCCCGCTGGCCCCTGCCCCGGCCCCGCTCCCAGCGCCGGCCCCAGCGGTGCGCTGCTCGCCCAACCTCCCCCTCCTCCTCCGCCGCCGCCGGGGCCCTGTGCCCACAACGGCGCCGCGCTGCCACCGCCTCCGCCGCCTCCGCCGCGGCCCCAGCCTCCCGCCGCAGTCCCACCGCCTCCTCCACCACCACCACCACCACCGCCTCCGCCTCCGCCGCCCCAGCCCAGGGTGGGCCGGCCGCCCTCGCTCTGGCTGGCGCCCATGAGCGTCATCACGTCCATCATCGCCTCGCCCTCGGCCCGATCCAACCGCTCCAGCAGCTCGTCCAGCGGATCCAGCGCCGAGCGCCCGCCGCCGCCGCCGCGGCCGGGTGGCGGCGCCGCTCCGGCTCCGGCCGCGGCGTCGCCGTCGGCCCACATGCCGCCCGGGTGATGCTGCTGCGGCTGCTGGTGTTGCTGGCCGCCGCGGGCGTCGCGGAGTGATTCGGACTGCCAGGGCTTGGGCCCGCCGCCGCCGCCGCCGTCCATGTCGCCTGCACCGGTGCTGCCGGAGGGCGGCGAGGTGTGGCCCAGCGGCCCGTGCGCCGCCGCCAGCTGCTGCTGCTGTTGCTGCTGCCGGGGCACGGGGTGCGGCTGCTGCAGCCGCTGCAGCTCCTCCACCTCCAGGCGCCAGCGCTGCTGCAGCTGCGCCAGCGGCTGGCCGCTCAGAGTGCTGGGGCGCCAGCCGCCGGAGGGCTGCGGGGCGCACGCAGACACACATACACCGGGAGTTGTAAGGACAGTTGGAGAAGCGTTGCAGGGTGCACGCGGGTTGTACGAGCACGACGAGTTAAGGAACAGCGGAGCAGCAAGCAAGCAGAAGTGACTGGAAGTAAAGAAGTGAGTGAAGGACGCATGCGATGCGAATCATGCGGTGCGCAGTAACAAGCGCTCCGGCATGTCTTACCTGCCCCGCCTCGCCTTCGGCGCTGCTCGGCCCGCTGTCGCTGCCGGCCGCGCCGCCGCTCGGTGCCCCGAACCCGGGTGGCCCCGTTCCTTGCAGCGTCTGGGGGCCGGAGAGGTGCTGTTGTTGTTGCTGCTGGTGGTGGTAGCCGGCGCCGCCGGAGTTGGTGTGGGGGCCGGAGTGGGACTGCGGCCCGGAGTGGGAGTGGTGGGGGCTGCCCGCGGCGGCATCCGCGGGACTCTGCGCGGGCAGGCGGGCGGGTTTGCAGCGGTTTGGCGGATTGGGGATGCAATCTTTGGCGTGCTTGACACGCACACGCACACGCACACGCACACGCACACGCACACGCACACGCACACGCACACGCACACGCACACGCACACGCACACACCGACAGCGGCAATAGTGAGACCCTTGTGCCGACTCCGCAACGCCCGGTCGCCGCCACCACCCCGCCGCCGCACCGCCCCACCGCACAGCACACCGCTCACCAGCGCGGGCCCTGGCCCCGGCCCGAACCGCCCCACGGCCGGCTGCTGCTGCTGCTGCCGCTGCTGCTGCTGCCGCGGCTCGCCCTCGCGGTCGCTGCCGTCGTCGTCGTCGCGCGACAGCGGCGCCACCGCCACCAGGCCGGCCAGAGGGCTGGCGAAGCCGCCGGCGGCGGAGCCGAAGCCGCCGGCGGCGCCCGACACCGCCGTCTTGGAGGGCAGCCTGCGCGCCAGCGGGGGTTCCATGCATGGTTAATCAAGACGAGATGATGATGACATGTTGTTGGGGTTGGGGGTCGGGGTGGGGGGTAGCAAGAATGGCTGGAGACGCGGTGCAGTAAAGCACGCAGCGGGTTCCGTGCATGATTGATTACGGTACGCCCTCCCCTCGCACCTGCACAGCGCATTGAGCGACAGGTCGCAGATGTCATCATCGCCCACCAGCCCCGCCGCCGCCGCAGCCGCCGCCGCCGCCGCCGCGCCAGGCAACCCATCCGCAGCCAGCGCTGCCGCCAGCCGGGAGGCGCCGCCGCCAGCACCCGCGCCGCCGCCGCCGCCGCTGCCACCCTGCCGCGGCCTTGGCACGCCGCCGGACAGCGTGACGGCGCCTTCCTCGCCGCTGGCCGCGCCGCTGGTTCCGCCGCGCGAGTCAAGCGCGCCCGCCGCCGCCGCCACGACCACCAGGCCCGCGCCGCCGTCGGCCAGCGCCGCCGCCACGGCGCCGCCGCCGCCTCCCTGGCGACCCAGCGGCGACGGCGCCGCCGCCGGCGAGGCCGACCCCGGCTGCTGCTGCCGCTGCGGATGCGGCGCGTCCTCCATCGCAATGTCACCGTCGTCCTCGCCGTCGGAGCCGCCGCCGCCGCCGCCACGGCCGCCACGGGTCTGCAGGTCCTGCGGCGGGCCGCCACCACCGCCGCCGCCACCGCGGCCCTCCCAAATGTCTGCAGCCGTGATCAGGCCGATATCGCCAGAGGCGGTCTCCATGGCGGCTGTGCCGCCGCCGCCGCCGCCGCCACCTGCCGCCGCCGCCGCCGCCATTGCCATTCCGCCCATCACGCCGATCCCGGCGCTGTCGAAGGACCGCCGCTGCTGCGCCTGCAGCTGCTGGTTGTGCAGCAAGGACCCCTCCTGCTTCAGCGTTCCCGGCGGCAGCTGCCGCTGAAGCGACGGCGCGCTCCAACCTCCGCCGCCGCCGCCGTACGGGCCATCGCCGCCGCCGCCACCGCCACCGCCGCCATAGCCGCCACCGCCACCACCGCCGCCGCCGCCGCCACCCTCGCGACCCTCCTCTCCGGGGATGGAGCCTGGGTGCGACAGGCGCTGTCTCCGCCGCGCCCGGTTGGTCTCCCATTCGCCCGAATCCATGACTGGCTCATTGCCTCCGTCGCCGCCGCCCATGCCGCCGCCACCGCCGCCAAGGAGCAGCTGGTTCTGTAGCGTGCTGGCGCCGCCGCCGGCGCCGGCCCAGGAGGTCTGGTGGTCGCCGTACTCCATGATGCCGCCGCCGCCGCGACCGCCGCCACGACCGCCGCCGCCATCAACCCCGTGAAACGAGTGCCGCGCAAAGCCCGGCACGCCGCCGCCGCCGCCCATGCCCATGCCCATCCCCATGCCCATCCCGGCCCCGGGGTCCAGCTCGATGGTGCCGCTGGCGCCGATGCCGCGACCGGCGCCGCCGCCGCGCATGCCGCCGCCGCCGCCGCCGAGCCCAATCGCGCCCAGGCCCGACACGCCCGCCATGAGGTTGGGCTGCGACACGCTGGCGGTGGGCGGGTGGTGGTAGCCCCTCGACCCGTACGGCTGTAGCAGCCCCGGCCCCGGCCCCGGCCCCAGCCCCGGCCCCTGCTGCTGCTGCTGCTGTAGCTGCGCCTGCAGGTGCAGCACGCCGCCGCCGCCTCCTCCTCCGCCCAGCCAGGCGGGGCCGGCGCTGCCGGGGCCGCCGGCGCCGACCGACACGGGCGACAGGACGCCGGTGCTGCCGCCGCCGCCGCCGCCGCCGCCGGCGGCGGAGCCCAGGCCCAGGTCTGACAGGTGCGGCAGCGAGCGGTCGGCCGCCAGGCTGCCGCCGCCGCTGAAGGCCGCCGCCACGTAGTCGGAGCCGTGGGAGGTGGGCGGCGTGGAGCGGGCCGGCTGCGGAGGGAGGAGGAGGGGCGGGCGGGCGGGCGGGCGGGCGGGAGGCAAGGTCAGTCGGTGTCCATTTCAGTCGCCCGTGCCGCTCGACAACCCTCCCTGCGCCTGCGCTTGCGCCTGCCCCCGCGCGTGCCCGCACTGGTCTTGTCGGTGCACCCTACACCGCTTTTCCAGCCATCCTTGCAGCCCACCCACCCACGCCCACACGCACCTGGCCCTGGCCGTGCAGGTGCTGCAGCAGGTCCGCCATGCCGCCGCCACCGCCGCCGCCGCCGCCCATCAACGGACTGCCCTGCGCCTGCCCCAGCCCCAGGCCCAGCCCGCCGCCGCCGCCGCCGCCGCCCACGCCGCCGCTGCCGCGCGGCTGTAGCAGCGAGGGCGGGCCCAGCAGCGACGGCGCCATGTTGAAGGGCCGCGCGGCGCTGCCGCTCCGGTGCTGCTGCTGCTGCTGCTGCTGCTGCTGCTGCTGAGGCGGCGGCAGTAGCATGCCCAGGCCGCTGACGCCGCCGGCGGCTGCGCCGCCGCCGCCGGCTGCGGTGAAGCTGCTGCCGCCGAGGCCGAGGCCGGCGGCGCCGGGGCCGGCCGCCTGGAAGAAGGGGGAGGCGGTGCCGACGAAGGAGGCGGAGGCGGAGGGTGCGCCCGAGTGCGGCCCGGACGAGGCGGAGGTGGAGGTGTTGTAGCCGTCCTGGGGGCGTGAGTGCATGCGTGTGTCGCTGGGTTGTGAATACCAGCCCAAGCTGAACAAACGATGGTAACGATGGTAACAGAGCTGACCAGGGGTTGCAAGCATGGAAGTGGGAAAGGCGGTACACCCGGTGCGGTAGACCTCGGACACGTACGGGGAGTAACGGCTGCCGGCTGTGTCGGCGCGTGCCCATGCAGTCATGCCAATGCATTCGCGCCCATGCAGCCTCATGCACCGCCCGTACGGCACGCCATGCCGCCCTCCACAGCCTCCCCTCCCCCCCTCCCCGCCGCACTTGCCTGTCCCTCATCTAGTTTAGCTTGGTTTAGATTGGGCTGGTGTTCCCCCCCCGGTTGATTTGGTCATTGGAGAAAACTACCCCCCCCCCCCCCGCCCCGCAGCGCCAACACCCCCACCTTGATCCAGGTGAGGTGCGCGTTGCCGCCCGCGCCGCCGCCCGCGCCAAAGTACATGTGGTGCTGAGGCCCGGTGCCGCCGCCGCCGCCGCCCAGCACACCGCCAAGCACACGGCCCTCGCCAGGGCCCGTGCCGCCGCGGGAGTCGTCCGCGCCGCCGCCGTTGTAAGAGGCTGCAAGGCGAGAAAGAAGGGCCGGGGCAGAGGCGGGGGCGGGGGCGTGTCAGAGGGCATTCGATGGCAGCAGCGGGCAGCAGCGAGCAGCAGAGTGGGGTTGTGATTACTGGCCCAACGGGGCGCAGCATGTAATGGCGGTGGTGGAGGCGGTGGGGGGTGCTAGGGTACAGGGTGCAGAGCGGCGCCTTTGCGGGCAGCAGCACGGGTGCAGCGCGGCTGCAGCGCGGCTGCAGCGCGGCTGCACCTCACCGCGTGCCACCCGCCCCCGCACGCCGCCCACGCCCACGCCCACGCCCACGCCCACGCTCACGCGCCCAGCATACACGCCACATGCACGCCGCCCAGGCACGCCGCAACCCCCACCCCACCCCACCCCACCCCACCCCGCTCACTCCGGTTCGAGGACGGCCCCTGCGACGGCGAGTAGGCTCCGCCCGGGCCGCTCACGCGCGGCGGCGGCGGCATGGGCGCCAGCAGCTGCTGCGGCGCCGCGCCCGCCGCCGGCGACCCCTCCGCCGCCGGCGGCATGTCGCGACCGCCGCCGCCGCCGCCGCCAGTGGAGGCGCCGGCGGCGGCAAGCATCCCGCCGGGGCCGTCGTCCTCAGCCTGCGTGGGAGCGGGCACCCGCACCGGGAGTCAGTGAGAGAGGGAGGGAGGAGGGAGGCGATCGGAGGCGGTGGTGGGGCGGGGCGGCAGAACCGTGGGCCCAGGGGCTGACCGTGGCGCCCGGCTGCATTCATCGGCCTCAGCCGGCAGCGGCCCAGCCCCCACCAGGGTTGGTAACACCCTGCTTCCCGCGCCGCGGCCGGCAGCCCGGCGCCCCAACTCAGCCCTCGATGTTCGGCATTTCCCATTCAACAAGCGCCCATCACACCATGGACCATGATCGGCACTTCATAATCACCTGGCGCCCATCGCATGGACGGCTACCTACCCCCAACTGCCCACACGCACTTTCAGCTAGCGGCTGGCGTCCGCACAGTCCCCCCACCCGCACCACGCACCAGATCGCCATCGCCGCTGTCGCCGCCCGGCGGCGTGCCCGGAGCGCCGCTGGCGCCGCCGCCGCCGCCGGTGGCGCCGCCGGTCATGGTCATCGCCTTGTCGTACGCCCCCCGCCGCGCCACCGCGTCATCGGAGCAGTCGCGGACAAGCTGCAGCGCGGGAATGGGGGGTAGAAAGGAGGGTTGCGGGGGGATGACACGCGAGGTGTCGCAGGGCGGACAGCAGGGAGCTTAAGGCCCCATCCACATTGCCACAACCCCCGCCCCCATCCCCGACCCCGCCCCGGCCCCGACCCCGCGACTAGTCCAGTCCAACCCAGTCGTGCGGCACACGCACACAGGTGTGGCACACACACGCACACGCACACGCACGCGCCTGCAGGTAGCAGTACAGGAAGTTGCTGCGGCGGCACGTCTTGCTGCGCAGCGTGCTGTGCCACCTGCAGTGTGGGGCGGCGTTGGGTGGCGGTGGGGTGGCGGTGGGTGTCAGTCAAACTGGTCAACGCCAGAGCGGCAGCGCCTCATGCGCACATGCCCCGGCACACACCCAAGCCTGACCCTTTTCCGTTTCTCAAACACCAGCTTGCTGCAGACCCCTTTGCCGCCGACCGACTGCCGGCCCCGCCAGACCACGCCGGCACCGGAAACAGCAGGTCAGCTGCATCCCTCGGGCCCGCAACGTCCTCCCCCATTGCCGCCGCCGCTCACAGGTTCTTAATGTCGTTGTCGGTCCTGCAGGCGGCACAGGCGCGGAGGGAGGAGGGGGCACGGCGAGGCAGGGCGGGGCGTCACGAGGGCGCTCACTTGCTGGTGCGGTCGAGCAGCTGAGCCCCGGCCTGAGCTGGAAGTAAACCCTGAGCTGAGCTGTGGCAGGACAGCAGCTAGGAGCCCGGAAACCGTGCGACTCGGCCTGCCCCAACGCAACGTGCGCCGCACGGCTCCACACACACGTCCCCAGCGCTCAGAGCTCAGCGCGTGCTGCCCAGCGCCTGCCCCTGCCCCGGCGCCTGCCGCTGCCCACCCGCCCACGCCTCTCTCACCTCCCGGGCAGGTGGCGGGCTATGGCCGCCCAGCGGTTGCCGATCTGCGCGCGCGGCCGTGGGGCGAGGGCGGGCAAACTCACATGTGTGGCGCTACGACACGTGTTGTTGCGGTGGCATTAGGGCTAGGCCGCACGGCAGCCGCTACCTGAAACGCCCCACCCCCGCCGCAGGCCGCTCACATCCGCACGCACGCGCATGTCAATCACTATGCAGGGCTGCGTTTGTGGCGGCACAGCCGCTACTAGGATCACCGAGCAAAGCAGTTTCAAGCAACCCATTCGCGCTTTCATGGTCATGCAGCTATTGATTGGCCGGCTGCCGGCGTGACCAGACAGCTGCTAAAGTGTGTGTGCAATGGCCGGTACCGCCGCAATCCGCTGCGGCACCGAGCGGGCCGCGGCCGCAGTCAGCTGGCCCGCGTGTGCTGCGTGGGCACCCACCTCCATGTGCCTGTGTGGGTCGGGCGTGAGGCGGAGTGCGGTGTGAAAAGCGTCAGTGACAGTGTGGGAGAGGAAGCGAGCGAGATATATAGGGAGTTGATCGCATAGCAAGCAATGCCCGCCGGTCACGACCCGAGTGCTGGACGCCTGTGTGACCCAAGGGCAGAAACCCAGCGTCGGGAGCGTGAGTTCCCGGCGTGGTCGAGTGCGGCACACTACCCACCGGCGGGCGAGCTCCAGCTCCTCCTGCGGCAGCCAATGCAGCTTTCGTGTCGCGCGCTCTGCATCCAGAGCACTGGCGCTCTGGTTTCGAGCAGGCGCGCCCTTGGAGCTTTTCCTCGGTCGCGGAGCGTCGATTTCCGGACTGAGAGCGCCGTCTTGCTCGGCCCCAGGAGCGCCTGGCCAAGCAATTGACGTATACACCGCGTCCAGGTGCATCTCTGTTCCTTGCTCCGTTGACTCCATTCTCGCGTGATGTTGCCGCGCCGCTGTCCCCGTGCTCGCTCACGCCCTCAGCTGAGTTCCTAAGCTATTGCTCAATTAAGCGAAGCGCTTTGCACTTCGCATACAGACGGCTGCTGTTTCAAGGCCGTTTCTCGCCATCCCCTTAATGCTTTGTAGATCACCGTTTCTATATTAGGCTTTGCATATGCATTAGGGTGGCGTCGAGGGCTTAAACAGTGGCAACGAGTGTCTCGACGTCAGGGAACCGCGGTCAGGGTCCGGCGTGACAAGTCTGCCTCATTATTGTGAGTGTCCAGCCCTAGGAACTTCTTCAGTCTCAACGCTCACGGCGGTGTTGTCGCTCAAACACCTTAATGGTCATCTCCGCGATCACGGTCGCGGCCGCTGCGTTTTTCGTTCGAGGGCATCGTGCACTTGGGCAAATAGCTTAGATTATGTGCTTTCAGCTAAATGAGTACTACGGCCTGCACACTTCGTGCTTTTTGCTGGCTTCGCTCATCGGGTCGCAGACTGGGCCCGTAAAGTTAACCTGCGCTGTTGTCAGCGATAACTCTAGAGCTACATGGACGCATCATCTAGCTGCTGCGGCGATCGCCCTCCATCTTGTGCAATGCAGTTGGCCGTGGCTGGCCTCGCGAGCAGAGTGTCCTTACCACCACCATGAGTGCCACCATGATGATAATTCAGGGGCGTTTTCGCTCAGGCCCGGAGTCTAGAGAGAGGACAGACGGTGAAGAGGCATCGATTCGCCCCGCCTGCGTGCGCGGCTGTGCGCGGCTGGCCAACACTTCGCACAGCTCGCCTGCTGGGCGACACTCATGTGCACGCGGACTAGGTCGACGCAGTGGTCCCCAAAGGCACTCGCTGGCGCCGCTGCGCCAGGACGCTGGGGGCCAAAGGCGCGCCCCGCCCTCACTAGTCGAGTCTGCAGTCCGTACTCTGGGCCAGCTTTCGCGCGCAGGGACGTGCAGGGGAGGTGGCCATAATCCAGGGCCAACCTGGCGAGCGGACGACCAGCCTCGGCCTGAGCCTTAGGAGGTTGCACGGCCTGCTCAAAGCATGGTGGTTTCCAGCCACGGCAGATGTCTGCTGCCCACCCCTGCTGCTTGACTCTCACACTTTCGGAGGTTCGCGTCGAGCTGGGGCCGTACGGGGCCCAGGGGGCGATGGCACGCGTACGGCCGGGTGCACCGCGCCGCGACCAAACGACGATACGGTAATGGACTGACAGGCTGGGGTGGAAGGAGGGTTGCTCGTGTC
The DNA here is from genome assembly GCA_016834605.1 of Chlamydomonas incerta. Classification (NCBI taxonomy): domain Eukaryota; kingdom Viridiplantae; phylum Chlorophyta; class Chlorophyceae; order Chlamydomonadales; family Chlamydomonadaceae; genus Chlamydomonas; species Chlamydomonas incerta. Next base: position 1,078,160 of record JAEHOC010000024.1, read on the forward strand.
TTTGATGGGCCCTGCCCTGCCTTGCCCTGCGTTGGCTGCGCCGCTGAGTCCGGCTCGGCCCCTGGGCCGCCGCCCCTTCGCCTCCTCGGGGCCTGCGCGCCGCATGCCCCTGGGCCCAGCATTTCCCCCGTCACACCAATGCGTATACTGTTGTGCGGCCTGCAACCAGGGGTTGGCCAGCGGGGGCCGGGCCCACGCCAACCTCCCCTGGGTGCGAGTATGTAGTACTCTTTGAGAGGCAGACATTTGCGAGTGATCTGCTGGGCACTTGGGCTAGTGCAAGTTCGAGTCAGGTAGCGTTGACGCGCACGCAAGGGCTCCTTTGGCAGCTGCCCACGTTAGCGCGCGCACCTGACCGGTACCTACTGACGTACCGTATGACACGCCGTGACGCAACGAACACGCACCCCGCAGCAACAAGCAGGGGTGCGTGTGGCACCCCTGGCCACAAGCCAGTCCCGCGGTAGCATTTCAGTGACCCAGCCCACACCCGCAACGCGACTCGCAACTGTAAATCTTACAACTGGCAGGAACACTGGTCGTGGCGCCATTTGCAGCGTGTCTCATGGGCGTTCCGCGCGTACCCGTGCGGGCGCGCACCAGGCACGCGCGGGCGTCCTCCTCCGCCTCCCGCGGCGCTGAGGTCTAGAGCAGGGCGTCCGTACTAGTACTAGTACGTGCTCGCTGGCTCGTGAGCTGCGTCAGCAGGCCCCTCCGGTAACCCAGGGTTGCACCGTACTAGCCTCCCAGCTTATAATACGCGTACTAGTACGCAGTACGCTCCTCACTTAGTACGATACGCCATAGTTCGCTTATAATACGCTGGCGGGCGAAGGCTAGTACGCTGACATAATACGCTGTGCCGAGCCCACAAATTTCGGGATGTTGGGATGCGCGCGTGGGATGTCGAGCCAGTTCCGGGCCGTTCTCGCGCTTGCTGATACTCAGACAACATGTTATGTTTATGACGAGGCCATAATGAGCGCGACAGGCAGCTACTACCAGCGCGGATGCCTGTGCTGATGTCCAACATCCCGGCTCAGCATCCCTTGGGATGCCTATGGTTGTCCCAACCTGTTCCTGGCACAACGTACTTTACCACGTACTAACGTTCAAGAACGGCGTACTAGTACGTAGTACGTACTAGCGCGTACTAGTACGTAGTAAGTACTGTGCAACCCTGCTGTAACCAATGCAATCTCCACCTGACCACCTCCGCTGCCACCACGCACCAGCTGCGCCACCGCCGTCAACACCGCCGCCCCGTCGTGCTGCGCCTCCTCCACCGCCCGGCCAATGGAACCGGCGGCCGAGCGGTCGCCCATGACGTCACACGCCGAGCACACGCGCGCAGCTACCTTGGCCCGTTGGCCGGCAGTGCCGCATGCCACTCATGCGCGACTGAGTGACTGCGCGACTGAGTGACTGCGCGACTGACTGAGGAGCCGCCCGCACCTCGCTCCGGCCAGGCGTTGACGCGCGCCACACTACTACTTCACATACTACTACTTCACGTACTACTACACTGACTCCCGATGTTGATGGGCATTTGCTGCAGCCGCTGCTGCGGCCGCCGTTGGCGGGGGCGCTGCTGGAGCCGCTGGTTGCGGCCACAGTTAGCCGCGCACGGCCCAGCAGGCCAGCCCGCGGATGGATAGCGCGGCCATGCGGCTGCAGGCAACACGGCTGCAGGGCGCCGCACCCGCTGCTAGCTGCTGACATTGCTGCCGCGCCCAGACCTCCATCCCGTCACCCACGCCACGCCCGAACGACCCACGTCGCTGCAAGGCACCTCACCACGCCAGCCGCCGGCCTGGCGCCGCGAGCCGCGACCCGCTGGTCGCGGCGCGCTGCCGCCAGCCCGCGCCCACGCCCGCGCCCCGGAGCGGCGTGACCACGGCCACCGCCTTGCCCAGGGGCGCGGCGGGGCGGTCGCAGGTTGCAGCGCGCAGCGACCTGGCTGCGCCGGGCCCCCGGCGGGCCCCGCGCGCGCCGCCCCCGGCACGGCCGGCGGCGGCGGCGGACGCGGCCAGCAGCTGCACGTCGTGCGCGCGCTGCAGCGGCTGCCGCCAGCCCACGCCCTCCGGCCACGGGATGTCCGGGTTCAGGCACGCGGGGTAGGTGGCCTCGCCCTCGAGTCCCGCCCACTCGAAATCCAGGAACGCCACCTGCCACGACCGAGCAGCCGGTTTCTCGGCTTCTTGGGACTCTTGGGGCTCTTGTGGCTCTGGGTTTCTGGGTTTCCTTGGCCGCTTCTTGGCGCCCCGCCGCACCAGGCAGTTGGGCGGCCGCATGTCGCCGTGTGCCATGCCGGTGGCGGCGTGCGCGCGCGCCAGCGCCGCCTCCACAGCGGCCATTGCCTCGGCCCGCTCCTCGCCGGCCAGGTCCGACAGCCGCCGCCACTGCGGCGCGGGCAGCCACTCCGTCTCCACCAGCAGCCAGCCGCCCGGCAGCTGCTCCGAGCGCAGGACCTGCAGGCGGGGCGATCCAGCATGCGCGCGAGCGCGAGCACGGGGCGGGGCGGCGTGCATGGGTTGGTGCTGTGCCTTTCCCCTGTAACCGCTCTGTCAGAAAACAAAATGGAGCGGAAATGGTGTCGGCGGCAAGACGTCAACGCCCGTGTTGGAGAAAACGGAAACGCCCGCACAGCGACATGCGTGCCGTGCCGTGTGCGGTTGAGCGTAACTGCGGTTGCCCACGGTGGTGTACTCGGGTGTGCAGGACAAGGGGGCCGACTCTCCAGCACCCCCCACGGGGTGCCGCCAGAACGGAGCGCGACATGGCAGCGCGGGGCTACGCATCCACTATCGAAGCAAGGCCACGCGCCGCGCGCGGGGTCCCACAATGCCACACGGACGAACGGCCGCGAACCGTATCACCGTCATACACGCACACACACACACACACACACACACACACACACACACACACACACACACACACACACACACACACACACACAGGCAATTTGCGGGTAAGTATGACTACCGAGGCAACAGCTCCAACGCGGAGCTCGGTGTAAGTATGCGTAAGTAACAGCGGCCATGCTGGGCGGGTTTGGTTTCCGTGTGTTGTCCAACACACACACACACCGGTTGTGTTTGTCTCACACTCGCATTTGCCTCGCCCGCCACGTCGTACATTTCGGGCTCCCTCTTCTGCCTTGCCGCGCCCTGTTTTTGCCCCTGCTTGTCACATTGTCGCCCGGCCATTGCTCTGCTGCACACTGTTCGCATTTTCTCTCCGTCGCCTTCGCCGCTCATCCGTGGACGCTGGTCGCCTGCCTGCAGGTGCGCTGCGACGCGCTCGCGTGTGTGGCGTTGCGGTGTGTGCGTCTGGTGCTATCGCCTGGCCGGGCGCCCGGAGCGTGAGGAATGCGCATCAGCAAACTACCAGCCTGGCAGCTAATCAGCACCGCATCGGTACAGTAACTCCGGCGTTAAACCAGCCAGCGTGTCCTGTCTGCTGTCGCAATGTGCTTCTGGGTCTGGGAGGGTACTGCACACTATGGGACTTCGCCACATGCCCCGCTTGCACTGTTCCATCGAACACACACACACGCAAACCTGCGGCGCGAGGCCCAGCTCCGCCCACGCCCGGTGAGCCGCCAGCCCGTACTTGCGGCACAGCTTGACGGCCACGTCCTCCACGCCGCCGCCTCCACCTTTTGCGCGTCTACCTTTATTACCGCCACCACCGCCGCCGCTGCTGCCACCACCACCGCTGCCGCCGCTGCTGCCCGCGGCCAGGCGCACGTAGTAGGTGGGGTTGTGCGGCACCAGCCGCTGCGCCGTCGCCGCGAGGTAGCGGGCGTCGGTGCGGATGGGCCACGGCAGCGCCTTGTCACTGCTGCGGCAGGCGGCCATGGCCAGCAGCAGCATTGCATCCGGCTCCTCCTCTTCCGCGTCCGCGTCCGCGTCCCCCGTCTCCGCGTCCGCGTCCTCCGCGTCCGCGTCCTCCGCGTCCGAGCCCGCCTCCGCCTCAGCCTCCGCCTCCATGTCGGCCTCCGAATCCGCGTCCTCCGCCGCGGCCGCAGCCGCCGCCACCTCGTGGGCCGCCGCCAGCTGGCGCACCCCCATCCGCAGAGCCGCCAGCATCCGTGCCACCTGGCAGGTAGACAGGTGCGCGCAGCGGGGAGGTAAGGGGAGGCAACAGGCGGAAGCCCCAAAATTGGATCAGACGCACGCGCGTCGGCCCAAGTTCAGGGGAGAGGCAACACCCCTCTGCCCTACCATGCTCCCCCGCAGTCTGCACCCCCGGGCCGCATGCGCATACGCACCGGCATGAGGAGGCAGTCGGTGACGGGGTGCGCCGGCAGCAGGTTAAGCAGCGGCGTCAGCGGGAAGACTGTCACGCGGTCCAGCCAGGCCATCGCGGACAGCCGCACCTGTGCCCCAACCACCTGCGTGTGAGCGAGCGGCAGAAAAGAATGAGCAGAGGGAGGTCGAGCACGTACGTGTTGGCAAAGACGGAACAAAGCCCGCCGAGCATGCGTGTGAATACACAAGCCTGGCCACCTACTACCGAGCTACCTAGCGGCCTAGTGACTACCTACCCAGGTGCCTACCCAGCTGCCTACCCACCCACCTCCAGCAGGAAAGCGGGGCAGCAGGTGTCCTGGAAGGCGCGCAATCCCACACGCCGCCGCCAGAAGTGCAGGAGGTAGCTGGCGCCCTGGAAAGGAAGGTCCCCAGCTGCCGCAAAGTCCGGCTTGACCTGTCCGCGGAAATGCACGCACAGATACGGTACAGGGGACGCCTGGCAAACATGTATGGAGTGGAACTTGCAGGGCCGGGCCAGGTAAGGCTGCCGGCCGAAGGTCCGTTAAGCTGCAGCTTGCAAGCGACTGGAGGGTGGTAAAGAGGAGCCACTAGCTGCAGCGAAGTCTGATGCCGGCCTCCCAAATAGGTGGAGCTCGGAATCCCGGGGCAGGACTTACCCACACACCGTGCCCACTCAGCCTGTGGCCAGGCACGTTTGCACCGCACGGACGGACTACTGGTTCACGCGCGTGGCCCCCATACCCGCCACCCCCACCACTGCAGTGTAGCTTTGGCTACCGCCCCTACCGCTTTTCCAAACATCCTTACAACCCCACCCCACCCCACCCCACCCCACCCCACCCCACCCACCCCACCCCACCCCACCCCCCCCCACCCCACCCACCCCCACCCCCCACCCCACCCCCACCCCCCCCCACCCCCACCCCCCCACCCCACCCCACCCCACCCCCCCACCCCACCCCCCCACCCCACCCCCCACCCCCACCCCACCCCACCCCACCCCCCACCCCCACCCCACCCCACCCCACCCCACCCCACCCCACCCCACCCCACCCCACCCCACCCCACCCCACCCCACCCCACCCCACCCCACCCCACCCCACCCCACCCCACCCCACCCCACCCCACCCCACCCCACCCCACCCCACCCCCCCACCCCACCCCACCCCACCCCACCCCACCCCCACCCCACCCCACCCCACCCCACCCCACCCCACCCCACCCCACCCCTCGTTACCTCGTTACCTACCATGACAACCAGGAACAGGTTGGAGGGCTTCTCGGGCGCATCGCCCAGCGCCCAGTCAGGCGGCCTGACGCCGGCGCCCGCAAAGCCCGAGCTGATCGCCGCAAGCCTGCCACCGTCTTCCTCCTCCAGCAGGTACCGCTGCAGCAAGCCCCGGACGGCCCTGGAGAGCCGAGTCTGCAGCAGGGCGGGTGGGTTGTGAATACCATCCCAAGCTAAATCCAACCAAACCAAACCAATGCGTGTGCGTCAGTGCATATGGATAGGAGCGAGGAGGGCGGAGCCAGCCTTCCAGCAGCAGCCGGATCAAGCCTGCACAGAAGCTGGCTGGTGCCTACCGCTTCGCACATCACGCACAGCATGGCTGTCTATGTGCGTGCAAAACGCCTTTGTTGGTGTATCCGGTGTGCCGGACCATGCGCATGTGCATGTGCTCACCTTGTCCACCCCGTCCCCATAGATGTTCGCATACACTTTCACGTCCGCACCCAGGTGGCACAGCTCGCTGGCCGCGCTGATGGTGGCCTGGTCGATGTGCGTGCCGCTGGCCGCCGCCATCGCCTCCACCGCCTCGGCAAAGGTGCGGTCGACGAGCTCCGGCAGCAGCCCGCCAGCCTCCTCCAGGCTGGGGCGCCAGTTGTGGATGAGCGGGCCCCCAACGTCCAGCTGCTCCCGTGCTACCAAGATCTGGGACGGCGGGTCCATCAGCAGTGCGCGCCTCAGGTAGCCCTCCGCCACTGCCACGGCGGCAGCAGTAGATAGACGCACGAGGCAGGGCGGGATACAGTAACACGCTTGTGGGCTATAGATGGCCGGCGGCACCAACACCAGGCTTTGCTCAAGGTGGTAGTGAGCGTGACCGTCGATTGAGGAGCCCCTGATGAACGAACCCGGGCGCACTGAGACCCCATCCACAGGGGGCACACAGGTGGATTGCCGTAGGACCCCGGGGCCCGCACGTCCTTGTTGTTAGACAGCACTGCCAGCCGGGGCCTTTACGAGCCACGCCCCACATCAGTTCAAAAGGACAAGAAAACTCACTTGTCGGCGTCGTGTTCTTTGTTGCGCGCAACAGCTGCTCCTTCTTGTTGCGCAGCTGCGCCTCCTCCGTGTGCAGCTGCGCCTTCTCGGTGCGCAGATGCTCCTTCCTCGTGCGCAGGTGCTGCTTCTTCGTGCGCAGGTGCACCGCCTTCGTGCGCAGGTGTGCCTTCTTATTGTGCAGCTGCTCCTCAGTTACAGATGCGCTCTGGAGCCGACAAATGGGCGAGGGGACGCGGTCGTGGTCGCGGTACGTGTCAAGGTTGTGTTTCCCCAGCCATGTCTGCTGGTACCGGTACCAACGCCCCACCCCCAATCACCTGCACATCTTCGACCTTGCTGATCTCCGCCTCAACCTTGCTGATCTCCACCGCAATTTGAGTGATGGCCGCCTCTGTGTCGACGATTTTGCGCTCGACCTGCTCCACGTCGGTCTGGACCTTCCTGATTTCGCGTTCTACTGCTTTAATAGCAGCATTCCATGAACCAAGAATCAAAGCCATAATTTGCCGGCGTTGGATTTGCCTGTTAGAGGCGCGAGCTTAAGAGCGGACGCTTAGCTTTGAGTTTTTAAACGCGTTCGCTCCAACATAATTCGGTGGCGTGCAACATGAATAGGAAAGCCAAGGAAAGCCTAGCACCGATGCTACCGTTGTCGGGTCCCGCAACCGTGCGCCACGCACGAGGCCAGCCGGTGTGCCCCCCACCTCCCCAGCAGCCCCCAGATGCAGCGCCAGGGCTCGGCACCTTGCCCCGTTGGGGCCATCACTTATACTCCGGGCCACACAGATGAAGGCTTCTATAGTGCAGGGGTGCGCCGCACTTGCAGCAAACGCGTGCAAATGCCGAAAGCTGGGGTGTGTGGCAAGCTCACGTAAAACGGCAGCCATCACCTCAGCCGGGCTTCGCCTGCAGCCCCTGATGCAGCAGAATCCCAACGTGGAGCACTCCAAGCCCTGCCTGGTCCTGCGACGGTGCCGTGGTGCTGCCCCACACCCCATGCCCAGGAGCCATCCCCGCCCGAAAGAGGTTTCCGCCCACACGCCCGAACCTGCCCCTCGCTTGGGGCTCTTATTGTGGTTCAATTTGCGAGTTGCCCATGCCAAGTGAGTTACGCGCAGAAAGGCGCCAGCCATCCAGGACACCCGCATAACCGTCCCCGGATAACCCGGATAACCCTAGTCCAAGCGTGGTCCAGCAGCATGTGCCGGACAACCGTCGTGCCCGTCGCGGACGGCGGTCAGGTGTGAAGGCTCGTAATTGCTTTAAGAGAAAAGTCGGATACGCGGTGTTCTTATTTCATAGTCGATGTCTGCGAGAAAAATTTGTACTGTTTGCCCACTGGAGTCAGAGGATGCCAGCCGTTGTTTTATCACACCGCTAATCGATGGTTGCGTATGTTTTAGGCAAGTCGACTTGGCTTGTATGTGGCTGCGTAAATAAATAGCGCGGGTTATCCCGGCCAACCGCTCCGCCCGTCGGCCTCCCCCGGGCTGCTCGATCCGTGTGCGTTGCAAGACTCGCTAGCTAACAATGCTCTCAACGCTACTCATTGATTACCAAATGGTTACAACACCCAACCAGTTAACTCCCCGAGCTTGGAGTCCCCAGAGGACAGAAACGACGATGTAATGCTCGCCTCTATTATCCAAAGCGCATAAGCCACCAGGTTGCGACTATGCTGGCAGGCGAGCGGGAGGCAGCCCTTACACGGATAATCCACGAGTACCTGCTCAGTCGCCAGTTCCCACGAGCAGCTGCCATTCTTGCAGATGAAGCTCGTCTTGTGGACAGCGAGGCGTCAGGTCGGTTGCGAGCGCTGCTGATGCCCGCTCATGAAGCCAAGCCTCAACGGCTCGTTTCAATTTGCCTGCGCAGACGCAAGCGTACATCTGGGATTTCTGCTCGAGTGGGTAAGTCCTGCTTTCGGGGTTTGCAGTGCGTGTTGCGGCAAGCGAAAACAGCGATGGGCAACAACTGCTGCGGCGTCGACGACGGGAGTCCGCGTTCGTAAACCGCTGTGCCGCCCTCGTTTGAATTTTTCCGCAGTGGCAATCGTTCTGGGCAGAGTTCGGCGGGCGCGGCACAAGGGATGTGAGCAGCCGCAGAACCGGAAACCCGACGGGGCCTCCTGCAGGTCCGGGCGGGCGCGCGGCCCAACCCCACCAGCCTTTTCATGGCTCATATTGCGGGGGCGAAATTGCAGCTGCTGCCGGCTGCTCGGGAGGGCCGGCGGGCGTGAACCATAACCAGGCGAGCGCATCCGCTTTTGCGGACGCCAGCAGGGCGGCGCACCCCTGGCACGCGCATAACGCGCAGGAGCAGCAGCAGCAGCAGCAGCAGCAGCAGCAGCAGCAGCGGCAGCAGCAGCAACGGCAGCCCCTGCCGACCTCACCACGCCGCGAGCACCACTACAACCACCCGCACCTGCAGCCGCAGCAGCCGCAGTCCCGACCGTACGGCAGCCCGACGCCTCGCCTCCGACACGGCGGCGGCGGTGCCGGCAGTGGCGGGCAGCAGCAGCAGCCGCCAGCAGCTGCCGGCGGCGGCGGCGGCCCGCCCGACCCCCTGAATGCAGGCGCCACGGGTGCAGGCGGCAGGCAGCACCACAGCAGCAGCACCGCCGGGTACTACAGCACGGACTCGGAGGGCGCCGGTGGCGGCGGCGGCGGGGCATTCCGGCTGCCGGCGTTCCCGCCGCCGGAGCAGGGACACATCTCGAGTGGCGGCGTCATCGGCTACCGCCGCGCCTCGGCGCCGCCGCTGAACCAACAGCAGCAGCTGCCGTCAAATGAGCTTGCGCAGGAGCGAGAGCGGCAGTGGCGTTCGCAGTGGCAGCAGCAGCAGCGGCCGCCGCAGCAGCCGCACCCACACCCGCAGTATGGGCACCGCCGCAGCACCGACGATGGCGGCCCTGCTGGGGAAGATGGCGGCAGGTGGCAGGGCGCTGCGGCGGTTGCTGCTGGATGTGAGGCCGCGGCGGCCGACTCGCAGCAGCACCAGCAGCACCAGCTCCAGCTCCCACGCGGCCCCCAATACCCGCGGCAATTGCCACACGAGCCGCCGCCGCTCTTGGACCAACCGCCGCAAGAGGCCCGACTGGACCGCACCTCCGACCGGCACAACCTGCCGCAACAGGCGGCGCAACAGCAGGGGGGCGGCACGTGCGACAGGTATGATGACACGTGGCAGCGGCAACCGCAGCAGCAGCAGCAGCAGCAGCAGCAGCAGCAGCAGCAGCGGCAGCAGCAGCAAACACGACAGCAGGACCTGCCGGGGTCCGGCGGAGTGCTCTCCCCGCGTCAGTCTGCGGCGCTGCCTCTGGAGCATGTGTCAGGCAGTCCGTTTGCTGGCAACGGCAACGGCGGCAGCAGCTACAGCCGTGGCAGTGGCGGTGCGGACCCCGGAGGTGACCGCGGCAGCGGCTTTGGTGGCGGTGGCGGCGGTAGAGGCCACCACGGCAATGCCACGGCCCTCGCGGTGGACCGGGTTTCGGCTGGTGCCCTCTCCGGCGGCGGCCCGCCCGCATGCGGCGGCGCTGCTGCTGGTGGCGCGGACGGCAGCTTTGCCGTGCCCGGTGCGCGCCCTGCGTCCGCGGGCCTACAGCAGCCGCCGCCGCATCCTCGGCAGCAGCAGCAGGCGCAGCAGGCGCAGCACTACGCGCACCAATACCCCCAGCGGCAGCTGCAGCTGCCGCTGCAGCAGCAGCAGGTGCCGCATGGCATTGCAGGCACGCGTGGCCGGTTCAGCGACGACGGCGGTGGCCGGTTTAGCGACGACAGCGGTGTGCGTGGCCGGTTTAGTGACGACGGCGGTGTGCATGTGCATAGTGCGCACAACGACCCGCGACCGTACCCCCACGCGCAGCAGCAACAGCCGTACGACTACAGCCACCAAGACCGCCACCTCAGCCACCACGCCCTGGACCCGCAATGGCGACATACCGATGGCCCGCTGCTGCCACCACGTGCGGCAGCGGCAGCCGCCGGCGCGCCGCGGTGCCTGCACCCAGGTGCTGCGGATGCGGGTGCGGCTGAGGGCGATGTCGCGTGCGGACCGGTGGGCCAGGCGCCCTTCTACGACAGCAGCAGCGGCGCGCCTGGCGGATGCGGCGGCGGCGGTGGTGGTGGGCTGCTCGGCGGCACCCGGGGCTCTGGCTCGCCGCCTCAGGTGCGGCCGCGCGAATCCGGACGTTGATTGTGTGCTGGCCGGTTGGTGAAGGGGCCTGGGAGCCGTAAAGCAAATCCTAAAAATGAGCTGGCAGGATGCGTGTGCCCTGCTCCCTGGCTGGCATGCAAGCGTGTGGTGCGCCGTATGTCCGGTTGCAAGCGCTGCTGCCTGCAAAATTGCCCAAACGCGCCCGTGGTTGCGCGCTCATTGATGCCGCCGCTGTGCCGTGCCGTGGCCCGAAATGGCCCAATGCAGATGCCCATGCATATGGGGGCCGGGGGCGCCGGCGCCGGCGGAGGCCCCAGCGACCCGCACCTGCTACAGCCGTGCAACGTGCCCGGGGCGGCTGTAGCTCCGGCTGCGCCTGCGGCGGGGCTGAACGGTGAGCTGGCAGCGGAGCCGGGGCCGGACAGCAGCGGTGGTCGCGGCGGCCGTGGCGGCCGCGGTGGTCGCGGCGGCGGCAGGGGACGCGGCGCAGGGCGCGGAGGCGCTGCTGCCGCCGCTACTGCGGACGGCACCGGCGCCGCCGGCGGCCGCGGTAGCCGCGGCGGCCGCGGGCGCGCCGGCACCGAGCCCGGCCGCGGCCGCGGCGGGCGCGGTGGCAGGGGCCGCGGCGCCGCGGTGCAAGCCGCCGCCGCTGCAGACGGGCCAGCATCCGCGGCGGCCGCCGCTGGTGTCGGCCCAGCGGGTGGCCCAATGGCGGCGCGGGAGGCGGCTGCCGCTGCGGCGGCCGCGGGCCAAGACAAGACGCCGGCCGTGGCGGCGCCACGGGCGCTGGCGACCGGCGGCGACATGTTGGCGCTGATGCGCTGCAGCCAGAAGCAGATACGAGGTGCGTGGGGGGGGGGTCTGGGGGCGTGCCTGGGGGCGTGCCTGGGGGCGTGCCGCCTAGGGGCGTGCCTGGGGGCGTGGCTGGTGACTTGCCTTCCTGCCTGTGGATTGGCACATGGAAGCTAGCATAACGTGTCGCCCCTCAACCCACGCAGTCCGCCGCCTGTCCAAGAGCCGCCAAGAGCAGCAGCAGCAGCAGCAGCAGCAGCAGCAGCAGCAGGCGGCTGTACACGCTGCAACCACCGGCGACGATGGCGGCGGCGGCGCCATGGCTGGGGCCGGTCGAAGCAGCTTTGGGTCGCTGGAGGCGGCTGGCGGCGGAGCCCAGGCGGCGGCATACGCCCCCTACGCAGGCGTGAGTCCTGCTGAGCGTATTTGTTACCTGTTGCGGAGTGTACGTTGCGTGTATCAAAGGCGACCGGATGAGCGGTACAAACCACTAAACTGCTCACGTTGTTGCATCCTCCGCAGCGGCGGGCCCCGCCTTTCGCTCCGACGAACATGGGGCAGGAGGTGCCGCCGCCGCCAGGCGGTGGCGCCAACACGACTGCCGGCGGTCCTGCGCAGCTTGCCGCGCAGCCCCAAGCGCCGTACCCACCTCACCAGCCGGCCGCCAACCACCACCACCACCACCAGCACAACAACAACCCGTACCACCATCAACAGCAGCAGCAGCAGCAACAGCAGCAACAGCACCTATTGCAGCACCAACAACCCCAACACCAACAACAACACCAGCAGCAGCAGCAACAGCAGCAGCGCCCCGCTCCGCAGCTGCAGGCCCACGGCCACACACAGCGTCAGCAGCAGACACCCGCGGACGCGCCGCCGTCGCTGCAGCAGCGGCGGCCGCGGATCCAACTGCCACCGGCGGCAGACCCCCACCAGCCGACTGGTGCAGACAAGTGGATGGGAGGTGCTCACGCCGCCAGCCCAGTTCCGGGCGTGGGCGGCTCAGGCACCGCCGCGGACGCGGGCGCGCCGCCGCCGCTGCCACCGCAGCCGAACCGCCACGCCTACCACGCGCAGCAGCCCGGCGGCGTGCAGCACGATGGCAGTGCGGCAGGCGCCGGCGGCGGCGTCAGCCCGGGTCGCCTCCTGCCGGCGGCGGGCACAGCAGTGCAGGCGCTGCCGCCCGCACGGCAGCAGATTGTGGCGTCGCAGCAGCAGCAACTGCAACATCAACAGCACCACCACAATCCGCACCACAATCCGCACCACCAGCAACAGCAGCAGCAGGTGCTGCCGTACAGGACGCAGCCGCCAGCTCCCTGCGGTGCTGGCGGGCCGCTGCCGCCGCCGGCGCCCGCCGCCCAAGGCCCGGCCGGTGCCTGGCCAGTGCACGGCACCCGTGCGGACGGCGCCGGTGGCGGTGGCGGTCGGAACGAACTCGGCGGCGCCAGCGGAGACGGCGTATGTGGTGCCAGCAACGGAGCCGCCGGGACATTTGCAGGACGCAAGCGGTCTTCGGAGCTGGAGTATCCGCCTCGTCCCCACCCGACCATGCCGCCGCCACCGCAGCAGCAGCAGCAGCAGTGGGTGCAGCAGCAGCAGCAGCCACACCCGCAGCCGCAGGCCTACCCGGACCGGCCGCAACAGATGATGCAGTTCAACGGGCCGGCCGCTGGGTCCCTGCCCACCACCTACGCCGCAACGGCGCCGCCACCGTCACAACCGCCGCGGCCGCCGCCTGGTCATCATCATCAGCGGCTGCTGCCGCTGCCGTACGCCAGCGAATACAACCCGCCCTCCGCACAGATGCCGACTCCGGCCTCCGGCACCGCCGCGAGCCCGCCCGAGCTGCCGGACACACCCGGCGCCGCCTGCTCCGTCGCAAGCGCATCCGGCGCCAGCCCATCGCAGGTGCCGGGCCGCGCGGCGGCAGTAGCCGCGATGGCGGCCGTAGCAGCTGCAGCCGCAGCGGCCGCGATGGACCGGACCGGGCCGGCTGCCGGGCACGGCGCGCGCGCCGGAGCGGCAGCAGGGGTGGGCGCCGGAGCGGGAGCGCCGGGCGGCGGCGACGGCGGGCAGGGCGCGCAGCCCGGCGCTGCCCACGGCCTGCTGCTGCAGGACAGCTGGGGCGGCAGCAGCGGCGACATCCCCGCCCTGGCAGGTGCGGCCGCGTGGGGCTTGCATGCGGGTGTTTGGATGGCGTTGCACATGCGGTTGCTTGCGTGGCGTTGCACGTACCGTGTGCATCATGCGTGTGCGCTGTGTCATGCGTATGTTGTCAGGAGAAGTCAGGAAATGCACCCAGCCTCGCTTTGCGTGCACCAACATGTCCGTCCGCCCGACGGCGCGCGCAGGTGGCCGGAGCGGTAGCTGGCACCCGCTACAGCCGGCGCACCAGGGCCCACAGCAGCAGGCGCTGCAGCCATCGCCGCCGCTGCGGCAGGACCAGCCGCCGCCGCTGCACCCGCAGCAGCACCCACAGCAGCAGCACCCACAGCAGCAGCACCCACAGCAGCAGCAGCTGCAGCAGCTGCTGCAGCACCAGGTTGCACCTGCCGCTCGGGGCGGCGGCGGTGGCGGCAGTGCGCCGGCCCGGCCTGCGCTCAGCGGCAGCCACTCGGTTGTCGGCGGCGGTGGCGGTGCCGCAAGAAAGCGGGGCAGTGCTGATGGCGACGACGGCACGTCGCGCGGCCGCTTTGATGAGAGCCCGCAGGGGTACCCAGGCCAGCAGCAGCTGCCGCCGCCAGCGCAGGTGCGGCCGCAGCACCTGCAGCAACAGCCGCAGCCCCGGCACGTGCCACCTGCTTCATACGCGCCCCAGCAGCAGCAGCAGCAGCAGCAGTACCAGCCATACCCGGCTCCGTACCAGCAGCCTAACGCTGCTGTGCCGCAGCCGCAGGACGGGCTTGCCGCGACCGCCGGCGCCCAGCAGCAGCCGCACTACGGGCAGGCGTCCCCACAGCTGCAGGGGGGGCAGGGACCACCGCTACAGCCGCTACAGCCGGCGGCGGGTGGACCGTACCGGCAGTCGCCTCCACAGCAGCATTTCCAGCAGCAACAACAGCAGCAGTACCCCCAGCAACAATGCCAGCCGCAGCAGCAGACCCAGCAGCAGCCGTACCTGCACGGGGGCCCCGTCTGGGCGCCGGCGCCGTACGAACAGCAGCAAGCGCGGCCGACGCAGCCCCAGCCGCAGCCGCAGCCGCCCTACGGTCAGCAGCAGCAACAGCAGCGACAGGTACCGCACCCGCCACACCCAAACAGCTACCCGGCTCAGCCTCAGCAGCCGCCAGCCGGCCTGCACGTCCCCACGGCCATGGAAGTGGATGGCGGCGGCGGTGCCGGCGGCACCGTACCGCCGCCACATCCCTGCGGGGACGCGCCTGCTGCTGCGGCTGAGGCCGCCGCCGCGGCTGAGGCTGTGACCGCCGCGGCCGCAGCCCCTGAAGGCCTTGACTTTGGGTCCTACGGCCGCCGCAGCGAGGGCGGTGTGGGCGATGGCGGCGAGGAAGCTGGCAGCGGCGGCGGTGGCGGTGGCGGTGGTGGCGGGCTGCTGAGCCAGCGCCAGAGCCTGTGCACCGTGGCGCTGGAGGGCTTCATCGACCAGGAGCTGCTGAACTGTGAGTTATCAATTCGTCGATTTCTTTTATAGTTTGTCCAGGTTTCACTCGGCCACTTGCTTATCACAGCTTACACACGCGCTGCTGACAAAGATGGTCTGGCTACTGCCTCTGACCCGGCTGACCCGGCTGACCCGGCTGACCCGGCTGACCCGGCTGACCCCGCCTCCTCTCACGCAGTCTCGCCGGACTGCCTGGACCCCTTCGCCGACTCCGCCACCTGCGCCCCTCACCTGGGCTAGCTAGCCCTGCACCTGGGCTAGCCAGCCCCGCACCTGGCCTGGGCAGCGCAGCTGGATACGGTGGGGGCGGCTGGGAGCGGGCATCGCGAAGGGCTTGAGGGTGCGGCGGCGGACACAGCCGCGCGGGCATATGACGAGAGCGAGGCGGCATGCAGCGCCGCGGCATGCAGCGCCGCGGCATGCAGCGCCGCGGCATGCAGCGCGTATTAAATGGCATGTTCCGGTCGTGCAGGTTTAATTCCAATGCATTCTGCCAGATGACGGCCTGTTGCCGGCAGATCAGCTGCTGGCGGCCTTCCCAAGCAGCGAGGCGTTGTGCCACGTGCGTGTGTGGGTGTGTCAGGTTTGGGGCCCGTGCGCAACGGCGCCCGTGGCCTTGCACTGATAGAGCGTTGGTGTGCGTGTGTGTGTGTGTGTAAAGGGGGGCGGGGGGGCGCTCTCAAGCCATGTTGGCTTGGGGCTGCTGCCTGACGCCCCCGACGTGGCATGTGTGTCGTACCTGGTTGTCGGGCGTGTGCCGCCCACCCAGCAGTTGATTGTGTTTCGCTCGTCGTGCGTGTTGCGTCAATGCACGGCACTTCAGTGTGCACGTACGCACGTAAGACACGCGCGCGTGTGTACGTCGTACTACAGCTGGCCGCCCCCCTTCTCCCCTCCCTCCGCACATTGCCGCCATGCCTGTCGTGCGCGTGGCGTTTTGTCGCGCGAGCGTGCCGGCGGCGTCAGCGGGTGCTGAGGCGCTGCATTGTGTCGTGCACGAGTGGGGGCGCAGCGGTGCCGATGCGGACTGGCTGGAATGCGGGAATTTAGACGTACCATTACAAGCTGGAAGTGTGCCGCTTTTCCTTTTGGCGGGAAAGGGGAAGCAGGCGTCATGGTCGACTACGAACGGGAGCCAAATCAAGTCAAATCATCCTCCGCCTAACTCTATCGCGGCGCGTAGTACCATATCATACAGCGGGCGCATTTGGAAGTAAAAATGGCTACTGCATAAAAACTGCTCCTCCCGGCGGTGCTTTTGATGAGTGGTGCATGGTTGCTGCACGTGCGTGCACAACCAGGACCCGAATCTGCTCCCATTTTCACCTCGGGCCATCTGTCCTGACTTAACTTGCGCCACATGTTTTGCGTGCGATGCTATGAGCTTATGTCCACAAGTAGAGACGAGCGCCGGCCGTTGTACATATGCGCCTAGCCGTGCGCGCTATTCGGGGAATGCGTCTGCAGAGGGTGTGCGCGCTGCGGGAATGAACGAGATGATGGTGGTGATGGTGATGGTCTGCATGTGTGTCACCGATGCATGCATGGAGCGTGTGTCACCGATGCATGCATGGAGCGTGTGTCACCGATGCATGCATGCATGGAGCGATCGAGGAGCCGGCATAGTGTGGGTCGACGGGCCGGGCGTGCGAGCATGCAGGCAGGCGCCATACATGGTGCCGTCGGGTGATGGCACGCACGTGGGGCGATCCGGGACTGTTTGCTGGGCATTCCAAAGCACTGCAATCCTTTTGGCGATGGATGGGCGGCTGTCGGTGGCGTGCGTGGCACGCGTGTGGCACGTGGTTTTATGGATGGGAGGCTGTCGGTGGCGCGTGTGGCACGCATGTGGCACGTGGTCCTATCGCGTGTGCCTGGCGCATTCCGTCCTCGTCGTTAGTAAATGGACTAACTGGGGGACATAGCGTCGGCCCATGGGCGGCGCCTGCTGGGAAGGCGGGGCCTTGTGCGTATGAGGTACTGGGTTTGGGCTGACTCGGTCTCTTTCCCCCGGGGGACTGGGAGTCTGGGACGCATGCACCACGCTCGCGGGGCGGGGGTATTGCTTGTCTGCGCATCCATGAGCGGCCACCGGCGCTCCGCTCCATAAATCCTGTTGCCAGTGTGTTGTGTGTACGCGCCTGGCACCGCGTCCATGTGTTGTGTCCGTGTTAGCAGAGCTTGGTTTATTCCCTACTTGTTCACTGCGGCCCCGCAGTTGTTTGTTATTCTGAAGACTTCATTCGTAGCATGCCCCACCATCGGCCGCAAGCGGCATGGCACGGATTCGGCTCATGCCTGGCGAGCGCGACATGGCGCTTGATTGAAATAAACTATTTGGATGGAGGCGTGCACGTGATCATCGTGTGATTGGGTGCTGGCGCGCCGTATCCGAAGAACGGACACATTGAGTTGTTGTTGGGGGGGCAGGGCTCTGCGTGACGGCATGCGGAGGTGCTGCGCCGACGCATGCGGCGAGGAGTAAGGGCGGCTGGGCGATGGGGCCGGGCGGGTGCGGGTGCCCGGCTGCCCGCGATTCATAGCAATCCACACAATCGCAATTGAGACGACGCTGGAGCTGCTGGGCGCAGCGCTGGCAGCAGCAGGTTATTCCTTACTGGAGATTTGGGATTTGCGTGATGCATGGGGGCTTGCCTAGCACATCAGGGCAATGCGGAGCCCTCGGGCTTCCTGACACGGCAGGGGTAGGTGATACGGTGCAAACGGCCGGCACCGCCTGTAAAGGCCTGCATCTTGTGGTTGCGGCGTCCTATGTATTCGCGGCCCGCCCGACCTTCCTTAGCCCGACACGCAGCGCTGGCGCCAGGGTCCATGCAGAGGTGCCTGGGCGTGGTGGTGATGGTGGTGATGGTGGTGCGGCGCCAGCTCACGAATGGCGCAGCGCGGACTTGCCCACCATGAGACCGCAACAGTCCGCCTAGCCGCCAGTACACGCGACAGCGCCAAAGGCCAACCCTGCTCTGCAGTGCCCGCTGACTGCTGGGCTCCTGTCTGGTCGCTGCTGGTCAGCCTGCAGCCCTGGCTGGCTGCCCTGCACGCCACATCACGGCTGTCGGCTTGCTCACGGCCAGAAAGCAGCGTGCGGCCTTGCGGCAGCGGCAGCAACTAGCAGTACCGTAGTGACGGCAATAGGTTTCCGCGCTGGCAGCGGCAGCAAGCGGATGGCACCAGGAACCCCGCTGGCCACCCCGGCCACCCCTTGGCGCACCCCTTAGGCCTCAAACCTACCCCTGCCGACCAGCACCTGTGATGCGGATGCACTGCCGGGCCGCTGCTAAGCCCAGTGTCGTTGCTGCGGCGGTCGTGACGACTCGTTGGCCGCTCAAACCTGTGCCCGTCAGTCATATCTCGACCTGCTTCTCCCCCGCTGTCCCCCCACGATTGATGCTAACACCGAAAACACCTCCTTGGCAAGGTTGTTTTGCACCAATTCGTGGCTTGGTTATTCTTAATCAGCTGCTGCACTGGATCCAACACTCGATCCACCACACGTCAATTCCTCGCCCGAAAGCGAGGAGGATTTCTCTTCCGTTATTATTTAACGCACTGATCTCCCACAACCTACAAGCGGAACCTTACGAGCGACCAAGCTTTCAAGTCTGGGTGCAGAACGTAAACATTTACTCGAGAGCTTCATCAGCGAATCACTTCCTAAAGATACATTCGTATTTGAATCACTACTTGCAACGTTATCCGGGCTAGTCCGGTTTGTGGCACAAGTATAACAGCATTTCGATATAACTCGCTCGCGAGGTCGCGATGCACACAACGATGCACACTGAATGTTTGAAGCTAGGTCGATGCGGGGCTGCGCCACTGCGGCACCAGGGGCGAGGAGCGGCACCGCGGCGACCAGTGGTTGCGGTGCAACGGCGCCCGGACGCGAGAGGTTCTCGTGCGTCCGCGCCCGCCGCAGCGCCCGCGCCCGCGCAACGCGCCCCCACCCTCGCGGCTTCCGCCCCAAACCCCGCCGTCCTATCATCCGCAAACCCTGCGGTACCGAACGGTGCGCCAGCAGCAGCAGCAGCGCCAGCGCTCGCGTCTCGTCGCGGCCTTCTGCTGAGCCTGCTGGCGCCCGCCGCCGCCGGCGTGCTAGCGGGCGGGGTGGTGTCTGCCGCCGCGCCGCCGCCCTCGCTGGCTGCCGTCGTGGACCTGTCGACGCTGCAGGTGGGTCGCGTGGGTGGGCCGCAAGCCGGCCATACAGGCCAAAGTGAGGGACAGCGGCCGCCTCGAGCCTAGGGAGTCAGCGGCACGCTGTATGATCGACATCACACCGTACCCGCGCTCGTCGTTCAACCCGCGCACACACACCCCACCCTACACACACGCGCACCCCTGCACACGCCGCAGGAGGAGGCCTACCTGGCGTATGCGGAGCGGCGCTTCCAAGACGCCGTCAACCTGCTGACGCAGTGCATCGGCGCGCAGCCGGAGGAGGCGCGCTGGCGCGAGATGCGCGGCGAGGTGAGCGCCCCCGCCCCCAGCACACCCGCACCCACACCCACACCCGCACCCGCACCCGCACCCGCACCCGCACCCGCACCCGCACCCGCACCCGCACCCGCACCCGCACCCGCACCCGCATCCGCACCCTGGCGGCGGCACCCGCACCTACACCTGCGCCCGCACCTGCACCCGCACCCCTGCACCCGCACCCCTACACCCGCACTCCTGCACCCGCACCTGCGCCCGCACCTGCACTGCTCGGTGGCGGCCGGCGGCGGCACCCGCGGCCAGCTAGGGAGTAGGGCCACCGGCGGCTTGGGGCGTGGCGCGTGGGGTGTGGGGCGTGTGGGGCGGCACGGCCAGGCCGGTGCTGCACGCCTGTCGTGTCCTCGCTGCCATCATCCCCATCATCAGCATCACGAGCACAGACTAGTTTGGGCACCAGCGAGAGGATGCGAAATGCGAAGCATGTGGACCTGTGACCCCACGTGACGTGACGTGACGTGACGTGACACTTACATAACATGCGCGGTGCGGCGCAGGCGCTTGTGGACGGCAAGAACTTCGCGGCCGCCATCAGCGACTTCGACACGGCGCTGGACCTCACGCCGGGTGGGTTGAGAATGCTAGCCTGAGCTAATCAAACCTGACCAGATTGGGTGTGTCAAGTAGCTCGTCGGTGGTGTTCAACTAGCCAGTGGGCGGTTGGCGTTGGCGCCGCGCACATGCGATGCCGTGGGCGGCGTCGGGGCGCGCGTCTCGTGCGCACCGTGGTGGGGAGGCTTGGCTGGGTTGGGTTGGGCCATTCTTCAAGGGACTCGGGGCGGGGCGGACCCCTCTGGCGACGTTGCAGCGTTTCCCGCGACCCGCCGCCCTCCTCGCTGGCGCGCTTGTACCCAGATGCATACCCTGACCCACCCTGACCCCTCGTGCTGCCCCCTCCTGCGCCTCACCTGCCCGCCCGCCCGCAGGCGCGGACCTGGTGGTGCGCGCGCGCCTGCTGTCGGGCCGGGCGCTGGCGCGCGAGGGGCTGGGCGAGTGGGGTGCGGCACTGGATGACTACCAGTCCGCCATGGAGTTCGCGGGCGCGGCGGGGTGAGCCCGGCGGGGGAGGGGGGAGGCGGCGGCGGCGCCACATGCGCGTGTGTGTGTATGCATGTGTGGGTGTGGGTGGATGTGGGTGGGCGTGCGTGCGGGTTTGTGCGTGTGCGTGTGCGTGTGCGTGTGCGTGTGCGTGTGCGTGTGCGTGTGCGTGTGCGTGTGCGTGTGCGTGTGCGTGTGCGTGTGCGTGTGCGTGTGCGTGTGCGTGTGCGTGTGCGTGTGCGTGTGCGTGTGCGTGCGCGTGTGCGTGTGCGTGTACGCATGAGGCGGCGGGGATGCGGTCGGGGGTCAGTCGTGGCTCGCACGGGCGGCGGGTTTGCAGCACGGCGCGGCGTGGCGTGGCGGTCGGAGCCTGGTGTCTGACCGCCACCCCTACGACTGACCGCCTTCCCACCTCTCCGCCCACTCCTCTTACCAACTTCGCATGATCTCTGCCCGCCCCCCCCCCTTTGCAACCCCCCGGCGCCGACCGACCTGCCTGCCTGCTGCCTGCCCCCCCAGGGAGTCGGCGGATCCCTACGTGCTCAACAGCATCGGCAACTGCCTCAACTCGCTGGGCCGCTGGTCGGGTGCGTGGCGCGTTACGTGGCGCGTTACGTGACGCGTTACGTGGGAGGGGGCCCTGTGCTGCGCAGCCTGGCACAGCTCGTTTCCGTGTGCTCTGCTCTAACACACACCCTGCCCCCGCCCCCTCCCCCCGCCCCTGCCCCTGCCTCCCCCCAGAGGCCCGCGAGGCCTACCTGGCCAGCAGTGAGGTGTTCCAGGGCGCCCGCGGCTTCCGCGCGCGCAACGGCGCCACCACACCGCGCCTGGACGGTGGGCGGGGTGGTGTAGGCTGGGCTGGGCTGGGCTGGGCTGGGGGGGGGGGGGCGGTGTGGGCGGTGGGTGGGCGGTGGGTGGGCGATGTTTTGAGTGTGTGTTGGGGGTGTAGTGAGTGTGTGTATGTTGGGCGGCGCCTGCGGCGCTGCTGCGCGCGTGTGTAGGGCTACCCGTCGCGGGAGCTATGAACGCGTCCGTCCGCAGCGGTCCCGGCTGGGGCCCCCACTGACTGCAGGCGCACGCGCGCAGCGCCCCTCACCTTCCTAGCTCACAGCTCAAGGCAACAGCGCGTGCCACCAACACACTGAACCGCGCCACTGGGCCGCCCCTGGTCACAACGCAGGCGCCATCTTCGCGGCCTCCAACGCGGCGCTCATGCGGGCGCAGATGGGCGACGAGGCGGGCGCGCTCACAGAGGTGGGGCGTGGGCGCGAGGGGTGGGCGGGTAGTTTTCTCCAATTCCCAAATCAACCATGGGGGGGCACACGGGGTGGCGTTGGAGGGCCCTGGGTAGGGACCAGGGCGGGGTGCGCAGGTTTGGAGGGGCCTGGAAGGGGCCCGCAGGCGAGCGACAGCGGCAGCGGCACAGGGGCAATGGGCAATGGGCGCTGGGCACGCCTACTGTACTATCCCCGTTGGCCTCTCTCTTCTGTGGCACGGTCCCACACACAAAGGTTGTGCTCTCTAACACAAAGGTTGTGCTCCTTGACCCAAAACCCACCCACCCCCCACCCCCGGCCTGCCGCCACGCGGTGTGTGTGTGCAGATGGTTCGCATATCGCGGCGCGCGCCCGGCAGCGCCGACATGCGCGCCGCCAGTGCGGCGCTGTACTGGGCGGCGGGCAGGCGGCAGGAGGCGGAGGAGGCGTGGGAGTACGCGTGCGACCGCATCACGGTGAGAGGGCACCCCGGATGGGAGCAACCACACAGGGGCCACAGACCGGTAGCCCTTCAGCCGTGACTTAAGTGCACTAGGAGTGGGTGTCCGTGACTAATTCCCCGCTGGACGGGCTTCATTTCCTGTGTTTACCACACACACGCATATACGGCACACTCGCGCTGTGCCTCTGCGCCCACCTCCGTACCTGCCTGTTCCCCCCCCCCCCCCCCCCTTCTACTGCTATTGCATCTGCTTGTCCCCTGTCTCGTGAGGTTGGTTTCACTTGGTCTGGCACCGGTCTTCACACCCCACCCCACGCCTTCACATCGTTAAACACTCAATGACTCATGAGTGTACCCCCCACCCCATCCCCACCCCACCCCACCGCCCCCCCAGGTGGGCTGCGTCAAGTACACGGACCTGGACTGGCTGGGCCGCATCCGCCGCTGGCCGCCCGCCATGGTGGGCCGCATGGCCGACTTCCTGCAGCTAAAGGGCCTGCAGTGAGAGGGCGCGCCCGAGGGCGGCGTCAGTAGTGAGAGCGCCCAAGGGCAGCTACAGTAGTGAGAGCGCCCAAGGGCAGCCACAGTAGTGAGAGCGCCCAAGGGCAGCCACAGTAGTGAGAGCGCGCAAGGGCGGCCTCAATAGTGAGAGCGCGCAAGGGCGGCCTCAGTAGTGAGGGGGCCCAAGGACATCATAGCCTCGAGCGCTCTGGAGCTGCTTGCCGGTCAAGCGTCCTCACAGACCGACAGACGTGAGGCCACAATGGCTCTCTCCTGAACCTGAAGACGGTGGTGTGTCAGGCCGCGCCCTGAGAAGCAGTCCCGTGTGTAACCGTTTCGGCTTTCAAATTATAAGTCATCTGCCCGCAAGCTGCCGCAAGTGTGGTGGCACTTTCAGCTTGGGCTCAACGCAGCAGTCAGCACCAGGGGAGGTGCTCGCGGGCCACGGCCACTGGCCCAGCAGAGCCGGGGCACCTCAAGGGGGATCAGGGCTGGCTGGGTAGCATGACATCGGGATTACGGTGGTGTGGGTCAGGGGTGCCCCGGAACGGGTAGAGGGAGCGGGCAGAAGTTGCAGAATCCACATGCTAGGCACCAGAAGTCCAGAACTGCTTCGGGAAGAATGGGGATTGGGGAAGGAGACCATAGCGCGGGATAGCGAGTGTGCAGCTGCTGGTGCCTGGTGGGATTCTTGTAGGCCGTCATCCTCTCAACCCGTCCGAGTGTCCGACCCATGGCATGGCACAACACAGTGCATTCGGGCTATCCCATCTCGAAAGGTCTTCGGAATCAGTGGCTTAGCCGGCAGCGTCCTGCCCCAAATCATGCCCCTGCCCCTGCCCCTGCCCCTGCCCCTGCCCCTGCCCCTGCCCCTGCCCCTGCCCCTGCCCCTGCCCCTGCCCCTGCCCCTGCCCCTGCCCCTGCCCCTGCCCCTGCCCCTGCCCCTGCCCCTGCCCCTGCCCTGGCCCTGCCCCTGGCCCTGCCTCTGCTCTGCATCAACGGCTCAACGTGCCCAGTGCCCCTCCCCCCCCCCGAGCAGGCGCAGACAGATTTAGGCACGCAGGTAGGCAGATCGAGGAAGGCAGGGGCAGGTACAGGCAGACACGCAGGCAGGGGCAGGCTGGGGCAGGCGGCTGGGACCGGGAGGACGTGAACCGCCGCTGGCCACGCCAGCCCACGTGTTCGCGAGTCGCCCGCAACCCAAGCGTCACCCCAGCTGCCCCCCTGCTTGCTCAAGTGATGCCAACGGTGCCCTTACACACCAAAGGCGTGCACTGACCCACTGAGGGCCTGAGGCTCTGTGCGTCCCGGAGCAGCGCCACGCCATGTGCCAGCCCAAAGTGCAGTTTGCCCCTCGCCAACCCGTGAATGGCATCCTTGATAATAGCATTGTGGATTATAGATGTGATGTGCTTGAACTGCTGCATCTGGAAGTGCAGCGCTCGACTCCTTAACTTCCGCATGTCGTGGTCGTCGCTCGCACGCCGGCGCTCGCCGCGAAAGCGCGGCTAGCTGGAACGCGATCGACTGACAATACCATGTAAGAAGCGATGCAGTGGCACCACGCAAGGCAGCGAGTCGCGACACGCCACGGCGTGTTGCTGCACGGCTTCATGGGAAACGTGCCGCATGCAGCGAGAGTCGCGTTTAGCCAACGCGCCCCCCGTGCCCCGGTAATTGTTTGCGCTGACCAATTGGCGAGTGAAGCTGCATACATCTTTGACTAAGACTGTAGTTGTCGAGTGTTTGCGTCACAACACCTCAAAAATGCAGCTTCAGCAGCGTCTGCGCACCGGCGGTGCCGCCCGCAGCACCCGCGCTTCGCGCCGCACCGTGTCCGTCAAGGCCACTGTCGCTCCCCCCGCTCCTACCTCGGGCAAGTGGCCTGCGTTGCAAACGAATCGTCGCTCGGGGGCCGCCACACCCCTGGCCCGGCACAACACCCAAGTGGTCCAATTCTAATTCTAATGCTTATCGCTACAGGCAAGAAGCTCTTCCAGTACGATGGCGCTCTTTCTGAGGTTGACCCGGAGATTAGTGCCCTCATCACCAAGGAGAAGGCTCGCCAGGTGCGCTCAGCAGGCCCTGGTTGCTCCTGACAATGGATTTTATCATGGCAGCGTCATGGGAAACAATTCAGTATCGTTCTTCGGCGGGGCTTGACGGAACCGTGGCGGCGTGACTCCGAGCGTGTGGTGTCGCTGACCGCACGCCTGCACTGCAATGCAGGTCCGCGGCCTGGAGCTGATTGCCTCCGAGAACTTCACCTCCAAGGCGGTAAGTGGGAGCGCAAACAGCGAGCAACGACGCTGCGGGCGTTGCGACATTCGGCGAGCTCAGTAGGGCTTTTCGCGGCGCGCCAAGGTGGTGCCGGGGACAACCTGAACACCACCATGTGGCAGTTCTGTATCTCGTTGCCATTGCTGACCTGCCGCTGGCGCTGGCGCAGGTGATGCAAGCTCTGGGCTCGTGCATGACCAACAAGTACTCCGAGGGCCGCCCCAACGCCCGCTACTACGGCGGCAACGAGTACATTGACCAGGTCGAGCTGCTGTGCGAGGTGAGGCAGGGACCGTGTAGGCAGGCGGCGTCAGGTTGGCGGAAGGGGCTGGCTGCAGGGAGCAGCACACAGTGTGTGTGTGGGGGGGGCCAGGGCGTGTGCCCGCACACGTTGCATCCGGCGCCTCTGCCCACACCGCCGCCCTCTCCACACCATCACGCCCACCATTGGTGGGCCGCGGCTACCACACCGGCCGTCTCCCTGCGCCTCCCCTCCTCCCACTGCCCTTCCCTCCTCTCACCGCCCTTGCCCTCCGCCCCTCCGCCCCCCCCGCCCCCCCTGAGCAGAAGCGCGCGCTGGAGCTGTTTGGCCTGGACCCGGCCGAGTGGGGCGTCAACGTGCAGCCGCTGTCGGGCTCGCCCGCCAACTTCGCGGTGTACACGGCGCTGCTGCAGCCGCACGACCGCATCATGGGCCTGGACCTGCCGCACGGTGAGAGGGGCGGAGAGGGGGCAGGGGGCGGAGAGGGGAGGGGGGGAGGAGGAAGGGAGGGGGCAGGGAGGAGGGAGGGGCAGGGGGGGACAGGAGAGGATAGGGGAAGAGGGAGAGGGGGGGGGTGGAGGTACGAGAAGGGATGGATGTGTGGAGGGGACTGGGGGGGGGGGGGGCGTGGAGGAGTGCAATGTGTGATTGAGGCTTGCGTGGGGAAGGGCGGGGCGTGGGTGGGCTGGCGGCGAGGGCGGAAAGGTTTTGAGAGGCGTGCCAGGAAGCAAGGCATCGGGCAGGGCAGCTGTGGGCGATACTGCCGGGGCCGGGGAGGGGGGCGCGGGAAGGCGTGCGACTGCCGAGTTCGCGGGGCACGGGGCGCGAGGGATGGCGGTGGGTTCCCAGGAGTAGGAGTCGGGGCGTGGAGCGCAGGGTCTAGGGACCTGGCTACACTGTGGCCCCGGCAAGCAGGGCAGGGTAATGTGACGTCCCACTGCATGGGGGGCAAACGGGAGTGGTGGTGACAAGGGGCGGCCAGTAAAGATTACGCGTGGCGTGGAGCGGGAGCGAGGGTTGGCGTGTCGGCTGCACCGACCGGCAGAGCGCTTGCCGGGGGCACGGATCCCAATGACGAGCTCAGCCGCCGCCTGGGGCCCAGTAGCGGCCTTGGGGTGGGGACGTGGCGCGGGTGCTGTGCCTCTCCGCCGCATCTCCGCCCACCTGCACACCCCACGCACTCCTGCTCCCCGCCCCCCACCCACCTTCCACCGCACCCCACCCGGCCGCATCTCTCTGCCTGCCTGCCTGCCCCGCAGGCGGCCACCTGACGCACGGCTTCATGACCGCCAAGCGCCGCGTGTCGGCCACCTCCATCTTCTTCGAGTCCATGCCCTACCGCCTCAACGAGGCCACCGGTACCATCGACTACGACACCCTGGAGAAGACCGCCACCCTGTTCCGCCCCAAGCTCATCATCGCGGGTGGGTGTGTGCGCTGTGCAGTCGGCAGCCCGCAGTCAGCAGCCCGCAAGTCTGCAGTCGGCATTATTATTGCAACGTGGAGAGGAGGGTCGAGGCCCGCCCCCTAGCAAGCACACACGTACACCTCCCTGGGCGCCGTGCTCGCCGGCCGATCCCACGCCACTCCACCACCGACACCGCTTGCCTCCCGCCACCCCCCACACACAGGCGCCTCGGCCTACAGCCGCAACTACGACTACGCCCGCATGCGCGCCATCGCCGACAGCTGCGAGGCCTACCTCATGTCCGACATGGCGCACATCAGGTGGGGGCGTGGAGGGGGCGGGCGTGTGTGGGGTTGTGTGGGGGCGTGTGGGTGTGGGTGTGGGGGGGGGAGGGGCTGACGGAGGGGGCCGGGCTAGAGGGGCACGGAAGGCGGGTGCTGGCGTGGTGGGCACTGGCGTGGCTGGATTGGGGGTCGTGGCGGGACAGCTGGTGGTGGCGCAGGCCGCACGGCAGCGCGGGGCCGCGGGGAAGACGTCGAGGGCAACAGCGCGGGGCTCAGGCCTGCAATGGGGGGAGGGGGAGGGGGAATAGCAGGACGGAGGGTGCACGGCGGTGGGGGCGCAGGGCGCACCTGGTGGGCGCACACGGAACGGCAGCCCGCGTCCCTACGAGCCACGCACCAGCCACTTCCGACTAGGCATGACAACCAGCTCACCCGCTCGCCCCACCCCGCCTGCGTGCCCTCACCCCCGCAGCGGCCTGGTCGCTGCCGGCGTGGCCACCAGCCCCTTCCCGCACTCGCACATCGTGACCACCACCACGCACAAGTCGCTGCGCGGCCCGCGCGGCGGCATGATCTTCTACCGCAAGGACCTCAAGGACAAGATCGACCAGGCGGTGTTTCCCGGCCTGCAGGTGTGGGGGGTGGAGGGTTGGGGGGTGGGTGGGTGGAGGGGAGAGGGGTGGGGGGCGGGGCTGGAGGGGAGAGGGGCGGGGGGCTGTGGGCGGAGGGTTCTCCATTCGCTCCCCGAACAGCTCATGCACCTTCACACCTTCAGCCGCAGCCGCGCCACCCTACCTCGCGCACACCCAACCCCACACGCACACTCACCTCACTGCACCCACCCGCCCACACCACAACCGCAGGGCGGCCCGCACAACCACACCATCTCGGCGCTGGCGGTGGCGCTCAAGATGGCCAACACCGAGGAGTTCCGCACCTACCAGAAGCAGGTGCGGGCGGGCGGGCCGAGGGATGGGGGCCGGGGGATGCGGGTTCGGTGGTGGGGTTGGAGGGGAGCTGAGTGCGGGAGGGGTGTAACAGAGGGGGCGGACGGCAGGGGGTTTTCGCCGGCACGACCTGGCATGTCTTGCGGCCCTGCCTCCTGTGTACGCCCCGACCCCGCACCACCACCACCACCACCACCACCACCACCGCCACCAATCACCAACCCCCACCACCGCCTCCTTCCTCCCCCTCCTCCTCCCCCTGCTGACCAGGTGGTGGCCAACTGCGCGGCGCTGAGCAAGCGGCTGCAGCAGCACGGCTACAAGATCGTGAGCGACGGCACCGACAACCATCTGGTGCTGCTGGACCTCAAGCCCGCCGGCATTGACGGCGCGCGCGTGCAGACGGTGAGCGCGGGGTTGGCGTGTGGGGGCGGCGGCGTGTGGGGTTTAAACGAGGCGCTGAAGCCGGGGGGTGACAGGAGGGGGGCGACTCTTTGGAGGCCAAGTCCGCAGTCCGCATCGCGTCGTATCAGCGCCTGAGGCTTCCCTGACCGGAGCACCGCCTCCGGCCGCTGTCCACATCATCTTGGTCATGATCCTTCCTGACCGGAACTGCCTCCCCCCCTCCCCCCCGCCCCCCCCCCTCCACACACGCCGCCCAGGTGCTGGACGCGGTCTCCATCACGCTCAACAAGAACTCGGTGCCCGGCGACAAGAGCGCCATGGTGCCGGGCGGCATCCGCATCGGCACGCCCGCGCTCACCACGCGCGGCCTGCAGGAGAAGGACTTTGAGCAGGTGGCCGACTTTATCCACCGCGCCATCACCATCGCCAAGGACTGCCAGGCCAAGACGCCCGCGCCCGGCAAGCTCAAGGAGTTCAAGGAGTACCTGGAGGGCGCCGGCGCGGCGCGCCCCGACGTGGCGGCGCTGCGCAGCGAGGTGGAGGCGCTGGCCACCTCCTTCCCCATGCCCGGCCTGTAAAGGAGGCGCAGGAAGGGGCAGGGCCTGCAAGGTCTGTAAGGCGCAGGGCGGAGGACGGACCCGCGTTGTTGACGGCGCGATGTGGCGTTTGGAGGAGCAGAGCAGAGGCAGGAGGAGGAGCGGGTGTGCGCGCGCACCCGAACCGGTGGGGCTGCCCGGGGGAGTGTGGGGCACCGCCGCCTGTGGGCGCGAGCCGGGCGATGGCGGGCCGCGCTGACACATGAAGGCCAGGCAGGCGGGTGGGGTGGGGCAGCACAGGAGGCGCGCGCGTGGCACAGGGGGGCGCGCGCGTTTGAATGACGGGGCGCCGGCGGCACGCCACGGTGTGGCCAGACCAAGTGCTGGGCGGCCGTGCCGGGCGTGTTTTTTGAGGAGCTCGGTGTTTTTTGGCGCGGCCGGCGTTGACTTTGACTTTGACTTGCTTGGGTGGGGGCGTAGTAGATGATTTGACCTCAGTGTTTACTTCGGCTGGCGTTGCAGAACCCGCGTACGGGTGCAAGTGCCAGCGCAGCAGGGCGCCTGCGGGTGCCGGGTGGCGTGATTTCGGGTGTGTGCACAATACGGGGCGCGGGGGCGGGCTCTCACGCCTAGCAAGCCCCTGGCCCCACCTTTCCTTCTCACTAGGCATTTGACAAGCAAGTGATTCAGACAAACACTCCCCGACACATCTTCAAGGCATGCATAGGTAGACTGACACGCTTTGCGGCCGGGTGCTGCGACGGATGGGGCGAGGACAGTTCTGGACCCAGTCTGAATGGGCTACCGGTAGTGAGTACGAGGCAGGATTGACTGCCGCACAGAGTAATCGCCCTGAATCGCTTGTGGACCCCCCCCGTGTCCTACGGTATCCTCGAGAACTTCCAATGCTGCATGCCGCAACGACCAGGGCCAGCATGTCAGGAGGCTGCAGACCGGGGCAGACTGCAGACACGACGCAGCAAGTGTGACCTGCCGCGGCTTTTGGCTGCCTGAGGCTTCTCCCGCCAGGCAGCGTGTCGGCGCGGCCTCTGTACGAAGGCGGCGTACTGCCGTGGACGGCACTTGCGTGCCAATCCTCGCTCACCATCTCACATCGTGCCACCGAATATCGTGAGGCGCGAGGCGCTAGAACTTATTCACGCCATGCGGCACAGTTGAGGGTGAGGAATTCCACCCCTGCGTACATACATCGTAGCGGATCCAGCGCGGGGCCCCACTTGCCGTGCACCCCTGCCGGTTCGTATACTCTGTATACTCTCGCGGCCAGCACAACAAAGCCTTCACCGCGCGCGCGCTCTTAACAATGCTTTCCATAGCTTATTACTTAGATCTCAGTACTCTCCTTTAGCAAAAATGAAGAGACCCCTGCAACTTTTGGCCCTTGTGGCCATCGCTTTCTCACTCCGGGCCTCTGCCTACCCGGACCTGTATTATTCAAGCACGTGCACATCGCATCCTACCGGTGCAATGAGGCCTCACGGCGCGCCGTCCACGGATAGGTGAGGAATAGACTAAAATGGTCAGCAGGAGTCAGCCGTGGCAACTCGCGCGTTGTTAACAACAGCGCACGCAATTAATGCTTGCAGCGCGATCGCCTTTACGGTGAAGTCATCGGCTAACGCCGCTGTCGCCTCGCTCTGCCAGGGGTCTTCATATACGATAACAGTGAGCGTCTTCAGGTTTTTCCAGATTTGCGTTGTCCGTTAGCGCCTTGTAACCAGTATATGTGTAGTGAGCCTGGCTGTGTCGGATTCGATGGCGCGGCTGACAGACACTCCTCGCCGCGCTCCAGGTGTCCTACCCCCAAACGCGCGAGACGCTGCTCACGGCCAGCCTTGGAAGCCTGGGAGGCAGCTCTTCTTGGTACGTTTCACTAGTGGGTGTGAAGTCATAAGGAGAAAGGGGCCTGAAGTGAAGGCAGGGCTGCGTGGACCAGAGCGGCGTTGGTCTAGGGTGGCGTTTGTGATGAGGGCTCTGCTGCTGCATACTGGTTGCGTGTGCATTCCCGAACCCCAACCCCCTACACCCTGACACTCCCCGCCTTCACGCCCTCCTCATTCCGATATCCTCCCCCTCACAGCCCAAACAAGCGTGTGTACACGGGCGACGCCAGGTGCGTTGCGGCGAAGTGGGATATGTCGGGCTGCAGGGTTGGTCACCTTGCCGGCCTTGGGGCAGGCAAGTGGCGCGTTTTGCGCTCATCGCGGCCTCGCCCTGCAGCTGACGCCTTGCGCGCCCGCACCCTGTTGCCCCGCCGCGCAGCTCCCACTCGGCCACCTTCACGCTGCCCTGCGCCGTGAACGGTGAGTGGTGACGCCGGTGATGCGGCCCTGGGGTCCTGGGGCTACGGGGAGGGGGGCCGCTGCGCGCCTGTTGGCCCATGCCCGTGTGTGCTGTTGCGGCGTGCGACGGTCCTGCACTTCTGCGCCCGCTAGCCCACCGCCGCCGCCGCCACCCACAGGCGCCACCTCCGTCACGTTCAAGGCCACCACCGCCACCAGCCGCTGGGGCGCCTTCCTGCAGGCCAGCAGCACCCTGCCCATCAGCTCCAGCTGCGGCTGTGAGTGGAGGGATGCATGGAGGGATGGGACGGATGGCGACTGCACTGCACTGCAAGTCTGACAGTCTGCCACTAGGGCGCCGGCAGGCCCTCAGGACGGCGCGTTGTTTCGGCCAGATCGATTGTCAGCAAGCGCGCATACGGTGCTCAATCGTTGCGCCAACGTGTTTGCACGCCCCCGCCAACACAGGCACATCGTCATCACCTCCGCCGGCCGCCGCCTCCGCCTCGCCAAGCCCCAAGCCGAGCCCATCCGCCACCGCATCCAGCCCCTCGCCCAGCGCCGCCTCCACCCCCAGCCCCAGCCTTAGCCCTACCACTGGCGCCGCGGACTCGGACACTGACAGCAGCAGCAGCAGCTCCACGGCGGCGGCAGCCACCGTAAGTGCCTGTCGATCTAACACCCTTTCCCCCTGGCGCCGGATGTGTTGCTGCTGCTTCGCCGCTTGCCTTACCCCTCGCTTACACCGTTGCCACACGCCCCCCCCCTTTACTGACTGCTGCCCCCATCCCTGCCCCGCCCCCAACCCATCGCCCCCACCCTGCCCCCACCCCTGCAGTGCGCCACCTCCTCCCTGGGCTACGCCTGCTCCATCTCGCTGCCCGGCGGCGGCGGCGAGGCACTGCACTGGACCGCGGGCACCGCCGCGCCGCCCGACAACGCCTGCACGCGCTCCAGCAGCAGCTCCACCACGGCCTCCTCCTCGTCGGCCTCCGCCGCCTCTGAGAACCTGGTCCACTTTGCGCTCAGCTCGCCGCAGTCGGGCTACCTGTCCATCGGCTTCACGCAGCGCGCCGGCATGATGGCGCCGGCCAATGCCGTGATCGGCCGGATCTCATCTGGATCCGCAATCGTTGAGACGTACTACATGACCTCGTACGACCTGGATCCGCCCACCAACAACGGTTGGGCGGCTGGCGCCGCCGTCCTGTCCACCTCAGCGGGCGGCACCGTCCTGTGCTTCAGCGTCGCGGCCGACGTCGCGGCAGCGGCGGGCCGCCGCCGCCAGCTGGCCACGGCCGGCACCGCCGCCGCCGCGCCCCGGCGGTCGCTGGCCGCGACCACCGCCACCACGACTGCCAACGCGTCCAGCCTCGTCAACACTCTGGGCCTGAGCGCGGCTGGCCTGGAGATCATCTGGGCGACGCACAACTCGGCCGACCTCACCGCCACACACAACCGCTGGGGCGGCGTGTCGCTGAATGCGCTGTCCGGCTCCGCGTCCGCCACCGCCGCCAACAGTCGCCGCAACCAGATGCTGGCTCTGCACGGCGCGCTGGCGGCGGCGGGCTGGGTGCTGCTGGTGCCGCTGGGGCTGCTGCTGGCGCGGCACCGGCGGAACATCTCGGTGCTGCGGAGCGCGCCGCGGGCGTGCGGCAAGGACATGTGGCTCGTGCTGCACATCTGCTGCGTGGTGAGCGAGGGCGCGGGGGGCGGGCCGGGGCGGGGCCGGGGGTGGGGCGGTTTCGCGACTGGTTGTTCGGGACGGGGACGGCATGGAGGAAAGCGAGAGGCGAGCACGGAGGGACATGGGTCTTAGCCGCGTGCGCAGACGAGGGAAGCACCACTCCGCTCAACGTGTCACCCCAGCACGCATAACAGTGCTTACCGCCTCGCCCCTTCATCCCCACCTTCAGGTCATCGGCACTGCGTGCGGCGCCGCGTCCATCGGCGTGGCGGTGGCGGAGCTGCGCGGCAGCGGCGCCAGCGACGCCAACACGGTGGCGCACCGCGCCACAGGCTGGGCCGTGCTGGGCCTGGCGGTGCTGCAGATGCTGGTGGGTCGCCGGCGTGTGTGTGTGTGTGTGTGTGTGTGTGTGTGTGTGTGTGTGTGTGTGTGTGTGTGTGTGTGTGTGTGCGCATGTGTTACGGTAGTGTAACTACGGTTTCCACGGTTGACTGATCGAGTCTCGTGATCGAGTACTCGGGACAACCAGCAAACAACGGGCACTCCAGGCTCTCGTTGCTGCTACCACGCGCCTCTCCTGCCCAGAGCGCATCCTGCTCTGGAGTCCACCGGAGAGAACGCACCAACCCCGGGCCACACCAGTAACCTCAGCTGGGTTACTCCTGACCAAAACGCCGCAGGGCCCAGCGGGCTAACCACCTCTAGGCAACGGCAAGGCACACCAGAGCACACCATCTAACACCCACCACCGCACGCACACGCGCACACACGCACACGCACGCACACGCACGCTCAACAAGACACCCATAGGCTGCGGGGCTGAGTCCTGCGACCTTCGCAGCCTAACACGACCAAGACCTCAACCTAACCAGCACTCGACGCCAGGGCAGACTATGCCTACGGGCAACCACAAACGCGTCTTGGCCACTAGGCCGGTCCAGGCCGAGAGGTAGTGTAGGAGTATTTGTGTGCTTGTGGACGCATGTGCACGATTCACCGGCATCACCGGCACACGCACGCGCGCACCACGCCCCCACCCAATCTCGCCGTGCCCCGTGGGCGCCGCCCTGAACACGCCCCCTCCCCCTCCTTTACCCCGGCCCCGCAGTCTGGCGGCGTGCGGCCCGACCCCGGCGCGCCCCGCCGCAAGCTGTGGACCTTCCTGCACGCCAACCTCGGCCGCGTGGCCACGCTGCTCGCCTGGGCCTGCACCGGCCTGGGCGTCTACCTGGCAGTCACCCGCTACAGCCAGGACCTGACCGTCTGGGCCGCGCCGCTGGCAGCCACGCTGGCGCTGCTGCTGGGTGCCGAGCTGGGCCTCACCGCCGCGGCGGCGCTGGTGGCTGAGGCGGCCTACGCCGCGCCGCCGCCGGGCCCCGACGCGCTGCTGCTGCCGGCGCCGGGCCTGCCGTTCCCGCCGGCGGCGGCCGTGGCGCACGGCGACGGCGTGTGTGTGGGCTACCCGGCCGGCGATGTGGCCGCTGCACTGCCGACGTCGCGCGTGCAGTCGCAGCAGCAGCAGCAGCAGCAGCAGCAGCGGCAGCAGCAGCAGAGTGTGTATATGCTGCCTGCGGCGGCGGCTGGCGCCGCCTCTGCCAACCAGCTGCAGATGATGCAAGCCAATGGTGGCAGTAGCCGCCACCAGCTGTACCAGCCGTACCAGCCGTACACGCAGCAGCAGCTGCTGCTGCCAGCAGTAATCGCAACTGGTGCTGCTGCTGGTGCTACTGCCGATGCTACTGCCGCCCAGCCGCCGTCGTCCCGGCAGGCACCGCCCGCCTCTCGGCCGCCCTCGGCAGGCGCAGCGGCATCCACCCGTAGCAGTAGCGCCGCCGCTGGTGGTGGCGGCGGCGGCTCGGTGCCGCTGGCGCCGCTGCGGCGGCAGCCGTCGCCACCCAGCCTGGGAGACAGCGGCTACGGCGACGGTGCACTGGGGCTGCGCGCTGCTCAGGGCAACAAGGTGAGGCCGGGCTGGCGAGGAACCCGGGTTGGAGCCTGCGTGGGGGAGGTGGGGTCGGGAGTTGGGATCTTGGCAAGCAGCAGCATCGACATGCGGCGCTCGCCGTCTTTAACCCGGGTTCTGGTCCTGACAGCAACGAAGATGTCTAAATGAATTGCCCCAACCCTGTGTTCCTACTGCGCCCTCGTGCAGAAGTAACGGGTCGTAGGAGCTGCCTGCGGCGGGAGCAGTGTGGGGATGAGAGTCAGGGAGAGTAAGCGGTCCAAGCGGTGTGCTTGGACTGCGGCGGCGGCAGTGCCGCGCTAACGAATGAACACGCATGTTATGTGAGCTTCAAGTGCAATATTGTGTGATGAGTGGTGCATTGCTACCAACGCGTTGGGAATTGCTGAACCAGGCTGATACGGGCGGGATGTGTGCAGGTCATATCATATGCGAACGGGCCGGCAGCCCAGGATGCGGTTTGGGTGCTACTACTGCTATGCATTCATTGCCTAATGTGTTCATGTCAACCCGGGAACTAACTTGCAGGATGGATTTGGGTGCAGCAGCGCCCGCCAGCTAGGGGTGTTGGATGATTGAAGTATCAGAGGATCAGATGCATGGACCGGTGGAACGTTCATATGGGGGGTGGCTCGAGAGGGTCTGTGCTTGCTGACTTCTGCGATGGGCTTCTGTGATGTGAAGGATTATGTGAATGATTATCCATGGTGTGGAGCGGAGACGATGTGGAGCGGAGAGGATGTGGAGCATGGATTCGTGAGGCTACACTCTACAGGCAATGCCTGGACTAGCGATGGCGATGTGACTGGGAGGATGTGAGCTGCAGCGTGTGTGTGCTGCAGCGTCTGGAGGACAGGTTGACCCCTGTCCTCCCCAGCCGTCCGGCCTAGGTCCGTGATGTGAGGAGCTAGATTGGTTGATCCTGTCCAGCGCTAGCCCTCTTACACCGTCCTGAGTGGTCACCTGTACTAGGCGTAAACTCAACACATTGTTCGCGTGTGGGGACGCGGCGTTGGCGAGAGCCACGGATGGCCCTAATACCGTACCGTGGGGGCATGACGCACCCGCGGAGGGCACTGTAAGTTGTAACCGGAAACGCCGCTCGTGAGCAGCCGCCCTAAAGGCCAAACGCCAAATGCCCAAATCCAAACTCGGGTCACCGGGTGTGGGCGGCATCAGGACAGTAGAGGACAGGCGCGCGCGCAGGCGGGCCTGCAGGCTGCAGCGCACGCATGGCTGATGAGTGATGACCCTGGCATGACTCCTGCATTGCGACTGGCCCCAGCACGTGGTCGCCGGAGAGGCCTGATCGGTCTACATAGAGCTCCGAGCCCGCACGTGTACCCGAGTGTGCCAGAGACAACCGCACGTGCTACACCGGGTGTACGGGCTCTGCAATTTGGGCACCCAGCTGTTGTTACAGCTACACGGTGCATGGCGGCCCTGAGCGCCCAGTTCCGATAAGGAGTTGCCGCACGCCTGTGCGCCGCTTCGAGCTGCTGCTGCCACCACACACCAGAACCGCGCGCACAATCCGCGCTCGCCAGGCAGTGGCAGCGCCACATGACTTCGCCACGGCATGGCCCCGCTACCTACGCCTTCACCTGCCTGACACCTGCATACACACACCGCCCTGACGCCCGCGCTCGCTTGAGCCCTG
Source organism: Chlamydomonas incerta (assembly GCA_016834605.1). Lineage (NCBI taxonomy): Eukaryota > Viridiplantae > Chlorophyta > Chlorophyceae > Chlamydomonadales > Chlamydomonadaceae > Chlamydomonas > Chlamydomonas incerta. The sequence continues at coordinate 1,114,807 of JAEHOC010000024.1, forward strand.
CCCACAGGACGGCCAACCACAATCCTGCATTGTCAACTCAGCACTCAGCAGGGCACGCAGCCAGCCACACGCGCCTCGTTGAATTGGAGCCTTCACACTGCCTAAGCTCTGAGCCTGCCACCGGCGACCCCCAGCCCCACTAGCGGTGCGACGGCATCACTCCCGGTCGCCGCCCCGCCGCCGCAATGTCACGCCGCACCGGCGGCGGCGCCAGCGGCAGCTTTCCCTCCGCCGGCGCCGCCGCCTGTGCTGCCTTTTGAAGGAGCGAAGGGCCCTCCAGGGAAGGCAGCGGCGGCAGACCCTGGAACATGAAGTTGGGCGGGATGCGAAGGGCCTCGAGCTCTTCGGGTGTTGACGGCGGCGCCGCCTCCGCCGCCGCCTCCAGAGCCGACCTGACGCCCCGGCCGCCGCGGCCCCCAGCGCCGGTACCGGCGCTGCGGCCGCGGCCGCCGCCCTCCCGACCGGCACCGCGCCCCACGCCCCAACCGCCAGCGCCGCCGCGGCCGCGCCCCGACGCTGCTGCCGCGCCGATGCTGTGTCCGGCTGCCGTCGCCGACTGCGCCGATGTTGGCGCGGAGGTGGGGGCGGCGGTGGCGGCGGCGGTTGATGCCGCCGCCAGCATCGCATCAAGGTCGGGCAGTTTGATCTGCTGCAGCAGCTCTGGCGGCAGCTCCACGCCCTGGCAGGGTTTCGGCGCGCCAGGCAGAAACAAATGTTTAGCGGGCGGGGCCCATGCAAAGCAGGCGGGCGGGCACCACACTCCTGGGCATAGGCTGTCACGCAGCAGGCGGCTCGGCACCGTTGCCTACAAACCCCGTAACGACCAACGTCGCCGTGCCACAGGACCCGGCTTGCGTGCATGACACGCCCGCGCGCTCCCCCACCCACCGCCGCGGCCGCGGACTGCGACAGGGACGAGATGCTGGAGGAGACCTCTCGGATCCGCGCGAGCAGGGCCGTCACGTCGGCATCCGAGGCCGCAGCGCGCGGCGCAGCGGGCGCAGCTGCGACAGGGACGCCCGAGGAGGCGACAGAGGCGGAGGCGACAGAGGCGGAGCCCGTGCGCGCGCCGGCGCCAGCTGCTGCGGCGGCTGCGTGGGCCGGCGCCGCCACTTCCTGCTGCGCCTGCACAGCCGGCGGCGCCGCAGCCGCTGCTACTGACGCCACCGCCGCCTGCAACGCCGGCGCAGCCGCGGCCTGCAGCGCCGCGGACGCCGCCTGCGCCACCGCCAGCTCCGCCGCCATCGCCGCCATGAGCTCCTGCTGCAGACCCAGATCCAGATCCAGTGGGCTGACTGTGCTGCTGGTGGCGGCGCTGCTGCTGCTAGTCCCCGCCGCCGGCGCTGGCGCCACGAGCGCCGGCGCACCCGCCGGCGCTACCGCAGACTCGGGTGCGCCCCGCTTGCCAGGCCCGCTGCTGCTGCTGCTGCTGCTGTTGTTACTGACGCTACTGGGCCTGGTACTGCCGCCGCTGCTGCTCCTGCCATTGCCAGCTGCCCCCAGCTCCGCCGCCATCAGCAACTGCAGCTCCGCTGCGAGCTGCTCGTCCAGCGCTAGCGCCTCAGGGGCACCAGCACTGGCAGCAGCAGCAGCAGCAGCAGGAGGAGGAGCTGAGGCAGTAGCCGAGGCAACTACTGCTGCAGCAGGTTCCGCGGCCTCCACAGGGATTGGCGTCGCCGGCGGCGCGCGCGAGCTGGGTGCGGCGGCGGTCGCCTCAGCCGCCAACTTAGCCGCCGCCGCGTTCAGGGCCGCACTGCTCGGGCCCGCGCCGCCTGGCGCGACCGCCGCCACCAGCAGGCTCAGCTATGGAGGTGGGAATGCGGAGACACACGAGCGGATGGGCGTGGTCATGCAGCAAGCTCGGAGCGGCAGGACCGTGTGCAGACAGCAGCGGCAGGTGCACGCGCCGTCGCTCGTCGCGCCGGTTGGGCGGCAGCCGGGGCCACATCGCGCGCACACAGGCACATGCACACACACGCACACGCTCACCTGCTGCCGCAGCTCCGCGTCCCGCCGCTGTTGCTCCTGGAGTAGCAGCGTGAGCTGAGCCACCTGCGCATCATCACCATCACCACCACCATTAGCGGCCGAGGGCGAGGCGGCGGAAGATCTCAACTTACGACAGTCGAGGGCCCCCCGGCTTTTCCAAACCATGCTGCGTAGTGCGTACCGTATGCTTCCAAACACAAACCCTGCCCAGCACTGAGCCCATCAGCCACACACACACGTGTGTACGGAGGTAGGCGCACCTGCTGACGCATCGCCTGAAGCTCCGCAGTCACCTCCGGATTCATTCCCGCGCCGGCACCCGCGCCGACGCCCCCAGCCGCGGCAGCTGCAAACGCAGCAGGCCCGCCGCGGCCGCCCCGGCCTCCGCGGCCTCGGCCACCTCCACGGCCGCCTCCACGGCCCGCACCCCCACTGCCGCGTCCGCGTTCAGAGCTGGCAGCGTCAGCTGCCACACCGGCGCTGGGCGCAGAGTGCGCTGACGTGGCATCGCCGCGCGCTGACACGGGCGCGGCTGCTGCTGCTGCTGCTGCTGCTGGCGCCGGGGCCGCCGGCTCTGGCTGCGGCCCTGGCGCTGCTTGTGCGACTTCGGCGGCGGAGGGCTGTGGGCCTGCTGCCACCGCTGCCGCGGCTGACGAAGATAAACACAGCAACCTAGGTGAATGGGTGACGTGGCGGGGTGCGGCGCAAGGACGGGCGCGTGGCCGCAGCCCCGCGGGCGTACCCGGGCCGGTGGCTGCGGCTGCTGCGGCGGCGGAACGTATTGTCCGCTGGGGAGCAAGTCCGACGGAAGTCAACATCTGTCTGGGCATACATCACGTGTGCTTGTGAGAGTTTAGGGTGACAGGACAGGTGGACCCCGCTCAAAGAGCCGCGAGCGGGGGGTGACAACTACTGCAAGCAGCAGCCAGAGCAGCGTGGCGGGCAGCGGCCACTTACGGCTGGGAAGGCGACGGCCCCTGCGCTTCGGGCTCCCCACGCGACGTTTAGGACTAGATACTACGTTATATGTTGATGGAATACTGATACGTATCAATTGGCAGCTGCAGCGGCAGGTGTTGCGCCGACGCCGACAATTCGCTGTGGCTCTATTTGGCTTTGTTCGGCAGATGGCTAACTATCAATTGCAGTGGTGCTTTCAGCGCCTGTTACACACGTTTAATTGCGAGGAACTGGACGGGGGAGCCAGAAGAAGTCCGCAATGGCGGCATGGGGGCTCGGCGCGGAGCCGCGGACGCCTTTGTGTTTTGGGTCCAGAAACTGACTGCGTCCAGTCTGCTGTGCATCTCTAATTACGTGAGCCCACGCAATATCAAAAATTGACGGCTTTGGCCATTCGCAGAAGCTGGTCAAACACGCAACCGCTGTGACCTCCGCAAAGTAAAGCCAACCACCATGCACATGTCACATGCTGATAGGTAGTAGCAATCCACCGCGGCTGCCATTTGCGCAAATGCAAAGCTTGCGAGTGTGTAGAGTGCGGTCAAGCGGCATGGCGCTTGCGCTCGCTCTCTTCCTCGGAGCGATTTTGCCCAGTGCAATAGGTGCGTAGATGCTTGCATGAGCTGCCACGCGCCAGGGGAGAGGCGACAGGCTGGCCCTGATTCTGCGGGCAGCTGCGGTGCTCGCTGAGGCGGAGCCTAGGGGCGAGCTCTCAGGGACAGAGCATCTATACGCACATACTGTGGAACGAGCGCAGGAACGAACACTGCGCTCGTCGACGGAGTTGACAGCCCCTTCACCGCGTGCGTCTTGCCCACAGGCCGAGTAGTAGACACAGGCGGCAGTGGGCGAGAGCTGCAGCAGATCAAATACCCGCCATGGGCTCCATTTCCACCGACGGCTCCGGCAGCTAGGAGTGAGTGGAGTCGCTTTGGGGGGGAATAGGGGGGGGAGGGTGGCTGCGCGCTGATGCAGGTGGCCGTTCCGCCAGCGACACGCCAGGAGGCAGGGCTCGATAGTGCTGGGCCGCACGCACCGCTGCGAACTGCTGTGAGGGTGGCTGGCTGGCACGTTGACACGCTGCGGACCTCCGCAGGCTCACCTCCGCCCCCGCCATCGCCGAACCCACTGGCGCCGCCGTCGCCGCCGCGGCCTGGCCGGCCCCCTCGGGCGCCGCCTGTACCCCCTTCGCCGCCATCGCCACCGCAGCGCCCTCCCTCCCCGGGCCCAACACCACCGGCACCGCCTCCGCGACCGCCCTTGCCTGGTGCCTCACCATCGCCGCCACCGCCTTCGCCACCCCTTCCACCACCTGCCCCGCCGTCACCGCCCGGGCCACCGCCCTCGCCCGCACCTCCCTCACCGCCCATGCGCCCGCCATCGCCCCCCAACCCAACTCCGCTGCTCGCCATTCCACCCAGCCCGCCCGCGCCTCCCGCGCCGCCCCCGGCGCCTCCCTCACCCCCGGCGCCGCCGTCGCCTGCCCCCGCATCGCCCTCCCCGCCACCTTCCCCACCGCCTAGTCCACCGCGAGCTCCCTGGCCCCCGCTGCCGCCTCCACGGCCTCCCATATACGCACAGAGTACCTCGCAGACTGACAACGCGCTGATTGGTGAGCGGCCGTGGGCTTGGGGCGCGATTTGCCTCCGGGGGCGGGGGGCGGGGATGCATGGGCTGCTTTCCAGCGACTGTGAATCTGTGGTGCTTTCTGCAGCGGCACGGGGCACTCTGTTCAGCGCGGCCGCACCTCTCAATCACGCATTGTCACCAGACTGTACGCCAAGGTCTCTGCGCGGCTTGGCTTACCGACCGCTTCCCATGCCTGCCCGCGCCCGCCAGGCGTGATGGTGCCGCTGGGGCTGGGCGTGCTGGCGGCGGCGGGGTATGTGTGCTACAAGATTGTGATCATTCTGAGGGCGGGCGGCGGCGGTGGATTCGGCGGCGGCGGCGCCTCCAAGCCGCGTGTGGACATTGAGATGGGCAACAAGGGCGGCAAGAAGGGCGCCGGCAAGCCAACGGTTAATGCCGAGGTGCGCGCAGGCGTGACGGCGGCGTGTTTGTGAACGGTGCCGGTGCCTGCGCAAGCGCAGGCGCGGGTGCGGAGCCTGAGCAGGCTGGCTCAGTTTGGGGCTCCTCACCGACTCTGTAGCGCAGGGTGTGCACTGCGAAGAGAGCGCAGCCACTCACAATTCGGCCTAACCCAGTTCACTCGACGCGCTGGCATGTTCCGTTGCTGTGTTGCAGGCAACTAGCGGCGGCGCCGGCAACATTTTCAACCCGCTGTTTGCGTGGCGGAAAAAGAAGGATGCGGGTGCCGATGTGGGGGCTGCCGCCGCAGGGCCCAATGGCGCTGCCAGTGGGCGAGGCGCGGCAGGCGCAGGCGCCGCGGCGGGCAGGGTGCAGCGGCCAGCCCGGCGGCCGGCGGACTCGGACTCGGACCAGGGCTCGGATGCGTCGGGTTCCGATTCAGGAAGCGAGCCGGAGGAGAGCGGCGCGACGCAGGTGAGCTATGCGCGCAGGGCGCGTCCACGTGCAGGAGGGTGTGCTGGTAACCGGGGCGGCGACTGGGGCGACGGCGCGGGTTGATCTGCTGTTAGGTGTGGCGTGGGGGTGGACAGTGACCGAAGTGCCTGCGACTGGGCAGGCTGCGCGCGGGTATGCCATTCACACCGTCGACCTTGCGAGCGAACTGCATAAGGCTATGTATGGCGTCTAGAACCTTCCTCGCCTCGCGCTCTCCGGGTTATGTTATGCTGCTGTTGACCCCCAGGATGCCCTCTTGCGCAAGGTGCGGGCCGGACCCGGCACCAGCACGACACCGCCCAAGCGGCCAGGCGCCCCAGCGGCGCCGGCGGCGGGCCGCGGCCGCGGCGCCCCGCCGCCAAGCACCGCCGGCCGGCGGCCTGTGCCCCAGGACTCGGAGGACGAGAGCGGCTCTGGACACGACAGCGACAGCGGGAGCGAGGCAAGCGCACCGGCGGCGCCAGTGGGCCGCGGCCGAGGCGCTGCAGGGCGGGGAGGCGCGGCGCCGGCTGCGCCGGGGCGGGGAGCTCCGGCCGCGGCCCGCGGCCGGGGAGGCGCGGCGGCGGGCAGGGGCGCAGCGCGACCGGTGGCGGCTGCCAGCTCTGGGAGTGATGACTCGGGCAGCGGCAGTGACGATGAGCCGCCGCCGCGGCGGCCGGCAGCACGGGCTCCAGCGGCGCGTGGCCGCCGGTAGGCGTGCACCCGCTTGCCAGCGCTGTAGCCTGCTCCTGGTTGCGGCCAGACCGGCACCTCACCACCAGGCCTGGAGCCGGACAGGGCGCGGCCGCCGCCCTGATGCAACTGCCAAAGCTTAACCACCAGCCGGACCTACCACGTACTCGCTGCAAGGTTTGGCATGTTAGATGATAGCGATTCCCTGGCGAGTTTCATTGATGTCATGATGTGTGCCCGTCTAAGCACCGTAACGGTGCCGCGGGGACCAGCAAATGCTCCGTGTCCGAGCTCCGTGTCTGCGACAAGCTGCCGCAACGCGGCGGTGGCCCATGCATCTGCTGGGATTGGGTACTGTTTGGGACGCGTGTATGCAAGAGCGCGCCGTGGCGTCAGCACTGTGGGCTGGATTTATGTCGCGAGATGACTGGGGGGGGGGATGGGAGAGATGCGCGCTGCGCCTGCAACGAAGGCATCAACTAGTGATGCAGTCAACTAAGAGGTGATCGGCGTGCGTCAAACTGTAAATATACAATATCGTACAGAACATCCGGCAAGCCCCCTCTGCAGCCAAATCATGGTCGGCTACAGCACTCGACCCAGTGGGTGCACCTCCAGTCCTCCACGGACCTCGCATGGGGAATAAGCCTGCGATAGGGTGAGTTCTGCGGCGAGGGAGCAAAGGCGACCTGTCCTTCTACCACCAAGACCCGAGCTGTCAGTGTGCCTCCGCCCCACAGCCTGTGAGCCTGTCTGTCTGGCCCCGAACGGGCAGGCAGTCACGGTTGTGGGTAGGAAGGGCAGGAAGGGTGGGACACGGGGTGGGACTCGGCAGGCGGGCAGCCCGCATACACCGACCTGGTGCAGACTGCCAACCGGCACACAGCAAATTTTGTTCGGCCAGAGCCTGCGTCCACAAAGGAAGTTCAAGGTGCGCACGACCTCATGGCGGTGCAAGAGGTTAGCTGGACGCAGCTTCCATCGGTGGGCGACAGATGGCGCCAGAGGAGACCCGCGATCGAGCTTTTTTTGTGGAACTCGAGCAAATTTGTCTTTATCATTGCTTGCCATATTCATATTACGCCAGCCCGAGGCCAAAAGAGCGCGAGAGTTTCTCAACACGACCTTGACCTCTAGGCCGCCGGTGCAAGCGCTCATTCGTTGACATGCTACGCTTCAACACACATACAATATGCACTGTTCGCGGTAGATAGCGGCCTTGTCGCGAGGCGGGCAGCTTCGTCTCCGCGTCGGTCGCGTCGAGCAGCCATGGCGTGTTCGAAGCCGCAGCTCTGCATCGTGCAATTGGTAGTCTTAGCTAGTCTTTTGGCTCGGCTCGGTGACTGCAGAGGTGCGCTGGGCCGGCGCGGACCCGGCGAGGAAGCTTTTGCATGGACGCAGTCCCGGGCAACCTCCTCAGCTTTGCAGCGGCATTACAACGTCGCACATAGCGTCTTATGCAAAAGGCGCCAGCTTATTGGTTGCCTCGCGGCTCTCTAGAACCCGACGTGCAACTCCCGGCCTTCCTTATGCGCACATGACAGGTGTGCCCGGCGCGACTGCGGCGGGCGCTGAGCGCCGGCGTATCCTGCAGCTCACGTTCCCACACTATCCGCCGCTGCCGCCGGATGCACCGTACCCTCCAGGTGAGGGCACGCGGATTTCTGGCCACCTACCTGCCTTTATTGGCGCGGGTTGCGGCCGGCGGGTTGTGTGCGCGCGTGCGTGTCAGCGCGCTGGCGGCTGGCCGGGGCTGCTTGCGCATCCACAGCGCTGGGTGCAAGCAGCGAGCACAAGCCCACATGCGCGGCGACTTGCAGCTGCCTCACGATTTTCGCCTAACCTCCGCCGCACGCCCTCTCACTACCTTCCACCACCACGCAGTCTTGTCGCCACCGCCGCCGGATGCGCCGCAACCGCCGCCGCCCGGACGACCCGATGCACCCCTGCCGCCGCCCCCGCCGGAGGGCCCGCTGCCGCCGCCCCCCGGGCTTCCCCCGCCGGAGGCGCCTCTGCCGCCGCCGCCCGGCCTGCCGCCCCCCGGTTCGCCCTCATCTCCGCCCCCCGACACGCCCCCTCCCACCGCTCCCTCACCGTTTCCGCCAGACACGCCCCCACCCGAGGCGCCTGTTCCGCCGCCAGCCAGCCCCGCACCTCCTCCAAATGCGCCGGCGTCCCCCCCGGCTCCCCCCGCCCCGTCCTGGCCCCCGCGCCCGCCGCGTGCGCCCCGCGCGCCCCGCGCCCCGCCGTCACCACCTCGGTCGCCAGAGCCATCGCCGCAGCCGCCGCGCTCCCTCGTCGAGTCCCTCCCACCGCCCGGGCCGGTTCCCACCTACCCGCCCACCTACGGCGGCGTCACCCCTCCCGCGGCATCCTCGCTGCCGCCAGTGGCCGCGGAGACGGTCGCGCCCCCGGCTGGCAACACCAGCCCGCCGCCGCCGGCCCAGCAGGCCCCTGACAGCCCTACACCACCCGCGCCTCCATCACCCCCGCCGCAGCCGCCGCTGCCGTCCAACGGCACTCTGGCGGAGGCCAAAGGCGGCGGCACGAGTAGCAAGACGGGCGTCATCGTGGCCGCGACCGTGACACCCATCGTGCTGCTGGCGCTTGTGGGTGTGGGCGTGTGGTGGTACCTGCGCCGCCGCGGCCGGACCTACACGTGGAAGGAGAAGCTCAGCGGCGCCGCCGGGCCGGGCTGGCGCAGCGGTGGTGGCGGCGGCGGTGGCTACGCCCCGGCAGCGCCGGGCCCCGGCGGCCGCGGAAAGCAGGACGAGGGGGCAGGGAAGAAGGCAGGAGGCAAGAGCACGACGGACCCGCTGCTGCCCAAATCCTCATCGGCAGCCGTGTTGCCGCCCGAGTTTGAGTCTTACAATGCGGGTGCCGCCAAGAGTGCCCGCGGCGCCACCCGCGCCAGCCTCGGCGTAGTGCTGGGCGCGCCCGCAGCCGCGGCGGCGGCGGCGGCTCCTCCAGCAGGCGGCAGGGTCGGCTTTGGCAAAGCCAACAGCAGCCGGGCGGGGCCGGGGGGCGCGATGGTGGGAACGGTTGGCGGCGCGGGCGTGCGGAAGGCCGCGAACGACCATCCCGGCGCCGTTGACGTACGGCACAACCTGCTGTACGACTTGCGGTACGACACTGACGACGCCGGCGGCGGCAGGCCGCGCAGCGCCGCTCGCGGCCAGGCCCACGCCAGCGACAGCGGCGCTGCTGGCGCCGGCAGCAGGCAGGCGGGAGCGGCCGCGGGCAGCGGCCGAGTGAACCGCTACCCCAGCGCGGGCCGGGCCGGGCGGGCTCGGCTGGACGACGAGAGCGAGGACTCGGCGTCCGAGGACGACGTGGGCTGGGGCAGGCGCAAGACACCGGCAGCGGCAGCGGCGGCGGCTGGCGCCCAGTCGCAGCCGCAGCGCTCCCGAAGCAGTGCGGGCCGGCCGGGGTTGGCTGGCGGCGCCGCGACGGCTGCGGCACCGGCAGGGCCGGCGCGCGGCGGCGCTAGGGGTAGCGTGTTGCCGCCGCCGCCGCCGGCGTCCAAGGGCAACGGCGTCTTCTACCGCCCCGACGTGGCGTCGAAGGGCGGGAACGACAGCGACAGCGAAGACAGGGGTCAGGAGGGCGTGCGCGGCAAGGGCTGGTGGGACCGGCCGTCCGCAGCGTCATCTGGGCGCGGCAGCGGCGGCAGTGGCGGCTCCCGCGCCGCCACTGCCGCACTGCGGGGCGGGGTGTCGGCGCCGGCGCCGGCGGGCCGGGCGAGCGGCGGCAGCAGCGCCAAGCGGCTCAGCAGCTCCAAGGGCGCAGACAGCGAGGATGAGGAGGACGACCGGGCGCCGGCGGCGCCACGGCGGTCGCTGGCCGGAAAGCCTTCTGGCCCTATCGCTGCTGCTACAGCTGGGAGCAAGGACCGCTCCTCGCCTGCGGCCCCTATCAAGGGCTCAGCACTACTGCCACTGAAAGCGCCAGCGCGGACGCAGCCCCAAGGGGTGGGTGCTGCCTCCGCTGCCGGGGCCGGGCCGCGGCGCACGGTCTCCATTCGGGCCGTGACCCACATGGACCTGCTTCCGTCAAGTGCGGAGGTCAGCACCAGCGAAGACAGCGAGGAGGCGGACAGCGACGAGGTGGAGGCACCCCGCGGCCGCAGCAGTGGCCGTGGCGGCGCCGGCGTCGCAAGCAAGGGCGGCGGTCGCGGCTCCGCCGCGCCGCCACCGCCGTCTCTGCCGCCTACCAGCGGCGGTGGAATCTTTGCGCGGTTTCTGGGCAGGTCGTCGGCGCAGCAGCAGGTTCAGCCGCCGGCACCGACCAGCAGCAGTAGCAGGGGCTCCGTCCAACTCGCCAGCGGCGTCGCGGCAGCGCGAGCATCAGCAGGCAGAGCCACCGGGGGTGCGCCCGGACGTAGCTCCAGTAGAGCCCGGCAGCCGCCGAGTAACGATGGAGAGTCTGAGGAGGAAGAGGAGGAGGAGGAGGCATATCCGCTCATGCGGCGAGTCGCGGCACGCACCAGCAATCCCGCGGCCCCGGTGGCGTCTCGGGGCGGCGGCAGGGCAACCGCTGCAGCCCCCATGGCGTCAGGGCGCCCACCGCTGCCCACCTCCGTGGCGGCAAGCGCCCGTGCACCAGGCACTACAGGCACAACCGCGGCTCGCGGGGCCTCCTCGCAACTGCCGCCACGGCCGTCCGTCGCAGCGTCCGCAAGCAGGCGGCAGCAGCTGCCGTCGGCGCGCGGCGCTGCTGCTGGCGGTGCGGCGGGCGCAGGTCGCGGCGGAGCTGCCAGCAGCGGCACCGGCAGCAGGCTACGCCAGACTGCTGCTGCGGATTCTTCCGAGTCCGAAGGCAGTGATGATGACGATGATGTGGAGGCGCCGCCGGCGCGATGGCGGGCGCCTGCGGCGCCGCGCAGTACTCGGGCTAGACTTTAGGCTCGACCATGGACCAATTTAATGTGCAGCTTGGAAACTGCATCCACAGCAATGTCACTAGTAGCGTTTAGTTCTGCTTAGCACATGAATTGCGGTATTGCAGGTTAGCGCTGCTGCAGTACCAGTCACATCACGTCGCATAGTTGGACGCGGATGGTCCATTCGTGCGCGTGGCAGCGTCCATACTGACAACACTTCCTTGCATATAGGACGTTTGTACTACCGTGCGCGATTGATTGTTCGGTGACTATGACTGCTAGCCTCATAATGGCATATATTGCCAGCTTTCCTAGCGCGCCCGCGCTACGCTGTAGCATGCACATGCATGCCAGCAGCGCATGCGTGCAGCCGTTCTTATAGTAATTTTGGATGGCATGGTCATTGCCAGTTATCTACCGTAGGCCAGTGCCGACAATGTGTTGCAATCAATGAATGCAGGCCAGGTATGCAGGCCGGGCAGGTGTGGGTGTTCCAGGCTTGAAGCATGCGTTGTAGGTACGGCGTTGCGAGGCTCTGTACCACAACGGAGATGCGAGCGGCGTAGCACTTTGGAATCAAGTCGGTCGCCAGTTGCGCATTGGCGCGGCGCTGGCACAAGGAGGGGCACGAGTCTCCCCTGTCCGCCATAGCCCCCGGCCCCCCACCCATCACCACGCTGCCGAGTGAAACCCGGGTGCAAGGGGGCTGTCTCTGTCCCAAGCTGTCGCCAGCTGTCCTCTGGCACAAAACACGAGCGTTGTTCGTTACAATTTAGTAATGCATTTTTGACTGGAAATCGACAACGGCTCGGCTGGCTATAAACGACACGAATAATTGACTGCCACGACGTAGCGAATAAACTACCAATAGCAAATGTCGTATACAATATAAAGCAGAGTATGTTGATGGCAAACAACGTAGGGCAAGAAAGTTGCGTGCTGAGCCTGTGTCAGCAGCCTTTTTGCCCGAACATCCCGCAGGCCCTGCAGCCTGCACCCTGCACCTTGCACCCTGCACCCTTTGTTCTGTCCGTCTGTTTATTTGTCCTGTCCGTATCCCTGCGTATGCCTCCCCAGGGGCACCCCCGGCCTCCGCCCTGTTGCATGCGTCCCTGCAACCTGCCCGTGCCTCCCCCCTGTCCGTCGTCACCTGTACGTCGCTCCCCGTCCGTCACCCTGCATGTACCTCGCCCGGTCTCCTTGTCTATGCCAGCCCCAGTGTGCAACCCCAGCCAAATGCTCGCCAAATCTCACTCGGCCATAGGGCACGCGACTCAGCTCAACCCCAACCGTCAGTCGCCGCATTCCTAATTCATTCCAACCCGCGAGCACGGCGCTTCCTCACACGCACTCCGGTTGTGGTTGCTTGCCACACGCTCGCATTCGGCCCGCCCGCCACTCTCGTACACGGGCTTCCTGGGTTTTTGCCTTTTCGTGCCCTGGTGTTCTTGTCATCGCTGTCGCCCGGCTGCTGCGAGGACTGACGCACTGAGCGCTATGCCAGCGATGATGAGGAGGAAGAGAAGAAGGAGGAGAAGAAGGAGGAGGAGGCGGTGGAGGGAACGGGACAGCAGCACGACGGCGGCGACATGCAGCTGCCGCCGCCGCCGCCGCCGCCGCCGCCGCCGCCGCCGCCCAACCCCGACACCGCCACGGACGCAGAGCAGCAGCAGCGGCAACAGCAGCAGAAGCAACAACAGCAACAGCAGCAGCAGCAGGAGCTGGAGGAGCAGCAGCGGCGGCGGTATGCAGCACACCTGCAGGAGGCTGCGAAGGCACAGGCGCAGATCCAGCAAGCGCTGGTACCGCAGCCGCCCGCGCCCACAACCAGCCAGGCGGACGGAGATGAGGAAATGGAGGAGGCGGAAGAGAAGGGAGAGGAACAAGCCGTAGACGGGGGGAAGAAACCGGAGGAGAAGGGCGCCCCCCCGCACGGCACGCCCCTGCACGCAGTGAGGGTACCACCGAGCAAGCCGGCCAGTGGAGCCGGGGCCAGTGTGAAGGCGGCCGCGGGCGGCAGCACCACACAGTCGGAGAAGACCGACCGCCCCGGCCCCCCGGCGAAGAGCCCGGACAACAACAGCAACAGCAGCAACAGCGCGAGCACCAACACCAGCACCAGCGCCCCCGCCAATGCTAGCACCGGAGCTGGCGGTGACGGCGGTGACGCCAACACCAGCGCGGGCGCAAGCACCAGCACAAACGTCAATGCCAACACCACCGCCGGCGCCAGCACCAGTGCCAACGCCAATGCTGGCGGCAACGGCACCAGGGCCAGCGTGGGCACTAGCACCAGCACCACGGGCGACACGGAGGTGAGCGGTAACGGGAGCGAACGCCGGCACCGCGGCGCCATAGCTAAAACAGCAGCTGCGATGGCGGAGAACGCCAAGAACAGACAGAGAGGGGACGGACACGCAGCGGGGGGCGAAGCGACCACTAGCCAACCACAGACGGAGCCCGATCCGCAGCACAGAACACCACAGGCACCACGCGTGAACCGCCGCAAGATGAACGGCAACACCCCCCCGCCGATCAAACTGGTGGTGGAGGGCAGCGCAACAGGCGCAGACGACAACAGCAGCAATGGATACGCATCCATGGACGAGGAGGGCGACCCCCCCGCCCTGGCGCTCTCAGATGAGACGCAATTCCCGGCCCTTGGGGCATAATGCGTAAACGTAGGCAAGAAGGCCGTGAGTCGCTGCGGCCGCTACGGATAGCGACGCACAACGTACGTGGCCTCCTATCGCACCGGGGTGGAAGCCCTGATGCGAAACGCCTTATTGCACTTATGAAATCCTGGGAGGCAGCACAGCTAGATATTATCTGCCTACAGGAAACGCGAGTTACAGCGGACTGCATCGACACAGCCAGAAAACAGATATTTATAGCAGCGTCAGCAATCAGAGGCAGCGAATACATTTCCTTCTGGGGTCCAGCTGGTACAGGGCCGAACGGAAGCCCAGCTGGGGGAGTTGCCATTCTGATCAGAACCTCGCTTGCAGAGCAGCTTACAGCAACAGACACGACAGAATGCAGCATATCAGAGGACAGCCGGATGTTACAGCTTCCGTTGGAATGGGGTGGCCACAGCTTTAACCTAGTATGCACGTACCTTCCGTCTGGCAGCCCAACAGGCCAACGTAATTTCATCCAGCAACAGCTAGCCCTCCTTTCGAGCAATGGCAAGCAGAGTATTATTTGCGGAGATTTCAACTTTGTCATGGACCCGCAACTTGACTGCACCAACCCCGATGCCCGTACAGCTGATAGCATCACGGCCAGCCAATTTACGTCAGCATGCCCTGGTCTAGTGGACGTGTTTCGTCATCTACATCCAGCATTGCGCTCCTTTACGTATTTTTACCGTACAGCAAGCTCCGCTGGGGCATCTCGCTTGGACCGCATTATGGCATCCGCATCTATCAGCGAAAATATGATTTCATGCCGAGTGGAGAATGGCGCGCCATCAGATCACCGAATGGTGATATCTCGCCTAGCCCCCTCACCCTCGGCCGCTATGCAGCATCAACCAGGTAAAGGCTTGAGGCGATGTAAGCTATACTTCATGGATTATGGGGATCTACGCCAGCACTTTAAGGAATGGATTGACACTAACGCTGCCACCATACCATCCAGCCCAGCAGCAATTATTGATTGGTGGCCGCTTTTTAAATCAGCAATGATTACTTCCATCCATACACTCAATACGGAGTCAGTGCGAAGGCATCACACAGCGACAGAACAGCTAGCGCAGGCAAACAGATCTGCCACCCAAGCTTTTGCATCAGTGGAAAGGGCGGCCACTAGGGGGCAACCACTGCACGATCTGGCGAACAATGCAGTATCAGCAAGAGCAGCGGTAGCTAAAGCAGCAGTAGAAGCCAGCGTATCAACAGAAAGGCGCACTCGACACACATGGCTACGGATGGGGGAGCAACCGAACCCCGTTATGACTAAACTCCTTCGCCCCCCGGCGACATCACGACGTATACAGGCGCTGAAATGCAGTGATGGCGCCACCACGTCTGACCCGGTTAAGTTGGCGCAGGAAATGATCACCTTTTGGAGCGGCATCAGCAACATGGCGACAACCAACCCTGAGGCCCGCGCAACTGTCCTAGAGGCGCTACGGGCGGCAGGACGACGCTGCCCCCCAGCCCTAGCAGCAGAGATGGGTAGCCTTGTAGTGTCGAGTGAGGAGGTGGCCAAAGCGCTGTCTGCAGCGCCAGCCGGAAGGGCGCCCGGCGCGGACGGTATTCCAGCGGACCTATATAAACGCTTCAGCGACAAATTCTCAGCCATTCTTGCCTCAGTACTCTCAGCAGCAGCCCAGCAACAACGTCTACCAAAGGGTTTCCTGGATGGAGTTATTTGCTGCTTGCATAAAGCGGGGGACCCTACGGTGATTGCTAACTACAGGCCTATCACCCTACTTGACACAGACTACCGGACCCTTGCAAGAATCCTTGCTACTAGGGTATCAAAAGCTTTCAGTCAGACTATCAGCCCCGAACAGACAGCCTTCCTACCACTAAGACGGATTGCTGACAATATTGCACTTCTACAGCTGGCACCGCACATCCTGAAAGGGGCAGAGGAAACCGGCGTGGTAGCTTTTTTGGACTTCCACAAGGCGTACGACACTGTTAATCGCGAATTCATGTTTGAATGTTTACAAGCACTTGGGGTTGGCGATGGTTTCCTTGACTGGGTACGTATGCTACACAACGGCACGCGTGCTGCAGCACTGGTCAACGGACATCTGTCACAATTCATGGAACTTACAGCTGGCGTACGGCAAGGCTGCCCACTTGCTCCACTGTTATATCTTGCAATCGCTCAAGCGCTTCTCTCATGGCTCAATAGCAAGGGGTTTGGTATTGACGTGCATAAACTAAAAGCCTCACAATATGCAGATGATTATTCACAATTCCTACGCAAATTGGCTGAGATACCAACGTTCATTGACGCTATGGTAACGTTTGGCAAGGCCTCAGGGCAGCAGCTGAATATTACAAAATCTGAGGCTATTACTATTGGCGCCACATACTCGACTGCCAATCCCACAGCGGCAGCAACGCAGCCTCAATCAGCACTACGACTGGTTGCGTCGGCGAAGACGCTTGGCATACACTTCAACAATAATGCAGGACCACCGCCAGCGCTTAATATGGCACCGACACTAGAAAAAGCGAATGCTTGTATGAACCGCATTGCAGGGATGTCGCTCACTACCTTCGGCAGGGCAGCAGCGGTGTCAGGATATGCACTGAGCAAGACACTGTACAAATTGGAGTTTGATGGCATACCAAATGATGGATCACTGGAAAAAATCATTAGCAATGCTGCAGCACTGGTGGACCGGGGAATCTCACCAGCGGCATACAGAAATAATCCACATGCACGATTACCCGGGGTCAGCAACACAATTCTAAGTTTACCTGTCAAGTGCGGGGGATTTGGTATGTTACCGGCTATACAACATGTGCGGGCTCGCCATGCGCTACTAGGAATCAGAGGTATAGCGGGAGGTGGACGCACGATGCTGAAATTTAACCCCCCATGGTCGCACAACCTGAAAAATGCAGTCTGTCTACACCACCCAGCAGCGCAGCCCCTGGCGCTCCTGACGGCACGTAAGCACCCCACAACGGGGAGGCCGATCGTGTTGGGGAAAGTGGTAGACACGGGCTGTGCACTGATTGAGCGAGTGTGCTCCGCGCTCATGAACCTACCGGAACTTGTGATACTCGATGCCAATCTACTTCAAGCGGGGCCATGGGTTTCGCAAGCACCGTTGTGGGGCAACCCAACCTTGACTTTTAGACAGAGAAATGGTGTGAATGTATCTTTGGAAGGGGGCTTCTCGGATATTGTTGCACTAGGCTCAATTACCACAGTCGGAGACGCAGTGAGGGCTATTGATACGTTTGCACGGGTTAAGGAGAAATTGCAAGACGTGCCGGCCAATACCAGAGCCCCACCCCGGATACGGAGTGAATGCACACGCGCTTACAAGGAAGATGTGATTGATGCGGGAATTTTTGGAGGACTAGGGATAGATTTGATGCCGAGGCCCCTGAGGAATGGGATAGATGCATTTCGACGCATGCAAAACTTGATTAACCACCTGCCTGCGGGATGGACAGAAGCGGCACGAACAGGCATGGGACTAAACCAGGATCAAGCATACACGGAAATGATTGACCATATAGTGGGGTGCCTTGGATGGAAGATGAACAATCAACCAATTCCACTGGCGACCGTTTCGGTGAAGCAGGCCACGTACCTGCAGATGCGTGAAGCGTTTGGGAAACTAGCAGAAAAACATGCTGATTTTGTCCACGAGGCTAAGGGTGGTAACGTAGGTGATATAGTGATGGCGATAGAGGACAAGGAACGCATCTCGAGCACATATGAACGCTTGTGGAAGCTTAAATGGGAAGCAGAGCAGAAAGAAGCCTTCTGGAGGCTAGCAGTGGATGGATTCCCAGGCTTCTCGATGCACAGAGGGCAAGGTCATAAATGCCCATGTGGGGTGACGGATGCGCAGTCTGACCGCGCACACCATTTCAGCACGTGCACAATTGCTAGCACGCTACGGCTGCATATTCAGGAAGCGACAGTCATAGGTGATGAGGATCACATAATTGAGTTGATAGTGGAGCGTAAGAATCTGTGGCTAGTAATACCGCCACACGAGGCTATCCAGCAACCCATCTGGGACGTTGTATGCCTGGCTGCGATCTCTGCCATGGAGTACGGTAGGAGGCTATTGTTTGCCTCCAGAGGGGAACAAGGCAAGGTAGAAGAAACAGCGATTAGCAGGATTAAAACGCAAGTTATAGCAGACTTTTGGGAGCGTTTGCAGACGTATGTGAGCCTGGGCATCAAGCCAAGGGGGTGGGACGAAATCCCACCAGGCCACCCTTGGATTGAAAGAAGGGAAGACGGGAGTATGTGGATCAATAAGCCGACTTTCATTACAGTTGAAGAGGAAGGAGATTGAGTTTAGAAGATGGTGGCGCTCCCATGGGAGCAAGGCCTATTAGCCCAAGGCGCAGAGTAGGCTGTCGGCGCTGCAGGTGGCGCGCCCCTGAGGTCTAGAGCAGGGCGTCCGTACTAGTACGTGCTCGCTGGCTCGTGAGCTGCGTCAGCAGGTCCCTCCTGTAACCAATGCAATCTACTGCTTTGCTGCAATCTGCTTTTGCATTTTCTCTCCGCCAGCCGTCTTCGGCGCGCATTCTGGATGGACGCTGGTCGCCTGGCCGGCGCCGCGCGAGAGAGGAATGCGCGTCAGCAAACTATCGGCCTCGCTCGCAGCCATCAGCGCCGGCGTAGTCGTCCCAGCCGCACACGGCCTCGAGGCCAGCCAGCTCGGTGTCGCAAATCGTCTGTTTACTGCTGGGGTCTGGGAGTACGCGGGACACTAGGACTTCGCCACCGTGCGCCTTTACCTTGTACCACCGCGCCTACGCCCCCCCCCCTGCCTCCCTGTGTGCGTCAGTTGCCCTAACTAGCGGACCGCCATGCGATCCATGGGGCGTGCCCCTTTTATGAGCCAATGTCAAGATACGAGGAAGGATCCACGGCAGGAGAAGAGACAGGACACACAGGTTGCAAGCACCCAGCATGCGGTACACAGCAGGACAGGGCGGCACCGCCGCTATGCTTTCTGTGCCTGGACTGTCTGCTGATATTGAACAGCAACATCGAGCTGCAGCATTGCAAATCGAAGGTCGCGAGTCCAGGAGAGTGTCAGGGGGCACAGCGGGGCGTGCGGGGAAAAGGGGAGGAGGGGGGGGGGAGGCCCGGCGAGGCTGGCACGAGGAGTTCGACACAGTCGGCTTGCGGCGAAACCCAGTTTCCCTCTAGGCTGGCTTGATAAACAGATGCCAAGTCTCAGACGTATAGTTCTAACTTGACAGGGCTGCCAGCGCAGCTGTAGTCGAGCAAACGATCGCGCTCGCAGTTCACACGCCTGCGAGGCTTTTTATACGTAGATAAGTGCTTGTATTGAAGCAAGTTATGTACCTTATAAATAATTCAGGCCAGCGCCCGACTATGCGACGAAATCGGCCTTAAATTTGTCTTTCGTGCAGCCGCGGACTCCATTCGATGCGATCGAGTGCGCTGAATATGAAAATTGTCCAGTTACTTCCGCGATCGAGGTTCCCTGACTCGAGTCGGGTCGACGGATCTGCGTCGCTGGGGCCTCTTCTTCCTTGTGTACAACAGCTTCGTGTAACTGATGGCTTTCATAATGCCTGTGTGCAGTCGGCGGGGCCTGGGAACGTGTGTGAGGCAACTTGACGGACCCCCCCTGTTCTGAAACGTATGGGTGCGCCGCGCCCCCTTCGGGGGCCGGGGCACGCCAATCACCTCACACCGTGACTTACACGGGGCTCAACCGATTCTCCGCTGCCCATTCGCACGGAGCAGCCATCACCCAATGACGGGACCGCCTTTGCCTCTATGCGATTGTGACACTTCCGCCGCGGACTCAGCCATTTCTTCAGCTGTACAAAGCTTGCGTGTGGGTGGACGAGTCCTCGATTCACCAAGAATACCCACCGTCCATGTGCGCCGCGAATCCATGTCCGCACAAACAAAATTCTGCAATGCCACCTGTACCGTATTCGCCTTCAGCAAAGTCAGCTTCCATCTGGTTCCGGGCGTTAACATCACACAACACATTAAGCGCGACCAACTAACTGATCCTGGGTGTCACCAGCCAGCAGGCGCGCATGCAAGCATTGTGAGCTGTGTGAGTACGGTCAGCTAGCTGATGCGCCCTGCGATGCAGCCCTAGCAGCAGCCGTACATGTCCGTGCGCGGATTGCCATGCATGCAGAAACCAGCAGCAGGGCACCGTGGTATTTGCCATGGATACATTCACCATGCAGTGCGTGTGTACCAGGAAATAAACTCTCCGATCGCACTTTCGCCACGCATTGACGTAGCCCGCACCACACCACACTTGCTTGGCAGCCATTCTCTCCAGGCATGAGTCTGGGGTCGACATACCAACTATGAATCCAGCAAGGGTGCTAAGGGTGCCCAGCACCTACACCTAGTACGTCATGCACGAGGGACTTCCACCGGCCCGGAAAGAAACCACCCTCCCCCAGCCGCTCAATAAACGGGAGGTAGCAGCGGGCCCTTTCATTCGCTGACGTTAGTTGGCATGCCGTAATTTCCAGCGGCGACGTGCAAAACATGAGTTTTATGGGAGTTGGCTGCGGCATGTAAGTCTGCACAGCGCAGCAGCATGCATGCACACGGTACTCACCGACTACGGTACGTATGGCCAACATCGGCAAGCGTGCGGCACGCGTGTGTGCGCCCCGCCACCCACGCACTGCCCACCGCCGCACGCGAGCGCAGATGCAACAAAGCGCCTGCATGCAGTCAACACCTGGTGACCCGCCCTCGGCAATCAACACTAGCAACACAGAATGCGCGCCGCCGCCCGGGCATTAGGGGCATACGCGAAAGCAAGCTAGCTATGGATTCCATCTGAACCCCCGGTCGGTGGCAGCCTGGTCTACCGCCGTGCCTCACTCGTTAAAACTAGCTAGGTGTCCTAGCGCGTCGTGCATTGGCAGCACTATGCGGCGTGTACGTACTGCGTGAACTATGCAACTACGTACAACGTCACTACCGCAGTCCTCTGAGCATTTGGTGTGAAGTCAGGCAGCGGGCTCTTGCTGCCGGCACTCTCTGCACCGTTCGCGCTGTCGGCAGCAGGTAGGCTCGGCCCTGCTCAGCGCCATCAGCACTCGGGGCCTTAATCTACATAATCCGCCGTAAAATGTTGGTCAGCGCGGTATACATAATACAAACACACACACGCACGCTCACGCACCCGCATG
This sequence comes from Chlamydomonas incerta, assembly GCA_016834605.1. NCBI lineage: Eukaryota > Viridiplantae > Chlorophyta > Chlorophyceae > Chlamydomonadales > Chlamydomonadaceae > Chlamydomonas > Chlamydomonas incerta. The sequence continues at coordinate 1,135,714 of JAEHOC010000024.1, forward strand.
CGCACAGAATGCACCCAGTGCCCGTATCATGTAGATGGCTTTGGGCCCCCGGCGTCTACACAGCGTAGGTGACCCCTTGCGCGCCATCTACACCTCGAAAATTTTTCCTAGGGGCACGCCCCCAAATCCCCCCAACCATCTACGCTCCCTGTCTAAAAGACCGCCAAACCCGCCCAAACCGTCTACGCTCCGTAGATGCCGAAACCCAAACCCAATTTTTTTTCTCCGCCTTCGGCGGATTTTGGGCAAATTTCTACAGCGTAGATGGAAGATACGAGCACTGATAATTTATGCACCCCCCGCATGCGCACCGAATAAAAAACACGGGCACATGTTTGCGCACATGCACGCGCACGTGCTTAGCCTGCAGCAACTAACACTCGCAGCCCCAGTAGCCCCAGTTGTTCGTGATGCCATTCTTCGCCCGAGCGAGCGCTTTGCTTGAGCAGCGCAGACCTCCTGACCAGCTCCGCTGAATGGGTTAAATACATACATCCAGCAGACCTGTGTCAGCCGCGCGCTGCGCGTTTACTACTTCCACTACTATTTATACTATTACTTAACATGCGCATACGTCCAACCCCATCCATGGTGGCCTATCAAGCCACATGGTTTACTTCGCCTATCGAGCCGCATGGTTTACTTGCACTAATAACTAGTGGATCCACAAGTGCTGCCCCTCCTCGCGGCGGTGTTACGCGCGGTGGGGAGGGCAAACAGCTCGGGCCAGCAGCAGCAACAATCTCATGAGTTATGTCGTGACGCAAGCATGTGACGAATAACGAAAATAATATGTAGATGTATGCATGCACGGGCAACAGGGTTGGGCGCGCGCCCTGTTGTACGGCCGCCTCACACACCGCCACACGTTCGTGCATGGGAACCATTGGTGCAAGTACACCGTATCACAGGTGAATCGTCGCAATGGACCGGCTCAGGTCCTGCGCGGCAAGCGGCAAGCCAAAGGGCACATGCGCATCACACAGCAGTAGGCCGCAACGTCCTAGAACACGACCACACACACGTGTAATAACACGTCGCATGTCAAGTTAGTCGAGTTATTATGATTGATTGATTGTGCGTGCGTGCGTGCGTGCGTGCGTGCATGCGTGCGTGCGTGCATGCGTGCGTTCTGGCACGTATGGGGCCCCTTCATTGCTGGATGGGTTGGGTAGCTGGGCAACCTGGTACATCGCATTATTTGCGCAAACGCGCACTGCATGCTGCATGCATTACACGCACGCACGCACGCACGCGCCCAACGATCCCAACTATCAGATTGAACGGTTGGTTGTGCAACACAGCTAACACAGCTAGCTGAGGAAGGGGGGGGGGCTTATCCAATCGCGCATGGCTATACTCCACGTGCATGGCTATACTCAAGTGCATGGCTATACTCCACGCGCGCGTACCTACCTCCACCAGCGCATCCAGCCCGCCGCTCTCCAGCAGCTGGGGCGGCGGCGGCGGCGGGAAGTGCGCCGCCTGCACGGCCAGCCCGCGCCGGAACAGCTCGCACGTCTTGCTGCACACCACGCAGCCGGGGCTCTGCAGCAGGTGCGTACGGCAAACCGCAGCCAACAGGTTTTGTGTCTGATCGTAGGCGCAGCCAACAGGTTTTGTGCCTGGTCCTAGGCACAGATACATACTCGGGTGGTGGCTGCTGGCCCAGCTGGATCAGATAAGGACATACGCGCGCTAGGTAAAGCGCTTTACCCCGACGCGCGAGCAGTACGAGCTAGCATGACGGTATGATGCATAAAACGTTTTAGATACATGATGGCCCCATGTATGCGCATTGGCTGCCGCAGCTAGCAGGAAGCCAGTAACAAGCTAGGCGTACGAACGCACCGAGCATGAGAGCCGGTGAATCAGCAGCCGGCGACCGCCCGAGTGCCGCTGGGCTGGTTGCGTGGCGCCACTTGCCGCCGCCGCATCCGCCACAGCCGCCGCACTGCTGGCCGCGCCGGGCGCCGACACCGCTGCCACTGCAGCGGCAGTGCCCTGCTGCTGCTGCTGCTGCCGGATTCCGCCAATGGCCGCCGCCGCCGTGGGCAGCTGCAGGATCTCTTGCCAAAAGCTCTGCCCCGTCTGCCGGTGCGGTGAGCCCTGCGGGCACAGCCGAAGAATAGCCAGCAGCGCCCAGCAATGCGTGGTTGGCACCGCCAACTTAACTATCAACAACACAGCCAGCCAACAGCTCACATGCTCACAGAATTGCTAGCAGGCGACGCGCATCATCTATCTGAGGCGTGCATGTATGCAGCACATAGAGCGCACGAATGAACCCACCATCGCACTCCGGACGATGAGGCAGTGCAGCAGGTACCGCAGGTAGTTGGTTGCCTCCTGCAAACATGGGCAAACCAGTAATGCGCCGCCATGTGAGTTCGTCCGCGACAACAGGTGTGAGAAAAGGGTTTGTCTAATGGCGCATGCACACGCACACAGACTGCCAAGCTATGACATGCATCACGCTCTGCTTCGGCAATCATGTACTACACGGCACGCGTTGCCGTACGGCGGCCACGCATGCACGCGTTGCAGTGTCAAAAAAGTGGTGGTGCGTGGTGGGGGGCGTGCAAGGATGTTTGGAAAAGCTAGAAAAGCGGTACAGTGGTAGTGGTGGGGGTGGGGGTTGGGGGCGGCTGTGTGCGTTCAGGGGTGACAGCCACACCTACCGCATACTGCCCGTATTTTGAATTTATGAGCCGCGGTGCGTGTCCGTATCCGCAAAGAACACGCACCCAACTCTCTGCGACTGCATACCACTGTGGAAGCCTGTGACGACCGTACGTGGCGGCATGTATGGAATGCGAAGGATCCATGATCAACTCCGCGCGTGGATCGGCAGGAGTTGAAGTAAATAAAACTTGTCAGCGCGCAGAAATCTGCGGCGGTGCGTGCGTGTGCCTGCTGATGCTAAACTACCCAAAACCCTGCGCATGCTATGCATCAGCCCAACACCCCACCATGTATGCATGCATGTGTACACGAGTAACCCCGAATTTGTGGCCTTGCAATGAGTGGGCGCACACAGCACCTGGGCGCACACAGCACCTATCCCACCTTGAGCTGCAGCTGCATGTGTGGGGCGCGCGGGTCTTGCGGCGGTCGCACGCCTCCGCCGCTGGTGTCCACAGCCCTGCCTACTGTGGCACTGCCGCCTGCTGCTGTGGCGGCACTGCTGCTGCAGGTGCTGGCCCTGGCCGCCATGAATGCATATGGTGCCCCTTCGCCTCCTCCGCCGGCGGCTTCTCCCTCCGCCTCCATGTCCACGACGCCGCCGCTGCCGCCCTCGTGCGGCGAGCTGCCAAGCATCCGTGTAATCCGTGCGCCAAGCTCTGAGTCTTGCTGCGCCGGCAGCAGCGATGAATTTAGATCAGGAGTCATTGCCGAGAGCTCCCCGGCGCTGACACTGGCGAAGACGCCGGGGCCCGCGACGGCGGCAGCGGGTGTAGCGGGTGCTCCTGCTGACAGCTCGCGCCACACGTCCGCACACAGCGGGCAGCCCTCGTAGTTCTGCGGCACACACCGATGCTTCTCGTTAATAAAACGCACAGGGGAGCACACCGCGAAATAGTGTGAATCAACCAATGAAGAGTATGCATCACTTCGATAGCAGTAGCAGCGCGCCTCCGGACTCAAAGGAGTTAGTGGGGCCGCATGGACTTCAAGCCATGTAACATGCTCATGCTCAGTAGCAGCGGCGTGTGCCGTGACAATGATCGATTACGCCCGTTTGCGGAGTGACACGTACGCAAGCGTTGATATTCAAATATGCCATCGTTACCGCACCTCACAGCCCAGCCAGTGCAAGAGAAGCTTGCGCAGCGATGCGGAGGGGCGAGATACCTGCGAGTCCGGAGTTGCTTCGCAAATCTGCTTCAAAACGGATTTGCCAACTGTACAAAGGTCTTGTAGAGGGCAGGCCTGGCCGTCCGGACAAGTAAGCGCGTGCAGCGCGAGCCTCAGCCAGTTCCCGGCGTTTTTGGCCGCCACCGCGTCCATTGCTCATCTATAGGCGATTTACGTTGAAGACGCAGTGCCACTTCCTAGGGCGCACCACGGGGGCTAGTACGTATCGAAGCCAGGTTTCCTTCTGATGTAAGTAAAGCCAGCTTTGCTATTGCGGAGTTCAGTGAATCTGATGAATTATCCAGTGGGCATCCGCCCCGGAACTTGACCAGAGGTGCCAGCGGGTTGCAAAGAGCAGCAGCGGTGCTGCGGAGCCAAGCTATGTATCACTAACAACGTAATTCTAGGTCGCTGGTCGGAAGGCGGGTGGGGCGTCGTGTTTTTTCCGGTAGTATGAACGGCGAAGCGACGCTCCATTCGTCCGATCATTCTCAATCGAGCGTCGGACCCGCGGCTCCCGCTTGCCGCTTCGCTTCAAGCACGGCTTCTAGTGCTTAGACGCTTCCAAAAGCGCCTCAGATCGAAGGTCGTGTCGACCTTGGCAGAACGCGTGATCATCCAAAACCGGATATTGACTGGATATTGTCTCTATCCAGGATATTAACGCTGCGACGACGTTGGTCTGTGTCGTCAGGTGGGACCTACCTTTCCGACTGCATCCGTGCCTGACATCCCCACAAGTTCAAGCCCGCCTCCACTGCCCGCCTCAATGACTTCAATGTACGCCCCCAGCCCCCCACTAGTCCAACTAGTCTGAAGCTCTGGTTTAAGTTTCAGATGCGAAGTCCGCCAGACCCCAAGACCCCAAGCAAGATCCCAAGCTGCCTGACCCTGACCCAGGCCTGCTCTTTGCCTGCCTGCAGTTCTGAGCTTGTTTGTCTGTTTGTGTGTGTGATTAAAAGATGGTTACAAAACCCCTCAAGATTGTCAAAACCCAGACTCTTGGCCACGAAAAGGGCCTACAGACGCAGCTCAGCTTTCCCAGCGTTATAGGGGCCCAACGGCCCGGGCCACAGGTACATACAGGGACAGGATAGCACGCATACTTGTGCACACTGGTGTAAGTGCCATTTGTCAGGTTCGGCCCAGCTCAGTCCGTTATCAGCACCCAACACCAACACTAACGCGAAGGCCGTTGGGTCACCAGCAGGGGTGGCACCCCTGGTCACCAGGCTAAATCTACCTGGACGTGTATCTTAGAAAGGGGTCCGGTAGGTCACCCCAAAGCTGGCGGGTTGGTGCGCGGCTGTCGCGGGTTGGCGTGCGGCCCGGGCGGGGGGGGGGGGTAGTTTTCTCCAATTCCCAAAATCGACGGGGGGTGATGCGTTGCGGTTCGTGGTGGCTCCTTCGGGCGGCGGGTGGTCTCGGGGGTCCGGTACGGGCGTGTGGGTGTGTGGGTTTCGCGGTGCCGGGTTTTTCTGTGTTGGCTTATGGGGCCGGGTGGGCGGCAGCGTTTGTGGGGCCGGGTGGGCGGCGGGGTTTTTCTGTGGTGTTGCTTTGTGAGGCAGGGTGGGCGGCGGGCCGGCGCTGCGCCGCCGGGGCCGGGCGTGTGGGCGTGTGGGTTCCCGGTGCGGGGCTTTTCTGTGGTGTCGGGTTGTGGGGCAGGGTGGGCGGCGGGGTTTGTGGGGCAGGATGGGCGGCGGCGCCTCTGTGGCGTTCGTTTGTGGGCCGCCGGGTGCGGGTGGGCGTTCTGCCGCCGGGCTTGCCGCCAGGCGTCTTTTCGGTGCTCGGCCTCTCGGCTGGTGGGGGGGGGGGCTCGCCGTGGTGGACGCGTGGGCGTGCGTGCGCGCGGCGGCCTCTGGGTTTTTAAGGTTGCGTGCCTCTGTGCCACCGGGGAGCTCCTCGTGAGCCCAGGCCGCTACAGCGACGCTTGTTCCAGTACCCACGATTCCCGCGCAGCCGGTCGTCCTCCGACCTCGCACCAGCGCTACAGACCCGTGCACAGCGCGCCCGCCAAATGCCAGCTGCGCCAGCTTCACGTCGCGCTGCCTTTGCCAACAACTACCATTACTTCATTATTCACATGCAATCTGCCAGCCTCCGCGTGCGTCAGTGCGCACTTCCAGCTAAATTTCTCGCAAACTTCCGTCTCGCCTAGAGCGCGCGCTCAGTCCACCTCCGAACATCAGTGCGGTCACCACACCATCAGCTGCGCGTCCTCGCCTCCGGTTGTGATGTTCGCGTGTTCACACCGCATTCGCTACGCCCACCACTGTCGTACTCTTCGGGCTCCCTCTTCTGCTTTGCCGCGCCCTGTTTTTGCCCCTGCTTGTCACACTGTCGCCCGGCCACTGTTTTGCTGCACTCTGTTCGCATTCTCCTGGTGTCCGTCGACGGCGCTCATCCGTGGACGCCGGTCGCCTGCTCGCAGGTGCGCTGCGACGCTGCGTCTCCCGCGGTGTGGCGTCGCATGTGTCTGTCTGGTTAGTCTGGTGCTCTAGCCTGGCCGGGCGCCCGGAGTGTGAGGACCGCGCTTCAGCAAACTGCGACAGCCAGCCAGCGCGCATCGGTACAGTCACTGCGTCGCAACTCCTGCCTTGCTACCGCGCCCGGGCTCGTTGGGTTCGGGGATTCATCTGTCACCACTGGGGCATGCCGCTCTCATCCCATGCCCTGGTCCTACCACCCCCCCCCCCCCAAACCATAGGAAAAATGGGGCTGGCAGACGCCCACTTGGAAACACCAAAATTCTTTGGGGCAATCTACACGATTTCGAAGATATACGAGGTTATATATAACACCCTGTCAAAGAAATGCTGCTGAGCGTGATAATGTGTGTGGTGACCTGCTGTGTCTGACTTTGTGTATGCTTGTCTAGCTTGTCACTTCCTGCCCTTTTTTGCTCTGTCCCCTGTGTCTGGTTTTAGCTCAGCTCTGTGAGGGGGGGGGGTTACTCACGCTTGATGATGAGGGACCCGGTCTGCCCTTGATTGCTTTGCCCCGAAGGGATGCCCTTGGGTTTGGTGGCTGGTGCAGTGGTCTCTCTGGTGCAGTGCCCGTATCTTGTAGATGGCTTTAGGCCCCCGGCGTCTACATAGCGTAGATTGCATTGGTTACAGGAGGGACCTGCTGACGCAGCTCACGAGCCAGCGAGCACGTACTAGTACGGACGCCCTGCTAGTGCCTTGGGCTAGTAGGCCTTGCTCCCATAGCGTAGATGACGCCTCCCGCGCCATTTACGCCCGGTAAAATTTCCAGGGATGCCGCGGGGGGGGGGGGTGCAAACACCAGCCCAATCTAAACCAATCTAAAAGGGGGGTAGAGAGCTCAGAATCTTACCCCATGCTCAAAATTGTAGAGCTTAATGAGATCATAACGCACGTGCTTGTAGTTTTCTCAGGGAGTGTTCGGTGAGGAAGTTCTGGGGCGCCTAAGCAAGGGGGTCGGTTGTCGTCCCTGGGGTTCCGGTGGGCTTTCCTAGTTTCCCATCCTGGTGGCCTTTGCGAAGCGCCCCACAAGCAGAACCAGGGGCCAAACGCAGCACCACGAGGCTTAAATATGCATACAATGCCGTAGCATATACAAAGCCATGGGAGGTCCATTTGCACGTCCTGGCGTGGGCATGTTGACACATGTCGTCACGTCCCCACACGTCGGCGGCTGAGCATGTTGACTTTTCTCAAAAAGAACCCCTCATTCTATGCATGCAGCGGTCAGAAGGAAGGCAGTGCAGCTAGTAGCTCATAGCAGGGTCAGGCGGATTGCGCGAAAACCATGGACCGCAGTTTGACCGCGTGTTTTGGTTGGGAACTTGATCCCATCTTACCCCTGGGACGAGCAGCTCGAAAGCTTCTCGTTTACTTTATTTAACTACTCAGCCTGTCCGAATTTCTGATCTCCCCACGAAATGCTCCGCCTTGGCCCCAAACTTACTTGCCCCTCCCCACGAAGCGTTCCTGCTTGGGCCCTTGCCACAGCATTCAAGCAATTCCTTGGCACTAGCATGTATGCCTGTGCGCCAGAGGTGGCGAGTTTAGTAAATACCGTACGGGTGTCAGTGAACAGAATTTCCGAGCGGTGTCGTTTGGTGCCGTGCAGGTGCGTAGTTTGCGGGGCTCTGATGATAGCCACGCAGTGCAGGAGGGTGGATTGAGTGCGCACTCAATCCACCCTCCTGTAAGCATGCTGGCTTCTATGGACGTTCATTCTCGGCCTGGACCAGCCAGCCTAGCTAACGTCGCAGGCGGCGTGCAAACAGAATAAAGACACTATCTAACGCATCAATGCAGGCGCCAACCGCCTGCACGTACTAGTCTAAAACTAACAGGCGGCGGCGGCAGTGGGCTGCTGCTGGCTTTGCAGCTAGACATATGTATGCCGCGCTAGACATATGTATGCCGCGCTAGACATATGTATGCCGCCAATCTGTATATCTGATGCGGGCAACACAACTAGCTGCCTCTGGTATGAATTGTGTGTGTGGTTACAGAGTGGTGCGCACGTTCTTGCGTGCCTTCCTGCTGCGTGTAAACCGGAGGCCCGGGCCGGGGTGACCCTTATAACGCCAGTGCATGATTGTCCTATTTATTGTTCTCCCCTTGCAAGGGGGACTTCCCTACTTCTATGCTCCCAGATGGAGCTGAGTAATGCAGCTAACTTGACAGGCTCAGATTTCAGCATCACTTCGCGCATGCTTAGGCTAAAGTCTAGGCCACTGCACGCTCGTAACTCGGTGTAGGCAGCACATTGCATCAGGACGTGGTGCTCATCCTCCACCTCATTGGCCGTACATAGTGGGCACGTCCTCTCCTCCCTAGGCCTCTCCCAGGCACGGTTCGCGGTGATTGGCCAGCAACATAAACGGAATCTCATCAAAAGCTTATGCTGTGCAACCGGTATGAATGCTCTACTGTGTTCGTGCAGGGTCGGCGGCGCGGACCCTAGTGCGCTTAGCCCCATCCAATGCTTGTGTTTGCACATGTGTATGCCGGGTTGCTTGCCGTCTGAAGGGAATGCGTGCGTGTCCGCTACCAGCCTCTCGTGCTCCCACGCCCTCGTCAAATGGCCCCTGAAGGTAGATAAGATAGGTCCATCGGGTAGGACCGTGCTTGCCCTCCACTCCTCTCTGGACTCGTGTGTGCCTGGCCAATGCCACGCGTCGACACCCTGTGCCGCCACAAAACGGAACAGCCGCGCGCACCACCCGTCTCCCATTGGATTCGCCCATGCCTCCCGTGCCTCGTCGACTAGTGCATCAAAGGCCAGACTTCTGTTTTGCGCGGAAATCCTATTGTAAAAACCCAAACATTGTTTGGCTATGAAAAAGTGCAGCGGCAGTTGGGCCAGCTCCGCAAACAGGAGACGGTGTGACGGTTTGGCTGCTCCCACTGTCTGTCGCATGTATTGGACCTGCAGCTTTACGGCCTCGTCACGCAAACATGCCTCAAATGCGCCCTGTGCTAGGTTGTTCCTGTCATTCCTCCTGGGTGGCGGTCCTCCGTCTAGCATCTCTACTAGCACGTCGGGACCCCATACCTCACATCCGTAGGCAAGGATGGATCGGATTTGCACGTCGAAACACCTCATGCGAATATCTGGTGCGAAAATGCGTAAACGGTTCAATCTAGTGTTAAGCCCACACATGGCTCTCCTTGCTGACTCGCAGAGTGTCTCCCTGCAGCTGACGAAGGCCCTACCCGGACCGTACACTAGTCCAAGATAGCGCGCCTTGTCCACCGCAGGGATGGGCTGCCCTGCTAGCTTTAAACCCTGGCATCCGCTGCACACAGTGCTGGCCGTTACTTCGCTGGCTGCAAAAACCAGCCTCTCACACTTGGTAACGTTTGCCTTCATGCCAAAGGCTAGGCAGAACGTGTCTACTAATGATAGCAAGTGGCGCATCCGCTCAGGGGTGGTGGCCAGCAGGGAAACATCATCCGCGTACATCAGCAGTGACACCTTTTTGCCATTCATCTCAGGTGCACCTGTGGCTTCGTCCGTATCTTCCGAATCAATGTACTCTGCTAAGGTTTCTATAAAGAGGCCGAAAAGCTCTGTGCTAAGCGGGCAGCCCTGCTTGACCCCTTGCGTGGTTGCGAAGGGGGCACTGTGCTTACCCCCGGCCTTCACTACCATCATCACTCTCTCGTACGCTTTTTTCAAAGCCGCCAACATCTCACCCGTTACCCCGCGTTCCTCCAGTCTCATCCAAATTAATGGTCGTGGGACCTTGTCGAAAGCCTTTTCAAAATCAATTTGTACGACAATGAGGGGGGTGGTGGCGCCAGCACGCGTGTGCTTGTTGATGAGATGCCTTAGGACAAAAAGATGGTGCGTTGTGCCGTACTTCCTCCTGAATCCGGCCTGAGCCGTGTGCCTCCACTCAAACTCCTCCCCGGCATTCGCCAGCCTCTCTAGAAGGATCGATGCATGTATGAATGGCCTCAACTCCGTCCTTCGCGCTCATCCGATACCCGGCTGGCCGCCCACTCCACCCACTCGGCCCCCCAAGCCCTGCCTGCTACCCCAGCCACCCGCCCCAGCCGCCCACGCGGCCCCTGCTGCCCCCGCCCCCCACCAATATTCTACTGCATTTTATTGCTGTTATTGCATGAGCCTGTCCCCTGTCTACTTAGTGTGGATTGGTATCCTATTAACAACCCCCTTGTCTAGTTTCGCTTGGGTTTAGATTGGGCTGGTGTTTACAACCCCACCCCCGCACCCCGACAACCCCGTGCGTCTCCTCAGCCAGCTTCCCGCAGCAGCTGTGCGTGGCCACCACGCACCACCATTGTCGCTGCGACATCTATTGATCCATACATCCGTCCTCTGCTGCGGCAGCGGCGCCGTACGTACACACCGCAACAAGCAGTTGCAACCTCAACACCACGGCCTGCTGCAACCGCCCCTGCGCCATCCTGCCTCCGTCCACTGCCTCCAGTCCTCCACTGGCACTACCGCGCGCCGCCACAGCCGTCGCCCCACCACGCACCGCCCCTTCATACCGCCCCCATCTACTCCCTCCCCTATCTGCCGAAACCTGACATGCATTTGCACTGCAGCTGTCCACCGCGGGTCTGACACCCGGAGTCTTGCGGTCCCAACTGCCGCAAGCCCCAACTGACCAACATATGATTAGCGAAGTGCTTGCTAGTGAATGCGAACGCAAGACGCGATCTTGAGCTCCAAGCTAGCAATAAACATATGATTGTATTCATCTGAAGGGATACATGTTTGAAGACAACAGTCGCGCACATTCGAACGGGCCACACGTGTCATGGTTCGGAGGGTGGGAAACTTGGCCGGGTCGGCCAATCTGAGGAGGGGGTTCGGTCGCCAATCTGCCGTGTTTCGGCCAACTGAACTAGTGCAGGCGCCCCCGCTTCGCCAACCTGACACGGCAAACTAGTTGATCGGAGCCCCCCCCATGTACCATCATTGCACCCCCCCCCCCGGTTCGGCAATCCAGACCGCTGACTCGGCAATCGATCTGGATTGCCGAAGGGGGGGTGCTTCGGCAATCCAGGTGGCCGAAGCGGCCCCCCCTCCAACCTCCTAGAGTGATGAAGCGGGGCGGCTTCGGCTCTCAAATGACCAGAGGTTTCGGCAATCTAGGCTCCCTTCCCACCCTCCTCATGGTTGGCCCCGGCTTTTCCCTGGCATTCACGGCCCTGCTTAACATGCTTTGCCTTTGAACGTGCTATACTATCGGTAAATGGCATGCATTTTCCCATAAAGATAAGGTCTGCAACGCCTGGCTGCCGCCTCACATGCCTTTGCACTTGCCACTAACTGCCACCATGCCACCGCCGCCCTGCATGCAGCAACCCAACGCGCGACTCCCACTATCCCCGATTCCCCGCTAAGCCCGCCGATGCCACTGGACCTGACCCGCCACTCCCACCCCTGCGCCGCCGCCCGTACGCCCGTACCTACCTCACCTTCCACGGCCGCCAGCAGCGCACGTCATGTTGCAGCAGCAGTTCGTACACCGGCGCCCTCGCCGTCGCTGCCGCCGCCGCCTTGCTTCGCCTTCGCCGCCGCCACGCACCCGCGCCGGCTGTGGTCGCCGCACTCGCCATGACGCCTTTGGCTGCCATGTTCGCCGCCAACACAGCAGCAGCAGCATCCGGCAGCAGCCAGCAGCAGCCCTGCCTGCGCACGTCGCGCCGGCCACCGCAAGCCCACGCAGCCGCCGCCAGCGCTGTAGGAAGCCGCCGCAGCAGCTGCCGGGGCTAGTTCGCTGTACCGTTCCAGCTCAGCACTCGCCTTGCCACAGACATGACAGCGCAGCGGAGTTCTGTGTCAGCGATGCAAGGAGCGCAATGGTGGCACACAGCAGCTGCTAAACCAGGAGGTCAGGTTTGCGGGGGCAGCGCGCGGAAGTTCGAGCTCGGGTCTCCTCGAGCTTGGGACATTGGGCAGCGCCCTAAACTTGACGTGAAACTCTGTCTATAATTTATGTTGTGGAGCCTCCACCTCGCCTATCTACGCGGGCGCACATGATTGTTGGCCGCGATGTGGCGGTCCGAGCCGGGTCAACCGCTGCACGCCATGGGCCTGCCCGGTGGCGCCGCCGCGACAGCGTCTGGATGGGGGAGATGATGGAGCCGGCTGCTCAGCGCAATCACGGTCGGTCTGCCGCGACTGGAATGCTGGCGTGCGTGCGTGCGTGCGTGCGTGCGCGCGAGTCAATCCACCTGCATTTCGCCTCTGTGGCACCGGTGGTGTGCGTGGGGAGCTTAGGGAGCTGGAGCCGGGCGGCATGCATAGCATGAGACGCTCGGGGCGGCGGGGGCGCCACCGCACAGGCAGGTAGGTGCACGTCGTGCGCGCGAGCTACCGTGGAATGCATGCGAGCAGGGATGGATGGGTGGGTGGCGGTCCAGTCGCCCCGCCCCAGTCCAGCAGGCTGCTGCCCAGGCGGCCAATCACGCACGCACGCCACTTGTTGAGTGCAGTATGTAGCACGGCATGCACGTTAGCGCACGTGTACGTTCCTAACTGCCCCTAACTACCCCCTCCTACTTCCCCGGGATTTTAGCACGGTTTCACCCGTTTGATCTGTGAGCGAGAAGCCTGCAGTATGTGTGCAGGAGCGAGTCCGCGGTGCTGCTATCTGCGTGTGGTGTCTGGGCGGCTGGGCCCCGGCTTGGGATCACGCACTTCCTCATGAGTCATGATGTACACCGCCTGCCTTGCTTGCTTGGTGGATGGGTGGGTGGCGGCCATGTGGGTGAGCGCACGTGGGGTGATGGGCCGAGTCACTGTTGGCGGTAGGTCCATGCACATGCATGCCATGCCATGCTGAGCAAGACTCCCTCGGTGGAGCGTGGTGGGGTAGTCTTTTCCAATTCCCAAATCAACCATTGCCAACCCAAAACCCATGTGCGGAGGAGAGCGGTATACTCGTGTTCTTGTTGGAGCGTGGTGGGGATGACGGCGGTATTGCGTAGAGCACACGGCACCGGTACGGCCGGGCAGGAGCTTGGCAATGGCGGCCCACCTGTGGCATGGGGGGGGGGTAGCAGGCGGCAGTGCGGTGGCATCGAATCCTGTCAGAACCGGGTGTGACGCCGGCGGGGCAAGCGGTGGGCAGGGTGCCCGTGGGGCGCCTCGTGGGGTGCAGGGGGGGCTGCTTAGCACGCTCTCTACGCAGCTGCAGGGGAGAGGGGGCTACTTCATGGACATGATGGGGGCGTTCGTGAACCCGCGTGCCCCAAGCGGGATTCCCGCCCGCGGGCAGAAATTAAAGCTGGCGCTGGGGCAGCAGGCGGGGAGGGCACTCGCCACTCGGTTACAGAGGGCCGGCCGAGCTTTGCGACGTCGACAATACCGGTACAGAAACAGCGACACACTCGCGACCGTCCCTCCCGGGTCCTCTAGATCCTTTGTAGGAGGTGAATTTCAGCGCAGCCGGCCTCACCGAGAGCCAAGTTCGTTGTATCTGCGTGCCACCGCGCCAAAAGCAGAAACTCTTCGGCGCCCCATGGAGGCTTGGATACGCGACGGTCTGTAGCATCTATTGATGCTGTTATGTGTGCTACAGTGCTCAGACTGTACCACATACAGACGAGCGCTACACATCTGATACATGGTATGCAGTCCAGATCTGCCCTGCCTCCCTCGCTCCGCATGGCTCTGTATACCTGCTGGCCACCTGCATTCGTTTCACATACCACAGCCATGCCAACACCTGCCGCCGCACGCAATTAGCTAGCATCATTCTGAGCGTGACTGTCTCCCCCATCTCCGACGGGCAAGTACGCAACAATTGTGATTCTAGCAGCTCTCTGGTAAACAGGGCGCAGTGGTCCTGCCAGCTCTCACACTATCTATATTGCGGGCTAGAGGCCCAATCATCAGGCCTCCAACCAGGCATCGCCTCCAACCGGCGCGCATACTGCTTCGCCCGAGTGCGTGTCCCTGCCGGTGACATAAGCCTTCCGTGCTGCCATCGCTATATGCACCGCGCAGGTCATGGGTAAAGCAGCCGCACGTGGACTCGGTCCACGGCATTGATAAATGCGCACTAACCCACAGCGCTTCTCCATGTTAGCCCCTTAGTACTTGTGCTGCTTGGGCATCTAGCCCGCAATATAGATAGTAACCACCCACGTTCCACTGCCCACACTTCTGCAACCCCAGCAAGCAGGCCCAAAACCGAATTAGGTCGCCCGCCTTCGGGCGCACCTCCCCCCCTTCCGAACACGTACGATCACAGGGCAGGTCTCCCACCTGTTCACAAAACGTTATCAACTGCCTCTGCCTATACCTGCAGCCTTCCCACAACTGCCTTGGCCATAGTCCATAATGTCCAGCCGCCGCCATCCTACAACCCGAAGCCCGCTGCAGGCTCACCAAGGCATCTCCGAATCCTGCGGCGCCGAGCCCGCCCAGGCCCCCAACAAAGGCTACAACCCATGACAAGAATGAAGCGCACGATGCCGAAGCCGAACCCATGTTGTTGTGGAGCTGATTATTAGTAAGCCGCCGTCCTCAAGTCACGCGCGTGGGGCCCGCTTGCGGCTGCAGCAGCCGCAACGGCGTCCCCTCCCTCAGGTGTGGAAGTGAACGATCCAACAATCATCAATGGTGCCCCCGTTACTGGGTGCAAACATGATACGTGGCGGCGGCGGCCCTCGCCAGCGCCTCGCCACAACCGCTCTGACAAATTTGCAGTATGGTGCAGTACGGTGCCGCTCAGCCAGCAAAGCGCCAACCGCGCTCGATGCATCCACCGTAGCCGTCGAGAACGCTCGACACACGAGGCGTCTCCCGCACTATGCCGCCCCACCACAACAACCCAAACGACGCGCGAAGCCTGGCGCAACCGCGCAGAAGCGGGAACCCCGAGGTCAGCGCAACTCCGCTGGTGCGCATCCTAGTGTGCTATTAAACGAAGTGCTATGGCGTGGCCTCGTGCAACCAGCTGGTCGTGTTACTACTTCTATGGGGGCTACACAGCGCTGTCCTTGAAATCTAGGCGAGCTACGAAACGGTCCAATTGTCAACCGCGGTCGCTAGAAACCCAGTCCCCGTCGCTATCACCCGGCTCGTGTCATCCGTCGCCTTTCGTGCACCGTCACAGACCCGGCGTTATTGCAACCGTTGCGCATCGTGGAGTGGCGTCTACAGGTCAGTTCACTATGTCACTAGCGCTTCGTCCACAGCCAACCACTCGCTGGTTACAAGCTGTTGCGGTCGGGCTCGACGGCGTCGCTAGCCTGGCGGTACTGTTGCGGGTAGTGGTGCTGGTGCTGATGCTGATGCTGCGAGTACGGATGCGGCGCCCCCGCCGGCGACGGCGCCCCCGCCGGCGCGCGCGCGCCCCCATGATGCTGCTGGTGCTCCTGCTGATAGGCGTGTGCGTGCGGGTGCGGGTACGGGCGGCTGTGCTGCGCGGCCGCTGCCTGCTCGGCAGCAGGGCGCGGCGCGTGGTAGTGGCGGTGCTGGGGCCGACTGTCGCCGTCCCCGAAATCAGAGCGCTCTTCGTCAGCTGGCCCCCGGGCCAGCCCAGGCCCAAGGCCGGGCGGCGGCGCGGCATCCGCCGCCATCCCATGCCATCCCTCGCCACCGCCTGCGTAGGAACCGGAATAGCCGCCGCCGTCGCCGGGGTACTCATACGACCTAGGGCCCGCGCCATTGCCATGGCCGCCATGCCACGAAGACCGGCCCAACGCCGGCGCCGGCCGCGGCGCCGGCGGCGGCGGCGCCGACTCGCCGCCTACCGAGGACTCGGCTACCACCTCGTCCTCCTCGTACAGCGGCGGGGGCGGCGGCCAGGGCGCCGAGCCCAGAGCCATGGGCCGCCGCCGCGCCGGCGGCTGCCGCGGCGGCGCCGCCGACGGGCCCGACGACGGCGCCGCCGCCGCCGCCGCGAAGGTGCGCGGCGGCGCGGAGGCGGGGCCGTCAATCATCATGTGGTCCTCGTGGCCGCGCGGCCGGCCCGGCGGCAGGTAGCGGCTGCGCTCCGCCTCCGCCTGCGCCAGCGGCACTGGGTCAGCGGATGGCGCCAGGTAGCGCCCGCCACCTCCACCGCCGCCGCCGCCGCCTTCGGCAGCGGGCGGGTAGCTCTGCGCGTCGCGGTACGACATGGGGGCGAAGGCGGCGCCGCCGGGACCGGCCGGGCCAGACGGCGGCAGTGGTGATTGCTGCTGTTGCGGCGGGTAGTGGCCGGCAGCGCCGGCTGAGGGCCGCCCCGACTGCGGCATGACGTAGCCCGTCGTGTGCACGGGACGCCCGTACTCATCGACTTCGTCGTACTCGGGGGGCTGCTGCTTGATGTACACGTACTGTTGCGGCGGTTGCGGTTGTGGCAGTTGCGCTTGGGGCGCCGAGGCGTACGGGCGCAACTGCTGCGCTGGTTGCGGTTGCGGTTGCGGATCCAAGTCAGACGGGTAGCAGCTGCCGCCGTTCGGGTCACGGAACTGAAAGCGGCTCGGGCCCGGGCCCTGTTGCTGTGGCGGCGGCAGCTCCGTCTGCTGCGGCCGGTATACCGGCTGCTGCTGCGGATGCTGGTGGTAGGGCTGGGGCTGCTGCTGGCGGCCGTGCGGCGCCGCCGCATCCGCGTACTGCGCGGGAGCGCCGCCGCGGTGCGCGCCGCGCTCCTGGCTGAAGCGGTGGGCGTGAGCATCCGGCGGCGCCGCCGCGGCAGCTGCAGGCGGCGGCGGAGCCAGTTTAGGCTCCGACTCCGCCACGACCTCCTCAGCATAGTCGGCCTCGGCCCCAGCCGCCGCATCCCAGCCGCCGCTTCCATCCATGGCGGCGCCGCCGCCGCCGCCGCCGCCGGGCGTGTCGTGAAGCCGCGGCCCGCCACAGGGGCCACCTCCGTGCTGGGGCCACGAGCCCGATCGCGGCTGTGGCGGCTGCTGGCGGCCGCTCGGCAGCCACTCGCCACGTCCCTTTGCTGGCTGCTGCGGCTGCTGCGGCGGCGGTCCATATGACCCCTGCCTGGGCATGGGCTGCTGCTGCTGCTGCTGCTGCTGCTGCTGCTGCTGCTGCGCCCGCTGCCCATCGTGGAGAGGCTGGTGCTGGTGCTGATGCCCGCCCGAAGGGGGGCCGCGGCCCGCGTCTGGTCGCCCGTACGGCCCCGGCTGGTTATACGACTGCTGTGGCGGCGGCGGCGGCGGCTGCCTGCCGTAGGGCGGGCGAGAGGCGGGCGGCTGCGGCGCGCCTGGCGCCCGCCACTGCTGCTGCTCCTCCTCCGCCTCCTCTTCCTCCTCATAGTAATGGGCGGGCGGGCGCGCCGGCGGCGGCGCCGCGGCGTCCATATGCGCCAGGCCATGCCGCCCCGAAGGCGGCGCCACGGAGCGACCCGTGCTGGGGCCGCTGCTGGGGCCGCTGCCGCCGTACAGAGCAGCCGCCGCCGCCGCCGCCAGGTTAGCCGCCTCGGCGGCGCCTGGCGCCGCCGGCGCTACGGCCCGCTCGAAGCCGGGGGTGGTGCGGTACGCAACCACGCCGCCGGCGGCGGCTCCGGACGGGTCGGCGGCTGCGAATGCTGAGCCGCTGCAACTCCGCGGCAGCGCCGCCGGCGGCGGCGCCATGTACCCGCCGCCTCCGCCGCCGCGGTCGTAGGGGGCGGTGGAGGGCCCATCGGCGCCGCGAGATCCAACGAAGGACCCGTGTTCGTGCCGCGGCCACGCCTGGCGCGGCTGCTGCTGGTACTGCTGCTGCTGCGGCGGCGGCGGCTGCTCCTGCTGCTCCAGCCAGCCACGCTCGGCGGTTTGTGACGGTGGCGGCAGTGGTTGGCGGCTGTACGAGCTGCCGTACGTGCGGCCGGTTTCGCCGTCGTACGGCAGCGGCTCCTGCTTAACCGCCACCGCGCCGTAGCTGCTGCGAGCGGCGGGGCAGCCGCCGCCGCCGCCGCCGCCGCCTCCTCCTGGGGCCGTGGCGTACTGGCCACGGTAGCGGAGCTGGTCGGGCGGGGCTGAGGCGGGGCCGTCGACGCCCATGCGGCGCATGCTGCCGTCAGCCGACTCCCGCGCCACGCCCGCGGGCCGGTCGTAGGGCCCCGAGCCCAGCGCCGCCGGAACCGCGCCGAGCTCGGCATAGCCGCCGGCAAGGAGGGCGGCCGTGCGCGAGCCAGGCTGCTGCTGCTGCTGCTGCTGCTGCTGCTGCTGCTGCTGCTGCTGCTGCTGCTGCTGCTGCTGCTGCCTGCCGCCCCAGCCGTCGTGGCTGCCAACACAGCTGTCGCCGGCCGCGCCGCCGCCGCCCCCGTACCAGTCTGTGCGCGTGGCGGGCCTTCCGGCGGGCCCGGCGGGGCCGCGGCTCCCCGGGACACCCTGCTGCGCCTGCTGCGGCGGCGGCTGGCTCCACGGCTGCTGCGGCCGCTGCTGCTGCTGCTGCGCCGGCGGCTGCTGACGTGTCATGCGCGCCGCGGCGGCGCCGTGCCGGCCGTCGCCTTCGCCGCCCATGCGCTCATCGTAGCCGCCCACCGTGGCAACGCCGCGGCGGGGCAGTCCGGCTGTAGCAGCGGCGGCCGCAGCGGCTGTAGCAGCCGGCGCCATGAGCGTGTCAGCTGACATGGGTCCGTCGGGACCGGGCCGGTGCCCGAAGGAGGAGCCGACGCCACCCGACTGCCGCTCCCACAGGCCGCTGCTGCCACCGCCGGTGGTCGCGGCCGCGGCGCTCGGCGGCCCCACCGGCGCGCGGCATCTGTGGCTGGCGCGTAAGCCCTCGGCCGGCGGGCCGCTCCACTCCCCGCCCTCGCTCACACCCACGCAGCAGCCGCGGGCGGCGGCCCCCCCGTGCTGAGCCCCGGGCGGCAGCTGCCGCCGCCGCTCGCCCACGCCGGACATTTCGTCCTCCCACGCCTGCCGCACGTGCAGCCGCCGCGCCGCCTCCATCACCCGGCGCGTCGCGTCGTCCGTCCACGTCTGGCCCTGCCCCTGGTCCTGCGGGTGCTGCGGGTGCTGCGGATGCTGCTGGCAGTGCGCTCGCCGGCCGCCGTGCGGCTCCGAACCACCAGCGCCGCCGCCAAACGCCGCGGCCGCCGCACATGCGGACACAGGCGCGTGCGCCGGCGCCGGCGGCGGCGCCTCCCGCTCCCCAATCTGCTGCCGCGCATATCCGGCGTCCGCAGTCAGCGCGGCCGGCGCAGGTGTCGCATTCCGGCCGCCGCCGCCGCCGCTGCCGCCATCACCGCTGAAGCCGCCATCGCTGTGGGGCGCTGACGGGCCGTGCTGTAGCATCATGGGCGGCAGCCGCCGGGACCCCGAGGTAGGGCCCGAGCTCGGCCCCGACTCCGGCCCGCCGCCCGATTCGGGCTGCGAGCCGGGGCTGTCCACATCTAGCAGCCCCTGCGCCCCCGCGAAGCGCGCGGCCGGCCAGGACTGCTGCTGCTCCCGCGGCTGCGGCTGCTGCTGCAGCTGCTGCGCAAACAGCTGCTGCCGCAGCGGCACCGGCTGCTGCTGGCGGTGGTGTTGCTGCGGCTGCTGCGGCTGCTGTTGTGGCGGGTACTGCGGCTCTGCGGCGTGGCCTGACAAGTCCAGCCGGACAAGGGAGCCGGTGAGGGAGGTGGAGGACGGCGACTCAGACTGCCGGTGCGAGTGCTGTACTTGAGGAGGACCCGCCGCGCCCGGCGGGCCCTGCGGCGCGCGGCTGTGGCGCCAGCCGCCCCCGCCCGCACTCAGCGGCCCGCTCCCCGGCCCCGTACCGCCGCCATCGCCGCCTACCCAGCCGGCGGCCTCCGCCGCGTCCGGCTCCCGCGGCCGCTCGCCGCTCGGCCACCGTCCGAACGCGCCATCGATGCCGTCGGCGGGCGACAGCCGCCCCGGGCCGCTGCCAAAGGGAAGGGCGTAGCTGCCGCTGCGCTCCGGCAGAGCCGCCGACGGTGACCCCGACAGCGGCCCGCCGCCCGGCGCAGCATGCTCGCGGGCTGGGTAGCCGCCGCCAGCCGCCGCGCCGCTGCCGTGCGGTCGCGGCGGCGGCTCCGCCGCCGCCGCCGGTGCGCGCGAGCCGTACCCTCCGCCGCCGATGGCGCCGCCGACGCCGGCGGAGCTGCCGCCGGCGGCGGCAGGGCTGCCGTCGCCGTCGCCGTCGCCGCCGCCGCCCAGGTTCAGGTCCATCATCAGGTTCAGGGGCGCCGTGCGGCTGAGGTCGACGATGGGCGCCCGCAACGGCGCGTCCGCCGCTGACCCCTGGTGGGGACCCCGCGCCGGGCCCTGGGCCTGGCCGCCCGCGCCCGCTGGGATGCCGCCTACCGCGGAGGCGGAGGCGGAGGCGGAGGAGCTCGGGGAGGCCGCCGCGGCGCCGCCAGGGGGCGGCGGCGCCGCAACCCCGGTGCTGGACTGGCGGTGGGTAGGGCCTGCTGGTGCCGGCGCAGACGAGACCGCCGCCGCTGAGGCCACACCATAGACCCCGCCGCCGCCGCCGCCGCCGCCGCCGGCACCGCCGCCACCGCCGCCGCCGCCCATGCTGCTGCAGTCCCCCATATCCTCGTCAGCGGCGCCCGGGGCGGGCCAGGCCGCCTGCCGCACCGGCAGCGCGGCGCCATTGCCCGCGTCTGCACCGCCGACGTCGGACGTGGACGGCTCGGGCTCAGGCCCCGCCGCCGCCACCCGCAGCTGGCGCACCTCACCAGTCGCCGGGGCGGCAGGCGGGGCACCTGCTGCTGCTGCTGCTGCCGTTGCCGCCGTCGCCGCCGCCATGGCAGCCGCGTCCGCGGGCATTAGCTGGATCCTACGTGGCGGCAGCGCGCGCGGGTTCCGGGTCGCGAGGCCGCTGCCAACGAACGCCGGCGGCAGCGCGCCACTGCCCAGTTTCGGAACTTGCGGCGACGGAGCCGGCGCTGCCGCCGCGGCCCTGGGGGCATAGGCACTGTTGCCGCCCCGCGACGCTATTGCCGCCGCCGTCGCCGCAGCCGCAGCCGCCGCCACCAGCGCCGCTCCCGCGTCCGCTCCCATCCCGGACTCCGGACCTGCCCGGTGCCCTGCCGGCGCCGGCCGTCCCGTGGCAGCGCCAGCAGCGGCGGCGCTGCCGCCGCCGCTGCATTCGGCCCTAGCCGCCGCCGCGGCAGCGGCGGCGGCCGCCGCGGCGGCCGCAGGGTCGCCGCGCTCTGCCACTGCGGCAGCGGCGGCGGCCGCGGCGGCGGCGGCGGCGGCAGAGGTGAGCCACTCATTGATGGGCGGCAGCGCCACTGAGCCGTCGCCACCGGCCGCCGCGGCTGCTTGCCGCAGGCTCGCGCCCGGCCCCGGCGGCCCCAGCACCCGCTGTGAGGCACGGTACGGTGGTGGGCGGAGACGTCAGTGAGGCGGTCGGTGGAAACGATTGGCTGCATGGGGGCTTGGGACTTGGGATGAACCTCCTCCCTCCCACCGCCGCCACCCCTTGCCCTCCCACCGCCCGCCGCCCTTCCCCGCATCCCGCCGCCGGCCGCCGCCGCCACGGCGCCGCCTCACCTGCATGACCTCGGGCGCCACCGCGCCCTCCAGCTGCAGCTGCCCCGCCTCCAGCGCGAACTTGGCGGCCGCGAACGCCGCCTGCCGCGTGGCGTAGTCGTCGCAGCCGCGGCTGTCGGGCGGCTGCGGCGGTCGTGGAGGGTGGAGGGGTGCAAGGATGGGGGATGGGGGAGAGGGGGAAGGTGGGGAGGGGGTTTTGCAGGCACGGCATCGCGGTTGCTGGCAGCTGTTCGGCCGGCGCCGTGCCCGCTAGCGCCCAGCGCCCCGCCACACGTCGGCTAGGTCGGGCCCCGTTCTCTCCCATGCTCGCGAAACCCTCCGGGCGAGCCGGGCCCCTACTCCTCCTGCATTGGTGCGGGTTTTTGTAACCCCCCGTTGCACCACTGCTGCGCCGCGCATCCGCCGCCACTCACCCCCAGCGCCTGAACGTAGAAGAACAGAAACTGGCTGCGAGGCGCCCGCTTCGCGCGCTGCGTCCTGCGTAAGCAAATGAAACCATAAGCATTAGGTGTTTGCTTTTGTGCAAGGGTGCTGGCGTGACAGTTGGGACAGATGCGGCGGTTTTTGCCCCCAGCTCTAGGGGCCTCCGCCATGCGCGCCTCTGGGCAGCGGTTGGTCGTTGGGTTTCCACATGGCTGGTCACACACCCCAACAAGCACGCCTTATCATGGAGGCAGAGCATACACGCACCCGTAAAAGAGGTTTTTCACGTCGCTCTCTGTGCGGAGGGAGGGGGAAAGGCAGCGCGCGGGCAGGGCAGGCACACACAGCTGCTAACACTGGGTAGGCGGCGGTTGACGGCGGCTGGAGGGAATACACATCCATCGACTACTTAACTGCTGCCTAGGCGCCGCCACGCAAAACAGGCCCTCATCCAGCAGGCTCCATGCCAGCCCTGGCCACGTGCCAGCTCCGAACCCGCCTCAACCCGGTCCTCCACGCGCCTGCGTGACTTCACCGTACCCAGTCGCCCCGGCCCACCCCACCCCCACCCCACGCCGACCCCCAGTCGGTGCCGGCAGACGCACCGGTACGGCCAGGCAGGAGCTTGGCGATGGCGGCCCACCTGTGGCATGGGGGCGGGGGGGTGCAGGTGGCATCGAATCCTGTCAGAACCGGGGTGTCACGTCGACGGGGCAAGCGGTGGGGGCGCCACGTGGGATGCACGAGGGGCTGCTTAGCACGCTTTCTACGCAGCTGCAGGGGAGAGGGGGCTAGTTCGTGGACATGATGGGGGCGTTCGTGAACCCGCGTGCCCCGAGCAGGATTCCCGCCCGCGGGCAGAAGTTAAAGCTGGCGCTGGGGCAGGCGGGGAGGGCACTCGGTTACAGAGGGCCGGCCGAGCTCCGCGACGTCGGCAATACAGAGAAACAGCGACACACTTGCGACAGACCCTCATGTGTCCTCTAGATCCTTTGTAGGAGGTGAATTTCAGCGTGCCAGGCTCACCTAGAGCCCAGCTCTGCGTGCCACCGCGCCAAAAGCAGAAACTCCTCGGCGCCCCATGGAGGCTTGGATACGCGACGGTCTGTAGCATCTATTGATGCTATTATGACCGGCCGAGGGTAAAGGCCTGCACATTTGGAAGCGGCATTGTCAGAGTAGCTCCGCGGGCGCAGGCCATGATGAATAATGCGTTACCTGCAATAAGGTCGCTGCTATGTGGTCCACCATGGGTGCGCTGCGCATCCTCCATAGCAAAGCCTCCTCGATACAGTCGCCTCCTTGCAGCGGAAAGCCGCTAAAGCTTGCCAGGCGGGCGCAGCGTTATGAGCTAAGCAACTTGAGACTTATCAGCGAAGACGCCTTGCGCGGCTCCAAACGGGCCAACATGATGTCTCTATTGGGGGACACCAAACCAGTCGTTGGTCAGGTAAGGACACAATAGCTGTTAGCACGGAATGGCAGCTCCATATCACACCCCATATCAGGGAAATTGGTGAGCCAACTCTGGTCGTCAATCCCGCAAGTCTGACAGTCGGCCGGGCTGCGATGTTGGAGTCCACTACGCTCGATTGCCATTCGATATCGATACACATTCCATCACACAGTGAAAGGTGCTGCAATCCCGTCCGTTACGCGAAATTCGCGCGCGGGCTGCCGGCTCGGGGGCGCACGGCGGTTGGGGCACGGTATGTTAAACACACGCATCGCCGACCAGGGCTCTGCACGGTGACGGTGGTGTTAAGCTCCAGGGCAGCTTCGAATTGTTGCAGTGACGGATAGGGGCCGGAAACCCCTCCAAGAGCTATCCGACCGGGCCATCGCGAAGTCTCAAGTAACCCGAGATGTTTACACTTGACGCGGCCACGCGACCACCCCGCCATACGCTTTGGGTGTCGCCGGGTCCTCGGATCATTGACGCGCGTCTGCAGGGGTATGGTTAGGATTGCCCCCGTTTTCCCCCGGCCCTGAGCCGCTGAGGGATCGGTCGGGTTTTGGCGGGATCCCACCCTGGCGGACGCGCCCAGCAAGCAGGAAACCTCTGCCGGCTGCTAGTTATCCGCCTCGTCCATTCCGCTGGTGGCGGCCGCGGTTCTGCCACGTCGTTGGTTACACTGCGCGCCGCAGTAGCGAGCGTGCAGGAGAGGCCAGCATAATGGAAGCGCCACGTCCGTTACCTGGCGTCACGTCCGTCCACGTTCGCGTTTTAGAAAGCACTTCGTTCAAGCCATGCTGACCAAGCGCTGCATCCTGAGGCTGCGCTGAACGGCTGATGCCGGGAAGGAAGCTGATCAGGGGAAGCTGCAGAGCACTATCCAGTGACGGTGGGAATGTGGATGGAGTGCGCAGACCCATGGGCTTCAATACCGTGTGGGCTTGATATAATTGTGTACCAAGGGGACTGTTGGTTGTCCCTCAAAGGACTCCGATGGGACTCTGATGGGATCCCGTCACAGAGGCAGGGTGGACAGGACAAGTAGTTATGGCGTGCAGGTCATACAGTGCCCTCCGCGGGTGCGACATGCCCCCACGGTATTCGGGCCATCCGCGCTCTCGCCAACGCGGCGTCTCCACACGCGAACAATGTGTTGAGTTTACGCCTAGAACAGGTGACCACTCGGGACGGTGTAAGAGGGCTAGCGCTAGACAGGATCAACAGCAGCTTATTACATGTTGCAGCTTTCGCACGTCCCTCTATAAAGTCCTATGAAGTGTGGAAAGCTGCTCAAAAATGCCTGAAGCAGTCGGGAAGAGGTAATGCGCTCTAGTTAACCATGTGGTCATCACTCCGCCAGTGAGTCCGCTTGCCGATTCACACTAGATGCACGTCCATTGGCCCGCGCACGCAAACCACACATTTGCGCGTGCGCGCCAGCCTTAAAATGCCCGCGCCGCCTGCATTCGCGTCAGCAAGCAAGCACCACAGGCCGGACGTGCGGCGACCGTGAACGGAGGCCTTGTGTCCCCGTCCCCAGCTGTCTTCCCCCATGCAGCCCCGAACAAATATCTAAGCAGAGTGCCAACTGTGTTGAGCAGTATAGCACCATCGAAGCAACCAGTACGAAGTGCCTGCATTTGTGATGTTTATGAAATATTTTGCGACACGTACGGATGAAGACCGTGTCGCACTTACTATGCCACCGTGTCAGTACGAAATCGATTGAGGCACCGTGTCAGTACTGTCAGTAACCTCCATGCACGCACGCACGCACGCACGCACGCACGCACGCACATGCGGTACAAACCCCCGTGCGCGCATAAAGCACCTTTGATCCCAGAAGGGCCCGCCTGCCTTCACATCTACAAATGGCGTGTTCGCAACCAGATAGGGTAGTATCAATTGCACAGCTTTGCATGCAATAGGCTGCCAAACTACCCAGGCGAACGGCGACGCTAGGACCTTGACGGCATTGCAATCGGACCTCCTCTCATTTTGCCGGGGTAACAAGTGCTGGCAGCACGGGACAAGCACACATATTGAGAATCACGCCCACAGGCAGGTTTGAGGCAATCTCGCTCTCCCAACACACATTCAGCCGGGGTTTGCGCCACGCACCGGTTACACCTGCCACACAGGCGGGTGCAACTCATCTCACACCGTCTTGTATTGTCTCACTCATTCGGGTCGCCAAGCCTACCATGGCCGAGGTTCTGTAGCAAGCATCAACCGCAGTAGTGGCTCTATAGCAGCAGCACGGCTTATTGGACGCATCCTAGTTGATTGATGAATGCCCTCAGTAGAAAGCGAGCGGATATCAATGGATAAAACACATGGTCAGTGCGATTCAAACCTTCAGTTGTTCGCGCGCGCTTCTACGCGCGCTCCGTGAAGGTTGCATCGGATCACATTCATATTCTCATAGAGCCAAGGCGCACACGCTCAAATCCGATGGCAGTCGCCCTCCGTGTCTTTGGCATACCATACATGTGACCAGGTGACCTCGTCTCTCTGCCGCACCCGACCACGCCGATGCCCCCAGGAACCTCTGGCAGCGTTAGGTAAACCATACTAAGACGTTAAGTACGCAAGCAACGCATGATACCATAACCCTCCGCACGATCTCCTTGCACGCACACTGGCCGGCTAGTTGCTCACGCGCCAGTAATCAAGGGGAGCCATGGGGACAGGCCCGCGGTTCGTTTCTCATGCACCATGTTCACAGATAGCTCATCCGTACGTTAAATATTCTCTCAGCCTTCCGTGTGCAACGGGGAAGTGCTTGCCACCAGATGATCAGTAAAATATACTTGCAGACTGGCGGATCCCATCAAAAAGTTGGATCTTCAGGAGCCCGCAGCCAGGTCTCACACCCTGGAGCCGCTTCAAGTCAGGCACTCTTCAACGCACGCCTACCAGCGCCTTTCAGCAAAGTGGCAACGCAGATGCATGCACCTGCAGCAGTTGACTAGCTGGACGCGATGGGCCACTACCGCTGGCACGTGCCAGGGTAGCCAAGAAGTATGGCAGTAGCAATGCTGCACTCCTCTCCCTTGGCCTACCGGCAGTGTGTTAGCAGCCATTACCCGCCACTGCTGCCGCGGCAGACGGCGCAATGCATTCACGGCCGGCATGCAGCCGGGTACAGCAGCAACGTTACCCACTTCGCTTCGTGAAGAGACAACATTGAAACGTAACACAGGATATCATCACAAAAAGGGTCTGATCAATTTCGCGGTGGAATGGAAGCGCTTGCGCAGCCATCGCACCAGCCGCAAGAGAAACCGCACGGGTACACATATTCGCAAAAAGTCCATCTCCACACACACGCAGCACGACCTTATCCATGTTCATGTTTTCGGTCGATTACACGCATCTCCACGGCATCTCCATCCAAAACTGACGCATACACAAGAGGGGCATTCGGCTCCGCGGACGCGTGCCTCGCGGGTTTGCACCCCAGTTCAGTGCCAAGCGGCGGCACTGCAGGGCAACTAACCATGCAGTTGGATTCCGGCACATCGCATCGCAAAGAACGGCAGCACGCTCTGTGCGACGTTGCGGCAGAACCCAGACGGGAGCCCTGCTGGTATGAATGTGCCTACCGTGACATCAGTAGTTGCAAAGAAAATGCTCATCTCTGACATGAAAATGCTCATGTGACCGTCAGTTACCCTCCTCGCCACAGGGCCTTACCACCGGGCATGAAATCATTCATCATTGCCATCGTGATCCCCATCTATCATTGATGCCGCACGCACCGTCAGGTGTGATGCAGCATGCAGCCATTCATTTGCGCCTGCACTGCACGTGCAACTGCACTATGCCATCTATGCCGCATGCTTGTCAAAGCGTCAGAGCAGTGCTACCACACATGTCAAAGTGTCATAGCGCCGCACAGACGCCCCGCCGTGGGCGTGCACGTGGTGAAGGCAACCTGATCAAACCCTGCAAACCCAGGCTTGCGCATCCTCAGCCGTAGCGTGTGGCAGTGGCAGCAGCAGCAGCAGCAGCAGCAGCAGCAGCAGCAGCAGCCGCCACCGCCGCCAGCTGCTGCCGCAGCGCAGCCACCAGGTGGGCGGCGGGCGGGCGGCGGGCGGGGTCGGCGGCCATGCAAGCCTCAGCCAGCGCCCTGCGCGCGTGCAGCAGAAACAAGGTAACAGTCGTCAACCAATGGACCCGCCGGGCGTGACGGCGTTACGGCGGCCTGGCACCCTGACGCCCGCCAGTACCGAATCAAAGCCCCGCCAGCTCGCACGCCATGTCAACTGCTCTTTACGCACACGTCCGTTGCATGCATGTGTGCCGTGCACGCACCTGTACGGCGGCGGCGCCCATGCGGGGAAGGTGGGGCGGGCGCCCGCCAGCACCAGGCGCGGGATGCGGTCGGGGTGTACGGCGCCGTACGGCCGGCGGCCGCGTGTCACCGCCTCCAGCATCACAATGCCGAACGCGTACTGCAAGGCCGGGCCGGGCCGTGTGTGTTTGCGGAGGGGGAGGCGGGGAGCATGGTTTGTTAAGCAAAGCCGACACGGGGCACCACCAGCAGTGTGTGCCACGCAAGCAATCAAGCCACGCACGCGCGGCCTCAATATGTTAACTCGGCCACCACATGAACCCACCACATCGACTGCGGCAGTGATCTTGGAGCCTGCACGGCGGGTTGGATGGTGCGGGCGGCGGGCAGCAGGAGCACAGAACGGTTATTGCTCAATCGAGCAAGGTATGGAGGCGCGTGCGCGTTTTAAGCGGATTGCGTCGGCCACATGTGACGAGATCGGTCTGCTAATAATGCGACAACAGCTACATGTTGGGGTGGTAAGTGACCGCCCCGGCGGCGCATCCTCCGGCCCCGCACCTGTTCCACGGCAGACTTCGGGCGCCATGTGGTCCGGCCTGCGGCGTGGCGTGCGGCGGAGTGCACGTGCCCATGAGTAATGCGGACACGGGTATGGGTGTGGTGTGGGGTGTGTTGAGCGGTGTGTGGTGTGTGGTGGCCGGCGTCGTCGGGCTCACGGGCTGACTGGCGAGGCCGCAGGGGCAACACGCCCCCGAAATGCACGATCAGCACGACACGTGCCAGCGACATGCACACGGCATCCACGCATATGCACAAGCATGCGCGCGTGGCTGGGCGGCTGGCTGCTAGCACCCCGTGCGGCGCGGCTGCTGCTTCCCTCTACTCACACCACCGCGTCATGCACAGTGCGTCGCACACATCACACAGGCCCCACACTCACGTGCCGCACGCCGAGTCGAGGATGGCATAGTGCTCCGTCGTCGTCACCATCACGCTGCGCGCCGGCGCCGGCGCCGGCGCCAGCAACACACCCGCGCCTCCCATGCTGTGAGTGCTGGCGGCAGCCGCCGCCGCCGCCGCCGAAGCCGAAGCCACCGTGAAAGCCGGGCTGTGCTGCCGCCCATCCGCGCCGGTGCCCCACAGGCCGCCGCCGTCGCCGCCGCCGTTGGCGCCGCCGTTGGCGCCGCCGTTGGCGCCGCCGTTGGCGCCGCCGTTGGCGCCGCTGCCGCCGCCGCCGCTGCCGCCGCCAGCCATGAGCGCCGCAGGCGCCGTCACGACGGTCCAAGGCGACGTGTGGCAGGCGGGCGGCGGCGGCAGCGAGGCGCCGGCGGGCGGGTGCGAGGCGCGCGTTGCGGGCTGCACCTTGTCGAGCACGGTGGCCAGGCCTGCGCGGTGTTGCGTCGCGCGTGTGCGTGTCGGTGTGCGTTCTGGCGTTTGGTTGATGGCAACGCACCCTGAAGCCCGTCACGGAAACATAATCGCTTTTCACCACTCACCAAAGTCGGCCAGCTTGGCGGTGAAGCCCCGCGTGTCGGTGGGCGTGGGCGGCACCGCCTGCAGCAAGATGTTGGCGGGCTGGAGGGGCGGCAAGGGGCCGGGGGCAAGGGTGCGGGGCGGGGGCGAGGGCGGGGCAAGTGGAGGTGAGGCAAGCGAGAGGTTAGGGGCGGCGAAGCTGCTTCCGCGGCCAGTGTGTGGCTGGGAAAGTGGGGCTGGAAGCTAGGAGGCGGGACGGGGACGGGGCGCGGGTCCAGCCGCAGTCGTCGCGGCGGCGCACACACCAGTACACACACGCATGCATGCACACACATGCTCACAACACGTGCCACGCTGTCACACGCACCTTGACGTCGCGGTGCGCGATGTTGCGGCCGTGCAGGTACCTCAGCGCCAGCGCCACCTCCAGCAGCGTCAGGTAGATGGCCTGTGCGTTGGCGGGGTGCGCGGCGGCGGCGTGCGCGGTGGTGGGGCGGGTGGGGTGCGGACCACGCAGCAATTGGCCGCCGGCGAGCCCCGCGCAGCACGCAGCAGTAACTACAACACCACACAAGATGCAGGCAACAGCAAACGCAACGACGCGTGACCGCCAGCTGCACGCACGCATGCATGCACGCACCCGTATGTTGGATAGAACCAGCGCCGCCTGCTCCGCCTCCTCTTCCGCCACGCCACCAGCAGCACCCGCCGCTGCGGCCGCCGCCACCACGGCAGCAGCAGCAGCCTTTCCGGCACCGGCGGGCCCGCCGCTGGGCCCGCGCAGGGCCCGGCCGCTGCGCAGGGCGGCCGCAAGCGAGCCCACCTCGCAGAACGTCATGGCCACGGCGCAGCACACGGGAGCCTCCTCGTCGTCCTCGAAATCCAGGGCTGCATGCAGCAATACGGCAATACGGCAGTGCGGCAGTACGGCAGTAGGGCAGTAGGGCACAGCAACAGGAGGCTTGTTAGGGAAGGGCTAGCTGCTGCTGCGAGTACGGGCGGTGGGTGCAGCAACGTGTGAGTGGCGCGGTGTGGGGGGCAGTGCGTGGGGCCGTGTGTGGCAGCGTGGATGACAGCGTGTGTGCGCGGCCGGAATGGGTGATGAGAAGCTTGCGTCCACTTGGCCACTGCGCCCTTGCACCATCGACAACAAACCAAGTACCCACCGTCACTGTGCTGCAGCCAGTAGTCACAGCCAGCGCCACCGTCACCGCCGCCGGCGCCGCCGCCGCCACCGCCCAGGAAACCGCCATAGTAAGCAGCTGCGGTTCCGCCGCCGCCGTCGCCGTCGCGTCGCAGCCAGCAAGACAGCGCAGCGCTGGCGCTGGCGCGGTCGTCTGGGTTCTGGTGGCGCGGGCTCGCCGCAGGGCCGGCCCCGTAATACTCCAGCACCGTCGTCAGCGCCTGCCCGCGGTCCGGGTGCGGCGGGCGGCGCGGCCGCAGCCGGTAGCCGCAGCCGCTGTAGAAGCTGTTGCTGCTACAGCCGCCGCCGCCGCCGAAAGCATGGCCGCTACTGCCACAGTCTGGGCACGGCTCGAGCACGACGTTGGAGTACACGCCGTACACCTGTGTATGTGTGCGCGGTCAATCAATTGATGACGGGCAATGAGACGCAGCAGCCAAGTGTTTGTATGTGTGTGCATGCGTGCGCGCAAGCAGGTCCTAAAGTTATTACGACTCCACTCCACCCGTCGTTACATGCGCCGCTGCTGGGTTAGCTTCATTCCTGGCGCGTACTCAAGCAACTGGCCTTCAAACAGGTAGGCAGTAGGCACGCACACCGGATGCGGTCACAGAGCCCAATTGCGATGACGGACGCACCTGGATGATGTGCGGATGACTGACCATGTTCTGCGAATTTGGGGCGCCGCAGACACACAAACAAATTAGATAGAAATCAGCATTAACATGGTCCACGGTAATTAACATTAAAACTGCTGCATAATCTTGCGTTGTTGACAGCCCGCTGGCAGCGCGTTGGGTCCCGGAGTGACATTGCATGGCTGGGTGGTCCTTTGATTTGGAACCGACAGCAGGCCCCACGCACCAGCATCGCCAGCTCGGTGGCACTCCGCAGCAGCTGCCGCCGCGCGCGCATCTGCTGCCGCGCCGCCTCCGCCGCCACCAGTGCCCGCGCCACGCCGGCCGCCGCCTCCACCGCCGCTGCGCCGTCGCCGCCGCCACGCCGGGGAGCCGAGCCCGCCGCCGTCGCCGCTGCCACCGCCGCTACCGCATCGGTAGCCACCACGGCAGCCGCCGCCACCACCATCGCCTCGTGCACCTTGCGTTGGGCGCCGGCCGGGCCCAAGCCGCCGGCACCGCCGCCGCCAGAGCTGGCGCCGGCGCCAAAGGCGTCACCGGCAGCAGTAGCAGCCGCCGCCGCAGCGGCAGCTGTAGCAGCGGGTGACGCCGCCATCATGGCTGCTACAGCCGCTCGCGGGTCGACGTCCACGACGCCCGTCACATCAAAGCTCTCAGGCAGCTCCTGTGCAGGTGCAAGAAGAATAAAGCATAATTCGTGTTAACGTTTCTGCCAAGCACGGGTTGCGCAACTGGAAGAGTGGCGATCGATCGCATACACAACTAGCTACTCGCGCACTCACGCACGCACTCACCAACACTTTTACGGCGACCTGCGGCCCCGCCGCGCCCATGCGCCCCAGGAACACCTGCCCACCGCCGCCCTCGCCCAGCTTCGACACCAGCTGCAGGTCCGCCACGTCGCCCGCCGCCGCCGCCGCCTCGGCCGCGACGGCGGCGGCCGCCGCCGCCGCCGCGCTGCCGCTGCTGTGCGGCAGCGCGTCCGAATAGAGCATGAAGCTGGCGGAAGCTGGGCTGGCCGTGGCGGGGGCGGCGGCGGAGGCGGCCGTCGCCCAGCTGGCGCCGGCGGCGGAGCTGCCGCCGGCAGCAGCAGCGGCGGCGGCACTGCTGCCGCCGGCTGGGCGGGTGGCCTCGTGCATGGTCGCGAGCAGCATCGGTATGGCCGCAGTCGAATCTGCTACTGCGCGGGGCGCGAGCCAGCTGCTGCTGCATGGCTGTAGCAGCAGCCGCTGCTGCTGCTGCTGCCACATGCTCTGGTGGAAGGAGCGCTGCTCCTCCAGCTGCGCCGCCGTCGGCGCCGCCACCGCCGCCGCCGCCGCCGTGGCTGCCCCTGCAGCCGCCGCCGCCGATGCGGCGGCGGCGGCGGCGGCGATGCTCTTCTGCACACTCGACACGAGCGTGCCGAGGTGCGCGCGCGCGCCGTCAGCCTCCCTCGTCAGGTCTCGCACCACCAACACGCTCGCGACCACACGCGCAGCGCCCGGAGCTGCTGCTACAGCCGAGGCCGGCTTGTGTGGTTGAGATGGGCTGCCGTGGGAGGGATGGTCGTCATGGGCGTGATGCTGCGGGGTGGCGGCGCCGGCGGCGGTGATGAAGGCAGTGGCGGTGGCGGTCGTGGCGGCGGGCACGCAGGCAGCGCAATGCGCGGGGTCAAAGTCGACGCTGCCGCGCGGCGGCTGCGCCGCCGGGCCGGCGCGCGGAGTGCGCGGGCCCTGCGGCGACGACAGTGCCACCGGGCGCAGCTGCGTCTGCTCCCGCTGATCCGACTGCTGCTGCTCTTGCTGCGGCTGTTGCTGCGGCTGTTGCTGCGGCTGTTGCTGCGGCTGCTGCTGTGGTGGCAGCAGTTGCAGGAGCGTCAGAGGCGGCACATCAGGCCTGGGCGCCGTCGGCAGCAGCAGCTGCTGCTGCTGCTGCTGCTGCTGAAGGACGCCCGGCGCGCATAGCGCCGCCGGCGCGGTTGTAGCTCGCTCCCAAGCCTGCGGTGTGCTGCTGCTGCCGCCGCCGCCGCCAAAGCGGCGGCCGCCGAGCATGCCTGCGGACATGCCGTCGTCGGGCAAATCGATGTTGTTATTGGCTGCTGACGCGAACGCGAGATAGTAGCGACCCGCCGTCAGCGCGGCGGAGGGGGAGCAGACGTCACCCGTGTCGCCGCCGCTGAGGGGCGGAAGCGGCAGCATTGTGGCGTGGTGGCGCGAGCCCGCAGCTGCCGCCGCGCCAGAAGTAGCGGTGCCCGCTGTGATCAGGGGGTTGCACCAGACCTGGGGGTTGAGCGCGCCTGCCGCCGCTGCAGCTGCAGTGCTGCGGCTGCTGATGCTGTTGCCGCAAACGGCCACGTCCTGCGGACCAGCAGCAGTCGCGGCTGTAGCAGGAACGGCGCCGACGGAGGGCACGGCCGCACACGCGGACGAGCGCATGGCGGCGCCGCTGCTGGTGGTGGCGGCCTGCTGCTGCTGGATGGCGAAGGAGCCAGGCGTGCCGCGCCGCAGCGCCGCCAGCTCCGCGGCCGCCGGCGTGCCGGGCCGCTGCAGCGCCGACGCCAGCGCCGACGCCAGCACCTGCGCGGGCGTGTGCGGGAAAATTTAAAATAAAATGTAGAAAATAGTACACAAATGTGGAACATGCATTCTGCTTGCAGCAAGCAACGCATCGGCACTAAAAGTTATACGCCATCATTACGCGTCATCACACGCACGCACGCACCTGATCCAGCAACTCCTGGCAGCCCCGCCGCACGCCCGCCAGCAGGGCCGCCGGCAGCCGGTGGGCGAAGCACACATAGAAGGCCAGCGTCACGCCCGCCGCCGCCGGGCTTTGCTTAACACCGCTACTGCCACCGCCGCCGCCAGCGCCCGCAGCAGCGCCGCTGTGATGGGGTTGCTGAGGAGGCCTGCCGGCGGGGCCCCAGCTCTGTTGCTGCTGCTGTTGCTGCTGCTGCTGCGCGGCTGTCGGCAGCAGCAGCGGGATGGTGATGCGGTGGGTGCCCACCAGCACAAGCGACTGGATGCCGCCGTCGGCCTCGGCCTCGGCGGCGGCAGAAGCGGCGGCAGTAGCAGCGGCAGTAGCCTTGGCGTGCTCATGCTGCTGCTGCTGCTGCTGCTGCTGCTGCTGCTGCTGCTGCTGCTGCTGCTGCTGCGGCTGCTGGCGGCCGGCGGCTGCGCGCCAGTGGTCCAGAATGTCATCGCCACCCTCACTGCCGCCTGCGGCGCCCACTGCGCCAGCGGTCGCATGCGGCGGGCGCTCATCAGCAGCCGGCACAGTGCCGCCAGCAGGCGCGGCCGCCGCCGCCGCCGCCGCCGCCATGATGAGGCAGACGTCGCGGCTGGGCTGTGACACGTCCTGGAGCAGCGCCGCACAGTCCTCCACCACCAGCCCCACGCCGCCGCCGCCGCCGGCGCTGCCGCTGCCGGCGCCACTGCTGATGGCGCGGGACCTGCTGCCGCCGCCGCCAAGCAGCAGCGCCGCTGCGGTGGGGCTGGAGGTGGCGGAGGCGGTTGAGGCGGCCGCCGCCGCCACCGCCGCCGCCGGCTGCTGCATGAGTAAGCGCATGAATAAACTGAACGACAACTTGAATGGGCGCGCGACCAGCACGGGGGCACCGGCACTGGCGGCGGCGGCGCTGGCGCCGCTGCCGGTCCCAATGGAGGCGACCGCTTCCTCCTGGTCCCCTGTTGCTGTCGGCGCGGCGTACGACGCATCCCTCGCGGCCGCCGGTGAGGGCGTGTGCGTGTGCGTGTGCGGCACCGCGCGCCACTCCGCCGCCGCCCCCGAGGGAGCGACCGGCAGCGGCGGCGCAGCGGGGCTGCGACCGCCATGACTCAGCAGGTAGGCGACAGCTGGCTCCGGCGGGCCGCGCGGCGGCAGCAGCAACCCGCCGCTGCCGCGACCGGCGGTGACGCTGCCGCCGCCGCCGCCACCGCCGCTGCCGTACGCCATCGCGACGCGCACGGTGGGGCACAGCAGGAACCGCCGCTGCACGTGCTCGGCCAGCGCCGCCGCCAGCGCAGCCGTCAGGTCGCCCAGGGTGCCGCCGCCGGCGGCGGCAGTGTCGTACATTGGTCGTACGGCCGCCGCCAGGTGTCGCAGCTCGGGGAGGTGGGGCGCCAGAGTCAGGGACAGCGCCAGCCCCAGTGAGCGCAGCTCGGGCTCGCGCGCACGCAGCGCCTGCAGCAGCAGCTGCTCCTGCTGCTGGGCGCGCGGCGGTGCCGATGATGAGGCGGCGGTGCCGGCAGTAGTAGCAGTAGTAGCAGTGCTGGCACTGCTGCTGCCGCTGGCGATGCTGCTACTGCTGCTGCCGCCGCCGCCGGTGATGGTCACCAGTACAGCACCCACCAGTTGGCCGCCGCGCAGGAGCGGGACGGCGGCCGCGGCTGTAGCAATGGTAGCGGCGGGTGTAGCTAGGCCTGCTGAGGATGCGGGTAAGGAGCAGCAGGCAAAGACGGGCGGCGCTATCGCTGCCGCCGCCGAGGATGTGGCGGAGGCGGGCGCGGCTGCTGCTGCAGCGTGGGAGGGATGTGTTGGATGAGGGGGCGTTGGGTGAGCGGCGGCCGCGGCCCCTACACCCCCGCCACCGCCGTGCAGGTGCTGCCGCCGGTGGCGAAGCAGCAGAGCCTGCAGCGCAGTGGCACCGGCGTCTGCTGCTACTGCCACTGCTGTTGCAGCAACCGCCGCGAATGCGGATGCCGACGCTTCGGACGGTTGGGCGCAGCAGCTCGAGCCGGCGCCGCTGCCGCTCCGGTCATTTTCGGTGCTGCGCCGGCCGCTGCTGCTGCCCTCGTAGGGGTGGGAGTGGTGGGAGCTGCCGCCACAGACGCCACCCTGCTGCTGCTGGGCAGTCGTCGAGGCGGGCGCCGCACTGCTGGCGGCGGTGGTGGGGAAGCCCGCAGCAGCGGCTGCCGCCGGCGGAGCCGCATGCGGTGCCTGCAGCGGCAGCGGCGGCTCCGCGATGACGGCGGGCGTCGCCCCTGCTGCAATCGCTACACCGCCGTCGCTCTCGCAACCAGATGCTGCTGCTGCTATGTGAGCAGGGTTGCCCGCAGCGGGCGGTGGCGGCTGGCTCTGTAGAAGCATGACTAAGGACGCTTCCGTGTGCCCCTGCTGATGCGGCGGCCGGCCGTTGCGGCATCGGCTGCTGTCACCGCCGATCCCGCCCCAGCCTTCATGCGCAATGCTCCTGCTGCTGCTGTCGCCGCCGCACCACCTGCAGCCGCCGTCGCTGCGGCCATTGCCGCTGGTGCTGGTGCTGCTCCTGCTGCTGCTGCCGGTGGCGATGTACAGGCGGCACGAGGAGGCGCCCAGAAGGGATGCGGCGGTGGCGAGGTGCCGTGAGGCGCCCGCCAGCCAGTCGCCTGTGTTGGTACGGGGGCGCAGGTTATGAGGTGTGACGGGCCCAGCAGCCGGGGGGCGAGGGGCGGGGTGAGGCGCGCGCGCGTGGGGGCGCGAGCGAGAAAAATGCGTTACCCAAATGCGCATGCATTGTGAATTTGTGATGGCGCGGCGTGCTGGCGAGGCGGCGCGGGTGGTGTGCAGCCACTGACCGCTGCAACGTTGCACGCCCCGGCGGGTGCCAAGTCCGCGGCTGCTCAGCAGCCGGCAAGCGGCCCGGGGCGGCGTTACTAATGCAGGTCAGACGCGTTGTTACGGTGGCCCGCGTTCGGGTCAGCCGAGTTACCTGAGTCGCTGTCCTCAGCTCCCACGCCCGCAGCGCTCATCATCAGAGCCTCCATGAGCTACGCGGCGTCGCAAGAGGAGCGCGTTCACGGCGAGGTTCGAACACGAAGCGGATGTGCTGAGCGCATGTATGGCCGCTTCGAGCGCGCGGTTTCTCCCACGCAGACGCCTGCCGAGCGCTACGACCACAACTCTAGAGCGCTAACAGTCGCGCGCGGAACGGGAGCTGCTGGCGTATGACCGCGGGCGACGAGAAATCGGTGTTACTCACCCCGCAGCGCGCTCAACCGTTCTTGAAAGTGTCCCTAGAAACGCCACGGCTCACCTGCTCGGTGGCATTTTTCCCGCCTCGAGTTCACTAGTTTGCAAGCCCGCATGCGCTTTCAGCAGCGCCGGCAGCGGGGCAGCGCTGTCGCCATCTCCAGTTTCCAGAGCGCCTGGCTCCCGCGGCGCCGCGAAGCAGCTCTTGAGACTGCTGATCAGTAAATGCATTGATAACTTATGATAAAACGGCTTGCCGGCACGCAGCTGGCCGTCAAGCAAGCGCTAATTCTTTCCTCCACATTCGCTGTTAATGCTACGCCGTGACAGTCT
Organism: Chlamydomonas incerta; assembly: GCA_016834605.1. Lineage (NCBI taxonomy): Eukaryota > Viridiplantae > Chlorophyta > Chlorophyceae > Chlamydomonadales > Chlamydomonadaceae > Chlamydomonas > Chlamydomonas incerta. The sequence continues at coordinate 1,173,209 of JAEHOC010000024.1, forward strand.
TGTCATGAAGGTCATCGGTATTGAATAAGAATGGACGTATAACAAAGCAGAGCGGAGGTGAGCGCCCCCGAATCCGCGATACCGGGGCCACATGGGCGCGCTGCTGCCTCGCGCTCCGCCAAGCCGGTGCACTCAAAGGCGGAACCCGGCTATGACGTTTGCACCATAGACCGTAGAACGGAAGGCGCAGGAAGAACTGCAGCATGAGTCAGCTTGCGCGGCCACGCCGCGGCCGCGCTCGGCACGGCTCGTCCATGGCCGTCCGCTGGCACGCGCAGCTGGCCAGCCACTGCAACAGGTCCACCTACTGCCATCCTCCCCTCATACCTACTGCCCAGCCTCCCCTTGCTCCACTTGGCGTCCGTTTTTTTAACGAACCCCCGCGCATCAGTCACGCGCCGCCGCGCCGGCCGCGGGTTCCACCGCCGCGTATCTGCAGCAGCAGGGCTCGGCGCTGTCCCAACCCCCCACTCAAAGCGCGTCTGTATTCGCGCGTCTCGGGCGGGCAACTGAATCATCAACGCCAGTACCACAACCAAGGGTATTGCCGTGGCGGCGGGTGGCTCACGCCACCGACCCGGCACCAAGCCGCGCAGGCACGCCGCACGCGCCACGCTTCCACGATAACCGCCGCTCCACAGCCCCCCGCCCGCCCGGCGGGCGCATCGGGGGCTCAGGCCTCCCGGAGTACGGTACTCACGAATTTGCTTGAAATTTCAAGCCATGCGTGGGCCACGTGGCCTTGAGGCGTTGGCGGAATGGCGGCGCTGCATGTGCAAAGTGATGGACGCACACGTCCCAGCTCTCAGTCATCGCCTTGTAGGCGTTCCAAATCCATGTATGGAAAGCGGGAACCCATGCAAACCCCCCATGCACATAAGTACATAACGCATAGCTCACAGGCGCAGCGTGTCCAGCACAAACGTGTAAAACGCCTCCGCATCCACGTGCTTCACAACCGTCACCCGGCGGCGGGCGGACTGGTGCTGCCGCCGTGTCTCCTGCCCCTCCCCTTCCCCCGCCTCCACCAGCTCCTCCAGCATCCGTGCCTCCTCCGCCCTCTGCAATTCTACCTCCTCCTCCTTCTCCACCTTCTCCTTCTCCTTCTGCTCCGCCTCCGCATCAGGTGCGACTGCGCACGAGCCCTTGTCGCCGCCTCCCCCTGCTGTGCGCGCCACAGCGTCCGGCGACGGCGCCAGCGGCACCGTACGGCCCTGGCTGGCGCCCCCCACCACTGCGTACGACTCCACGTCGTACAGCTTCTCACACAGGTCGGGCTGCAGTACTGCAGTACACATGGGCGGGCAGGGATGTGAGTCGGCACGCAGGGCGCAAAAGAGTTTGTGGTGCGCCTTGTGTGTCTGCCCCCCCTGGAGATGAACGACGCAGTCCAGGTGCACAGCCCCTGGCACCGCTCAGGGCCCTGGCCGCGCCTCCCCGTAACGTCTCCCCCACACCCTGCACGCCCTCTACCAACACAGAAGCCAATACACAGAAGCCAATACACAGAAGCCAATACATGCACGCACATTATTAGTGCGCTTTAACATTTGTGCCGCATTTTTGTTAACCTTTCCTCTCTGATGTCTTACACACACAGCACACACACGGCACACACACGCGCAGCACACGCCCCTACACACCGCAGGCGGCCGTGAGCGTGTCCCAGGCGTAGTAGGGCTCGTGGGGGCGGTCGTACACCCATGTGACCACACGCGACCACACCGTGCCCGCCAACACTGAGTAGCGGTGGCGCGCCTGGCGGCCGAACCTGGCGGGAAGGGAGGGGTTGGGTTGGGTGGGAGGGTGTCAGAGTTGTGGTGTAAGGAGGTACCGGGCATGGCTAGTTACTTGAGTCGATGTGGGGCAGGGCGTAAGGCATCCAGCGGGGGGTGGGGAGGGTAGTGGCAATCGTTGGTAGCTCAAGTGCTCGTTGGATGCAGCGGCAGGGTGGGCAATCGAACTGCCCAGTCGTGGCAGCAAAGCGGGTGGGCCGGTGGCGGTGCTACACGTGATGCAGTGCTTTCATGGTCCCTGAACCCGCGCACCCACAGGCCCCACAGCCCCCTGCATCTGCACGACCGCCCTCCCCCCTGCCGCATTGCGCTACACAGCGATGGGCTTTGCGGGTGCCGGGCTGTGCGGGGCCGTGCGCAGTTGCATGATGCTCCTTGCTGGGGCCATCCCTGCTCGCAAACCAGCCGTCATAGCCCAGGCAGCCCGCACCGCACCGCACCGCGCCGCGCCGCGCCGCACCGTGCCGCACCGCACCGCGCCGCGCCGCGCCGCGCCGCACCGCACCGCACCGCACCGCACCGCACCGCACCGCACCGCACCGCACCGCACCGCACCGCACCGCACCGCACCGCACCGCACCGCACCGCACCTGTAGATGAGGTCGGGAGTGACGGGCACCGCATTGGTCGCGTCCAGCGGCACGACGATGAGCGGCACCTCGGCCCAGCCCCACACCTCGCCCACAGCCGCCGGGTCCCTGCCGGCGTGCAGGAAGGGGGGGCAGGGAGGAGGCGAGAGCGGATGGCGCTTGGCCGGGCGGGCGGATGGGCACGTGGGCAGGCGGGCACGTGGGCAGGCGGGGCGGTGTGGGGGCGGGGCGAGATTGCTTGGGTTCATAGAGCAAGGCACTCCTGAGTCGGTGGATAGGTGCAAGCGTCCCGATCCGTACGCGCACAGTCCGGCCCAGCTCCCGACCTCTGCCGTCCCAAATGCCTCCTGCCCTACCCCAGTTGCTCAACCACCCGCCCCCGCCCGCTTTCCCCTCCGCATTCCGCATACCGCCTGGCCCCTCCCGCACCAGCTCACCAGAACGCGTTCCACTCCGCGCTGCCGTCGTGGCCGGGGAAGTCCACGTTCCCGCCGACCCACATGGCGCCGCCCATCCACCACACCTCCCGGATGCGCGCCGCCGCCGCCCGCCCGTACTTCTTCAGTACGAACGCCACGTTGCTGAGCGGGCCGGTGGCCACAATCGTAATGCGCTCATCATCGTCATCACCATCGCCACGATCGCCATCGCGACCATCCTTATCATAGCCGCCAGCAGCAGAGCCGGCGTTTCCACGGTCGTTGTTTCGGGTGGTGGCATTGGATCCAGATGAGGTCCCTGAGTTGGCTCCAGATCCGGATCCGGATCCCAGCAGCAGCTGCGCCATCAGCTCCTCGCCGGGAGTGGACAGCCGCAGCGGCTCCAGGTCTTCCTGTTCGGGCCCGAGACCGCAGCCCATGCGAGGGGTTGTTACGGTTGATAATTGAGGTGGGGGTTGGGCTGTGCTGGGGTGAGGGTGGGTTGGGGGTGGGGCGGTGATGGGGAAGGCGCGGGCGCCGTGCTTCCCCCAGCCGTGCAGCCCTCACGTGTACGGTACTTCATCACACGCACACAAGAAGGCCGCCCTGCTCGTCCCTCCCTCCCTCCCTCTCGTCTGGCGCCTGATCCTCCCTCCCTCGCCCAGTCCCCCCACCCACCCCAAGGCCCCGCACCGCACCGCACCGCTCCCACCCCCACTCCCACCCCTAGCCCCACTCCCACTCCACTCCCAGGCACCGGCACCTGCGTCAGGTCGTTGATGAGCGGCATGACGTCCACGGACAGCACGCTGTTGCGCCAGGGGTCGGGGAAGGGGTTGACGGCGGGCAGGCTGGACACGGCCACTGGGATGGCGCCGTGCCCCAGCGTGTGCAGCAGCTTGAGGGTGGTGTTCCACGCCACGGCCGCCCGGCAGTCGGCGTCCAGAATGGTGATGCCCACCACGCGCACGGCCTCCGGCGACGCCAGCAGCAGCAGCAGCGTCACGTAGTCGTCTATGCCGCCTGTGTAGGTGGGCGGATGGGTGGGTGGGGGGCGGGTGTGGAGCAGGGGAGGTTGGCGGGGAGCAGGGGACCGGGCGGTTGGGGCCTTGGGGGTTGGGGGTGGCGGTAGGGGTAGTCCATCAGCCCACCCACGCTAGGAGGCCAAGGCGCCTGTTTTCGGGGGCCGGGCTAGGGGCCCGGGGGCGGAGGCTGGAACCCGGTGGTTGGGGGATCCAGTTCAGAGCAGTGATTGCGGGTGTGAGTGCAAATGCAAGATGCCGCAGCCCGTGGCAGAGGGCGGTGGCGCGGGGTTGGCGGGCTTGCGGGTGCCAGCCGTGCAGCGCACACCAGGCACTCGCTGCGCACTCCAGTCCCTCTCAGGGCCGGTAAGTTTGATGCTCCGTGAGCAGGTAAGCGGCCTGCTGCCAAGGTGCGAGGATCTCTAGGAGTGCGCCCCGGGTGCCGGTCAATCCGAGGGCGTCCCGTCTGCCCCGCCTTAAGGAATTCCGGCCTGCACGCACCATCGTGGTCGAAGATGACCTTTCGCGGCCTGCTAGCACTTGCGCTCGATATCGTCTGGCACAGCATCAAGCAGCTCAGGGCCAGGAAGCCCGGCGAGACTACGCGTCGCGACGACATGCGAAACATAGTAGCGGGAGCCAGCTCCGACACAGTCCCGTCTCGTTCCACTAGTTCCTTGAGTCGATCAGAGCGCTCTGTTGCGACCAATATCTGTTGGTGTAAAGCCTGTCACGCAGTCCAAACAACTTGTCTTTTGATGTCGAGCTCACGAGTGCCAGCGCTTCGGCTACATTGGTCACGTGTCGTTAGTTGCTATTGCTTGGCAGCGGGATGTGTCGATGACGGGATTCAGCGCCAAGTTGGGGGGTGGGCAGCTCCGGCGTGCATGACACAGGAGACAGGACATGGCGGGGACCGTGTGCGTGCGGAAGCATGGACGCAGGGGCACGCGGCTGCTGCGGTCCCCCCCCCCCGGCCCCCACAGCCCGTGCCACAGCCTTCTCATGTCCTCAGATTGAATCTCCCAACATGCCCCCTACATTCACATTGATACAAGTTCCGCAGTCCCCCCGGCAGAGTGCTAGCGGCCGAGACCCTAGGACGCCCTGAGCCACTCTAAGTTCACCATAGTCTTGCTGTTTCCAAACGTAACTCAATCACCAGAACATAGTAAGTCGCGAAGGATGTGTGAGGCGACGGGGTTTTGGAACTTTCCACGCGCCATGGCAGTTTCGACGAAGTCCATGCAGCGTGGTATCGTCGAAGCTGTGGTCCAGGCGATTTACTATCTTGTGTCTACTATTGAGTCTTTGCCAGTACTGTGCTGCACAAGCAGAAGCGCGCGCGCTACTAATTCAGACCGAGACTTCTTAACGCTGGCCTGTTTCAACTTTTGACAAGCACAAAACGCTTGAATTTAGATTACAATTCGTAACAAGAAAGCAATCCAAGTAAAGCCACAACTTTTGCCCAGGGTCAACTAAAAATGCCGGGCAAGGCGGAGAACGAAACGCTGGAGAAGAGCCTGAAGGAGCTGAACCTTACGACGGATGTAAGTACCCGCACAACCACGAGAGAGGATGGAGCATGGGACTTCCAGTCACTGCCCTTGGGCACGCCCGCGGCCCGCACACTCGGAGCCCACGTCGAGCCTCCTGCGCCGGCCCACGCCTGTCAGCGCTCGCTCGCGAAGCGCGTCTCTTTGCTGACTTCCGGACCCTTATGCAGGAAATGACCAAGTTCGAAAAGGCTTTTAAGGACCCGGAGTTCATCAAGCTGTTTGAGGAGTACGCCAAGGAGGTCTCGGACCCCAAGGTGTGTTTGTGTGTTAACCCTCATGCCACCTTGCAAAGTGCGGGCCCAGTCTCGCATTCCTTTCCTACACCTCCCACTGAATCCCTGGAATGCGCTGGCCAGCGCCAGCCCCGTAGCTGGTTGTTGGGAGGTCCGCACTCCGCACGAAAATCTTCAGGAATGACCGAATGAGCTGCCCCCTCATCCGACCCCACCCCACTCCACACACGCGCCGCACACACACGCCGCACGCGCCCAGTTACTAAGCCCACAACACCAACACCAAAACCACCCACACCGCCGTCAACACCCACGCAGGTCAAGGCGGAGACGGACGCCTACCTGCGCCAGATTGAGCAGCAGGGCCGCGCCGAGGACGTGTACGGCGCCGGCACGCAGCTCATCGTGCCCGACCCCGCCGGCGCGGTCGTCAAGACCAAGGTCTCCACCTCCGCGGCGGCGAAGCGGCTGCAGCAGGAGCAGCAGCAGCAGGAGGCCGCGGGCGCGGGGGCGGGGGCGGCGCCGGGGAAGCAGGGCGCGCTGCCGGCGGGGCAGAAGGTGTTTATCAACATCTGCACCTGCGACAAGGTGCGGGCGGGGCTGGGATGTGTGCGGGGGGAAGGCGGGTGGGGATAGGTCTTTCCCAACCCGAATGGCTGAGGGTCTGCGAGGGGGCGGGGCCGTGGGGTGAAGCGGAGTTTGGGTGCGTGCCGGGCAGGCAGCACGTATTGGCGTAATGGTCTTGGTCTGGTTCAGCTTGGGCTGGTAACCACGCCTCCCTGCCGCCTACCTCTCACTGCTACTGCCGCTGCCAATGCCACTGCTACTGCCGCGCACACGCACAGCTGGAGCGCTACAGCCTGACGGACGCCAAGGACCCGGCAACCGGGCGGCTGCGGCCCAAGCTGTCCATCCCGCTCAGCCTGGGGCCGGTGCGGCAGGGCACCGACAAGCAGGGTGCGCGCCAGGGGGGGGCGGGGCAGACAGAGGCGAAGGGAGGGCGCCAAGGGGACGGGAAGATAGGGAGGCGCATGCCGCCTGCGCACATAATGCAAGGGGGTGGAGGGAATGCAGGGTGGGGCAACAGGTGTCAACCATCGCCGGTGCGAGACTCCTAGAATCACGCGGTACTGGTCTGGGTGCGACACACGCCCGCACACCCGCAGGCGCCCCCGCCGCCGTGTACGACTTCGTGGTGCACCCGGACTCGTGGACCTTCGCGGCCGGCAACGCGGCGGGCTTGGCCACACTGGTGGACACGGTGGGGCGGAGGCGAGGGGAGGGGCGGGGGAGGGGAGGGATGGGGCGGGATGGGGGGCGAAAGGGCAGTAGGGGTGGGAGAGCTGGACGGGAGGGGGGCGGGATTGCGGCGTGTATGGCGGTAAGCGGTCAAGCCCGGGCGGTACAGGACAGGGCGGTGCAGGGCAGGGCAGGGCACACCTCGAGGTTACGCAGCCAGTCCTCGACGTCCTCATTGATGTCCTCCTCCTCACCTACTTCCTTACCGCCCTCCACCGCCTCCCCCGCCACACCGCCCTCCCCGCCCGCACCCCTCCAGGCCCTGGACCACGTGGAGCAGGTGGGGCGCTGCAAGCTGGTGCGCGCCTGGAAGCGGCTCAACTGCAGGTGCGGGGGCGGGCCCGGGTGCGGGTGTGCGGGGCGCGGGGGAGGGCTGGGCTGAGCTGTGGGGCTGTAGGGCGGTCCGGCGCTCACAGTGACGACACAGCTGCTGCAGGGGAAAGGAGGCGGCAGGGGGCACCGGCCACGAACGCTGGCCTTGCACACACACGTATATGACCTCACCCCCGCCGCACCGCGCCGCGCCGCCTGCTGCAGGTACAAGGGCACGGATGGCGCGACGGAGCCGCCCGTGCAGTGCATCCGCACCAGCGCCGCCGCCGCCGCGGGGGCGGCGGGCGAGGGCGCGGGCGGCCGCGTGCGGCCGCGGCCGGACGTGCCCGGCGTGCCGGACCTGCCGGGGGCGCAGACCGCGCCGCCGGCCGCGGCTGGGGCGGCCGCCACAGCTGCTGCTGTGGCGGCGGCAGCTGGGTCTGGGGGCGGCGCCAGCAGCCGGAGCATGTTCTCGTTTGACAAGTCGAAGAAGGCGGGAGGGGGGCCGGCGGCGGCGGCGGCGGCACCCAAACAGGAGGTCACGGTGGGTCCTGTGGCGCTACGCACGTGACGTGCGGGTGGGGGCACAGAATCCCTATCCTTTGGGGAGGCCTGTGCGAATCGAGCCGGGATGCGAATCAAGCTGGGGCTGGCTGCGTTGGCCGGGGAGTGTGCAGTGTACACCGCCCATGTAGCCACTAAGGACGCCGCAAACGCGGTTCTTCAACACATGCACACACACGCACGTGCACCCCAATCCCACAGGACCCGGCGCGGCCCGGCTACGCGCACCCCGACGGCGCGGTGACGCCCGAGTGGGGCCTGGTGCACAGCGGGGAGGCGGACCTGGGCGAGACCTGGGGCGACGCCGGCAAGGGGCTGGCGGCGGGCGGCCGCGTGCCCAAGGTGCGCACGGCGGGGCGGGGCGGGGCGGGGCGGGGCGGCATGCGGGGACCGGGGGTTGGGGGTTGTGAATACCATCCCAGGCATGCGTGTGGGGTGGGGGTTGGGGGGCCTGGAGGCAGGCGGCGAGGGTTGCCCTCCCCTCCCTTGTTCCCCTTATGATCGGCTGCAACAACATCGGCTGCAACAACATCAACACACTTTCATTTGTCATTGCCCCCCGCAGGAGCTGGTGGTGCGTGTGACGCTGCCCGACATCACCTCCGCCGCCGCCGTGGACCTGGACGTGGGGCTGCGCTGCCTGGCGCTCACGGTGCCGGGCCGGTGAGCAGGAGGGGCAGGAGCAGCGCGGGGGGCTGCAGCAGGAGCGCGGGGGCAGGGGGCGGTGGAGGAGCGGGGGGGAGGGGATGGATTGGGCGGCAGCGGGTCCAGGGCTCCGTGCCGTGGCTGTGCCTCCAGCAGTCAGCCGCCCTTCCAACGCCGGGTGCTCACGCCCTGGTTGTAACCGTGACCAACATCCGTAATCCCCACCAACGTAACCGCCGCAGGTACCGCCTCTCCGTACCGCTGCCGTACGGCGTGGACGACGCCAAGGGCCGCGCCAAGTTCGACAAGGCGCGGAAGGTGCTGGAGGTCACACTTCCAGTGGTGCCGCCGCCCGCGCCGCCGCCGGGCGCGGCGGCCGCGACGGCAAGGGCGGGGCCAGCCCTGGTGCAGGAGCTGGGCGGGATGGAGGCGGACGCGGAGGAGGCGGAGTCGGGCGGGAGTGCCAACGGTGTGGCGGAGGTGGCGGACGTGGTGGCTCGGGACCAGGAGGCGGCGCTGGTGCGGGCGGAGGTGGGGGTGAAGCCCGCGCCGGCCGCCGCAGCCTCCACCGCCGCCGCCGCCTCGGCGCCGGCTGCCTCGGAGGATGCGGTGTCAGCGGCTGGGTCCGCCGCCGCCGCCTCGGATGCCGCCTCGTCCCAGTCGGGGGTAGCGGGCGGCCGGGCGCACGAGTCGCAGCAGGAAGAGCAGCAGCAGCAGGAGGAGGCGGATGGGCTCACGGAGAATGAGCGCAGGTGGCGGCAGCTGCACGCCAAGCAGCACGCGGAGGAGGAGGCGGCCGCCGCAGCCGCAGCCGCGACGGCACAGGTGGATGCGGCCGCCGACGCCGCATCCACGTCTCGGGGGGCGCAGCCGGCGGAGCCGGGGGCAGCAGCCCAGGGCGAGGCGGCGGCGGCGGCGGCGGCGCCGCCGCCGCCGGCACCCGCGCCGGCGCCGACGGCGCTGCTGCGGCCGCGGCTGAACCGCGAGCTGGCCATGGAGCTGGACTGATGCGTGAGTGTGAGGAGTGTGAGGGGTGTGATTGTGTGAGCAGGCGTGTGATTGGGTGAGCAGGCGTGTGGCGTGTGAGGCCTCGGGGAGATTGCCGGAGGAGGTGGAGGTGGAGGTGATGAAGCCCAAACCCTGGGTGCGCTGCACTGCACTGCGACCCAGAGGAGGAGGGGGCTGGTGGAGGTGCTCGATTTGAGGACGGGGCAGGGGCTGGGCGCTGGAAGAGGCGCTGTTGGGCGCGGGGCGGGCAGGGCGGTCCGGCACGGATGCCGCGTGTAAATTGCGTCCCGATTGATGATGCGTCCCGACTGAAACGCCGCCCAAGTGGATGACAGCACACAGCAACACAACTCAGCAAAACAACTCGCAACAAAACAACACACAAAATCATCAGCATAATGCAGGGCGAGGACGACCCCGGCTATTTCTTCGCGACGACGGGGCCCGAGGGCCTGGAGCCGCACGACGCCTGGAATGAGGGCGGCTATAAGGCGGTGGAGGCGGTCGGTCGCGAGCAGTCAGCGCCGGGTGACGCGGCGGCGGGGCTGGCGGGCCCGCGAGCCGCGCTCGGCACCCCCGGTCCCGCCGCTGCGGCGGCCGCGGCGGGCTGGCGCGGGGCCGGCGAGGGAGAGGAGGTCATGCTGGGAGGAGCGGCAGGCGCAGGAGAGGGCGCGGCGCGGCTGCGGCAGGCTCGGGGGATGAAAGAGGCGGTGGGAGCGGACGGCGGCGCGGGCGCGTTCGTCCCCTGGCGCAGCCGGTGAGCCCCGGTTTGGGCGAGAGGGCGAGGCCGCGGGGCGTGCTAACTCGCGTCGTGAAGATAGGCGCGGGTGAAACGATCAGGGCGGGCGGGCGCTGGCATGCAGGCAGCGGCCCGGCCCCACATCGACCCACGGGCCACGCGCAGGGACCGCGTGTGTCGCACATGGCTGCGATGATGGTCGTGTGCTTACATTGCCTTGGGCCTCCGGCCAGCTCACCCACCCATCCCATCTCGCCCCTGTCCCTTTGCTCACGGCAGCTCCCACGACGACGCCCGCCGCAACGTGCCAACCGCCGCCACAGCCGCCTCCGGCCGCGTCCTGCCGTACTACGGTGGCAGCGACGTACTGCCTCGAGACCAACAGCCGCCGTACGGTCTCGCTGAGGAGCGTGGTGGCGGCGACACCGGCGGCAGTAGCAGCGGCGGCGGTGGCAGCAGCAGCGTGTTTGGTGTGGCGGCGGCGCAGGCGGCGCAGGCGGCGCAGGCGGCGGCCGCAGGCCGCAGCATTGGCGGAGGTCCAGAGGGCGGTGGAGGTGGAGGCGGAGGTGGAGGCGGCGGAGGGGTGGCTGTGCCAGCCACACGGTCATGGCCGGCGCATGGGGAATGGCCGGATGCTGGGTTCGTGTCCGGCGGGCGGCACGTGCTGTACTGGTGGGTCCCGCTTAGCTACAACTGGGGCGGGAGGGAGGTGGTTCGATTCGGGGGGATCCGGGGCCAGCAACGAATGTGTATTGGGGCACGTGCGGCACCGCCAGAGTCCACTGCTTCACTCTTATCCACGCTTGGCCATGTTGCATGGATGCTGGCGCCCAACCGCAACACACTCTCCGCCACCGTCGATAGCCATCATTTCCCCTGTTTGGTCTCTGACGTTCACACCCCTCCCCCACCGCTCCTCCGCCTGCTCGCCACTCGCCGCACGGCCGCGTGTCGCCACAGCGGCGCCGACATCCCCCTGGACGACCTGACCCATGGCCACTGGCACCACTCACCGCGGCGGGCGGGAGGTGCGTTGGCCGTTGGCGCTTGGCCGTTGGCGGCGACACCAGCACTGCTGGGCTGAGCCTGCCTTGGGGCCGGTCGCTGCCCCGCCCATGCACTTGAGTTGCTGCGTTGTGCTCCTGAGCCAGGGCTAGGTCGGGAGCCTGGCAAATACTCGAGCGCTCATTGTCCTTGTCCTTGTCCTGTTGCTATGTGCAGTGAGTTCGCTGCAGGCCGCCGCATGTGGCGGTGCAGGCGCCGGCGGGGCCGCAGGCGTCGCGGGCGCTGCCACATCCACCACCGGCCGTGGCGGCGGCGGCGGCGGTGTGCTCGAGGACGACGTCACTGAGGTGGGCGCCCGGAAGTACGGGTCTGGTCTGCAGTGTGTGTTGGGTTGCCGGGTGCCTCCCACATTCTCTGGCACACATACACACACACGCACATTGGCGGGTTTGGTCCGTCTTTGTTTTGTTGTTTAACACACGCACAGTCTCTTGCCGTGGTCTCTTGCTTGCTTGTTGTTTTCCCTTGTGCTCTCTAACTTACACACGCACGCAACGGATCTCATCTTTCCCCCGCACCCCCGCCGCCCCAACAGGTGCAGACGGACACGCCCGGCGGCCACCACGTGGCGGCCCGGGTGCTGCACCCCGCCGACTCCGACGACCCGCAGGTGCGTGCTGTGTACTGCAGTGTTCGCTTGGAGCTGTGCGACGGCGGCTGGCTGTCCGGACTGGCGTGCTGTGTGCTGGCGCGCTCTTGATGTGCTGTTGGTGTGCGCGGCGCCTTGGCGCTCTGTGCGGCATCGCAACTGACATCAGCTCCGCACCGCCCCCCCCCCCCCAAAAAAACACCTTCAACCCTCCCACCTTGCCATGCGCGTGCAGGAGTTCGTGGTCACGGCCATGGCCGTGTCTCCGCGTGGCAAGTAGCTCGTGTGTGCGTGGACTGTGGAGGGGGGTCGATGTGGTTTAGGGCTGCCCTGGTGGGAAGGAAACGCGGCGAGGGGGCGCCGAAGACGCCACACGGAGCCAGGCATTGGCGCACCGTGTATAACACAGTGCGGATTAGGAAGACGAGGGGCATTGCTGGAACCGGCAGGCTTTGCACACTTCAATTCCCTTAACAGACGAAACTATAGGGCAGGGCCCGCCCATTGTCGCACGTGTGCCGAGAGTTCGCGCCTGGATTGATTGGCCCTGGGTTCGTTGTGTGGCGCTGCACCCGGGCGTGTTGCGCCAGCAATACATTCGTGTGCCGGGTGTGCATCCGTCCTTGGGCACCTCGTGGTGCCCATATGGCCTGGCACAGTGGCACTGGCTGTAACCCCTTGACCCAGCCCCTGTCGGCCGGTCTATCTGGATTCTCGAAAATTGTGAGGTGCGCACCGTACGCGAGCGTGCCGTAAGCCCGGTGTTCGATCGGGAGCGGTTACAATCCGATCCGGCCCCCGTCAAGAGAGTCGTGCACATGTGTACATGTGGGCCGTGTTGGCACCCGGACGAGACAGCCACGCAGCACGTCAGACCCCACGCCGCAGGACCCGACATACCGTACCCGGAACACTGTGCGCAGTCCCCTGCGCGCACGCGCGCACACCTCGCCTGCAGAGCCCCGAACCGCCCTCGCAGCATACGCCTCCACTCACAAAGGACACGCCACGCCGCCCTTCAACACTACCTACGATATCTACCGACTGCATCCGCCCAGGGGAAACCCTGCGTAAGCCCACCGCAGCGCGGTGTTGCTACCCAATCACACACGCGCAATGCAGCCATGCCTGCCCGGCGCAGGCCGAGTCGGGTCACACAACACACGTAGCACCCCCGCTCACTCGCAATGTTCTTGCCTGTGTTATCCTACTGGGACAGCCCCCTTGGGATGGTATTCACAACCCCCCCTTCACCAATCTAGTGTTAGGAACAACCTACCCCAACCCCCCTACACACACATGCGCCCGGCTACGCGCAAAGCACGGCAGAACCGCTGTGACCGATTGAGTGTTCCTCAAACTCGTGGCCCATCCCCCAAACTCCAACCGCCGCGCCCCCACGATCTTGTGTGTGACCACGTGTACGGTTACCGTGTTCGGGATACTACCGTAAGGTTCACGCTGATGCCAAGGTGCCGGTGTGGCGGTTGGCATCGTACCAATATATGTTAGACCCGTGTAGCAACTAGACTACGTCAACCACGCGGCGATCCGCCACGGCCTCTGGTTCAGGGCGCCGGTCCCTCGACTGACTATAAACACCTGACTACGTCACTGCGATATGTCACGCGCACACGCTGTGAGTTCTACTTTTGATTGAATGCACCAACCTTCGCCACGGCCAAAGCAAATCACATTGGAGTCCGGTCAAGGTTGGGCATGCTCCTCGGCAGCACACGGGCGGCACCCGTGCGCATTGACTTGCTCGACACGCAGGTGGGCAACGGAAGACTCTACTGAACGGATTCTGAACGCCCACGATCGTAACGCTACAACTCGGGTACCCCTGCTCACATCACCCTGGCACACAACAATGCAACGTCTGCAACTTTTCTCACACATCTCAATCAACCCGCGATAGGATTGCAAACCCGCAGCCCTTCCTTCCAAAGAATGCCTTTGATGTGTACGATTCAACACACAAACACGACTGCAATAACTGCCACCTGCGAACGATTTGACGAGCAAGGAATGCGTATGCTCTGGAGACTAAACGTGGATTTTTGTGCAGAAAATGATGCGGGCGAATGGAAGTGGCGTCGCGCTCACCCGCCTCCAGCCCCTACCTGCTGCCATACGCAGCGTCAGCAGCGCTGCCCCAGCCCTCAGCCTCGACCGCCGCAGCCGCTGCGGCGGCGGCCGAGACCAATGCCGCAAACGCCGAACCGCCCGCAGCACGCGTCCCCGGGCATGCAGCGGGCAAGCCAGCTGCGCGCGCCACGGGTGCTACAGCCGCCACCGACTCGGCGGCAGCTGTAGCGCTGGCGGGCCCGGCACCGGCAGCACCCGCAGCAGCTGCCGTGGCGGCGGGCGAAGGGCCATAACTGCGCTGAGGCATCGGCAGGCGGGCCGTGGACGACAGCGGCGGTAGCTGTAGCGGCGGCAGCGGCGCCGCCGAAGAAAGCAGGTGCGCCGGAGCCACAGCCGGAGCCACAGCCGGAGCCGCAGCTGCAGCCGGCGTTTGAGCAGGCGCCGCAGCCGGCATCGGCTGCGGGAGCGGCAGCGGGCAAGACGCTGCTGTCGGCAGTTGTCCGCGCTGCTGCTGCTGCTGCTGCTGCCGGCCGCCAGATGCCGTGCCCACGGCCGGCGGCGGCCATGACGCCGAGCTCTGCAGCAGCTGGTGGGGGTTGTTGTGGCGGTGCTGCTGCTGCAGGTGGCCGCCAGCGGCTACGGCTGCGGCGGCGGGCATGGTGGCGGCGGCGCTGGCTTGGGAGGCCGCCTGCCCTGCAGCCGAGGCCGAGCCATCTGCGGTCACTGCAGTCGTGCCCGTGCCGGTGCCTGCGGCGGCGGCGGCGGCGGCTATACCTGCAGGCGGCTGCCGTTCGGGCGCCGTGCTGGCGTGCGGCTGCGGCTGCCGGCGCTGCTTCAAGGCTGCGGCGGCTGCGGCAATGGCAGCGGCCGCGGCGGCAGCCACAGCGGGGAAGCTTGCTGCCGCTGTCGCTGTTGCTGTGGCGGCGGCTGGCGGCTGCGGCGCTGCTGCCCGCAGCTGCAGCGCAGAGGCCGGCGCCTGACTCAGTGGCGCGGGCGCCACGGCGGCTGGCGGCGGCGCCGCCGGCAGTGGGCTCAACAGCAGGGCTTGGCCGGGGGCGGCGTGCACATCCAACTTCAGCCGCAGCGGCTGCGTCGGGAGCGGCACTGCGGTGGTGGTGGTGGCGGTGGCGGTGCCCCGCGGGCTTCCCAGCCGAGCCCCCGCCGCCGCTGCTGCGCCGGCGGCGGCCGTCGCAGCCGCAGAGGGCAGGGATGCAGTCGGTCTGCAGGCTGCAGGCCCACTCGCGCTTGCGCTTGCGGGTAGCGACGGGCTCGTCGTCGCAGGCAGAGGTGGCGGCGGCGCAACCGCCAGCGCTGCGCCCACCGGGCCCACAGCCACAGCCGCATGCGCCTCGGCCTTGGCAGCCACACAGGCTGCGCAGGGGCAGGCGGAGACGGGGCTGGCCAGTGCCAGTGCCGTCGCCCAGAGCGCGGGGGTGGTGGGAGTGGAGGTGGGAGTGGGCGAGAGTGTGGAGTACGCTGGCGCCAAAGGCGGCGAGACCGCGGCGCCGGCGGACAGGACGGATGCGGGCGAGGCCGACGCCGAGGGCGCAGCGCCGCCGGCACTGCGCACCCGTCGCTGCTGCTGCCAGTACTGCTGCGCAAACGCCACGGACTGCGCTGACGGCTGCTGCTGCTGGGACTGGGACTGGGGCTGCTGGTAGGCCTGCGGCGGGCTCGCGCCAGCGCCGGCGCCGGGGGCTGCGGGCGGGCCTGGCGGGGCGAAGGTGAAGCGGTGGAGGCCTGGGCCGATGGGGCCGATCGCGCAGCCGGGCGGCGGCTGCGACTGCGGGTGGCAATATGGATACTGGTGCTGGTGCTGGTGCTGGTACTGAGGCGCGTGCAGCGCGTGCGGCAGCATGCCAAGTTGAGGCGGCTGTGGGGCGGCCCAAGCCTGCGGCGGCTGCGCCGCCTGCGGAGGCGGAACGGGCGGGCGCAGGGCGGGCGCGGCCAGGGACGGTCCGCGGCAGGTGCTGCAGGCGCAGCCGAGGGCGGCGCTGGGCGGCGGCGCTCCCTGGGCTGGCGGGGGTGCCGGATTGTGCTTCTGCTGCTGCGGTCCCGCATGATGGTACTGATGCTGCTGGTAATAGTGGTTTGAGTAGTGGTGCGGCGCCGGTGGGTAAGGGGGCGTGGTGGGAGACGCCAGGCCCTGCGCCACCGCGGCCGCAGCCAGCGCGGCATGGGCCGTGGGGTAGGTGTGCACCTGCGGCGTGTAGGTGCGCGTTGGGCCAACCAGCAACGGCGCCTGGCGAAGTCCTTGCTGCTGCGCCGGTGCCAGTGCCGGCGGCGGGGCCGGTACGCCGTAAGAAGGCACCGGCACCGGTGGCCGCAGCTGATAGCTGCCCTCGCCGTGGCCGTGGCTGCCGGCGGCGGCGGGGGCGGAAGCGCAGCTGCGCAGCAGCGGCGGCTCTGACGCCGTCAGAGCACCTGCCGCCGCTGCGGCCGCGCCTGCTGGCAGCGCCGGCAATGCGACCTGGCTGCGAGGCAGGGAGGCCTGCAGCGGCAGCAGCAGCACTGGCGGCTGCGGCGGTTCCGCGCCGTCCCCCGAGCCGCCGCCGCCACGCACGGCGAAGGGCATCGGCCATAGGGACTGCGGCAGCGGAAGTGCCAGGCCGGGCCCAGCCAGGGCCGTGGCCGTGCCCGGCCCACACCACCCGCCCTCGTTGGCTTTGCCGGGCTCACGTGCCTCCGCCTCCACCTGGCCCCGAGCAGCGCGCACGCACGGCCGCTTGGCCGCCGGGCCGGGCGGCAGCCCCGCTTCCTCCACCCCGCTGATGGCCTGTTGATGCTCCCGCTCGCGCCTCGACGCGGTGGGCTGCGGCCGGGCCCAGGCTTGGGGCTGGGCCTGGGACTGGCGTGGCGGCTGGTGTGGCGGCTGTGCCTGACAGGCAGACGTCATCTCCACATCCATTCCCGCACCCGAGCCCGCGCCGCCTGCGCCCGGGGTTGCCCTCAGCGCCGGCGGCGTCAGCTGCGGCGTCGAAGACCGCTGCAGCGGCTGCAGCAGCAGTACCGGTCCCAGGCTCACCGACGTCGCGGCGCCTGCATCCTCCGGGTGCTCACGTTTAATGAGGCCCGCCGGCTGCGACTGCGGTGCCGTTGACGGCCTTGGCGGCTCGCCCTCGCCCTCCAGCTCGTCAGCCCCTGGTGGGTGCGGCGCCGCGCGCCGGGGGCTCACGGCGCCATCGTCGGGCGTCGCGGCGCCGGCAGCTGCGCCGCCGGTTCCAATGCCGCCGCACCAGGAGCAGGAGCCAGCACGATGGACCGCTGCCGCGCCACGGCCAGCCGGCGTTGGCACACCGCCTGCAGCCGCTGCCGCGCCGCTGCTGCTGCTGCCGCCGCGGAGCGCGTCTCCCTCGCAGCAGCTGCTGCTGTAGCCGCAGCCCTCACGGCTGCTGTCGTGCGTCGCAGCCGCGTGCTGCCAGCCGCTGGCGCCGCCAGGGCCGCCGGGACCCTCCCGCGCCTGGAGGTGGAGCCCCGCCTGCGCTGTTGGCGCCTTCGCGCTGGCAGCAGCAGCAGCAACCACAGCAGCCGCAGGGTGAGACTGTGGAGTTGGCGGCGCTGCGGCCGCCGCTTCTACTTTCGCAACCGGGGCCTCTCGGCTGCTGCTGCTCCCGCCGCCGCAGCGGCACGGCCCACGCGGCGCCGCCATCTCCACCACCTCCCCAGACGGCGCCGCGCGCGCCAGCGAACCCACTGCCGCACTGGTGGCGGCGGCGGCTGCGATGCCCCCGGTGTCGCCAGCAGTGATGGTGGAGCGGGCTAAGCCCGCCGCCACAGCCGCGCCGCTGCAGCTGCCGTCAGCGGCAACTGTGGGGCGCAACAGGTGCCGTGTCGAAGGCGGCGATTGGTGGCTGCTGGTGGCGGCGCAGCCGAGCTCGCGTGACCCCGGCGCTGACGGCGCTGACGGCAGCGAGGACGACGTCGCTATGGCGGCAGTGGCAGCAGCAGGCGCAGCTGTAGCCGCGGCATCGGCCCAACCGGCACCGGCGGCTGTGGCTGTAGCGCCGCTTGCGCACCCGCCTGCCACCGCTGTTGCGGCTATAGCCGCCGCGGCGGCGTTTCCTGCGCCGGCCGCAGTAGCAGTGGCAGCGGCGGCAGTAGCATCGGCAGCCCCGCCGCACACGGCGCCGCTGGAGGAGCTGCTCTCCTCGTCGGTGTCGTACCCTGCGCGGCGGCGCGGCGCAGCTGACGGCGTCAGTAAATGTTGGGATTGTACTCACCAAGCAGCGCGACATTGACATAGCAAAGAGTGCATCTTCACGCCCGTTTCCAACCAAGCAGACAAGGGCTGGGCTAAATGGAAACCCGCGTTTGAGCGCGGCGGCACTGACCTGCTGCTAGGGCCGCGTCCTCTGGGTGCCGGCCCCAGAACACCGGCTCATGGGCCGCCCTGGCGCTGCCGAGCAGCGGCAGGGGCAGCGGCAGCGGCAGCTGCAGGGGCCTGGGCTGTGGAAGCGGGCTGGCACTCCGCGGCTCACGCGGACACCCCGCAGGCTCCCAGCTACCACCAGCATGCTCGAAGCCCCAGGCATCGACTCCCTCTGTGCGCCCAGTTTCGCCCGCTCCGCGCATTTTCGACAGAGTCTCGGAATCGCGGGATGGTTCCAAAGCGCGTGCTGCGCGAGCCCAGACGGCCATCGACGGCTCCGACATGGCGGGTGCCGACATCGTCGACATGCCGCTGGCTGTGACGGTGCGGCTGTGGCATCCGGAGCTTGGCAGCGGCTCCGGAGTCATGGCAGGGTCGGTACCTGTAAGTGCAAGGGATGTAGGTAAGGCCGGCTTGTTTGCAGTGCCGCGCATGCTGGGACTGGGGCGAGGACTCTGCGCTGAAACACTACCGCATCGAGGGAGCTGCACAGTTCACGCACGACCCCCGAGCCGTCGAGAAGACGACCCAACAGTGTCGTTTCTAGAGCTGATTACACGGTGGTTAATCATATTGTTTGCGCACAACGGCCGCTTGCGTCGCTTGCGTGGTGATAGCATGCGGACGTCAAGTAGGGCTCTGCCACTTAACCTGTCCCCGGCCGCTTACCAGCATCCATCCATCAATTTCAACTCTGCAGAGAGTCCTATTTGGCCATTCGTGGGCGAAGAACGCGGGCAGCGGCGAACCAGCCTGAACGTTGCAACCCGACACTTGTCCGAGTCCCAGATAAGATGAATCTCTTGATAAACGAGTCTTGGGGCAACAAATTATTTTGGGCGCAGTGCCTGTTGGCCGCGTCGCTTTCGTTAACAAGCAAGCGGTTTCAGTATGCTTTTGTTCAATTATGCGGGTCACAGGCTTTAGTACATATACGATTATAAGTGTATTAGAGTAACAAAGCGAAACGAAGAGACTATAGAGGGGCCAATTGGCTCCCCTCGATCCGGGTGTCGGCGACCCATGAAATTTTACAATTTGTAGCGCAATCTCTTACTAGAGAACAACACACATCTGTTCTGATTTGTCCCCGTACGCAACCAGCTAGCCGGGGGCCCGAACTGCCGGCGGTGCAACACCCACGCCCTTGCGAACACGACAGCCCGCGACCTGCCGCTCCCTTGCATTGCTCCCGCGGCCTCCTCACTAGGTGGGAGTCATCACCTCCAGCCACCACCACCAGCCCGGCATAGTGAGTTAAACGTCAGCCAACGTACAGCTTCGAAGGGGAAATCCCGTTTCCAAGTCGCATTAGTCATACAGCGCCCTTGCGTGCCGGCACCGGTTTCCACCGGGCACACGCAGCCCACGCCCGCACATCCTGTCGCACGATCCTGCCTCAAAACGCCTTGTTCACCACATCTTCCTGCAAAGTGCAGCCCCTGCCTGCATCCCACCTTTGCGCTGGCAAGGAATCGTCCTACAGGCACCACCAGATCTGCCCACCCCCACTGTGATATTGCATGCTGGGGCTCAGACGCGAACCAGTTTCCAGCCCGCACGCGCACCCTGCCAGCACGCGGCTCTCCCGGCACGTAGGCATCTCCCCTATCTTTCTTCAACAACTTGCTGTGCCGCGATTCCACGCCCGCCCCTCGCCGCGGGTCGCACGCAACCTCACAACCGCGACCGTAGCTGGGATCGGGGCTGCGCCTGATATTGGAGCTCCGCCGCCACGGCCGCCGCCGAGTCCGCGCCGCGACCACTGCCACCGCCACCCACGGGTGCACCAGCGGGCGCTCCTCCTCCTGCTCCTCTTGTTTCTCCTGCTCCGCTTGCTCTTGCCACAGCTGCAGGGGGCCCAGAGCGCGCTGGCCCTGTCTCCGGCCCACCGCCGCCTCCACCCGCTGCAGCAGCAGTCCCTGCCAGGCCTCCACCTCCGGATGCAGCGCCGCCACCCGCTCCGGACCTCGCCGCGGCGGCCGGGCTGGCGGCACCCGCACCCGGACCGGGGTGGGGGTGGTGTCCGGGGCCGGCGCCGGGCTGGTTGTGTATGTGCGCCGCCTTGGCGCCGCGGCTGCCCTCGCCCAGCAGCGCCGCCTGCCGCCGCTTGATCTTGTTGAACTCCCGCGTCAGGCTGTCGGCCAGGTGGTCGGGGTACTGCCGGTGGGGGTGGAGGATGGGG
The DNA here is from genome assembly GCA_016834605.1 of Chlamydomonas incerta. Classification (NCBI taxonomy): domain Eukaryota; kingdom Viridiplantae; phylum Chlorophyta; class Chlorophyceae; order Chlamydomonadales; family Chlamydomonadaceae; genus Chlamydomonas; species Chlamydomonas incerta. Next base: position 1,193,697 of record JAEHOC010000024.1, read on the forward strand.
GTTGTGAATATCATCCCAAGCTAAACCAAACCAAACCAATGGGGGATGGGGCGTGGGGCAGGCGCAAGGGGATTCAAGGTGGACTGGTGCAGGGACGTAGGGTATTCGTGCTCTTCGGGCCTCACGGCCCACATAGTCCTGATGCTCACCCAGCCGGCCTCTCAAAACCCCTTTCCTGTTCACCCCATGTCAACGCACGCCAACCCGGCACGGCACGGCCTTGCCCCGCCCCGCCCCCCGGCCCCGGCCCGAGGCCCACCTTGATGACGCTGTACGCCGCGAAGTCGCCGTTCTTCCAGCTGCGTGTCCGTGTCCGTGCGAGCGTGAACAGTGTGATCGAAACACAGAGACAAGTCATGGGAAAACAGCATCAACCTAAACAGCAGAAGCAAACGGCACGCCAGCCACCGACACGGTCTCGCTGTGCACGGCTGTACGGCTGCACGGCTGCCGATCAAAGCCTGAGCCCCTGCCCCTGCCCCTGCCCCAGCCCCAGCCCCAGCCCCAGCCGCAGCCGCAGCCGCAGCCCCTGCCCCCCCGCCCCCACCTCTGCAGTATGACCCGGTACGCGGAGGTTGCCGCCACCAGCTGCAGCAGCGCCGGCTCCAGGCCCGGGGCGTCCAGCAGGTCAATGTGCTCCGTCACCACCTGGCGGGTTTGGGTAGGGTGGCTGGTTGGTTGGTGGGTCGAACTTGGCACCCTGCTCACTGCCGTGCTCCACCATATTCTGAATTCACTGCAGCGCCCCCCCCCTCCCGCCCGCACCTTGGCCGCGCGCTCGTTGAGCGGCTGCAGCACCTCCGCCATCCACACGCGGTAGGCGCGCGCCTCGGGGCCGTCGGGCGCCGCGAACACCGCGCCCTGGAAGGCCTCCTGTCGGGGGGGGGGGCGTGTGTGTATGGGGCGGGGCGTGTGGGGCGGAGGAGCGGGGGGCAGGGGCCAGATGAAGGGGGACTGCGCGGCGGAATGGGGCGCGAGGGTGGGGTGCTTGCTAGCTGGTCCTATGCACAGCACCCACTACACGCCAGGGGCCCCGCCCAACCGCACCCCACGAGTTAATCGAGTTGGCGTTTGGATTGAGCTGGGCAGGGCTGGTTCCTCGGTCGATTGCTTTGGGTTCCTGCCTCCACACACCCCTACTACACACTCCCAGTGCATCTGTCTCTTCTGCACTCTATTGGGTCTTGGTTGGCAACCCGCACCCGCATCCGCACCCGCACCCCCAACCCCACACCACACACACGCACACCGTTCATACGGACGGCTTGTTTCTTAACCTCGCGCGACGCACCTTGGTTCCGTCGGGGCTGTGCTGCCGCACCATGGCCCGGAACGCGGAGCGGGAGGCGGTGATGGTCGCCAACAACGGGCCGTAGAAGTTCTTCAGCTGTGAAGTAAGGAGAAGGCGAGCGACGTGGACATGCACGACAGGAATCAAGCGATTGCCACGAGCGAATGCCGCACGAGCAGTGCCGGACACGATGCGTGCAAGCGCGGTTAAGCTTGGGTACACCGCTTCATCAGCCCCGGTTCCTGAGCAGCGTTCACGAGCTAGATTCGCCGTCCCTGCTTGCAGCCCATCCCTCAGACCACCTGCCATCCCGAAACCCTGCCCTATCCCGCGTTACCCAAAGCCTTCTGCCCATGGACGGTTCCCGCGCCCTGTCCCGCACACACGCACGCACAGTTGCGTGTCCTCGATCTCGTGTTTCCTAACACACACGCACGATTCTTTGTTACCCCAATCTCGTGTTTTCGAACACGAACGCACACACGCACACGCGCGCACCTGCTTGTTGACGCGCTCGATGCGAGCCTTGCGCTCTTCTATGGACTTCGCGTTGAAGTAGGCGAACAGGTAGCCGGCGGCCAGAGCCCAGAAGCCGCCGCCGCCCAGCCGCGGCAGCCCGCCGCCCAGGCCGCCGCCGCCGCCACCGCCGCTGCTGCTGCTGGAGGAGCCGCCCCGGCCCGACATGGCGATACCGATATGTGCTGACTCGCGCCGCTGCGGCGGCCGCTGGCGGGAGGCCGGCGCGGCGACTGGGAGAGCAGCGCAGCTGCGTCACGGAGGCCCGTGCTGCCGGCGGCCTGGCAACCCCAGCGAGGCGCGCCGCCTCCCCTCGCGGCCTGAGGTCGTGACAGCCGCCGGCCGTGACCCTGGCCCCCAGACTCCGGAGCCCTGCCGCCTTGGGTGGCTCTTACGCACGCAGCGGGCGAGATGCCTCACGGTACGCACCGAAGTCACTGCAGGTGCCCCAGGTGCCTGCGCGGAGGCAGTCGAATACCAAGTTATAACGCAGAGTGCAGCTGTGGCGCCGAAGGAGGCATCCGGCGAGCGCGTGTCATCACCACCGCTTGCGAGACGGTTTGTTTCCCGACATGCGTGGCATTTCAAGCTCTGGCCAGTCTGCTGCATCCGCTTACGCCCCACGCGACGCACTCACCTTCAAAGCGACCTACAAATACTTATTGAGCGTCCCTCTCCTCGCTGCGGCATGCGCTCCATCGGCACTAGGCCTTCCAGAAGACCTTATTGAATTGCTTCACAGGCAAAACTAACTTGCACATATACTGCACTGTATCTGAACAGAGAAGTCTAGGGACAAAGCTCCGCGCGTGCTCTTTGACTTCAGCTTTTGGCCATTCCGTGCCATGCTCTCCACCTAACAGCAATTTTGCTTCGAATTTAGTGCTTGGTAGCAACTGCAGCAGCCATGGCGTCCGGGGCTGCTGCGCCAGCGGACGCCCTGTCAGAAGCCAACTTGCTCGCGCTGACCGGCGACGACACGCTGGAAGAAATACGCGAACTAACGCTGCGGAACCACAAGCTGCAGAGCTTTGATGGTCCCGACACGGCTAGGCTCATCAACTTGCAAGTAATGTCCCTATCGCACAACATGCTCAGCTCCCTCACGGGCTTTCAGCACCTGAAGAGCCTGGTCAGCCTCAACCTGAACTTCAACGCGCTCACCAGCCTGGACGGGATCAGCAGCTGCACGGCTCTGCAGCACCTGTTCGTGGCGAACAACCGCATCCGGGACGTGGGCCCGCTGGTGTCGTGCGAGCACCTGCAGACGTTGCACCTCTTCCGCAACAACATCGGCAACCTGGACCTCACGATGGGCGTGCTGGTGAACCTGCCGAAGCTTAAGGAGCTGGAGCTGGCGGGCAACCCCTGCTCGATGGCGCCAGAGTACAAAAACCGTGTCGTGCTGCAGCTTGACCTCGAGAGCCTCGATGGCGACCAGATCAACCAGTTAGACTATGACCTGGCCAACGAGTTCTTTGCCGCAAATGGCGGCATGCCAGCTGGGGTTGGGCCGCGCGTGGACATCCTCACGTTGGAGGATGTGGACGCGGCGGGCGCCGGCGGCGGCGCTGGGGCCGCCCGGACCAGCGGCGGCGGCACCGGTGCTTCCGAGTCTGTCCCGGAGGGCGCCAGCGTGTCAGGGGAGCCGTCAGCCGCAGACACGGGCGCTGCTGGCGTAGGCAGCTCGCAGCGCCACAGCGCCAGCGGCGGGCTAGGCCCGGTGCCGGAGGCGACGCCAGCAGTCGCCGGCGGCGCCGGCAGCGGCAGCAGCAGCCGCGTGGGGCCGCCGCCTGCCACGGCCTGGGTGCCGCTGCCGCGGCCGGGCACCGCGACGGGGCGCACCATCCCCGCCGGCCCCTCCGGCGCACCGCTGCTGCCGCGGCCGGGGACCGCGGCCTTCCGCCCCGGCTCCGCCAGTGCCAACGGCGGCGGCCTGGCTCGCCCCGGCTCCGCCTACTCCGGCACGCAGGTGTCCGTCCAGCTGCTAAGCAACGAGATACTGAACGACCACCCGCTCATCCTCGAGTACCTCGCCAAGCACGTGCTCATGGAGGGCATGGCGCTGGCGGAAGCTGCAGCTGGCGGCGGCGGAGCCGCCGCCGCCGCCTCCGTCGGCGCCGCCGGCCGGCCGGGCAGCAGCGGCGAGGGCGGGCGCGCGGGGCGCGGCCCGTCGTTTGCGCAGCGGCTGCGCGACACCGCGGCGGCGATGAACGCGTGTGAGGACGTGGACGCCAAGACGCTGGCGGGCAGCGGCGCGGAGCTGATCGCCACGCCGCAGACGGTGCGGCGCGGCATGGCGGAGGAGATGGTGGCGGCGGCGGGGCCGCACGAGCTGACGCGGCAGCTGGTGCGGCTGTGCGAGGTGAGCACAGCTGCGGGCGGAGCTGGCTGGTGAAGGCGGGGAGGGCACTACTTGGAGGGGAGGGCGGGGGGCGAGATACATGCTCACTCGGCAGGACCGGTCGCCGCACAGCTCTGCTGTTTGCGGTCCACGCGCTGGAGCGCGACGCCAGGACCTTATGTGCCATGCTCGCACGCCCGTCCTCCCGCACCATGACCATGACCATGGCCGTACCCCTTGGTGTCGCGCACGTGTGGCGCGCGGCGGGCAGGTGCTGATCAAAGAGGTGGAGGCCGCGCGCGCGGGGCGGCCGCACAGCGCCCACGCGGTGCTGGGGAGACCGGGCACGGCAGCGGGCGGCCGGCCCACCACGCCAGGTGCGTGGCAGGCTAGTGCGAGCGGAAGCGACCGCAAGGTCCCTGTTCGCCGACTGTCCCCGCTTGTAAGCCAGCGCTCATGGGCGACCGGACCGGTGCTGGTGTGAATGTCAGCCGGAGGTTTGGAAGTGAAAGCGCGCGCAGCAAGCGCACGGAGTTTGCTGGGGAGTGGCGTGGCGTAACGGTGTGGTGTGGTGCGGTGCGGTGCGATGCGCTGGGGCAGGGCAGCGCGGCCCCGTGGAGCACAGCACGAGGCTCCAGACACACTCGCTCATGTGCCGCAAGGCGTGAGCGCGCGGCCAGGTCCAGGGCTGTGGAGCCGTTCAGCGCGCCCAAATCCCTCCGCCATGCTTCCCTTGGGCCCTCTCACGCCCCCATCCCCTATGCTCTCCCTCCCCACCTCGCCCCGCCCCCACGCAGCCCCGGGAGGCGCCGCCGGCGCCTCTTCCTCCTCCACGCCCGTGGTCGTGTCCAGCCCCGCCACGGCGGCGGAGGGCGAGCTGACGGCGGCGCGCGCCGAGGTGGCGCGGCTGTGCCGCGAGAATAAGGCGCTGCGGCTGGAGAATGAGAACATGTATTGGCTGGCGGAGGAGGTGAAGCGGCTAAAGGCGGAGCTGGACAGGGAGCGCTCAGGGAAACAGGCGGGCGCGGCGGGGAGATAGCGGGTGGCAGCGAGGCGGAGGAGGGGGGCGGAGGAGGCGCGGCAGCTGAGGGGGCTGCGCGCAGCCGTCGTGCGAAGAGGCGCTGGAAGAAGGCGGCATTGGGTTGGGAGCATGAGTCTTGCATGCGTGGAAGAAACTGGAGTTGTCGCGGTTGGGAGGAAGATTGGGGTGCAAGAGGGGGCGCGCGTTGCGGAACGCGACCTTGCTTGGCGTGCGGTACCTGCGGTATGGACACTTTGAAGGCGCCAATATGTCGACTACTCGCCGCCGCAGCGACGCCCAGGCCCCTGCGTGGGAGGGAGTTGTGTGTTCGGAGGCGGTTGGTGGGTGTGCGGGCGCATCTGGTAGGTGGCAGGAGCGCCGGAACGCGTGTGTGGGCCGGAGCGTGCGAGGCCGCGTGTGCGGCGGAATGCGCGAGCAAAGGCGAGCGTGGATCTGACGTGGCGTGTAAGAGGTCCTGCAGCGAAGCGATAAAACCTTATTTGTATGATGCCTGGGGAGGGATGGAGAGGCAGGAAGGCGCCAAACTGGTCCACCCGTGGCCGACTAAGGCTGGGCCACTCGCTCCGCAATGGGCCGTGCATGGGGCTTTCGGTCGGCAAGAAATTCTCGAACGGTTGCCGAAGGTTTACATTCTGCGGTGCCTCTCTCTGATTGTTACGTCATATTTAGCCCACCCAAACCGAAAATGCAGGCTCTCCAGTCTCAGCAGAAGCTTGCCAAGTCGTCGCAGGCCCGTGTGCTTGTGCCCGCTGGCCTTGGTCGCCGGTGCCTGCCTGTTCGCCCTGCCTTCAGCAGCGCAAATGTCCAGAAGGTGGCCAACCGCGCCGCGGCTCTCCGTGTGCGCGCGACCGAGGAATCCGGTGCGTGAAGACCACACATCGCGCGACCAGCAACAGTCTCCACACCTGTCACCGATCTCGCTGACTTAACGCTCTTATCCTCCTCGCAGTTGAGGTGAAGCCTGTGGCGTCCACCAGCGAGTCGTCTGAGGCCGTGTGGGTGCCAGTGTGCCGGCCAGAGGACCTGCCCAAGGGTGAGCGGGCACGGTTAAATGCCTTGTGTGCAGCTCTTGTCAACTGCTCGATAATGTGCGCGGGATTCTGGCTTAGATGCCCTTACAATTGGCTTCGGCACGGTCCTGATGGTTGCGCATCCCACCGCATGTCTTGATGTCTTCTCGCCCCAGGTGTGCGCAAGGAGGTGGAGGTGGATGGCCGCGCGGTGCTGATGTTCTGGTACCGCAACCAGATCTACGCCATTGAGGCGCGCTCCCCCGCCGAGGGCGCCTACAGCGAGGGCTTCATCAAAGCCAAGTTCACCCAGGCAAGTGGAAGTGAAGCGGCTCGCTCCCCCGTTCCGGCCCCGGCCCCGCGGGCTCAACCTGCTCAAGCCACGGCCCGATCCCCCGCGCCTTCACGCTGCAGACAGCGCGCACGCGTGTGCGTCTCGCAGCAGGCCGTGCTGTTTGTGCACGCGCCAACCTTCCGCGCAGCCTTTGCTGACGCCTTGCACCCCCACCCCACCCCCACCAAACACACAACACCCCCAACCACACACCACAGGACTACGCCATCGAGTGCCCCTCCACCGGCTCCCTGTTCAGCCTGAAGGACGGCTCCGTGGTGGCCTGGTACCCCAACAACCCCGTGCTGCGCACCCTCACGCCCGCCACCTTCTGCCGCCCGCTGGAGGTGAGGAGGAGGCCGGGGGCAGGGGATGGGGAGGGCGGGGTTGCATGGGGTGTTGGGCAGACACCGCGAGCGGCATGCAAGCGCTGCGAAATGCTGTGGGGAGTTGGTTGGCGGCGGGCAGGACTGCATGAGGCAATGGGGCGGGGCTTGCCCTGTGTGGCAGAGGGGAGGGCAGGGGAGGCAGGCAGGCGGCAAACCTCGTTCTGAGGGCCGAGAGGATTCGGGTCGGGTCTGCAAACGGGGAGCACGCGGGAGCTGTCGGGGGTTGGGGGAGGCAGGAAACGTTCAAGAGGTTGTGCCGGGTCTGCAAGAGTGGCCTCACGGGAACGGGAAGACTGACTGTCCCGGCGGGGCGCCTGGGCCGGAGCCGGCCTCCCGCCATGGCGGCCTGGTGCACGTGCCTAACTCTCGCCGCTAACCCCTGATCACCACCATCATCACCTCAACCCATCCCAACCATTATCATTGACCCGCCCCACCCCCCACATGCCCACCACCACCGCCTCCAGATCTACCCGGTCAAGCTGGCGCAGGAGGCCATCTACGTGGACGTGTCCGACTCGCGCTACAACAACGCGCGCGGCCGCGGCGGCGCCGGCACCAGCGCCGAGAACAACAACGTGTTCACGGTGCAGCCCACGGTGTACTTTGAGGGCATGGACCCCACCAAGGAGGCCGCCTCGCTGCTGCAGGTGCGGAGTGGGCTGGGGGGATGGGGCTGGGGGTGGGCGGGGAGGGGTGGAGGTGGGACGGAGATGGGGCGGGGCTGGTTGCGAACGGGCGGTGGTATGGATGGGCGGTTGGCAGGTTGGCAGATCGGTTACGGGTGGTGGTGGCGGAGAGGGGAGTGCGGGGGGGCAAAGGCGGCGCGAAGCGGGTTGGGCTGCGGTGGGGAGTCGGGGGCTGGGGCCGAGGGGAACAGGTGAGGAGGCGCGGAAGGTGGGAACAACGACGCGGCTTGAATGAAGACGCGGTGGTCGGGTGTGTCGGGCGGACTCTGGACTGTCCGGCAAGGAAAGCTCTCACGGCGCGGCGCCCAAACCTGCTGTTGCTGTGTTGCTCATCGCGTGCACCCGCCCGCCCCATCCCCGCCACACCACAGGACGGCAACACCGGCGAGGGCACGAACCCCCTGACGGTGCTGATCGGCATTGTGGCTCTGGGCATGACGGCCGTGGCAGGTGAGAGCGCACATGGCTGGGCTGGGACAGAGGCGGGCGGATGGACGGCACGGGTGAATTGCGGGGTGGTCTCAACGCCGGTGGGTGGGTGGGAGAGCTTTGGGGTTGGGCCCGGCTGGTTCGGGGTGTGGGGCTGAGCGCGGGATGCGCGGCGCGCCAGCGCTCGGCAACTGGTTGGTTGCAGCGCGACAGGCTGGCGGCGCCGCAGCGGTTGGAGCGGCTCAAACCCCGACACGCACCCGGACTGACGCCCCGTGCTCCCCGATGCACACATCTGTCGGCTTACAGGCACGGCATTCGCCATCTACTACGAGAACCTGACCGCGCTCATCGCGTTCTGGGTGGTGCTGGGCGTGGGCGTCGGCGTCGCGGGCTTCCAGTACGTGAACAAGCAGATCAAGGAGGACAAGGCCTAAAGTTCCATGCCATGGTGGTGGTGATATTGGCTTGCGGCATCGAAGGAAAGAATAGCCTGTAGGTTTAGGGCGCTTGAGTTGGGGCAGGCGCTCGGGGTCTGCTGGAGCGTGAGTGGGTGGTCCGCGGTTCTCGCGGGGAGGGCGGGGCCAAATATGGGGAAGGGGTAGACTCAAGTGCAGCATGCACGTATGTAGGAAAGCAATGCGGCGACGGACGTGTACTAAGACTGAATCGGGAACGGCCGGATGCACGAACGCGGCGGGAGAGGCTGCTGGCATGCCGTGTCGCTTGTGCGTGTGCTTGTGTGTGCTGTGTGGGTTACACAATACGTGAATCACGAGGCGCCGTTTTTTAGTCAGAGCGCTATTTTGATGCGTGGACGTGTGCTGTGGTGAAGTTATAAGAAGCACACTGGCCGACGAGGAGGTTTTAGCCAGGCTATGTGAGTAACCCGCCTGGGGGTGTGGCGGTTTGATTGATTTGTGGAAACTCTGAATGTTTGGAATGGCGCAAGTGCCGGCTTGCAGAGAATTCATTTGGCTCTTGAGCACCACATGCACGAAGGTGGGCCTGCTGATGGGAGAGATACATGACGCACAGACTTGACACGCAACGGTACAGACGACCAGACGAAGACAGATGCGGCGCAAGGGGCTCACATTGCCCCCTCCTGTAAAGATGGACATGAGCTCTGTTTCCAGCACGACGTGACCACGGGCAGCGGGCAATAGCCCGGCGGTAGGTGTCCCTGCCTTGCCAGGCCAACGCACAGATCTGTGGGACTAACCCTTACGCAGCTTGCAGAGATAGACCTTAGCTCTTCTGGCCCCTCAATCTCGCGCATCAGTACTGGCAGGGCATCATTCGGCAAACTCGCGAAGCCGCTGGGGAAAACCCTGAACCATCCTGGATCCAGGTGCGTGCCGTCGGGCAAGGTCGGACGGGCATTCTTCGCGTAATAGTTAAGTCTGGCAGTCGCGGTTCTGAAATACTCCAAAGCGCCATGTAGCAACGCGCAGGCGCCCTCTTATTTGCTCGACCTTGAGCTAACTTCTGCGCAGTGGCCGATTCTTTCTAACAAGTCGGTCGCGAGCAGACGCGCCATGACTTTTCACAGTCAATATCATGTCCTTGTCACTTATGCGGCATTCGCCACTGTAGTTCTAGCGCGTGTCGCACTCGGCAGCGCGCATGATTCAGCGGCCCGACCGATGCTGCCTGGTTCTTCAGCCTCCAAGCCTGCCGCCGTCCTGCCGCTCTGCTACCAACTGAATGATGCGTTGTCCATCGCACTGGACGGTGACCTGTCGTCTTTAACCGTCCTGCGACGCCACCTGCAGCTGGAGCAGTTCCACACGCGGCGACAGCTCGAGCTGGAGCTGCTCGATTACGAGCAGGAGACGGGCAGCGGCGACGGCGCCCGCGATGGCGTCGTTGACGGAGACAGGGGCGCGTCATTGGCGCAGTCCGAGGCAAGGGCGGAGGAGCTGGCGCGCCACGATGAGCTGCGGCGGCAGCACGCCCAAGCGGCCGCAGCCCTGTCGGCCCAGCTCCAAAGCAAGCTGCAGCAGGCGGCGTCGCCCGCGCCTCCCGCAGCCGCTGCGCACAGCGCCAACAGCACCGGATCTGCAGGCGCTGCTGACGCCCGGATCGCGGCCGCGGCGCTGCCGGACCTGCGCTTCCTGCCGCAGTGCCTCATCAGCCGGCTCGACCCCAGCCTGTTCTCCTCCCCAGACCTGCCCCAGCCGCAGCTGCCGACCGTCACCCCCGCCTCCCCGCAGCCCCTCGCCTCCTCCCACCTGCACCACCTGGGCCACGCCGCGCACCAGCCCGCGGACACGGCCGCCAAGCCGCACGCCGGCGCCGGCACGCACGGCCCCGCCGGCCCCTACCCGCCCACCGAGACGCCCTCCCGGCCGCTGGTGTCGCTGATGGTTCAATACTTCAACCGCCCCTGGATGCTGCCCGTGCTGGCGGCGCCCTTCCGCCGCTGCTCCTCCCTCCACGCCGCCACCACGCCGCCCAACGCAACCTCCTTCTCCTCGGGCGAGGAAGAGATCGCCCGCACGCGGCACCTGGGCTTCGGCATTGAGATGCTGATCAACGTGGACAGCCGCACGGACGCGGCGGCGGTTGCGGAGTTCGCGGCGGGGCCGCTGGGCGCCGGCGGTTTTGTCGTACCCGTGTACAGCAACAACGTGCACGAGATCCGGTCGTACAACCGCCTGGCGCGGCTGGCACGTGGCAAGATCCTGGTCATGCTGCAGGTGCGGGCGCGGGTGGGGGGCCCGGGGGTGGAGGAGCGGAGGTGGCCGGTGGGTAGTCCAAATGTCAAAATCAGGCTCAAACAGTGCAGAGCCAAAACGGGGTGCATGGATGTGTGCGCGGCCAGGCGTTCACGCTGATGGCTCACAGTCAATGGCAGCCGTGCAAACGCCTGCCTACCCGCCAGCCCAACTCGCCGCACGTCGTGTCGTTGTCCCCGGTTCCCCTCCTCCCGGCGCCCGCCCGGTCATACCTCACCTCTTCCCCTCCCCCTGCATCCTGTACCGCTTTCCCTGCATCCTGTACCGTTTCCCCAACCATCTTTGCAACGTTGCAATGCCCCCCCCCAGGATGACGACGTGTTCCCGGAGGAGTCGGCCTGCATGTGGCTCAGCGACGTGGTGCGGGCCTTCGCGCGCTGGCCGCGGCTGGGAGCCGTGGGGTGAGCCCCTGGGCGCGGCTGCTTGGGCGGTGGCGTGGGCGGTTGCATGGGCAGTTGCGGGGGCGGTTGCATGGGCGGTTGCACGGGCGGTTGCATAAGCGGGGTGGCCGCAAGGGGGGGGGATGGGCGGGCGCGCGGGCGCACCTGCGCGTGCCAGTGGCGCCCAAGCAGCCCCAATGGGTCGCCGCTCCCGGTGATGCCGCATCGCCCGAGCCCCCGAGCCCACTCGAGCCCTTAGCCACTCCCAGCCCCAGCCTCACGCGTCCCGCCTTCCGCATGCGCGCCTGCGCTCGTACCTGCATGGCGCACACACTTTGCAGGGAGCCCTGAGTCGCATCCCTCTCCCCTCCCCTCCCCCCTGCCCCCTGCGCCCTGCAGCTCCCAGCGCTACGTGTTCAACTACCACCCCAACAGCACCGACTGGTTCGTTCACTACTGGGACGCGGGCGCGGGCCACGTGCGCGTGCGGCCGCCGCCGCCGCACCTGCTGCAGGAGGAGGGGCAGGAGGAGGGTGACCAGGGGCAGGAGCAGGGGCAGGAGGAGCAGGGGCAGGAGCAAGCGGAATCACAGGCGGGGCGTGAAGGCGATGCCACGGCGGTGGGGGCCGCGCGACGCAGAAGCAGCGACCGCAGGGCGTCGCGGCGGCTGCACGCGCAGACGCTGCAGTGGCAGGAGGTCCGCGGGGCGGCCGCCGCGGACGCACCCGACCAGCTGCGGGATCAGCACCAGCACCGGCAGCAGCCGGAGGGGCAGCAGCGGCGGCTGCGACTGCAGCAGGAGCAGGAGCGGGAGCGGGAGGTGTTGGAGCAGGAGGCGCGGCTAGCGGCAGGGCAGCCGCGGTGGCGTGCCCCCGCCGGCGTCTCGTGGGATGACGTGCCGGCGGCGTCACTCCACGCGTCCCCCTCCACCTCCTCACTACTTCAGCGACAGCGGCAGTCGCGGCTACGGCGGCTGTGGCTGCGGCTGCATCGCAGGTCCGTCCTCCAGGAGGCCGCCGGCGGCGGCGCAGCCGCTGGTGCAGACGCGCACACGGACCCGGACCCGGACCCGGAGCAAGCCGGGGCCCAGGACCAGGGCCCGGCAGCTCCTCCACCACCGGCTCCGCTGCAGGACGGCGTGCAGCCGGATGGACCGCCGCCGTACGAGCCGCCGTACATCCCGTTGGCCAGCTACGACGGGCGGCTGCGGATGCAGTTCGTGTCAATCATCGACTACGCGCCCATATCGGTGCGCACGCTGGCGGGGGGGCGGAGGGTTGTGAACACCAGCCCAAGCTAAACCAAACTAACCAGACATGGGACAAGGGGGCGTGGGCGAGCGGATGCGGATGCGGACGGGTGGCGGCATATATATGGGCGTCCTGGATATGGGCTCGCCCGCTCGCTGACTCGCTCACTCGCGCCGTGCCCCACGTGCCCCACGTGCCCCCAGGTGCGCCGCTCCGCCTTCCTGGCGGTGGGCGGCATCGACGAGAACATGAGCGAGGGCGGCGCGTGCGGCGTGCACTCCGACTACGACCTGACGCTGCGGCTGTGGATGGCGGGCTGGCAGGTGCGGTTCGGGTGCGGCGGGTGCGTGGGTGCGGCGGGTGCGGGTGCGGGTGAGGGTGTGGTGGGTGGAGGGTGTGTTGGGTGGTGGGTGCGGGTGCGGCGGGTGATGGTGCGGGTTGTTTTTGTCCGTGTGCTCTCTAACACACGCACACGCACACACACGCGCGCGCGCACCCGCACGTGCAGGTGGCGTACGTGGAGGTGCCGGGGCTGGGCAAGGACCCCGCGGAGAGCGAGGGCGGCACGCACCGCAAGGGCGTGTCGGGCTACTGCTGGGAGAGGCAGTGGGACCAGGCCATCGGCTACATGCGCGCCCGGTGGGGGCAGCACAACCGCTGGGACCCGCAGTCCTACTACTGGTTCGGCAGCAATGTGGGTCGGCGTGCGTGTGTGTGTTGGCGGCGTGTGTGCATGGAGGGTGGGTAGCAATTGTGGAGGGTGGGGTGGGGTGGGTAGTTCATTCCAGAACCCAAAGCAACCGACCGTGGGGCCGTGGGGGCAGTTTCCGCCAACCCCAAGCAAAAGGGGTGTGCGTGTGTGCGGGAATGTTGGGTGGTCAATCTATTGCCCATGTGCGTGCGGTGTGCTTGGGCTGGCGTGCACAGCACCAAACATCTGCACATCTCACAGACATCACCACTCACCTCACCCTTTGCGAACCTCCCCCCCGCCCCTTCCCCCGCCACAGACGTTTGAGGTGGTGGCGGAGCATGTGCGCCTGCTCAACCTGCAGCTGCTACAGCCGCTGGCGCAGCCGCCCGGCAGCTACTGCCCGTTCGGCTACGGCTGCGACCTGGAGCCGCGCGACAACATCACCGGCACGCCGCAGCAGGTGGGGTGTGTGGGTGTGCGGGCACGGGTGTGTGACTGGGCGCGGGTGTGTGTCAGGGCGTGACTGAGCCGCGGGGCACGCGGGGCTGCAGGGCGGCCATAGCATGCAGGCTCGCACGGGTGGCACTCCATGCAGGGGGGGGGGGGAGTTGCTGAAATGGGACTGAGGCGTTCGTGGGGGCACCCGATCCTCATACATTGCTGTACTTGCCGAAGCACCCATGCACTGCTGGCCACACGTGAATTTGGATTCGGAATGGGCTGCAGTCCAATACGCACACATGCACTGATGCACATGCGCACAGGTGCACCCGCCCTTTGGCGAGCTGTCAAGCTGGCCCAAGCACATGCGCGTGCAGGCGCCCTGGGCGCCGGGCTGGGCGGCCGCGCAGGCGCAGGCGCAGGCCGCGGAGGGGCAGCACGCGCGCGCGGGCGGGCAGGGGCACGCGCGCGGGCCGCACACGCAGCGACGTAGCAGCCGGCTGCTGCGGCGGCGGCAGCGGCGGCAGCAGCTGGGGCACAGGGCCCATGCAGCTGATGCTGGGGCCGGGGCCGGGGCTGGTGCGGGTGATAGCAGCGGGGGTGTGGGGGTGCAGGTGCCGGGACTCGGGCGTCGTGGGGCTGACAGCCGGGAGGCGTGACACCAATTTAACTGCTTCGGCTGCAAGACTACATTGGCCCAGTCGCCGCAACGCAGAACTGCGCAGGATGAGTCGGACTTCCCAAGACGTCGTCCAGTTGCCCGAAGACAGCTTGGGAGCCCGGGGTCTTCAGTGTATTGCGCGTAGGTGGCCAGGGCCACAGCGCCTGATTGTGTTCTGAGGCATGCCTTGCCAGATTCTGCATAGGTTCTGCATAACTAGCTGTAGTTATGAAAGGACATGCCCGATACTGCTGGATGCGTGGGCCTCGCGGCGCTGGCATGGCTATTGGACAATGCTCAGACTGCGTACGGACGGAGGAGCAGCGGCTGCGAATGCGGATGCGAATCACCCAACCGGCGTTACAACTTTCGGGCCCTGCACGCTCTATGCGAGCGGGGGCACGGGAAGCGCAATCGTCACGCGCGGTGGCGAATCTGGGCAACGTCCTGGGGGACAGCGGCCGCTACTCCTGGTCCATGTCCGTGTCCATGGCGCACACCGCCGCCAGCAAGCATTTTACTGTTTACTGGGGGGCGGCGCCGCCGCGGCCGAAGCCACCGGAGCCGCCGAACTGGGGCTGGTAGGCACCGGGGGCGCCGGCCTGTGTCAACGAGGGCAGCACCCAGGGCAATGGCAGGAACTCAGTGACCATCCATTGAGCGCACAGGTTTCTAGCACCCCGGACCCTGCCTTTTTCTGCTTCCCAAACGCCGCCCAGTGCATGCTTAGCCAGCCGACCCGCAAGCGCGGCATGCACGGTGTGCAGCCAACCAACAAACACCCGCAGAGGAGCTCGCAGCCGAAGAAAACCACTGGCTCACCTTGTCGGCACCGCGGCCGAAGCCGCCGCCCTCGCGGGGCGCACCGCGGTAGCCGTCGCGGCCACCCTCGCGGCCACCCTCGCGGGGGCCACCGAAGCCACCCTGCAGCCGGCAGCGGTTGTAATGCACACATCGGATGGTCAGAAAACCGCATTGACATGAACCATGCAAGCTTTTCTCGACCTGGGCCTGCCCCCCCGCCCGCCTCCGCTGACTGATCAAAGCGGACTGCTCGTTCCTCGGCTCCGTGCCGAAATCCACAGCGTGCTGTGCGCCGCTGCCAATGCATCAAAGCAGGCGTCCAGCTGTCGGCCCCCTAATCTCCAATACGAAAATGCCGCCGCCCAGAGCAAGCGGCTGCGAGCCCGGCCTGCTTGCCACCGCCTCGCTTCAGCGGGCAGCCGGCTGCTGCATCCAGTGCTCGCCAGTGCTGCCTCCAGTGCTGCCGCTGCCTCCAGCAGTGTGCGCTGACGCCGCTCCCACCGCGGGCTGCCGCCGCCCAGGGCCATGCCACCCGCCGCCTCCCCCATCCCCACTCCCCATCCATGGCAGCCCCAGCCTCCCAGGCCTCCAGCCCGCTCCTTCGCTCCTGCTGCTCCTCTCTCACCTCGCGGCGAGGGGGGCGGTCGCCGCGCATGGGCGGGCCGCGCTCCAGGGGGCGGTTGGACTTCTTCAGGGTGGCGGGCACGATCTCGCTGGGCAGGTTCAGGTACTCGCGCAGGTAGTCAATGCCCTTGTTGGTCAGGAACCTATGCGCGGGAATATGCAATGTGGATAGCAGGTGAGATATCTAATGGATAGCGTAGGGAGAGAGCGCGCGCGCGCGCGGAGATATCGACGGCGCAGTGTGCGGGGGCGACGCGTGTGTGTGCGTTGCCGCAGCGCTTCCCGCGCTGCGTTGAACACCCGCCCCCGCTTCCCGGCCCCGCCCCGTGTGGGCTCACCAGTAGTAGTGGCGCCAGGAGAAGCGCTCAGTCACCAGCTCCTGGGACTTGAAGCTCTGCATGAGCTTAATGACCTGCAGGTTGGGCACGCCGGGGATCTCCGGGTGCTCCTTGAGGTTGAAGTCCTTCTCCGCCTGAAGGACGCCCTCTGCACGCACCGATAGCACGTACACACTTATTAGCAGACTCCAGGAAATCCGGGCTGTGGCAGGAGCAAGCGCGCCGCAGGCGGTGCGCCGACAAGTGAGCGAGGCCCGGCGCGTCCATTCCTCGGGCCACACAGAACGCGCTCAACGACGTCGCGAACGGACTTATACTCACCCTTGAAGAGGTACTTGTACACCTCCCTGCGGTTCTTCTTGGGGATAAGCATCTTTGCTGGCCTGAGGAAGAGACAGCCACCAAGTGGGGATTTGGGACCTCTCTTTTACGCGTCGACTCGAGGTCGACTCGACTCCCGCTGCACACCTGCGCAAACGCGCAACCCCGGCATAGATGCACACAGTTCAGGCGGCGGCTCGGCGCGGTCGCAGCATGTGCGCTGATTTGGCTGGCGAGACTTGCCTGTGGTGTGAGAAGAGTCCTATGGACGGTAGGTGAAAGAGGGAGACGCATTCGTCGCGGCCGGACTTGACCGCGGTCGCCACCGCGAATGGGGGCATGGGCCTTGAATGCCCCGCCCAAGAAACTCGCCCAACCAGTTTCCTGCATAATAGTTTGCTCATCATTCCATCATTCCACTCACGGAGCGCCCAACTTTTCCTCGGAGGGTTACACGCTTCCGACAGGCCCGCCTCGAGCTCAAAACATCTTTGCTGCTTGATCCAACAACTAGACTCCGCGGCCTATTCGGGAACGCTTGCGCGTAGAGCGGCCTTGTCGTCAGCGAAGAGAGTCAAACTGACGCCGGTTGCGTAGCGCCAGTGAGACCTATTACCTACCATCAGAGGCTGTTGGTTGTGAGACAGCAGCTTCGGCTAGCCTGCGCGGCCAGCAGTGACACAGTCCCGCACGGCGATCGTTGGAGGCATGCCGAGTGCGGAGCCTGGCTCAGGCCTGACAACTTCCCCGCGTAGCCTGCAAGCCACTTCTGCGTTGGCCTGCTGCCAGGAAGCGTGCTCCAGCAAGGGGAGCCGGCCGGCCTGCCCCTCTCACGCCACGTATTAGCGTCGGGGCGTCGGGGTACAGTCGATTCCGGAGTCCTGCAACATGCATCAACGGCGCGCCTACGACAGGGAGCCCCCACCCGGGCCCCGGGGCCCATGGAATGACCGCGATAGGCAGGACCAGGCTTCCACATCGGGCCGGCCGCCGTGGCCGCCGCAGCACGCAGGTCACAGGGGCGGTCCGCCGGACGCCGGCTATCCGGACGGCCCCTACCGTGGCCCGCCGCCGCCGCAAGGCCACCCGCCCGGGCCTCCCGCTCCAGAGTGGGGCGGACCTGACCCTGGCCCCTATGCGCAACAACACGGCCAGAACCTGCCGGGCCGGGACGGCCCTCCCGGGCCGCCGCCGCCGTCTGCGCAACAGCAACCGCCGCAGGAGCAGCAGCCGCAGCCCTGGGGCCGCGACGCCCACGCCGCGCAACCCCACCATCAACAACACCCCGCCGGCGGACCTGGACCTGGACCGCGCGACGGCGCCTACCCCGGCCACGGGCCGGGCTTCCCTCCAGGTGCGCTGCTTGGGCGTCGACTGCTGCTAGGCCGGGTGGCTCTTGGGGTGGGGTGGCGTGGGGTGGGTTGTTCATTCCAATTCCCAAATGGGGGGGGGGGGCAGCGGGCTGAACCAGGGGCTGCTGCGGTGTTTGCCCGGGTGCGGGAAATGCGTTTGCCCTGGCCGGTTTGCAGGCAACCTAGCCGTCCGTCTCCCTTCACAGCCAGTCGCGCAGTCCATGTCCCCAGTTTGTCAGCACAACACAGCCGACGCCAGCTGCGCAAGGCACGCAAGCAGCCGAACCTTTTCAGCGAAACTGCTGTCAACTGTTGTGTAGAAAGCAAAGTCAAGGATAGCGACGGTGTGCAGTCCGCGCGGGTTGCCCTTCTACCAGGTCTCGAGCTTTTTTGCCCGGCGCTGGCTTGGCCAGGTCCCTGCTCTGCTGCTCTCGGAGACGCACAGGGCAGTGCCTGCAGTTGTTTCGGCCGGCACGTGCACGCGCCGTGATGCAGTGATGGCGCCTTAAGGCCGGCAGGCCCGGCCCCCTGCTCCGTCCTGCTTTCACCTGAGCCTTCGCTGGAGCCATGTTGCACACCTTACTGCGTATGTGTGCGGCTCCAGGCCCGCGCAGGATGCAGGCAGTGCAGCGTGTGTGCAGTTGGCGCCAATGGCACGGAGGCTGGGGCCCCTTTTGCAGCTGATGATGGCTGCTGTGCCCGCAGGAATAGTGACTAAAGAAGTGTTTGCTATTGGATTCAAATGCAAGACGCCATAATTGCAAGGCTGTTGTGCAGGACATAGGTCGGGGTACACGCCCGCAGGTGGCCTTCGCAATGCACCTCCACTACCTTACGCGTGTCTGGTCTTGTCAGCCGGCCGTCCGTGAGCGGTAGCTAGTGGCACTGGAACCTCACGCGTGCAGAGATGGGCTCGAAGCTATGAGCAGGGGCTTTCGCGTTCGGCTTTCTAGCAGTCGACATGGGCAGAGCTTTCGTCGATCCGCCTTCGCGTTTCCAGGACAGCTCGGAGCCCCGCGCACCGGCAGCTGGCCACCTGGCGCAACCCGCACACAGCAAAGCAGCAGCCCACGTACAGCAAACGTGTGCGCCTCAGCCGCCCTCCTGGCAACGTGAAACAGGCGCGTTGTAGCGCGGCCGCTGCCGCCCCCTGCATATTAGAATCGCCTTGCCTGCGCTGACGACGGTGACGCCTGCGGTACACGTAGACAGGTTGTGCTGCTGTCCTGTTGATCCTGCCAAACCAACCCACCTGCCGCACTGCCTGCCCGACCTGCAGGCGGCCACCCACAGCAGCAGGCGCCTCTGGGCTACGGCATGCCAAACGGCGGCCCCGCGCCTGGCGGGCCGTACGGCCAACCGCCACCGCAGTACGACGGGTCAGGCCCGCCACCGTATCAGCAACAGCAGCCGTACGGGCAGCCTGGGCCGCCGCTGCAGCAGTACGAGCAGGGCTACGGCGGCGCCGGCCAACCACCGCCGCAGTACGGCATGCAGCGGCCGGGGCCGTACGGCGGCGCCGACGTGCCGCCGCCGCAGAACGCGCCGTTCCCCTACCAGCAGCAGCAGCAGCAGCAACCCCAGCAGCCGCAGCCGTACAACCAGTACCAGCAGCAGGCACAGCAGGCGCCATGGGGAGGCCCCAGCGGTCCGCCGCCGCACGGCGCAGGCGCACCCACGGCTGCGGGCAGTGGCGCAAGTGCCCCGGTGCAGGGCGGGGGCCCAGGTGCGGGCCCCGCCACAGGCCCCTCAGCCAACGGCGCACCCAGCAGCGGGCCGGGTACGGGCTCTGCGCCTGGGCCCACTGGATCCGGTCCCGCAACAGGCCGTGCGCGCGCGTCCCGGTGGGGTGACGCCAAGCCGCCGGGCGAGCGGGACGGCGCTGCCGGTGGCAAGGCGGGCGCTGACGCGGCGTCGACGCAGCAGCAGCAGCAGCAAGGCGGCAGCGGTGGTGAGGAGGGCATAAGCTTTACCATTGGCAAGGGCGCCGCGGTTGCTGGGCGGGGGCGAGGCGCCGGGCCGGGCCGAGGCGGCGCAGGGGGCCGCGGCGGCGGTGGCGGCGGCGGCGGTGGCGGGAGTGCAGGCGCCACCTCAGCAGCTGCAGCCCCTGCTGCCGATGGTGCCGAAGGCTCCAGGCGTGCTGCCGACAGCCGTCCGCATCACGACCGGGAGCCACAGCAGCAGCCGCAGCAGCCGCAGCAGCCGCAGCAGCCGCAGCAGCCGCAGCAGCCGCAGCAGCCGCAGCAGCCGCAGCAGCCGCAGCAGCCGCAGCAGCCGCAGCAGCTGCCGCCCGGCCCACCCGGCGGGCCCTGGGGAGGACCGCCCGACCCGTCATACCAGCAGCAGCAACACCAGCAGCAGCAGCAACACCAGTACCCAGACGCCGGACGGCCGCCGCAGGTCTTTCCGCCGCATGCCGGCGGCGGGCCCCCAGGCGCCGGGCCGCAGGATGGGTACTACGGCGGCCCGCCGCCGCCGCATCACCAGCAACAGCAACCTCAGCAGCCCTTCGCAGCCTACGGCGCGCCGGCGCAGGGGCCGGGACCGGGGCCGAGCCAGGCCCCCGGGCCAGGGCCAGGCGAGCGCGGCCCTCCGGGGGGCTACCCAGGCGAGTACCGCGGGCCTGGCCTCGGCGGCGGCGGTCCTATGTCGTACGGCCCACCGCCGCCTGGGCAGGGCCCGCCGGGACCGCAGGGGCTGCCCGGGCAGGGGCCGCCCGGGCAGGGGCCGCCAGGGTCGCAGGGGCCGCCGGGGGCCTATGGCGGCCAACCGCCGCCGTACCAGGGCGCGGGAGAGCAAGGGCCGCCTGGGCCACAGCCCGGCCCGCAAGGGTGGGAGGCGCAGCAACAGCCGTGGCAGCAGGGGCCACCGCCGCTGGGGCAGGGGCCGCAGTACGGTTACCCAGGGCCACATGGCGGCGTGGAGGGGCAGGGGCAGGGGCACCCCATGCAGGGCGGACCGCCCGGGGGGCCGCCGCACTGGCAGCAGCAGCCGCAGCAGCCGCAACATGTGCAGCAGCAACATGCGCCCGGCCAGCCCCCATTCGAGCAACAACGGCAGCAGCAGCCGCAACAACAGCAGCAGCAACCGCAGCAGCAACAACAGCAGCAGCAGCAGCGGCCACAACAGCAACAGCAGCAGCAGCGGCAACAGGAGCAGCAACAACAGCAGCGGCAAGAGGAGCAGCAGGTGCCGCCGCCGCCGCCAGCGTGGCCGCCGCCGAATGCGGCTGGCCAGCGGCCGCCGCCGGGGCCGCCGGGGCCGCCAGGGCCGCCGTCGGGGCAAGGGCATGCCCCAGAGCAGCCGTCGAGCAAGCGCAAGTCGCGGTGGGACAAGTCCGACGGCGAGGGCGAGGCGGGCAGCGGCGCAGGGCGTGGCCCGCCGCGGCTGAACCAGTCTGAACACCACCGCTCGCCGCCCCACCGGTCGCCACCGCACCGCTCGCCGCCACACCGGTCGCCGCGCGGGCGGGACACGGACCGGGATGGGGGCCGCGACCGTGACCGGGAGCGGGAGCGGGACCGGGAGCGGGACCGGGGTCGGAATGCAAGCTCCGGAGGAGGCAGTGGTCCCAGCTCGCAGCAGCCCCAGCCCCAATCGCGCCCGGGCGATGAGCGGGGACCAAAGCGCTCACGGTGGGAGCCGTCGCCGCCGGCCGAGTCCGCGCCGCCGCCTCCCCCGCCCGGGCATCCGCCGCCTGGGCAGGCCACGGGCACCGGCCAGCAGCAGCAGCAGCAGCAGCAACAACAACAACACCAGTTCCCTCAACAGCAACAGCAGTTGCAGCAGCAGCAGCAGCAGCAGCAGCCACCCGGGCAGCCATGGCGGCCGCAGCAACAGCAACCGGAACCGGGGGCCTGGCCACCTCAGCAGCAGCAGCAGCCACCACAGGGCCAGATGCCGTACATGCAGCAGCAGCAGCAGCAGCCGCAAGCCTACATGCCGCCCCAACCCTACCCGGAGCAACAGCCGGGTGCGCAACCACAGCCGGCTTGGGCTGGGGCCCAGGGACCGCAGGGACCGCCGCCGCCACAACAGGGGCAGGCGCCGCAGCCTGGACCGCAACAGTGGCCGCAGCAACAGCCGCCGCCGCCGCAGCAGCAGCAGCAGCAGCAACAGCAGCAACAGCAGCAAGGTGCACCCCACACGGCACCGCCCGGCATGTTCGGGGCCGTGCCCATGTCGGCGGTGCCGCCGCAGCAGCAGCTGCAACAGCAGCAGCCACAGGCGAGCGGCATGCAGTGGCCTGGGGGACCGGCAGCATCGCAGCAGCCGCAGCAGCCACCTCCTCAGCAGCTGTCGCCGCAGCAGCAACAACACCAGCAGCCGCAGCCATTTCAACAGCCACAGCAGCAGCAGCAGCCGTGGGGCTCTGCAGGGCCGGCTGGCGGGCCGGCGCCGCAGGCGCAGGGCGCTGCATGGCAGCAGGCGCCCCCGCCACAACAGCAGCCGCAGCAGCCGCAGCAGCCGCAGCTGTCAGGCCACGGCGGCTGGTACGGCTCGGGAGGCTATCCTGCGTCCTCGGGCGGCCCGCCAGTGCAGCAGCAACAACCGCAACAACCGCAGCAGCAGCAGCAGCAGCAGCAGTGGCAGCAAGCAGGGCCCGGTGGGGCCGCGGCGCCTTCGCCAGCGGCTTCCACCGCCACCGCCGCCGCGGGCGGCTCCGCTGCCGCCCCCGGCCTCGACGCCGCCCAGCAGCAGCAGCAGCAACCGCTGCAGACGCTGCTACAGCAGCCCGACCTGCTGAGCAGCACGCTGGCGGCGCTGCAGCAGCACTTCAACCAGCAGAAGCAGCAGCAGGGCGGGGCGGCCGGAGCACCCGGTGCTGGTGCAGCCGCGCCTACCGCGGCCGCGCCAGCAGCCAAGCCCGCGCCGGCGCCCGCGCCGGCGCCGGCACCGGTGCCTGTACCTGTGCCGGCGCCGCCGCCTGCTGCACCCGTCGCCGCGGCACCGGCGGCGCCGGCGGCGCCTTCCCCGGTGGCAGCGGCGGCGGGCGCCCAGCCGCTGATGACGCTCGGCACCATCACGCTGCCGCCGAACGTGGACCCCACCAAGCTCACGACCGCGGACCTGTTGGCGCTGCTGATGCAGCAGCACGGCGGGACGCTGGGCGGCGGCGCGGCCGCCGCGCCTGCTGCTACCGCCGCTGGCGGCGGCGGGGGCCCGGCTGCAGCAGCCGGCGGCGGGGGCGCGGCCGCGGCCGCTGGGGCGGCGGCCAGCGGTGGCCCGCAGCTGGGACAGGTGCTGGCGGCACTTGCCAAGCAGCAGCAGCCGCAAGCCGCCCAGACCTACCCGCAGCAGCAGCAGTACCCGCAGCAGCAGCCGGGTTACGGCACGGCCGCGGCAGGCGCGCCCGGCGGCATGGGGCCTATGGGCGGTTACGTGCCGGCTGGTGGAACCGGAAGCGCGGCCGCTGCTACTGCCGCGCCCATTTCTGGGCAACCGCTCGTCAGCCCCGATGTGGCAGCGGCTGCCGCCGCCGCCGCAGTAGCAGCCGCCACGGGAGCCCTCAATAGCGTCGCATCCCGTGCGGCCACTGGCGTGTCTGGCGCCGCTCCTGCTACAGCCGCGATGGGTGGCGGAGGCGGCGGCATGCCGCCTGCGGCGTCTGCGCAGGCTCCGGCCGGTCCGATGCCGTATGGCGCGCAGCAGCCGCAGCAGCAGCAACAATGGGGCTACCAGTACCCGCCGCAGCAAGGCGGCTACTACCCGGCAGCACCGCAGCAGCAACAGCAGCAGCCACCACAACAGCTGCAGCAGCCGTACCCCAACCAGCAGCAGCAGCACTACGCACCGTACGGCCAGCCGTACGCGGCCCCGCAGCCCGCCGAGGCCCCGGCAGTGGCAGGGCCCGGCGCTGCTACTGCCGGCGGGCGGAGTGGCGCGGGTGCGGGCAGCGGGCAGTCCTACCCGCCGCCGCACGACCCACGTCGCAGGGGGTGATGCAAAAATGGGCGAATGGCGCGTGTGCTTGGCGGGCGATGTTTGGGGTCCGGGGGAGGCAAGCGGCGAGTCCAGTGCTGGGGTGTTGCTGCGAGCGGACCGTTCGTGAGCCGGGTGGGTTAGTGCGAGGATTGACGTTGTGTTGTGAAAGAGAACGGCATTGCTGTTGGGTACGCCTGTGTTCGCCAGGGACGGTAACTACGGAACAAAGTTGACGAAATGCTAACGGCAGTCGCGGCAGCAAGCGGAGCTGTCTGTGTAGAGCTCACAAGGGGAACCCTGTCTACCTTCAGTCTGTCGGGGAGTCTGTCGTGAGCGCGAGTGGCAACCAGGCATTCAGAAAGGATCTGGAGAGATGCAAGAACAGTTCGGACATCCGGAAAGGCTGGCTGACGCAGGATGCCGACGAGTGCGCTGACGCTGGGTGGCCCGCCCTGCGGGTGTTGTGCTGTGTTTTGCCATGTGACTGAGCGGAGGTAGATCATGACAGATCATGAGCTGCTGACCTGGTAGCCAATGACGGAGCTCGTGAGCATCGCGTGGGGGACCGGTGTTGGGTTGATGCAACATCCAACACGGCAGCACATCGCCCCGCGCGCGCGCAGCGAGTGCCCTCTCTGGCCTGCGGTCTTGATGCTAAAAGCCGATACATCCGCAGCCTTCATATCTGATAAATTCCATCGTCAAGTGCCATCCCACGACGACGAGGGACAGCCAATCCAGCACAATCAGGACAAGCGATGCAGTGCCCTCCCCAGCGCGGAGGATTCCCGGATTATTCACCAGCAGCAAACCAAGAAGAGGGCGGGGCCTAGGTGTTCATCACCAGGTGCACCCCTGTTCACCACAGTGCTGTCCGAAAGTGAGAAATGATAGTACCGGCAAGAGTAATCAAACAGTCTACACCCACCTACTACACGCGTACTACCCGCACAAGCACGTACTACATACCGCACGATCACACCAATCCGCTTACTAGCTCATTAGTATTACGCCCGCACCGTGATTGAGTTCTCAAGCCGAGCTTGCTTTCCGCGCAACCCCCCCCTCTCCCTGCTACGCGAGGGCGATGGTGTGCGTTGCGAGGGATGGTGAGGGCGCGAGCAGCGCACCGGCGACCGGCGCAAAGCCGACTACAAACGGCAGCGATCGCCGCCATTTACTTGGCAGTAGCAGGGGCAGGGGCGGCAGCCGCCTGCTTGCCGCCGGCGCCGTAGCAGGCGCAGTAGGCCGCGGCCATGCACAGCACGCCGGCCAGGGTGTTGCCCAGGGTCACGGGCAGCAGATTGTTGGTCAGGAAGGCGCCCCAGCTCACGGGCGCGCCCTGCACGATGCCCAGGGAGCAGAAGAACCTGTGCGCGGTGCCGGGTGCGAGGGAGAGGGGGAGGGGCGTCAGCGGTCAGCACCCAGGGTCATGCCGAAAGGTGCGTTGGAGGCTAAGAGCTCACCGGCGCGCTCCTAATTTGGACACGAAGCAGCCCCTTCCTTTCCCAGTTTCGCTCCTTTTCCCCAAGCGCACCAACGAGATCCCGACACACACAACAACCCAGGCCCAGTGCCGTGCCAGCGTGCCAGTCCGTGCCAGCCACGCGCATCACTCACATGTTGGCGACCGAGTGCTCCAGCCCCAGCGTGATGAAGGCCATGACCGGCAGGTAGGCCGCCAGCATCTTGCCCGGCAGGCTGGTGGCGGCGGCCGCCATCCACACCGCCGCGCACACCAGCCAGTTGCACAGCAGGCCGCGCACCAGCGCCTGCGCGTGTGTTGCAGGTGCGTGCATCGTGTGTCGCAAGAGCGAGCGTGCTTATAATGTGTGCGTATATGCAGGTGCGCACCCGCTGTCACTCTTACTTGACCGCGCGCTCACCCCAACCCACCGGCTCCTGGCGCAGCCCCTCCCCTACCCTCTCCCCCCTCCCCATCCTTGCCTCCCCCGCCCTCACCTGGCCGAAGGGCAGCGCGCTCTTGGCCACCGCCATGTTGGCCGCCACCGGGCTGGCCGCCAGCAGCCCGGTGGCCGCCACCAGGCCCACCATGAGCAGCGAGCCCACCGCGTTGCCGGCGTAGCTCCAGAACCAGTTCTTGGCCAGGTCCTGTGCGGGCGTGTGTGCGTGTGAGGCGGGCGTGTGAGGTGGCGTGGGGCGCGTGTTGCAGCAGGTAGCACAGGGGCGAAGGAGTAGGACAGCTGGCGGCGCGAGGGGATGCGTTCATGGATTGACGATGCGCGGGGGCGTGGGTGCACCGTGTTGGTGCCGACAGCAAACCGAGCGCCGCGCATCCCTATATCGCAAATAAACAGCTTTCGAGCGCGCACCCTGCCGCACCCTGGAGCTACTGCCTAGGGCTGCCCAGCAAAGCGCCCCACCCCACCCCGCCCCACCCCACCCCCCGAATCAGCGGCTGCCGCCGCGCTCACGGCCTCACCTTGGGCTGCGCCTTGCCCTCCACCACGGCCGCCGTCACCAGCGCCGTGTTGCCGGTGTACAGCTCGGCGCCGCACACGAGCGTGATGAGCAGGCCGAAGGGGAACAGCGCGCCCATGACCAGGCGGGTCAGGATGGGGTTGGTGGCGCCCAGGCCTGGGGGTGGGGGTGGGAAAGGATATGTCGGTGGGGGGCAGGGGCGGCGATCAGGGGCGGCGGGTGGTATGGTTGCGGCGTTGGGCGCTGTAAGCTGTGCGGATGGGAGCAGAGGAACCTGCCCTCCCCCGCACTTGCACACGCTGCAGGATAGCACCACGCCCCCAATGAACCGCGCTCCAGCCGCCGCACGCACCTGCACACATGGTGGCCACGGTGACCGCCATGAAGCCGCCAAAGCTGATGTAGCACCCGGCCATGATGCCCATCAGGAAGGTCTTCCAGGCAGGCATGGCCGCCTTGGCCGCGCCGGCCGCGACGATGGCATTGAAGGCGGCAGCAGGGGGCAGGACACCCGGGGCAGCGGGAGCCGGCGCGGGCGCAGCAGCGGGCGCAGCAGCGGGCGCCGGCGCGGGCGCAACAGCGGGGGTGAGGGTGGAAGTGGCGCCATTGCCATGGCCGTTGCCGTTGTGCGCGACCGGCGCTACACCGGCTGCGGCGTTGGTGACTGTCGAGCGCGAAGGAATGATAGCGCCGGCACGCTGCTGGACTCGCAGGACGCGCGCGACGGCTAGGCGCGCATTGCGGGGGCAGTTCATCATCGGCGACGGACACAGTTGCTGCATCTTTATTTCTGGCGGCGTAGTAACAAGCTGGTCCACTTAATGCAGCAAGTTTGCATCAAGTTAACGACTAAGCCCTGGGCCAGGGTTTGAGATCGATCGGCCGGCGCTCAGCGACCCCAGCAAAAGAAAGAGGCCGGCACCCCGGGAAACCCTAGAGGTCCACCTTGACCAGAGCGCCAAACGGCCGGCTACATTCAGCGCTACATAATAAATACTACTTGTTGCTGTATGCGCCCAACGTGGAGGCGAATCGCGCGAACAGCGGGGAGCGCCGCTTTGACAGTGACCGTTATCGCGCCGGTTATAGGGCTCCGGTCGCTCCTAAGAAATATGATCGATTTGCGGATTATTTAAGTACACGTAATGACAATTTGAGCTGGAAGCTTGTTCAAAAGGCTTGCGCAGGTGGCGGGAGCGAGGCGCGAGAACGTCTGGCCTCCCGCAGGGAGGCCCTTGGCCGCCTTTTCTACCACGGTCGCAGCCCTTGCGGGCGCTCGCCCGAGTCCGACTGTCGGAGCGTGCCCCGGCTGCGCCAAGTCCCTCACACTCGTCTGACAGCAGCCAGGGAGCGCGTGCGTGCGCCCTCCAACAGGCGAACGCTCCGTCCGATGCCGGTGTGCGCCTGCTCACGCCTTCCTTCCCCACGTCCTTCCCGCGTGCCCCCGAACGCACAGTCGTAGGGCCGACACTTGCAACAGCAACAAGTCCTGCTTAGTTTACATGTTTTGCCGACCATTCCCTGCGGCAGCAGATGTACGCACGGTGGCAGCCCGCCGTGGCTGACCGCAAGGCTGCACCGCGCCCCTGGGCGCTGGTGTCAGCAGCTAGGGGTGGCGTGTGGCTGCACGCAGGTGCTCTCTCGCGCTCCAAAAACATTATTGAGCACAAACCAAACAAGCTCTCATAAAAACCGGGCTTTTTACCCTTACCCTCTTCTTCATGCATTTCCTGTTGCCCAGCAGGCCAGGCCTACCCTGCAAGCAATGGCGTCCATTCCATTGGTTCCATGCCACGCCAGTTGCGTCCTCCCAAGCTATACCCCGGCCCTGCTTCATTGGATTCTACTACCACAGAATCAGTCACATGAAATAGGGCGTCATCAATGTCAATCATTTCAACCGCGGTCACAAGCATGGGCTTAGTTTCAAGCACAGCCAAGCACACAAACACACGCACACCAGTTCATTATGGCACTCTCTCGGGCGCGCGCCCTGCTGCAGTCAGTCAGCCAAGTAGTTACTTTCCCGTGTTTCCTGCTCTCTGCACTTTGCGGCCCTATGCGAGTCGTCTGCCCACTACAAAGGACCCACCCAAAGCGCCCCAAGCGCGTGCACCACGCGCACACTCTAATACATTCTGGGTGCCTACGTACCTATCTAACACTACACCGCACTCATTACTAAGACTATTAAGCAGCTTGACGCCACCAACGCGTCCCCGCACACGGCAACCTGTCTGATCCTGCCTAAGCCCACGCACACACAAAACCTCCCGAATCAACGCACACCATCACTCGCATCGCCATCATCCCGCGGCGGTCGCGGCCGGTGCCAGCCCTTGTACGGCTTACACACGGTCTCCACGCCTGCGGAGCCCACCAGCATCCGTCCCGCCTGCCGAATCCAACCCTGGATCCAGCTCCGGCAGATCCAGATGCGCTACCGCCGCTGCTCCCGCCTTTTAGAACTGGATCTGGCGGTCCTTGCTGTAGCCCATGGCCTCCAGGAAGGGCACGCAGCAGTGCTCGATCATTCCGTGCGGACCGCACATGGCGCTGAGGCAGTCCTCGCCGCTGCTGGCAAACAGGTGCTCCGCAAACATCTCCTGCGTCACCCGCCCCACGCTGTACTTCCACGCCGCCGCGTCCTTGGGCTGCGACACGGTGTACCTGAGGGGCGGGGGGTGGCAGGGGTGGCAGGTGGCAGGGCGTGTCAGTAGGGCAGCACGGGTCAGGATGGCAGGGGTGGCACGGGCGGATGGGCAACGCCGCCACGAAGCATGAACACGGCCAGGGTGCCCACGCAGCAGCGCACCGCTCCCGCTGCACCCACACTTCAGCCATGACCCGTCAACAACTGCTACCGCCGCAACCCGCTGCGCCCCCGCTCCCCCGCCCCCCGCCCGCTCCTCCCCAAGCGCGCTCACCACAGCCGGAAGCGCTCTGGGTGGTTGTTGGCGAGCTCGTCCAGCTCCTCGCGCAGCAGGATGTCGTCCTCGTGCGTGTTGGCAAACAGCAGCGCCAGCCTGTGCGGGTGGGGGTGGGGGTGGGCGTGACGTGGCGGTGGTTAGGACGTGGTGGTGGTTAGGACGTGGTGGTGGTGTGCGTGTGTGTCCAAGGGCGGAGCAGTTGTCCCGCGGGCCGCCACACCAACAGCCCGGCGCCACTGCTACTGCCACTGCTGCTGCCCCTGCTACTGCCAGTGCCGCTGCCGCTGCTCACTTGGTGTTGTCCTCGGGGTCGCGCAGCGCGGCCTTGATGACGGCGTAGCAGGGCGTGATGCCGGTGCCGCCCGCCACGAACGACATGTGGCTGGCGTGCTTGGTCACCTGCTCGCGGAGGCGGAGGAGCGGGCGGAAGGTTGGGGAGGTGTGGGGAGGTGTGTGGGCAGGTGCGGGTGCAGGTACGGGGGGAGGCGAGCTGCTGCAGCCGAGGGCCAAGCTTCGAGGCGTGAGGAGCATGCGCCAAGAAAGCATGTGCTGTGGGACCTGTTCATCTACGGTTGAAACGCACCTTGCCGTTGAGCGTGTAGCTGCCGCGGCCGTTGTACACAAAGTGCCCCAGCGGCCCCTTGAACTCCAGGCAGTCGCCGATCGCGAGCGAGTCAAAGTGTTGGCTCATCTTGCCACCGTCGGGGAAGGACGGGTGCTCGCCCTTGTAGTACACCTGCAGGAGGGTGGTGGAGGGTGGTGTGATGGCGTGGTGGAGTGGTGGGTGCAGGGAGGAGGGGAGAGTGTGTGGCCGTGGGGACACACCAGGCGCGCGGCTGCGCCTGCCCTCGCCACGGCTGATGGATATCGCAACAAGAGCCACGTGCTGGCGGCGCCCCACAGCCGCACATTCCTCGCCCGCCCGGCGCCGCCAACCCTTCCCCGCACGCAGCGAGCCCCCCCCCGCGCGGCGCACACGCACGCACCTTGATCAACATGTCCAGCCGCCCCTTTTCCTCGTCGCCGCTGATGGGCGTGTAGGCGCGCATCACGTTCTCGCCGTTGATCTGCGCGTACACAAACACGTGCTTGCCCACCGGCAGGCCTGCGGGGGGCGGGCGAGGTGCGGTTTAGTTTTGATTCGAGAGGAGGGGCGCGGGTTGGGTGTGGACAGTGGCAGCCGCTGCAGGCGCAGACGCGCTGCAAACGCCACGGCTGCCAACTCCGACGCATGCACACCGCCCCAGACACGTGCCAAAGGCCTCCACGGCCCGCACGACCTCCACAGCCTCCTCCGCGACCTCCGCGCGCCCCACACCCACCGATGCGGTGCTCGGGCGAGGGCAGGCCGAAGCGGAAGATGCGCGTGTTGCGGTTGAGCTCGATGCGCTCCACCAGCGGCAGCCGCACCTTGGCGCGCCCCGTCAGCACCACCAGCGGGTCGGCGGGCGGCGCGGCGGCGGCGGCAGCGGTTCCGTTGGCGGTTGGTGCGGCGGAGCCGTTGGCGGTTGCTGCCGCGGGCTTGGAGGCGACCAGGTCCCCAATGTAGTACTGCGCGAGCATGGCCTTGGCCTTGGAGCTGCGGGCGGGAAGGGGCGGAGGGGAGGGGAAGGATGGAAGTGTGCGTGTGTTTATGGTTGGGACGGGGTTAAGGAAGCCCAGGGGTCTCAGCCATTTGGGGTCGCTTGGTCGCGTGGCCGCACAGAACACACACACGCCCTCCCTTCTATGAGTTCTACCCCTGCCACCTCCCCCAAACACACGCGCCCAGCCACACGGTGCGCGCCCGGCTCGCGCGCGCGCACCTGTGGATGGCGTTGAACTCGTCCGTGGCGTCCGCGCCCGCCGTGATTAGGATGGACTCCGCGCCGCCCGGGTGGTCGGCCAGGTAGGGCGTGGCGTCGTACACCTGGGGTGGTGGGGTGGTGGTGCGGTTGGGAGGGTTGGCGGGGGCTCACTACGGTAGTTATGACGGAGGCTGGTGTGGGCGAATGCACCAGGTAGGGTGCCCCTCGCTTGCGTGATGGCAACAGCCTGGGTCCGCGGCGCGCCTTGTGTGTCCCGCCCCGCCCACCCACCCCCTTCCCAACCCCTCGCCCCTGCGGCCCCGCGCGCACCTTGCCCTCGTGCACGAACCAGCAGCTCTCCTCGCTCGCGTGCTCCGCCACCTCCTCCAGCGTGTATTGCTTGGGGCCACCGTTGGCCATGAGCGCCGCCGGCGGCGCCGCCGGCGCCGCCACCACGCCGCCGCCGTCGCGCGCCGCCGCCACGGCCTGCGCCACCAGGTTGTCCTCCTCGCGCCAGCCCATGTTGCCCTTGTCGCCAAGCTCCACGGGCGCGGGGTGCTGGAAGCGCAGGCCCATCACGCCCGTCACGGGGTCCACCTCGGGGTGGATCTTGATGCTGTGTGTGTGGATTTGGATTTGGATTTGGATTTGCGGGTGGGGTTGCGGGTTAGGGGTTGGGGTGGTTTGCGTGGTGCTGCTGCTGCAGCGCACAGCTGCTGGAGCGCACAGCGCGCCAGCAATCCTTAAATTACTACTAACCGCCCGTGCCCGCGTCGCCCGCCATAAAACCTCCGCCGCGCACGCTCACCGGAAGTAGCAGTTGTTCATCATGCCCATGAGGTTCCACGTGATCACCGCCGGCTGCGTGTTCATGGTCTCGTCCCAGGCGCGGCACAGCACCTCCTTGGCCGCCAGGAAGTCAAACGTGTTGACCTGCAGGCCACGAGCAAGGGGGGCGCGGGAGAGGGAGGACACGGCACAGGGTTGGTGATCCGGCCAGGGCGTTTGCGCGCGTGCATGTCGCTTGCTGCTGCCCGCTGCTGCGCTACCAATCCACCATTCCCCTCGCCAGCGCCCCCGCGGCCGCACCTGCAGCGTCCAGTGCACCCAGCACCAGTGCTTGCCGTACTCGTTGGGCTCCTCGAAGCGCTGGATGTCGCCCAGGCGCCACGTCTTGCCGTCGTCCAGAGACACCTCGCAGCGGATGATCTTGCGGCCGCCGCCTGCATGGGCCGGGTGTAGGGATGGGGTGTGGGGATGGGTTGGGTGTCAAGGTTGTGCCATTCACGATTTGTTATGATCCCACAGCCCGCCGCACACGCCGCACACGCCGCACACGCCGCAAACGCCGCTCACCCGCGTAGGCGTAGCCCTTGATGGTGTAGGGCCGGTTGGCGTCCAGGGGGATCAGCTCGTCGTGCCAGGGCCTGGCCACGGCGCTGTTGATGTTCAGGTCGTTGATGATGAACTCGGGCTTGTACCACCAGCCTGGCGGGGGCAGGGACGAGGAGGGCAGGGCAGGGAGTGAGGGAAAGGGCGCATGTGTCGGGTCAAACACAAACCCAAACACAGCAGCCCGCACCCGCACCTCCTCCTCTTTCCCCCCCTCCCCCTCCTCCCCAACACGCCGCCCCCCACACACACCGCCCGACGCTCACCCTCCTTCTTGGCCAGCTCCTCGTCCACGTGGCTGGGCAGCACGCGGTTGTCCATGAAGTGGTAGAAGTTCTGTGTGTGGGATTGCGCGTGTGTGCGAGTGATGCGATTGCATGTAAGCGTGTGTGCGGTCGGTTCTCAAGCGGAGGTGGTCAGCACGGCCTGGCGCCTGGTCCATGCCGAGACGACCTGACCCTCAAGCGGAAGTTCTCAAGCACACGCCCGCACACGCTCACACATGTACAACACCCGCACCCACCCACCTGCGACTCGGTCTCCATGACCGTGATCTCCGACAGCCACTTGACCATGCGGCCGCCGATGAAGCCGGGGATGATGATGCGCACCGGGAAGCCGTGGTCGGGCGTGAGCCACCTGCACAGCCGGGGGCAGGGCAGGCGCCGGGGCGGGGAGGGGAGGGTTGAGTGAAGGGCGGGCGGGCGGGGCGCAACGGCTGTGGCTTCCGTGCTGCGTGTCGTGTCGTGCGCGCGAACGGCTGCCGAGGGCCGGGCAGGCATGCAACACCCACGCCGCCGTCAACAAACTGCAGGCCTCCACTCCCGGCCGCCTCAGCAGCGCCCTCCATCCCACCCGCGCCAGCAGCCGCGTTCATGGTCATTCACCCGCCCCCCTACGCACACGCACACACGCACGCGCACCTGTGGTTCTGCTTGTAGGCGATGATGACGTCGCTGGCGGGGTCCATGGCCTTGGCGTAGGTGAGGCTGGTGCCGTACGAGCCGTCCTCGCCGCGCGGCAGCTCGCCCTTGGGGCCGCGGAAGCACACGAAGCGGGCGCCCTCGGCCGGGGTCTGTGGAGGGAGGACAGGAGCGGAGAGGAGTGGGGCGGAGTGGAGTGGAGTGTGGATGTGTGCATGTTTGAGGAATCGGTTGTTGAAGGTGGGGTCCGGGCGGGACCGCTGTCGAAAGCAGTGTCAGAATGAGGGAGGAGATGGGGCCCCTAGCGCTGGGCGCACCGGCGTGCCGTGCGGGCTCGCGCTGCCCCTGAGACTGCAGCTGCCCGCGCCTGGCGCGTCGTCGCTACCGCACCCCACTGGCTGGCTGGGCTGGCTGGTTTGGGTTCTCTTGGTCGACTCGCTTCGGTTTCTGGAATGAACTACCCACCCCACCCCACCACGGCCCGCCCGCCTGCCCGCCCGGCCGCACACGCACGCACCTTGATGCCGGCGTGGATGAGCAGGTCGCGCAGCCGCACGCCGGTCCAGTAGGTGGTGCTAGTGGCGCAGGGGCCCCAGTTGAAGCCGATGCTCTTCTTCAGCATATTCTCCTCCTTGCGGCGGTTGCCGGCGCACACCAGCGTCACCGGGAAGGTGACGGAAGGCAGGGCCACGATCTCGTCCATGGTCAACGTCACCGGCTTGTTGACCAGGCCGTTGATCTCGATGCGGTGCTCGTCCCAGCGGATGCGCGGCGCGGCGCCGTGGTTGCGCACGAAGTGCACGGCGGGCGGCGTGACGAAGCCGTACTGATTGGGGGATGGGAGTTGGAGGAGAGGCGGTGGAGGAGAGGTGGATGCGGGAAGCGGCGTGTGAGGGAGGCGGCGCCGGCGCGTGTTGTGAATGGAGAGCCCCAGCCTGGCAGCACGCACACAACTGACTGGCGAATGCAACATGCCCCTCCTCACACGCCGCATCGCATTCCTTCCCTGGTAGCTGACTCGCCACTCACCTCCATCAGCACAGACATGGGCGGCTCGCAGTTGAGCGGGTGCCGGCCTGTGAGGCGCAGGATGCGGGTGTCGCGCCGCACCCAGTTGTCCGGTGTGTCCTGGTCGCGCTTGTCCACGGTTGCGGGCAGCACATGCCGGGACCAATCGGCGTCCTCGGGCGAGAGTGGAGGCTCATAGGGAGCGCCGAGCTCGACCGCTTGCGACACGATGGCGCCCGGCGCCACCTTGCCGTTCGGTGCGACAGGCTGCTCGGCGACGGTCATGTTCACAGTCGACTGGTGACAGAGCTTTAAGTAGGTCTATCTGAGACAACGCTTTCCAAAAGAGAGGCTCTGGTGAAAAGGGCCGAGGGGAGCGCAACGAAAATGCTCTGACGAACTCGGGCTCGTAAACAGCAAAGTAGTCGTAAGCTGTTGTAGTGTGCTCAGAGAAGTAAATTGGAGCACCAGGAAAGAGGCGCAGCGCGGAGACGGGCAAGTTCAACCCAACGTCGACCTAACTATCGCCAGCACACTGCACACGTGCAGTCTGTCTTTGCGTCTTGCTGCGACAAGTGTTTCAAGTCGACTTTTGCGCAACGCCCCAAGCCCTAATCCGCGAGAGAGAGCCCGACCGGCACAGCGTCCCCCCGAAAAAGTTTCTCGTACATCGGTCGGGGGCCATGGGCGTTTTCCTAGCTCCCTCTCCCTACGCGCATTTGGTGCGCTATGACTGTACATCTGCTGGTATGCATGCCAACGCCCAGCATAACGGAGCCGGCGCGACGGCCCCAGAATTACCCGGGGTCCTCGCGGTCGCGGGCGCGGGGTCACTCTTGCACCCTACCATTTTACGGATCGGGTCAAATGCTGAATCCATGTTGCGATTGATACTAGCTGGCGGTGTAACCAAGTTGGATGCGGGGAGAGGCGTCGTGGGTCCGGCGGCCCCTTTGCCAGCTGCCCTTAAGTTGGGCGCCGGGCGCAACCGCTTTTGGCCGTCGCCGACAGAGCCTGCAGGACCCGCTGCGCCCTCCCTTAGGCCCATCTAACAATTATCAGGCTGCGACATGCATGGTTAATCCCCCATGGAAAGTGAAATGAAGGGCCTTGCGGGAGGGTAAGAATGCGAGCTTACAAGAGGGGACAGTCCGAAGCGTGCGCGACGCCAGGACCATCTGATGCTCCGCGTCGGGAACGTGTCGAGGTGCGGGCGGGGTGCGGGGTGAGGTGGGTTCGATGGAACAATGCAAGCGGGGCATGTGGCAAAGTCCCATAGTGTGCAGAGCCTTTCAGACCCAGGAAACAAATTGCGACAGCAGACAGGAGCGCGGCTGGTTGAACGCCGGAGTTACTGTACCGATGCGGTGCTGATTAGCTGCCAGGCTGGTAGTTTGCTGATGCGCATTCCTCACGCTCCGGGCGCCCGGCCAGGCGATAGCACCAGACGCACACACCGCAACGCCACACACGCGAGCGCGTCGCAGCGCACCTGCAGGCAGGCGACTAGCGTCCACGGATGAGCGGCGAAGGCGACCGAGAGAAAATGCGAACAGCGTGCAGCAGAGCAATGGCCGGGCGACAGTGCGGGGTGGGGTGGGGGTAATGACACGAACCCGCCACTCCGACGCCGCACCCCAAGTCTCTTTACGCTCGCATCCACTTCCTCCGCCAGAACGCTGAGGCATCCCAGACGCCTGCCCTCTTCAGCCATGGGAATATGCCACTGAGATGCATGGGGCCCTTCCCGTCATCCAAGCTTCCAAGCGCAACTACCTTACCTTCAGTTGCGCCGGGATTAACTGAGCTTTGGACTTGCACTGTGCCTGCTGTCACTCGTATCGTGATGGAGACTGGAGAGAGTGAAAGAGGACGAGGGAGAAATGAGGGAACAGGCAGCGTGTGTGCGCGCATCAAGTTCATGCATGCGGGAATGAGGGAACACAGGCAGTTGTGAACCGACCGTCATGCACGCACGCCGCACCAACACACTGCAAATCGGGCCCGGGCCCCATGCAAGCCAGGGAACACAAGCAGTTGCGACCCGGGCGCCATGCACGCACGCCACACCAACACACCGCACGGCTTGCTGGGTCCGGGACATTCATCTGTGATCATCCCATACTACCGAAGGTGCCAGGCAGCGTAGCTGCCACCGTGTGTGTAACGCACCCGCTATTGCCAAGCAGCCGTATCTCCAACATACACCCCTACCCCCATCCCCTTTAGGCAGCTCGCACTGCCGGAGCGGGGAACACTTCCACAGTCAAGATGCCCATCACCAGCCCCCCCGTGTATTGTAGTGTGCCGGTTACGCGCACTACGTACGGCCAATCCGCACAATTACTGTGGCGGTCCTGATCCGAGTCACGCGACGTCACATGTGGAGTGCCCAGGAGTGTTAGAGAGCACAAGGGGAGACGACAAGCAAACAAGCCCAGTGTGTGTTGGCCCGGATGGATGGCTGAATTGCCAACGCCGCGCGCTTAGCCGCGCGCGATGCGCCGCCGGCAGCCCGCCCACGTCAACGAAATGCTCTGGGGGGCGGGCGGGGGTGACTGATACCAGGCCAGATAAATCACCAGCCGCTCCACAGACCGCAGTGCAGTGACCCGCGGCCCGCGGCGGCGGTGACCGCTGTGCCACATGTTCCGCACAAGGCATGAGCTGGAGCTGCCGGGCGCCCCCAACAACCCCGGGTGCATCTCAGCCATGGAGGCACTCTCTGAACCTGCGGTCTGCGAGCACGCCCTATGCAGCCTAATCCGTGTTGTGATTGATGGCTGGCGGTGTATGCAGTGAAGCCCGATGCTGGGAGAGACGTGGTTTGTCGGGCGGTCGCTTCATTCCCAGCCGCCCCCAGAGCACGACCCCGTGGCTATGCCAGCAGTTGGGACCAAGCCCGGCCCTCCCCCGGCCCGATCGCACGGATTAGGATTCGCAACCAGTTACAGGTTGCCAGGCCGCCCGCAGGCAACCAGGCGTACATGTTCGCCCGCACATCGTGCACTCATCCCTCGATCTCCGCTGACCATGTGCCAGCCCCCGCACCAATATATGTACCGTGCTTCGACATATCGCTTACTTCCGCTCAACACCCGTACACGACTCCCGAGAGCCGGTCAGTACGTGACTCTTCCCAGCAGTACTTGTAATTAAAATGCATGGCATATTGGCATTGCACGTCCCTGTTGCTTGCATGGCAGGGGCAGTGCCGCCCTTCAGCAAGCCCCACGCAATTGTTCATGTCAGCAAAACCTGCTTAACTGTCAGACCTACCTAAGTGTCCTCTCAAGTCTTGTCCTACCTAAGCTCTGCGCTAACGCCCGCGACGCGCTGACTGGAATCAGCAGTGCACGAGGCCAAGGAAACGCTCTGAATGGATGCATTGCAACCCTGGAGTCTCCCGCCACGCCACAGTCCCACACGCGCATCAGCACACGCACATGCGGTGATGCACTTCCATGCTCTCGTTCACCACCGTGTTTGTCAACTCCACACAACACCAGCACCGCGAGCCAAGCGACCGGGCATGCGACGAATCACACCACACCACTCCTCAATACGCGCACCGGTTCACGGTGCAACCCCACTGTCAGGCTCCAACCCATCGCCACCGCACAACACGCACGCGACGCCAACAACGCAGCCTACACACACAGCGCAAGCACACTGAAGCTCTAGCAGCTAGCGCTTAGATGTGGCCGATGCGCAGCGATTTCCCGGTGGTGCGGAAGTAGATGGTGTCGGCGGTGGCGTAGAAGATGAGGAAGAGGGGCGAGAAGACGGAGAGCGCAATGGCTGCGGCGCGCATGGTGGGCGTGATCGAGTCCGCCACAATCGTCTCAACCGACAGGTAGTTGGTGGCACCGTTGCGGCGGTCGCACTGGCAGTAGTCGGTGGAGCCGTCGGGGAAAGTGCAGATGACGCAGACCTCGGGGTACAGGATGGCGTCAGTCACCTCGTCGGCGGTTTGCAGGTCCCACACCGCCTCGCCGCCGGTCTCGTTGTAGGGCATGGTGGTCACAGTCCACTTGGCGTGCCAGCCGTGCTGTGGGGAAGGAAAGGACGAGGGGAGGGCGGGGAGCGGAAGTCAGCAGCCGGAGGTACGGGCGCTGGGACTGGTGTGCGGCTGGTCGACATCGGTCGGCACGGGCACAAACCCTACTGGCTGTGCTTAGTCATCGCAAGCGGGCGCAAACGCAGAGCCCCCACAGCCTCACACACGCGAGACAGGCTGAGGCCAGCAAGCACCATACTAACACCAGTCGCCAAAACTCACCCCGGGCCAAGCCTGGTTCTTCTTGCGCCAGCCGCGGTCGACCTGGACGGAGGCACCGTAGTCGAGGCGGACCTTGATGGTGGTGGGGACGCCGCCCTTCCAGGTGCGCAGCGGGCCGGCCGAGGCGTTGCGGCGGGTAAAGATAATCTTCACTTGCGAGTCCGTCTGGCCGACGAGGGGGGGATAGTTGCACTTGGCGCCCTGGACAGTTGCGTTGCAGGCGTGCAGGCGCCAAGCCTCGTCGAGGGAGTCGCGGCGCTGCATGGCGATGGCCCACTGCGCCGTGAAGTTGGCAAGGTCCGGCGAGTACTCTGCACGTAACAAGATAAGCGTAATCAAGAGTAAGTAATTGATACAGAGACACAGAGGACCAAGCACGCATGAGTTTAGGGTCACGAGCGACGCTGTGGCGCAGTAACTAGTGCTGACTCGTGCTGCTAGGCTCTAAGCACATTCAAACACAGCGAAGTACTCACTAGGGGATGTGGGCGTGGGCGCGCTGGGCATGTCCTCGCCAGCGAGCGAATTCGCGCCGGGCGCGGCCAGCAGGAAGGCCGCGAAGGCTAAGAGGAGTGCATATACCTTCATGGTTAAGGCAGCGACACTTCTATCAGTGGTCAAGTGCAGGCAGGCGGTGAAGGCAAGGTGCGTGTGGGTGTTGAACCTTTGGACACGTGAGTGTGAGTTGTCTTAGAGTCTGCGCGCCAAGTTATTATATCTGTGTCGGGCGATGGGGAGCCAGGGTTTTGAGCACTCTTGAGCGGAAAGGCCGTTGGAAAAGTTGGTTGCGCCCCTTGCCGGCATGGACCCTGGCGACATGGCCCCGTACGACGGGACGAGCAGCTCGAAAGTCGAAAGTTCCTCAACGTGGCCCCTCCTCTCGCTTACTTTAACGACTTTGCCTGCCCACATGCTTAAAACTCCACTCTAAACACTCCAAAACCCATCGAGAGTGAACACACGTGCACAGTACCTAGCTCTGCGTCTTGCCGCGACTGATTTACGCTGCCCAACGCTTGAGTTGTCTATGGAGAAATCCAGCACGATGGCTGACAAGCCAGCGACTGTGGACGCCGAGCTTGTGAAGGAGATGGACGCCGCGCCAAAGAAGTATCCTTACACCCTTGACTCAGAGGGCAAGGCCAACTACGTGCCAGTATGGCGCTTCACGCAGCCACAGTGAGTCGTCAGGCAGCGAGCGATTAGGTTTCGCTGCGAAATTGGGGGCTTATTGCTCGCGCGGGTTGTTTAACGACGCGCTCCTATTACTTGGGCACTCAGTGGGGCGGCTCTCTGGCTTTTCGTCATGCATGCCGACTTGTGGTGTGTCGCCCTCGTCGCCCGATGTGCACACCCACACCTCGTCCTTTGCCCCTACCTTTCCTCCCCGCAGCATGATGGCCTTCCACCTGTCCTGGATCTGCTTCTTCATGTCCTTCGTCGCCACCTTCGCCCCCGCCTCGCTCGCACCCGTCATCCGTGATGACCTCTTCCTCACCAAGCCGCAGATGGGCAACGCCGGTGTTGCCGCCGTGTGTGGTGCCATCGCCGCCCGTGTCTTCATGGGCGTCTTCGTTGACACTGTTGGTGAGGAATGGCGCTCGTACTTGGTTGATTTGGATAGGAAAAGCACGTGATGCTTGAGACCCTTCCTTCTCCCGGGTGTGCGCCTGCGCTGGGGATGGCAGCTTTGCTTGTCAGTGTACGGTACCTGGCGGTCCAATCACCACTCAGGACTTGACTCGCTCCTACCGCTCTGTTTCTATTCCGCAGGTCCCCGCTACGGTTCGGCCGCGACTATGCTCATGACCGCGCCCGCCGTGTTCTGCATGGCCTTGGTCACCGACTTCTCCACCTTCGCCTGCGTGCGCTTCTTCATCGGCCTGTCGCTCTGCATGTTCGTGTGCTGCCAGTTCTGGTGCGGCACCATGTTTAACGTCAAGATTGTCGGCACCGCCAACGCCATCGCCGCCGGCTGGGGCAACATGGGCGGCGGCGCCTGCCACTTCATCATGCCGCTCATCTACCAGGGCATCAAGGACGGCGGCGTCCCCGGCTACCAG
Source organism: Chlamydomonas incerta (assembly GCA_016834605.1). Lineage (NCBI taxonomy): Eukaryota > Viridiplantae > Chlorophyta > Chlorophyceae > Chlamydomonadales > Chlamydomonadaceae > Chlamydomonas > Chlamydomonas incerta. Next base: position 1,234,102 of record JAEHOC010000024.1, read on the forward strand.
GCCTGGCGCTGGGCCTTCTTCGTCCCCGGCGGCATCTACATTGTCACCGCCACCCTGACCCTCCTCCTGGGCATTGACCACCCTAGCGGCAAGGACTACCGTGACCTGAAGAAGGATGGCTCGCTCAAGGCCAAGGGCGCGACCTGGCCCATCGTCAAGTGCGGCCTCGGCAACTACAGGTGCGGTGGCTGCTAAGTGGTTGCCTGCCTGTTTTTTGGGCATGCGTGCGTGCATCGTTCCAATCGCTGTGTGGCACGTTGCCGCGGCCCGTTTGCGCAAGTACCGTATTGTTCCGGCCACGTCTGGGTTGTGACACCACTTCGCTCCAGGCCGCCACTTCTTGACCCGACCCCACCCACGCCCCCCCCTGGCGCAGGTCTTGGATTCTGGCCCTGACCTACGGCTACTCCTTCGGCGTTGAGCTGACTGTTGACAACGTCATCGTCGAGTACCTGTTCGACCAGTTCGGCCTCAACCTGTCCGTCGCGGGTGCCCTGGGCGCCATCTTCGGCCTGATGAACCTCTTCACCCGCGCCACCGGCGGCATGATCTCTGACCTCATCGCGAAGCCCTTCGGCATGCGCGGACGCATCTGGGCCCTCTGGATCATTCAGACCCTGGGCGGCATTTTCTGCATCGTGCTGGGCAAGGTCAGCAACTCCCTTTCGGCCACCATCGTCATCATGATCATCTTCTCCATCTTCTGCCAGCAAGCCTGCGGCTTGCACTTTGGCATCACGCCCTTCGTGTCGCGCCGCGCTTACGGCGTGGTGTCGGGTCTGGTGGGCGCCGGCGGCAACACCGGCGCCGCCGTCACCCAGGCCATCTGGTTCGCCGGCACCGCCAGCTGGCAGCTCACGTGAGTTGCCTGGCAGAGTGAAAGTAGCAGAATGACAGCATTGTGTTTAGAAGCTCGATTATGTGTGCCTCCCCATGATTGACCTCATGCTGTTTTGTAGACTCCCATGCCTGTGCGCGAGCGAGCACGCACTCATCCCCCTGTCCCTCCCTTCCTTTCCTCCGTTCCCTCCGCAGCCTGACCAAGCCCGAGGGCTTCGTGTACATGGGCATCATGACCATCGGCCTGACGCTGCCGCTGTTCTTCATCTGGTTCCCCATGTGGGGCTCCATGCTGACGGGGCCGCGCGAGGGCGCCGAGGAGGAGGACTACTACATGCGCGAGTGGAGCGCCGAGGAGGTGGCGTCGGGGCTGCACCAGGGCTCGATGCGCTTCGCCATGGAGTCCAAGTGAGTGTCGGCACCCCCGCGTGTGAACTGCTGTTGTGTGCGTGTGCGCGTGCGTTGTGGCCAGGCGGGTCAGGTCCCGTGCTGCTTGCGCCAGTCCTTGATCGTGGACAGGATCTCTCTCTCACACACACATTGGCCTGTTCGCTGACGCGCTGCTCCCGCCTCCTTCGTCCCACTCGTAACAGGTCACAGCGCGGCACCCGCGACAAGCGCTCCGCCGGCGCCCCCCTGGACTCCAACAGCAACTCCGACTCGGAGCCCGCTGCCGCCAAGCCCGTTGTGGTTTAAGCACTACAGCTGATAACATAGCTTAGCTGCGCCGAACATCTGCAACAAACAGACTGGGCTTATTGACCAGGCCAGCTCCTATTTGATTCCGTACGGGGCGTTGCACGTGCGTCGGAAGCCGGGCGCGCGGCGGTTGGGTCCGGCCTGACATGGCATGAGACTCATGTTGTGATTTCGCGTGACGGAGATATACATATGTGCTTTACAGTTGCACTCGCATGATGTTGGGGTCGCGTCTGCGCAGTGTGGCATGAGTGGGAGGAGGCCGGGCATACATCACCTGTGAGCTTCGGCTGTATTGTGTGGGGAAAGTAACCGCTTGCGGCTCCCTGTAAGCTTGGAACGTTGGCGCATGCGGGTAGGAAGGGAGGGTAGGCATCCAACGTTGATGGCAGCTTACGCCGCCAGGGTCGGCGTGTTGTACGTCTTTGACTGACTCACATGACAGTGACGTGTTGCGCGGTGTTGGTGTGACCTTGACCTCCACGCGTGATGCATGGACCACAGACGAACTGCCGAGAATTATTTTGGGTCTTGAAGACTCGCATCATGAGCTGCCAAATGTATTCGAGCGTAGTGAGTGCAGGAGCGCCTTGGCATTCGCGCGGATAGAGAGTAGGTGTAGCATTGCAGACATCAGCGGCAAGACTGCAGAGCGCAATGAGAGCTGCTGTGCCGCTGAGGCACATGACAATGTATTAAGTACTAAGAGTGGAGTGTGTGGCAAGTGGCCAACAAGATGTGTGTGGTTGGCACTGCTCCTGTGCTGAAGGACCTTGAGCAAAGGACGTGCATGCGTGTGACTGTGAGTGCAGGCGATAAAGCTGCGCGGCCTTGCAAAGGCTGCAGAAGGAGCCGCACGCATCACACGGGTCGGGACGAGGGATTCCACGACCTCACGAACCTGTAAATTCCTAAGACGAGTTCGCCGCTCCGTGCTCTTAACTGCTCTCAACGTGATCGGGACAGGGGAAGGTAAGGGGCAGGTTTGGGGCCGATGCAGGTCTGGGGAGGGTGCGATGGTACAGAGCATATTGACGAAGTCCCATAGTGTGCAGCAGAGTCCTATAGCCGACAGTCAAGAAGCATTTTTGTGACAGCAGACAGGTGTAACGCGGCTGGTGTAACGCGCCGGAGTTACTGGGAGGGCAAGTAAGGCGCAGGGACGGTTTGGGGCAGGTTCGGGACACGGGCTCTTTTTCCAGGGTGCACCGTACCAGCCTCCCAGCTTATAGTACGCGTATTAATACGTAGTGTGCAGCCCACTTAGCACGATACGTCAAACTATGCTTGTAATATGCCGCAGCGCAAGGGCTAGTACGCTGCCACAGTACGCGCTGCCAAACCCTCAGATGTCGGGATGCTGGGATGCGCACGCAGGATGTCCAGTCAGATTCGGGCTGTTCTTGCGCTTCCTGATACTTAGACAGCATGTTATGTTTATGACGAGGCCATTGAGTACGACAAGCAGCTGGAACCAGTGTGGCAGCGTGTGCTAGTGCCAACATCCCGGCTCAGCATCTCACAGGCCACCACTGCCGCCACCGGGCCCAGTGCCGCCGCCGCCGGGCCCAGGGCCAGCGCCGCCGCCGCCGCAAGGGCGCAGTACCGCAGGCCGTTTGGAAGAAAACAGAAGAGAACCACGGAACCCAGCACCCTTGCCCAAAATGCCGCTAGCACGGGAACCACCGCAGGTGCACGTACAACGGAACGCCGATACACCCGCTGCCACCATCACGCTGCAGACCAGGCCCCGGGCCCCACGCAGGCCAGGGCACCCAGATAGCTGCTAACAACTCCGCTTTCGCGTGCGCCGCGACCTCCAGCAGCTGCGGCACCAGGTCCCATGGGCACACTGGAGGCAGCGTCCGCCACCCAGTTCCGCTCCCAGGCGCAGGCCTAATCATGGAGGGAACTCAGGGGCAGGGGCAGGGGCAGGGGCAGGGGCAGGGGCAGGGGCAGGGGCAGGGGCAGGGGCAGGGGCAGGGGCAGGGGCAGGGGCAGGGGCAGGGGCAGGGGCAGGGGCAGGGGCAGGGGCAGGGGCAGGGGCAGGGGCAGGGGCAGGGGCAGGGGCAGGGGCAGGGGCAGGGGCAGGGGCAGGGGCAGGGGCAGGGGCAGGGGCAGGGGCAGGGGCAGGGGCAGGGGCAGGGGCAGGGGCAGGGGCAGGGGCAGGGGCAGGGGCAGGGGCAGGGGCGTGCCTGCTGACGCGGCTGCATTCTCAGATTTCCCGTTGACTATGGCTTTGGTCTTCCGGAACTCTCCCGCCGTGCGTGCTGGCTGCTTCTGCACCTCACTGGTTGCACCGTCCCTGCTTCGGCCCTGCAAGCGGCCGCCTGCAAAGCGCCTACAACAACACAACAACTTCAGCCCCCGATGGTAGGACCGGCGCAGTTCAGTAACAGGCACTCGGACAACGTTGTAGGCTGGTGCTGGGCCCCAGGAACGCTCCCAGGACACTCAAGCGCCCGGCCGCTACCCAGCCTACCCTGCATTGCCGTTGCGGCTGTGGCGACCGCACCCACCCACCCAACTTGCCTGGGGGAACATGGCCAGGCCAAACCGCTTTTGGTGAGTCCACGAACGACTGATTCTCGCCCTTTCCACTCCCCCGTGCCCCGAGCTCACGTGGCGTGAAGTTTCTCGTTCACAACCGAAAGCTAAATAACTTCGCACGAGGAGGCCACACGTGAAAGCGAACTGTGACGAGCATTTGGCGCTTCAGTGACTCGCGCAGTCGCGATTGCATTGCGGTTCCGCAGGGGGCGTGCGCGTTTCGCCATTAGTCAGACGGCGTTTGCGGACGCTGTCCGGAGGCACGGGTCCTTTTTCCCGGTTCCTTGATTAAATATGCCAGAGCACAGCAAAATGAATGCGATGCAAGGCTTCTTGCTGCGGGGGCCCTGTCCGGAAATCAAAAAGTGGTCGCGCCCCGTGCGCGAAGGGGCGCGTCTCCATGCAGGCTCCTTATATCCGCCCGCTGCGGACATATGCATGCCTAATAAGTTGTTTTGATACAACTCTGATACAGACAACGTCAAGCAAACATGGCCACCGCCAACGAGAAGGACGCCGCGGTAAAGAAATACCCTTACACGCTCGACTCAGAAGGCAAGGCAAACTACGTGCCAGTATGGCGCTTCACGCAACCACAGTGAGTGGGGTGGTGGCAACGATGCGCGCTAATAGGGCACGTGCGACGCGGGTCGTCGGCGCTCTGACTGCGCATGGTTGCCGATGGTCGGCCTCCCGGGCGCTTCATCGAGCGTTGACGCGCGCTCGGGGTTGCAACTCGGTGTTCACCCGTCATTAACACTGCCTGGCGGGCTCGGTGTCGCCTTGTTCGTTACCGGGCGCTCCGCGTTCGTACCCTCGTGCCCAGCCAACAACACGCCGCCGTCCGCCCCTTCACCCCCACCTTCCTCTCGCCCCGCAGCATGATGGCCTTCCACCTGTCCTGGATCTGCTTCTTCATGTCCTTCGTCGCCACCTTCGCCCCCGCCTCGCTCGCACCCGTCATCCGTGATGACCTCTTCCTCACCAAGCCGCAGATCGGCAGCGCTGGTGTTGCCGCCGTGTGCGGTGCCATCGCCGCCCGTGTCTTCATGGGCGTCTTCGTGGATATCGTGGGTGAGTGCTTTGTGGGTGCCTGTGCCTCATTCTCCCCAGCAAGAGGGACAAGGGCGTGACGTGCAGCTCTTGCGTGAGGGTGTGCATGGGATGCGTGGTGATGCAAACGAAACCTCCACGCATGCCTTGGGCGATAGTGTTCACGCACACTAGTGTTGCGGAGTCACGCAACACTGGGACAATGTTGAAGGTCACTTCACAAGACCAGTTTCTTGCCACACGCCTCACCCCAACTTTGCCATACCCCGGTCCTGCAGGTCCCCGCTACGGCTCGTCCGCGACCATGCTCCTGACCGCGCCCGCCGTGTTCTGCATGGCCCTGGTCACCGACTTCTCCACCTTCGCCTGCGTGCGCTTCTTCATCGGCCTGTCGCTCTGCATGTTCGTGTGCTGCCAGTTCTGGTGCGGCACCATGTTTAACGTCAAGATTGTCGGCACCGCCAACGCCATCGCCGCCGGCTGGGGCAACATGGGCGGCGGCGCCTGCCACTTCATCATGCCGCTCATCTACCAGGGCATCAAGGACGGCGGCGTCCCCGGCTACCAGGCCTGGCGCTGGGCCTTCTTCGTCCCCGGCGGCATCTACATTGTCACCGCCACCCTGACCCTCCTTCTGGGCATTGACCACCCCAGCGGCAAGGACTACCGTGACCTGAAGAAGGAGGGCACGCTCAAGAGCAAGGGCGCCACCTGGCCCATCATCAAGTGCGGCCTCGGCAACTACAGGTGAGGTGCCGGCCGTGTGTGGCGCATGTGAAGGATGGGGCCGTAGTGTGCGGGTAACGGCACCAACGACGCTTGTACACAGCAGGCAATCAACCCTTAAACCTGCCGCTTACCGGTAGCGCAACGCTGCGTGCATGCCCACCCCTCTTGAGACATCCTCGGCTCTCTTCCTTCCCCCAGCCCCTGACCTTTTCCCCACCCCCTGGCCTCCCCCACGCACCCCTTGGCGCAGGTCTTGGATTCTGGCCCTGACCTACGGCTACTCCTTCGGCGTCGAGCTGACTGTTGACAACGTCATCGTCGAGTACCTGTTCGACCAGTTCGGCCTCAACCTGTCCGTCGCGGGTGCCCTGGGCGCCATCTTCGGCCTGATGAACATCTTTACCCGCGCCACCGGCGGCATGATCTCTGACCTCATCGCGAAGCCCTTTGGTATGCGCGGCCGGCTTTGGGTGCTGTGGATCACTCAGACGCTGGGCGGCATTTTCTGCATCATCATGGGCAAGGTCAGCAGCTCCCTGACGGCCACCATCGTCATCATGATCATCTTCTCCATCTTCTGCCAGCAAGCCTGCGGCATGCACTTCGGCATCACGCCCTTCGTGTCGCGCCGCGCCTACGGCGTGGTGTCGGGCCTTGTGGGCGCGGGCGGCAACGTCGGAGCTGCGGTCACCCAAGCCATCTGGTTCTCGGGTACCGCCAGCTGGCAGCTCACGTGAGTTGCATAACAGAGTGAAGGTAGCAGAATGACAGCATTGTATATAGAACCTCGTTCACGTGTGCCTCCCCATGAATGACCTCATGCTTTGTCGACTCGGTCCATGCCTGTGCGCGAGTGAGCACGCACTACCGCAACACGTGTGTTAAAGATTTGGATGCAAAGGGTTGTGCACCGGCCCCGCCTGTCCTGCAAGTTCGCAGCCTGATCCCCCTACCGCCCTTCATTCCCCGCCCCGCAGCCTGACGCGCCCGGACGCCTTTGTGTGGATGGGGGTGCAAGCGGTGGCGCTGACCCTCCCAGTCATGTTCATCTGGTTCCCCATGTGGGGCTCCATGTGGACTGGGCCGCGCGAGGGCGTGGAGGAGGAGGTGAGCAGCAGGCGCTCCTGCGGGGTGCGTAGCGAATGGGTAGAAAGGGAATGCTGGGCGGGCGATGGAGTAGATGTTTGGGAGACGGCCGGAAGGGAGCAGCATCCGGGGCACCAACGGGGCGGCAGCAGGTTGCCGGCAGCTGCCGTACGGGTAGCGGTGTCTGGCTTGCATGTACTGTGGGCATGGCTTGAGCACGCGCCAATAGAAAGCGCTGCGCGTGGGCATTGCTGACCCCTACCTGACCACCCCTGCGCTCCTACAGGACTACTACCTGCGCGAGTGGAGCGCGGAGGAGGTGGCGTCGGGGCTGCACCAGGGCTCGATGCGCTTCGCCATGGAGTCCAAGTGAGTAGCAGCCCGGAGCGTGTGTTGCGGGCCTGCCTGCCTGCCTAGTGGCCTGGTACCGTGGTAATTTGTGCCACAACACGGGCAGATTGGCCGCAACGCGACTGGCTGCCGGGGCAGTCGAGTGCCGACGCGCCCGCCACGCACTCGCACGCACACGCACACTCAAATGCGCGGCTGCCCCGCAACCCTGCAGGTCCCAACGCGGCTACAAGGACAAGCGGCCGCTTGATGCCATCGCGGAGACGCCCTCCGCCGACGTGGCAGCCGTCAAGGCCACCGTGGCGTAATGCGCGAGGTCTGAGTTTGACCTGAGTGTAGATGCATGTGCGTGTGTGTGACCCGAGTTGTGCTGTTGGTGTGGCGTGTGCTTGACGCCTGACATGGTATGCAGCAAGCACAGCGCAAGTATGAGCATACCAGCACTAAGGTAGATGTTGAGCAGAATGACAGGCAGCCCGCACAGAGTAGAAGGACAGACAGAGTATGCGGGCGGACGCAGTATGAGAGTACGAGAGACACGATTGTCACCCCCCTCAGCGAGCCCCCTTCTCAGCTAAGGGGGACAGTGGGGAGGCCGGGGAGGCACAAGCTGCAATGGCGCAGTTGCACAACACGCACTCCTCGTAATAACAGCGCTCTTGGCACGTTGCCGGGACGAGTGCATGGGGTGCGTGCTGGCCCACGTACGGTGCGATGAAACAGTTCGTGTGTGTTGAGTGGACCAACCTGTGCATGATAGCCTACATGCAATTTTACAAAGAAACATGCTGACGTTAACGTGCCTGGTCGCATTCCGCGACGGGATGGGGCAGGATTGAAGGCTACAGTTTGGGTAGCCGTTAAGGATGCGTGCGCGCACCGGGACGGCATGTGGCAGTCCCGGCTGTTGGTGTTTGCAATTGTGGGTCTTTCTGGATGTACTACTATATGAGATGTTCGGGTAAGGCTAGGGCGAGAGCAGAGGCCCCGAAGGAGGCCATTGGGAGAAGCCGATGTAAAGGCACACAATGTCTGAGGACATCTGTCAAACGCAGAACGTTACCGCATGTCCGACTTCCGACTTCCGCGGCCTTGTGGCCCGTGCAGCCCATGCAGCCCTGCCTTAAGCGGGGCCGGGCGCCAGATCACATCAGCCCTTTCCACTCCGCTCTTCAGCTAGCCACAGCTGGGTGAGTGCCAATGTAACACTTCTTTCTCTAAAGTTGAGAGCTGACGCGACCCTCGTGCAGCCCGAGCGGTCCATACGTAACCTGTGGCCTGTGCTGGTTGTTCCGCCTGAGGCCCGCTGGGGGCGCGTGCCGGCGTGGTGCGCTTTGCAAAGCGCGAGAAGGGCGAGGCCCCCTGAGGATAGGTGTGCTTCACGCGCGTGGCATATGTTTGCCCCCACCCCGACTTGCCCCGCCCCCCTCGAACGTGAAGGCTGGTGGACGTGAACGTGCTGGCCGCGTGTCTGCAAGAGGAATGCGGTCATCAGGTGCAAGTTAGTGTGCACTGCGCAAAGCGCGCCCCGCTGTTGCCAGCCAGCTGGGGCTGACAGCCAGCAGCCAACACTTTGAAAGCTCGGGATGGTGGCGATAACGGTGGCGACTGGCGCAGACGAGGAAGGCGACTGGCTGCGCCAGTCGAGGAAGGCAAGAGAGCAAGCTGCGGGCTGCACGCTGGGCAACGTCCTGACTTCGCTCACCTCCTTTCCAGGGAGCCCCCACACGGAGTCCCCAGTGTCCCGAGCAACCACCCTTGGCGCCCAAAACACCAAGATTCTGTGACCCACAACGCTCGGGTGGCACGAGTGCGTGCCTACATGCCAAACACACCGACACATCGGGTAGTCCCGGTGGGGGCCGGCGATCGCGCGATGGCCCGAGCGGGCTATGATGGATATGACGACCACGGATGCGGTGGTGGACAGTGGTACATAGCAGAAGCGGTTCGCATTGTTGCCTTCGCGCGCAAAGTGCACCTCTTCTGTGTCTGCCCTCTATACCCTTTCAGCTGCACGTATCAGGTAACGACAACTTTTATTGTTTCATAGCCGCTGTAGTAATATGGTGAGGGCCCTCCTCCAACGCCCCCTTACTCAACCACGTTCAATGCTCGCTTGCACACGTTACATCACAGCAACGTATATCTGGTGACACATTCATCATAGCACAACCCAGGGAAACTCGGAAAAGCAGGTGCCCCTTCGCAGGGGGCACCGTTCCCGTCCCGATCCCGCGAGGGCTCTTTCCGCGAGGGCTCTTCGCGCTTGAATTGCCTTAAGAACATACCCGTCTACTGTCCTCTACACTACACACAAAAGTATTCAAAGAATCCGTGCAAGTATCGATAGGGTTGCACTCGAGTCGCTTTCGTGTGAGCGTTGAGTCCTTGCGGATAGCTTTCACACAAGCAGGACACTACTTGCATCTTGATTGCAACTCAGCACAAAGATAACCCAAGCTTTGCGACTACAATCGACGAACCCGGCACGCCATGCAGTCGCTCCAGTCTCTGAACCGCAAGGCCAGCAGCGCGCGGCCCTGCGCTGGTTCGCGTGGCCTCACAACTCGCGTGCTCGCCACGGCCGCGCCCGTCGCGCCGTTTGCCACGCCCGCCTCCGCCCCCCTGCCCCTCCCCGACGGCGCGGGTGAGCACAGCGGCCTGAAGCACCTGACCGAGGCCGCCCGCGCTCGCGCGCTCGACAAGAAGGCCAACAAGTTTGAGAAGGTCAAGGTCGAGAAGTGCGGCTCGCGCGCCTGGAACGACGTGTTCGAGCTGTCGTCGCTTCTGAAGGAGGGCAAGACCAAGTGGGAGGACCTCAACCTTGACGATGTCGACATCCGCCTCAAGTGGGCCGGCCTGTTCCACCGCGGCAAGCGCACGCCCGGCAAATTCATGATGCGCCTCAAGGTGAGCGAGTGGTCGACATGGTGATGGAGAAGAAGTGGGGAATCGGGGGTTTGACACGGGCTGGCGCCAAGTGAGCTCCCTTGACCCACGCCTTATCCCAAGCCGCACCAGCGCCGCCGCCGCCGCCGCTACTGCCGTGGCACTCCCTATCCCCCCCTCCCTCCTTCACATGCCTCCATGACTGCGGCATCTGTCCATCAACCTTCTCCTCCGCCCATTTCATCTAACCGGATGCTCCCGCTGCGCCCTCCCCCCCTCCCAACCACCGCAACCGCCGGCAGGTCCCCAACGGCGAGATGAATGCGGCGCAGCTGCGCTTCCTGGGCGCCTCCATCGCGCCCTACGGCGCCGATGGCTGCGCCGACATCACCACCCGCGCCAACATCCAGCTGCGCGGCGTGACCATGGAGGACTCGGAGGCCATCATCAAGGGGCTGTGGGACGTGGGCCTCACCTCCTTCCAGTCCGGCATGGACAGCGTGCGCAACCTCACCGGCAACCCCATCGCCGGCGTCGACCCACATGAGCTGGTGGACACGCGGCCGCTGCTGCGCGACATGGAGGCCATGCTGTTCAATAACGGCAAGGTGGGTTGAGGCGCTCGTTTGCCGGTGTGCATGCGGCTTGACAGGCGCGGGCTTGGGTGGTGGCGCACCGTGCGTGAGTGTGTGTTTTGTCCCAGACGCCCGACTCGGGCAAGGTCCTCACCTCCTCCCGCCGCACCACCATTGCCACAACGCCTGCAGGGCCGCGAGGAGTTCGCCAACCTGCCCCGCAAGCTCAACATCTGCATCTCCTCCACCCGCGACGACTTCCCGCACACCCATATCAACGACGTCGGCTTCGAGGCCGTGACCAAGCCCGACGGCCAGGTGGGCCCAGCGCGCGTGTGTTAAAAACAACAAGCGCGCGTGTGTGCGTGTGCGCGTGCGTGTGCGTGTGCCGGAGAAAACGGAACGTGGGTGCGCGCGTGCGTGTGTGTGCATATGGCGGCCAAGGGTGCGCGGCTGGGTCCGGAGGTGCCCCTGTGCATTGATTACGGGACGGCGTGCCTTGCCGCCTACCCGCATGTGCCGTGGCCTGCACCGCCGCGCATAGCCCACGTGGCGAATGCACGGCCGCGTAGGAGCATGTCCGGACAGGCGCGTGACGCTACAACACACACACGCACGCCGCTGCTCCTCCTCACCTTGCTATTGTGCTGTGCTGTGCTGCGCCGTGACACACGCACGCACGCACGCACGCACGCAGGTGGTGTACAACGTGGTGGTGGGCGGCTACTTCTCCATCAAGCGCAACATCATGTCCATCCCGCTGGGCTGCTCCGTCACCCAGGACCAGCTGCTGCCCTTCACCGAGGCGCTACTGCGCGTGTTCAGGTGCGTGGACAAGAGGCGGGGTAGTTCATTCCAGGGCAAACCGAAGCAACCGACCGACCGGGGCGACCTGAGCGCTACGGGGGCCTACCAGGCGGCGAATGGCATGTACGCCAACGCCCCACGCAACGTCACGCCGGCAGCACCAACGCCACCAGCACTCGCTCCAGGAACCGGGCAGCTATGCAAGGGCGCGCAGCCGCCTCAACCGCAAGCTTGTGACCCTGCCACTCCGCCCCGCTTCCCTCGGCACGCTGCAGGGACCACGGCCCGCGCGGCGACCGGCAACAGACCCGCCTGATGTGGCTGGTGGAGGCGGTGGGCGTGGAGAAGTTCCGCCAGCTGCTGTCCGAGTACATGGGCGGGGCCACCTTCGGCGAGCCCGTGCACGTGAGTGTTGGTGCTTGCACGTGCCGCCTTCTGTCCCTGCCTTGACACGCTCGGCTTGTTTGGCGTCCAGTCTAGCTTGGGCAGCGCCGGCAGTGAACCTGCATGCGCCCGCGGCGCTTGGAGGGCTGCGGGCTCACAACGCGCGCACACATGTAGCTGCCGTGCCGGTGCAGCGCCCGCCACCGGCCCGCTACCCGCTGCCCGCTTAACTGATCTCGATCCGCCCCCCTCTTGCCCAACAACGCAGGTGCACCACGACCAGCCCTGGGAGCGCCGCAACCTGCTGGGCGTGCACCCGCAGAAGCAGGCCGGCCTCAACTGGGTCGGCGCCTGCGTGCCAGCCGGCCGCCTGCACGCCGCGGACTTTGACGAGATCGCGGCCGTCGCGGAGAAGTACGGCGACGGCACGGTGCGCATCACGTGCGAGGAGAACGTCATCTTCGTCAACGTGCCGGACGCCAAGGTGGAGGCGATGAAGGCGGAGCCGCTGTTCCAGCGCTTCAAGATCCACCCCGGCGTGCTGCTGTCGGGCATGGTGTCATGCACCGGTGAGTTGTTGACTTGTTGTGGGGTCTGCGGCAGCAGGCGATGCGGTTTGAGGCGAGTTTGAGTTTGGGATGCGCTGCGTTCATGTGGGCCGGGCTGCAGCAGTGGCCAGCACGGACATGTGCATGTGCGCAGTTTCCGCTCCTGGCGTTACTCGCCTCCTCATCACCGTGCCTGATGCAACCTGCCTTCCTCTCTGTCATCACCCGCCAGGCAACCAGTTCTGCGGCTTCGGCCTGGCTGAGACCAAGGCGAAGGCCGTCAAGGTGGGGGCAATTCCATGTCTGGCGTGCATGGCAGCGCGATGTCTACGGTTCATGTGTGGCAGATGCCGGGTTGCTGTATCTCAAAAGCCGTAAGTGTCAGCTAAGCTGCCTAGACTCAACATCGTGTCGCCCTGTTCGGCTGCGCCCTCACGACCAGGTGGTTGAGGCGCTGGACGAGCAGCTGGAGCTGAGCCGGCCCGTGCGCATCCACTTCACGGGCTGCCCCAACTCGTGCGGCCAGGCGCAGGTCAGTGGGTTGGCAGCTGTCGGGGGTGTCGAATGTCGGCGTGCACGGAGGTCGCGGCTGGGCGCGTGGTGCGTGCGGCGGGCGGGAGGAGCACGCAAGCAGGCCGAAAGCTAGGGTGCGGGTTGTGGGTTGACGCGTACACAGCGGCGCCGCAGGCTCCGACGCCCTCGCGAACAACCCCTGAACGCCAGCAGCCGGCGCAGGCGCAATCAGCTGCTCCTCTCACTAGCAAGCAAGCCATAATGCACAACAGACAACGCCCGCGACGCGCAAGCCAACCCCTCTCGCTTCCCTGCTTTGCGCGCTCACGCACCAAAGGTGGGCGACATCGGGCTGATGGGCGCGCCCGCCAAGCACGAGGGCAAGGCGGTGGAGGGCTACAAGATCTTCCTGGGCGGCAAGATCGGCGAGAACCCCAGCCTGGCCACCGAGTTCGCGCAGGTGAGGGGGAGGGAGGGAGGGAGAGGGCGAGCCCCTGGCGTGGCTTCTGTTCGGGGTTTGCATCACATGCCAGCGGCGCCGGTAGTCTCGGCGCCATGCCCGAATCGGCGGGCGCAGGTCGGCGCCGCCGGCAGAGCGCGCCTTCCCGGGCCTACGCGCTCAGCGCAAGCGCGTGCTTGTGGGCCCACAGGGTGGCTCAGAGCACGCAGGGCGGACCTGCTTGCCACCGACGTGCCAGGTTGGCTGAGCCGAACCGCCCCTGCTGCCGGGCTACCCCAATGACGTCGCAGGGCGTGCCGGCCATCGAGAGCGTGCTGGTGCCGCGGCTCAAGGAGATCCTCATCGCCGAGTTCGGCGCCAAGGAGCGCGTCGCCACCGCCTAAGTGCGCGTCAGTGGAGCGTGTTTGCAGCGTTGGCGTGTGAAGCATTGTTGTTATGAGCGCGTGAGCGCCCGAAGGGAATGCACCGGAGGGAATGCACCGAAGCTCTGCTGGAGGCACTGGTGGGAGGGGACGCCTTCCTGCGGCGCATGGAGTGCGCGGCGCGGGCTTGGGCCCCGTGGAGGGGAAGTGTGGGGGCTGGCGCTGGGCTGCCAGCAACCCAGAGCGAAAGCAATAAGGGCATGCTTGATCGAATGATCGGGGCCGGCAGGGCTTTCGGCGTCCTGAGCCCTGGAGGAGCCTGAGGGTTTGCCGGGACAGGAGCCATTTCGTACACGTGTGCGCTGAGTGAAGTTGACTTGACTGTTTGCCGCGTTCTTCTGCCACCAGTAACCGGCAGGATGAGGATGTCTTAGGACAGGAGGGCCACCTCACCGCTGGAAGATTACCGTAAATGCAAAACAGCGGTTGGGCTCGCTGTTCTGTGTCTCTACATATGCGTTGGCGTGCTCCAAGTATGTATATGAGTGAGGGGGGAACTGCAGCCGCACGCCGCTCAGGGCTGCGGAGGGTGAGCGCACATGCGCAACCTTGGGGGCAGTGTATGTACGTACGTACTAGCAGATCATAGTACAGGCACATGCGGCCTTGCTGTGCCACGCCCCAGAAGTGGGCGCAGGGTGTGCTGTGTTGCAGGCACGGGAGCAAGGCTCGTAGACAGTACGTAGTAGGTGTGTGCGGTTACTTGCCGGCGGTGTGACATGGTGCAGTGCGGAGGTTTGTTGGTGCCGCCCCGCTGCACCTGCGGTAGCGGCCAGGCAGGCACCGCGATAGGGAATGATGCATTGTGGGTGCGCTTACCATTGATTCGGCTGCGATGGTGTGCAGTGGCTACTAGACAGCAGGGTAACTCAAGCAGGTGGTGGTACCAGCCCTGCAAGATACGTAGGAGGTACGACAGGCGAAGTGCGAGCACAGCAATGAGAGGCGCTAGGGAAGGCATGCATACGACCGCATGCAGCAGCTGAATGACTGCGCCCTGCGCGGATGTTATGACACTTGACGATTCGATTACTTTCGCTCAGGGGTGCTTTCGCTCAAGCCGTACGAGGCCCTCTCGAGCGTAGGTCATAAGCTGCCCAGAGCGCCCGAGATTGCGCGCAGATCACAGCGGAAATCCATTGTCGACTCCGGAAATGGGATGGGCGATCACTCGGCGCGACAGTATACTTGTGCGGCAGCGCAAATGCACGACGATTGGGTGAAGCTGACGGCGTGACGCATGGCGTGAACGCGTGCCTCAACGCTCCTGCGTGGCACGCGTGCCTCAACCCTCCTGCGTGGCGGCGACACAGCAATGCAGGCAGCCTTTCCTTCGCCTCACATACGCGACGCCTCTGGCCAACATGGGACTCGAGCGTTGTGAGGTTGGCGCGGGGATGGCGCTCCTGGGGCAGCACCCCACCTTGCATCCCATGAGTGGGCTGCCGTCCCGTCGTCTTCCCCCGCGCGTGACAAAGACGACCGTGGAGTTTGTCACCCACACAGGCCTCCGTCAAGGCAGCTGACACCATGCATCTTGCACGCCATCGACAAGCTGCACTCGTGTGCAGATCCTCGATCCTGGGCCGCCGAGACATGCGACATGTCGACGCCCGGCGCCCTCGCAGAGCTGCCATCAACGCGAGTGGTCGCGACGATAGATTCGACAAGTCGAATTCTTGGGCACAAACTTTTTCACAAGAAAGCGCGTTCGGAACGGAAAAGGTCAGGTCGTAGGTGGAACTTGCACGCACGTCTCGTTAGCGCAGCTTTGAATGCATGCAACAATACAGATCAATATGTTGGAAATACAAGGAAAGTGAGGAGGCTGTCATGGTGAAAAACTCGAACGCGAACACCACAAACGGTCGGCCGAAGCCTCGCATGGCATATAAACCAACTCCAGGCTTTTCACCACTTACTTAGCGACGTGCAAACACTTAAAGCACGGACAGTCCAAGTTTGTCACCTCATTCCGCCTCATCCCGCGATTCTGAGTTCACTTGCAGCTTGCCGACCCAACGCACAGTATTCAGTCGCTTGCTCGTTCCACTCACCAATAAAGTACCCAGCAAAGATGGCCCTGAACATGAAGCAGCAGCAGGCTGGTGAGTGCAGGCTGCGTGCGAGCACGGAAAGCGAGATGCCGCCAACTTTGTCGCCATGCCGACCCTGCAGGCCTGTCGCGCAAGGCCGCGCGCTCGGTCTCGAGCCGTGCGCCCGTTGTTGTGCGTGCGGTTGCCGCCCCTGTCGCCCCGGCGGCCGAGTCCGAGGCGAAGAAGGCGTATGGAGTCTTCCGCCTTTCCTATGACACCCAGAACGTGAGTTCGCTGCCTCGTGTGGTGCCTGGATGTTGTTCTGGGACTGAACGCGCTGTTCCGGACTCGTAGGAGGATGCTTCGCTGACCCGCAGCTGGAAGAAGACCGTCAAGGTCGCCGTGACTGGTGCCTCCGGCAACATCGCGAACCACCTGCTGTTCATGGTGAGGCTGTTGATAGCATCATGTTGGCGGTGCGACGTCCCCGGCGGCTGGCGGGCTTCCCATAGGACTTGCAGGTCGCCGAGGACATGCAAAAGCGCGCCCGGTCTCGGGAAAGGCGCGCTCGCAAATGGCCTACCTCTAATCTGCGGTCTCCTGCCCTGCAGCTTGCTTCCGGTGAGGTGTATGGCAAGGACCAGCCCATTGCGCTTCAGCTGCTGGGCAGCGAGCGGTCGAAGGAGGCGCTTGAGGGCGTCGCGATGGAGCTTGAGGACAGCCTCTACCCTCTGCTGCGCGAGGTGCGCACGAGTCACAATACCTGAGCTACTTGTCCTCGCTCGCGTTACTGTAACAGCGATTGCGCGCGCGCTGTCAAGTGCAACACCCTTGGTCCGACGCGCGTGGCTGCGATCCCTCCTACCCTTGCCAGGTGTCCATCGGCACCGACCCCTACGACGTGTTCGGCGACGCTGACTGGGCCCTGATGATCGGCGCTAAGCCCCGTGGCCCCGGTATGGAGCGCGCCGACCTGCTGCAGCAGAACGGCGAGATCTTCCAGGTCCAGGTGAGGCACTCGGGCTGCAGGTTGCGGTGGCGCGCGTGCAGCCCGTCCGCCTGCGCACCTCCCACCCCCGCCGCAGCCAGCGCATGCAAAGAGCGTGGGCTGGAGCCTTGCCACGCGCACATGTGCCCATGGAAACAACCTGCTATATAGAGCGTTGACACGTAGCTTGCCAGGCACACAGCTTCCTTGCAAACCACTTGCGGGTCCGCGTGCCATGACCCAGTCGAACGCGCAAAGCCGCCACCCTGCACCACACCCTCCTCCTCACCCCGCCCCTCCTGTCTGCCCTGCGTCCTCTCCCTCTCCAGGGCCGCGCCCTGAACGAGTCGGCCAGCCGCAACTGCAAGGTGCTGGTGGTGGGCAACCCCTGCAACACCAACGCGCTGATCGCCATGGAGAACGCGCCCAACATTCCCCGCAAGAACTTCCACGCGCTGACCCGCCTGGACGAGAACCGCGCCAAGTGCCAGCTGGCGCTCAAGAGCGGCAAGTTCTACACCTCGGTCAGCCGCATGTCCATCTGGGGTAACCACTCCACCACCCAGGTGCGCACGCTGGCAGACGCCTGTCAGGCAGCAACCCGTCCGGCGTGTCGTGTCGGGAAGGGGGCGAGGGGATGGTTGCAAGAAACTGGGGGTTGCAGGTCAGGGTGCGACACGGCAATGACTGGAGGAGAGGTTGGAGGAGGGGCGTGCAAGGGAGCCTGCATCTCCATTGCTCAGGGCACAAAGCGGCAAGGTTGGGGGGGGGGTTGTGAATACCAGCCCAAACTAAACCAAACCAAACCAATGCGAGTGTATATATGGGGGTGATGGCATAACGTTGGGGTACCCTAGTGTGTCAGTGGGCGTGGGGGTAGCGAGGCCAGAGACGGGTACTGTGGCGCGGCGAGGGTCAAGCCGGCAGCAGGCAACGGGCGAATGACCGCGGGGACGGGATGGGAGGATGTGCAGTGGGGGCTAGGAAGGGCATCGGAGGCGGGGTTTCCACACTCAGATGCATGCGGAGGTTTGAGGCCGGGAGAGTGGTAGGACGGTCTTTGAAGGGATGGTCTTTGGATTGCGGAAGGGCAAGTCGCGTGGGCGAGGGGCTGGGGCGGGGCCGACAGGGCCTTCGATGAGTCGGAGGGCTACGGAGAGGAATGGGATGAGTCCGAGGGCGGTGGATGGGAGGAGGGCCGTGGGTAGAGCTGAGGGAGTCGGAGCTAGGCATGCGAATGCGGTCCGGGGCGGGGTTGGGGGTTGTGGGCAGGTGGGAAGGCTGGGCCTTGCGGCGCGGCCGGGCTGTGCGCTGGCCACGCCGCTCGCGTGTTTGGGATTGCGCCAGACGGCGAAACGACGGTGCGCCGGCCTGTGCGGTGCGGGACACTCAACTCGATCTAGTGCTCCACCCGCTCCTAGCCGCTGACGCCGCCGTCCCCTTCCCGCCGCCCCTTGCTGCTGCCGCGTACAGGTGCCTGACTTCGTGAACGCGCGCATCGGCGGCCTGCCCGCCACCGACGTGATCCGCGACATGAAGTGGTTCCGCGAGGAGTTCACGCCCAAGGTGAGGAGAGGCTGCGCGGATGGTGGGGGCGGGTGTGGTTGATTCGGTGGCGGTCTGATTGATTGGGTGTAAGGGCGAAGGGTGCTGAGGGCGAGAGTGCTCTGCGGCGGCTTTGGGAGCGGGGGAGCGGGCGCAATGTCGCTTGATTCATTGGGACGCGTGCAGGCCAGGACGGGAGGGGGATCGAGGGGGTCGCTCGCTGGTGGGTTGAGGCTGAGACTGCGGGAACAGGAGGAACAAGTGCTTGGCAGGATGCGGGGTAGACGGGGGTGTGAGCTGAGCGGAATTCGCGCGTGGGCAAGAAGGGAGGGAGGGGGGCAGACATGAAGGCGTGAAACCGGCCCTCTGATGGCAGCTCGGTTGCAATGGACTAAAGAAGCTCAAGGCAGCCCGCTCACGACTCTTAATCTGAACCCCTCCTGATTGTTGCCCCTCCCCTCCCTCCCTCACTCAACCTCCCCCAGGTGGCTCTGCGCGGTGGCGCCCTGATCAAGAAGTGGGGCCGCTCCTCGGCCGCCTCCACCGCCGTGTCGGTGGCGGACGCCATCCGCTCGCTGGTGGTGCCCACCGCGCCCGGCGACTGCTTCTCCACCGGCGTCATCTCCGACGGCAACCCCTACGGCGTGCGCGAGGGCCTGATCTTCTCGTTCCCCTGCCGGTGAGGGAGCGGGCGGCCGGTCGCTTGTGTGGTTGGCATATGGGGCGCTTGGTGTCGTGGCGCAGGGGTGTGCGGGTGAATGGGCGGCGGAAGTAGTAACGGGGCGGGACGAGGCAAGCGCGGGGGCTGGTTGTCTTGAGCCGGGGCGCGGCGATGCGAGGGCGGAGGCTGCTCTCTTGGGAATGCGGACTGGGGCAGGGTTAGGGGCGCGGGCGAGGCACGAGCATTGCGCTGCTCGGAGCCTTACGCACATGCCGACGCCCTCCTCCAATTCCTCCAATGCCCGCTCGGCCCGCAGCTCGAAGGGCGACGGCGACTACGAGATCTGCGACAACTTCATCGTGGACGAGTGGCTGCGCGCCAAGATCCGCGCGTCCGAGGACGAGCTGCAGAAGGAGAAGGAGTGCGTGAGCCACCTCATCGGCATGATGGGCGGCAGCTGCGCGCTGCGCGGCGCCGAGGACACCACCGTGCCCGGCGAGAACTAAGCGCCCGCTGGCGCTCGCGCGCTCCTTCCGCGGCGGTCTGGCGGCGGTGCGCCCTCTCGCTGCGCTCGGCGCGGCAGCTGCGCGTCACGCCGAGGTGTTCGTCTCGTGCGGCGCGTGAGGTGCTGCGTGGAGCGCGGGTGGCGCGGCACCGAAGTGTGCTGCATGCGTCACCGTCGTCGCCGTCCGGAAGACGGCAATTTTGGAACAGCAACAGAACTGCAGTTGCGGTGACGTTGGTTGGCATGGACTTGCAGAAGAACGACAGAAACAACACAACTTGCTGACGGCAGGCGAATGCTGACCGTGGGTGTTGTGCATACTTGACACGGCATGAGGGCGGGGGTAAGCGGCTGCAGACGCTGCAGGGATGGCAGCGCGCGCCCTGTGTGTGGTGTGGTGAGCA
This sequence comes from Chlamydomonas incerta, assembly GCA_016834605.1. NCBI lineage: Eukaryota > Viridiplantae > Chlorophyta > Chlorophyceae > Chlamydomonadales > Chlamydomonadaceae > Chlamydomonas > Chlamydomonas incerta. Next base: position 1,254,150 of record JAEHOC010000024.1, read on the forward strand.
CAGGGAGTTGGGGGGCGGAAGGAGCATGTGCCTGGGCACGGAGGGGCAGCGGCGGCGGGGCGGGGGATGCTGCTCTGCTGCATGCATGGGATGAATGAAATGTACATGGGGCGTGCTACTGGTTCCGGGCAACTTACGTGCTCGTAGGAACCGAGTAGTGTCGCTGCGTGTGCGCGTCTGGGCGCCAGCTGCGTGTCTGGCGTGTGTCCCAGAGTTTTCGTGCTCGCTCGGGCTTCGGCCGTCCCCTCTCCCTAATCAATCCTAATGAGGGCGTTGCATGAAGAGAGACCCCATACCTATCATCGAGTGGATCGTGGAGAGGTCGGCGGCAGCTGCTCCAGCGGCCGCCGCCTCGCTCCGAGACGCAATGTCTGTGCTCCCGTGCCGGCGTGCGGCACGAGTGGCCTCGGAGACCCCGAGTGTGTGGAGCGGGCTACTAATTTGTTGCAGCCATGGTCCTGGCACACTCTTGACACATTTGTCGCGAGCGGCGGTGGTGGTGCGGGGGTGTTGGCTCTGCTCGGCAGGCCTGCCTTCGGCCGTGGATGGATTCAGCTTTCGTCTCAGGCAGGGTACTGATTTGGGGCTGCAGCAAGCTTAAGAATCTGATAAACGTAGTTTGGTGGGTACGGAAGTACTTCGTATGGTTGGTGTTGGTGAGGGTCCTCCCCTGCCGCGGATGCTAAGCCACGCCGGCATGCCCACGCGGCCGGCAGCTTGCGCCGTCACATGGATTGGGGCAGAATCTGGAGGGTAGGGAGGTGCTTCGCGCCTCTACGCTCACCCACACTGCCTTCCATGACACAGAGCAGGAGGATGACGAGGTAGGAGTAGATACTGTTTCTTGATACACAAATGTGTTCGGTCTATGGATTACTTAGGGTGCACGGGAAAGGTGTCCTGCAAGAGACTTAGGTGAACAGAGTTGCGGCGAAGCTCACGCGTGCGCGACAACATCACAAATGGGTGAGCCCGGGGACGCCGCAATGGGCATGGAGTGCGGAGAGGGGGGCTACATAGGCCTCGTGCAAGCGCCGCGCGACTGGCGCGGGCGTGTGTGCCTCGTAGCGGTCTTGGCTGTAACCTGTGTGCAGATTTGGCGCTCCCGAGGATGATTGCATGTGCCACCGCGCGAGCATGCAGCACGGTTGTGCAGCCTGGCGGGGAGGGACAGCGCAACGGCAACGTGCAGGAGCCCGGGACAGGTGCACAGCCAGCGGAGTCACCGCAGCGGCAGCAACCAGCAGCACGTCTCGGATGCAGCTTCCGACCCTCGCCGCACATACCCACTCGTCCTTCCATACTGGGTGCGGATTCAGGCTCCCGAAGAGCTTGCATGCATGCGCTATGCCCCCTGCGGGACGTGGCTAGCGCCAAACAGCCCCGCCGCCGAGAACGCCACCTAGGTGCCCTCGGTGACAAACAGGCTGCTGCTCTGTCTAAGGCGTGGTGCTGTCGGTTCACGCGGTTGCTGGGCTGTCCCTGGACCTGACCTAGTCACCTTGTTGGTCTATACCGGTATATCGCGGCGCGTCAAGGTTTCCAAGGATATGCTATCTTCAAATTCAAGCGTGTGTGGGCTTTATTACGTGGGAATAGGATTTACATAGTGCTCCCCGCAAGGCAACACGCGGATTAATACACGCACATGCCCGCATCCGTTACACCCTCACGGCCAGGGGAGCCACCCTCCCCTGCTCGCGGCGGTCCACCAGCGCATGCTAAGTGCATGTTTGATGGGTCCCAAACGCAAACATTTGATCGCACCCACAGCGCCTGCCCTCCCGGCTCACTGCCTGGACTATGGCCTGCACCTCCTGCAACACCGCACCGCATTTCTGTGCCTCATCCTCATTACAGCACACCCCTCTGCGCCGTCCCACACGTGCTGCTACTGTGCGCAGAGGATTTCCCGATGATCCCGATATCTAGACACTTAAACAGGCGCGTTGGCCCTACACAAAGAAACTCACAAGCAGTCGGGCCACACTACCCTCCTGGTGCTATTCTGCACACGCGTTGTGGGCCCTACTGCTATCGGCAGGCACACGCGCGCCAGTCACGTGCTGCTCGGCACGGCGGCCGCTGATGATCGTGCAGCACGATACGCTGATGTCACCGCGGCCTGCCCGCACGCCCCGCGCCGCCAACCTCAGCCCCTACGCACCCTCGCCCTTGTCCAGCCGCCGCCCGCCACCGGCACGACCGCCAACCGCCAACCGCTCTAGTGCTTGCCGTTGCCGTTGGCGTGGCCGTTGTTGCCGATGTTGACCTTGGCGGGGTCCAGGCCCACCTTGGCCAGCAGCTGGCCCCAGCGCTCGGGCTCCTCGTCGAAGATGTAGGTCATGGGCTGCACCAGCACGCCGCTGCCGCCCAGCTGCGAGCGCGCAGGCCACACACAACACGCAACCAGCACGAGATTACAACAGGGCGGGTGCAGTTGGGGCCGGAGCAAGCGAATGGGGCGTGTACCGTATGTGTTGACGCCCGCCTGCCATGCCCCTCCGCGCCTCCCGACAGCCGCTCCCAGCTGGTTGCGCCGTGGCGCCCTCGGCCGCCCTTCAGCCCACACACTCCCCACACACACTCCCTACACACGCCACGCCGCGCCACGCTGCGCCACGCGCGCGCACCTTCTGCAGGGTCTTGACGGCGCCGTACAGCTGCTTCTTGCGCACGCAGATGGTGGCGGCGTAGAAGTGGTGCTCCGCCTTGTCGTCGGCGCCGCGGTTGTACACGTTGGCCACGGTGGGGCCCTGGTGGGGCGCAAGCGGGGTTGCATGCATACATAATTAGATGTGATGAAGGGCGGGAGGTTGCAAGGGTTGCTAGGAAAAGCGGTGCAGGACGCAGGACGCCCTGACGACCAGCAGGGGGGTGGGCCAGGGAGCAGGGGCGTCAAGCAGGGGCGTGTGAGCAGCGCCGCGAATGGTTTTTGGAGAGCGAGCGCAGCGGTGCAGGCCGCGTGTGGGTGCCGCCCGTGGGCAGGTCGTGCGGGCGAGAGGGCACATGCCCAGGCCAGGCAAGCGCATACACGTACACTCTCGCACACACACGCACCCAAGCACACACACATTCACACACCTGCAGGCCCTGCAGGCCGGGGGCTTGCAGCAGCGTGTCCGCCACCGCCTCGGGGCTGTCGCCGCGCATGTTGGCGATCACGCTGCGTGGGTGAGAGGGGTGAGTGGTGGGCGAGAATGAGAGCTGGGTGGGTGGGAGGTGGGTGAGGGTGGGTTGGTTGGGGTGGCGAGTTGGGGTGGTATGCTTGCCGGGAGGCGCAGGTGCGGCGCAGGCGCGGGGCCAGGGTGCTGGGTCAGGGACCATGCGGGGCAGCGGGCTGGCGGCCGACGCAGTGGTGGTGTGCGAGTGGTGGTGGGCGGCACGTCCCGGGGGTGAGCTGGATGGGCCGGGGGTGGGTTGTGCATTCGAACCCAAGACGAATGAAGGAAGCCAAGAAACAAACTGAGGTATCAGACTGAGCATACACCACCACCCCTCTCACCTCAGCCCTCGGCCTCCCGCAACTCCCTATCTCGCCTCATACCCCCCACCCAACCACACCCACACACTCGCACACCCGCACACTCGCACAACCCCACACCCCACACCCACACCCGTGCGTTTCTGCTCAACACCCACACCCGCACCCACACACCCCACACACACCTGTAGAACTGCTCGGCCTTGAGATGGCCATCGAAGCGCTCAATCAGCTCGTGCACAATCTGCAGCGCATGGCGCACGGAGTTAGGCCACAGGTTCAGAGAAGAGGTTGCTGCAGCCATGCTCCAAAGCTCGAAACCAGGTCAGTGCGTTGGCAAAACCTCCACGAGTGCGCCTAGCCACGTTCCTCGCCGCGTCCCCGAGCCCGCCCAGCTCCCCCGCGCCAGCGCGCCCCAACAGCTGTTGCTTCGTACACCCTCCCGCCACACGACCACTCCTCCTGGCTCTCCACAACCACAGTGGGCGACACGCACGGCATGCCGCGCACCACACACCGCACGCACCTCCAGCAGCTGCGGGCGCTCCAGCAGGCTCTTGCGGTTGGCCACCAGGATGCCCTCGCTCTCCATGATGTTGCCGCCCTCGATCTCGCGCAGGTTGTTCTCGCGCAGCGTGACGCCAGTGCTCACCTGGACAGCGGCGGGCGCATAAAGGCGGCGTGTCAGTTGCCTGGTCCTGATGGCGTCCGCCCAAAGCTCATGCAGCACCACAGCTAACAAGTGATTGATTCACTCATGTCGCTTCTCAGAATATGCATACGATATCATTGTGTGCTTGATGCGTCGGACATACGGATGGGTTGGTGTGTGTGTGGGGGGGGGGGGGAGGTGGCAGCTGCTGGAGCCTGGTGCTGCGTGGAGTTTGGGGCTGGCGGGTTGGCAGCCGAGTGCGGACTGTGTCACTCGCCACGCCGCGGCCATAGGCTCTTGAGACAGGGCACGCGTACTCGTCCCGGCTGGGCCATGCAGCTGCTAGTGCTTCTTGAAAGCCTTGAAATTCATTGATGCTGTCTGTGGGCTTAGTGCTGTGGTGCGTATGTTCCAGAGCCGCACAGAGGGGATGAGCGTTGGGGCTGAGTGACCGGGCGCACAGACTCGGCGCGCCCACGCGCCTCCACTTCACTGGCCCGGCCCAAGCCCCAAGCCCGCTTGCTCCACAACGCGAGCCGCTGCCCTATGAGGGCCCGGATCGTCGTGTTGCCCAGACCGCTGAGCTTGGCTTCCGCGGTGTGACAGTTTGGGGCCCTGCATGTCGGAGGCCGCATGTCGACGGCAACCACGTTTGGCGCTCCCCAGGACTCGACAGGCACTCTCACGGCGTACATCCGGCCCGTGCAAGATTATGCAGCGCCGCACAACACAGCCGAAGGGTACGATGCGAGAGCATTACACACATTCGGCCTGCTCGACAACATTAACGGCTCCTTACGGCGGGGCTGCGAAAGGTAGCTGTTTTTGTGCAGTTGCTAAATGGTGTACTTGAGCCACTGTGCAAGGATTGCAACGCCCTATCGTTGCGGAACGCAGTAGCTTGTTCATGCGCGGGTCGTCGGGCACTCGGTGACATAAGGCGACCTTTCGGAGCTCTGCCCAAGAAACGTTGCAGCTTGTCAGCATAAGCATGCACATTCACCTTGGCAGCCCAGTAAAAGACTGGGGTGCAGTGGGATGGGGAAAGTCCCGGATGAGGTGGACCCGGCAAAAATGGCGGTGCTGCGCCGGGCCGACATACTATGCTTCGACCGCTTTTCTATGCCACACGCGAGATGCAGGCATAACCATGGCAACTAGCGAGGGCAGGACCGTAGTCAGAGCTCTGGGGTGAAAGCTGAGATTTCGTTCATTTGTCGCCGCCCTAGTTCACGCAAACCTAGCCCAGCACCATGGGAGCCTACCTATCGTCACCTATTACTGATAAGGAAACCTTTGAGGGGGATGGACCTGGCCTACGCTTCGGGGGCGGCGCTATGCAGGGCTGGCGCCGCACCATGGAGGATGCGCACCTCGCCGAGGTCAACGTCGCAAACGACCCCAACGTGGCCATGTTCGGCGTGTTCGACGGCCATGGAGGAGCAGAGGTAGCAAAGTTTTGCCAGAAGTATATGGCCACGGAGCTGCAGCGGATTGAGGAGTTCGGCAAGGGCAGCGTGGAGGACAGCCTCGTCAAGGTCTTCCACCGAATGGTGCGCACTCGGGAGCCTGGTGTCCTTCAAATGCCTTGCCGGGTGATCCTCGGGGCTGGGCCTGCTGCCTGCGCTCGCGAGCGCCGAGCTTTCGGGACAACATGCCTCGCGATGTCGACCGACTCCCCGTCTCTGCTCGCACGCGTCGCAGGACGAGATGCTCCGCGACCAGCGATACGCGGACGAGCTGGAAAAGCTCAAAACAAAAGAGGCCAACGAGGACGATGGGGAGGGCGAGGGGGGTGGCGTTTCCACGACGGACGCGCTGGACCTGCTGCGCCGCGTCTTTCAGCTGAAGCGGTTTGTCGGCGGAAACAGCAACAACATGGGTGAGGGTGGCAGCACTGAGGAGGCAGCGGAGAGCCCGGAGGAGGAGCTGGTGCAGGCAGGCTGCACAGCCGTTGTCGCGGTCAAGTTCGGCAACGAGCTGTTCGTGGCGAACGCGGGCGACAGCCGCGGCGTGCTCTGCCGGGCTGGCAAGGCCGTGGCTCTCAGTGAGGACCATAAGCCCGCGCAGGAGGGCGAGCGCACGCGCATCATAGCTGCCGGCGGCTTTCTGTCGGAGATCGGCGGTGTTTGTCGCGTCAACGGCAACCTCAACCTCAGCCGCGCCATCGGCGACCTCAAGTATAAAACTAACATTGAGCTGCCGGCGAAGGACCAAATTATCACAGCCCAGCCGGACATCCGCAAAATCGCGCTCAGCCCCGACGACCGCTTCTTCCTGCTGGCGTGCGACGGTGTCTGGGACGTCATGTCGAACCAGGACGCGGTGGACTTCGTCTCGGCGCGGCTAGACCAGGGCATGACGCCCAGTCAAGCCTCGTGCGCGCTGCTGGACGCGTGCCTGGCTAGCGACCCCAAGGAGGCGCGCGGCGTCGGCTGTGACAACATGACCGTGGTGGTCGTGCAGCTCAACGGCCCCAGCAGCAGCTAAGCAGGCGCGTGGTGGGCTAGCGGCTTGCGGCGCGGGTGTTGCGCGGGGGCTAGAGCACGGCGGCGGTAGAGGCGCGACCCCGTTGGGTGTTGCGCGTGTGTGTTCATGTGCGCGGTGTGATGTTTGTTCCGCACGGCGGCGGTGTGCATGTAACGGTTTCGGTGTCGGCTGTTGCATCTCTCAGGGGCAACGCGCTGTGATCCGGGCACCATAGGGGCAGACAAAGAGGAGCATACGTGGGCGCGGCAGCGGCGCGGGGCGGCAGGTTCTCAAGCACCGAGGGCGCATGGGCGTGGAATGGCATGGACACCAAGTTGGGTTGTGCAGAGCATGCGGCCACAAACACACATGGGCATGCAACTGCAACGTGCTGACGCGTGTCGTGGCGGCAAGGGCGGTGTAAGGCTGGATGGTTGCTGATGTTCATGCCCTCCGTGCACGTGCTGACGCGCCCACGCGCGCGCCCACAGCCGGCGAGCTCCCTGGCCCGTGGCTTTGCAGGCTAGCCAGGGCTATGCCTGCCGCCATTTTTTCACGATGGCGAATGCGGAGCCTAGGGAGGTGGCGGCGGCTAGCAGATCCGCAGACGTGCGCCATCAGGGCCTAGTTGCACGCCCGCGGGGAGCAAGTGCTCACGGAGATTCACGGTGGCGGCGGTGGATGCATAATGTAGAAATGAGGGCGGCACCGTGTGGGTTTGTGCGCGTGGTAATGTAGGTTTTAGATAGACACGTGCCCGGTGCGCGATATGCGAGCGGCAGCGCAGGGCACGGATCTGCCGTGTAGCGATTGAGGTGTGTGCGGCGATGCACGCGCGAACGGTGCCGGCACGTGTAACAGGGGAACAGGCACGTGCTGTAGTATGGAAGCGATGCCATGTGCCGTGCATAAGTGCGGGCCCAGTGCGGTGCCCTGGCGGTGCGGTGCGGTCCAGCGACAGGGGCCGGGGCGTTGTTGCCATGCAGCATAGGTGCAGCGCATGCAGGCGCGAGTGCCGCAGGGCTACCATCCATCTGTGGGTGCAGCTTGGATAGTTGGGATGTGGGAAGGGGCGCCATTGGTGTGAAAGCACGCAGCTTGCACTCCCGTATAGCTCCTTGTACTCATTCGCAACGCAGCAACATAACGTATGCACGACCTCAGCAGGGCCTTGCATGCATGCATGCACGAGTCAATTGTCCCGCCCCATGCTACTGCGGGTGCGCCATTCAGCTGACTCACATCCTGGCGCCGCGAACAGCCACACATTGCACGCGCGTCTCGCACTTTCGGTCGCGTGCATCCCCATGCATGTGTGACATGGCATGTACGGGTGCGGGTGCGGGTGCGGGTGCGGGTGCGGGTGCGGGTGCGGGTGCGGGTGCGGGTGCGGGTGCGGGCACTGGGATGAGGGTGCGATGGTACAGAGCGAAATGACAGAATCCCGTAGTGTGAAGCAGAGTCCCATACCCGACAGTCCAGAAGCAATTTGCGACAGTATGCAGGCGCGCGCAGCTGGTGTTACGCGCCGGAGTTACTGTACCGAAGCGGTGCTGGCTGCCATGCTGGTTGTTTGCTGATGAGGGTGAGGGTGTGGTGGGTGGAGGTGAGGGTGAGGGTGCACGCACGCACACACAGCCTCTGGTTGTTTTTTCCGGCACCTTCGGTCGCGTGCAGCGTGCATCCCCAGGGTGCATCCCCGTGGCGTGGCATGTGTACGGTATGTGCGGGTGCGGGTGCGGGTGCGCGGGTGGGTGGCTTGGTGTTGCGCAAGTTGTGTCCTGGCGTGGTCGTGTGGACGCATGTGAACTCCGCACACCAGAGCCAACCCGCCATCGCGCAGCCTGACGCCCACCACCACCACCACCACCACCACCGCCGCCATGCATACGGTAACGCAGGGTCGCCCGACTGATCACGCACCGCCACGTCCGCGCCCGCGCCCGCAATCCGCTTCCAAGCGCACGGCCGCGTCGCGAGCTCACGACAGCCGCGAGCTCGCGCCCCTGCGCTTGGGAGCGGCTGGGTGCCTTGCCCCCACCTCGACGTGCTGAGGCCCCGCATGCGCGTCTCGCACGAACCGCGTGTGCGTGCCCGCACGCTGCCTCGGTGTCACACACACGGCTCACTGCCGAATCCCCACACCCCATGGTGGGGACTCGGCAGTGAGCTGTTGGGATGAAGTGCCCCACGCCGCACACACACACACGCACACGCCCTCGTCTAGTTCAGCTTGGTTTAGCTTGGGATGGTATTCACAAGCCCCCACGCCACAGTGCCAGTGCTAGCGTCAGGCCCGCGACACGGCTCACGCGCGCGCGTGTGCCGTGCCAGGTCAGCACGCTCCTGTCGTCACCCCCCTCACCCCAACCCTCACACTCGAGCAGACTGCAGCGCCAACGCGCAGCACCGAGAGTGCTGCAGTGCACGGCACGCTCGCGTGCTGCACTGGGCACTGGGCCACGGGTGCTGCTGACCGGCTTGTTCGATTCACGCACGCGCTGTCGTTCCGGCTGTAACGGATATAGTTATATGGTAGATCGTTCGCGCTAGCGGATAGTATATACACCGTACGCGTCAGCCGGCTTCCCACCCCGCCCACACGCCGCTCCGTTTGCCCGCCGGCCCTCCCCAACCCACAACGCCGCACCCCGACCTCCGCCCGCATCGGCTGCTACCCCCCTCCTTGGCCCCACCCTCGCCCCCTGTGCCCCCGGCGCCTGCGCCCCCAGCCTGCGCCGCCACCCGCCGCCCGCCACCCACCACCCACCACCCGCCACCCGCCACCGCCCAAGCCCCCGGCGCCACCCCCCTGCGCCACCCACGCGCCACACCCACCAGGTCCAGGATGATGTCGGCGCTGCCCATGGCGGGCGCCGCCTCCAGCGCGCCGTCGGCCGACAGCAGCACCACGTGCTTGAAGCCGTGCTGCGGTTGGCGTTGGCGGCGGCGGTTGGCGTTAGTGTAATGGCAGCGCGACGAGCAAAGGCACGAGAAGGACAGGTGTCAGGTAACACAACGCCCAACAGATGTGGCGCGAGACCATCACCAGCCACCGGATTCCGCCGCGCCTGCCAGTGCTGCCCCCGCCCCCTCGCCCCCGCCACTCCCCACCCCCGCCCCCTCGCCCCCCTGTCCCCACCTTGGCGAAGAAGCGCTTGGCGATGTTGTGGTAGCCGGTGACCACCCGCAGCGGGCTCTCCGCGGTCCAGTCGGGCATGGCGCGCAGCGCGTCCAGGCTGGTCACGGCCGCGAACTTGCCTGTGCGGGCAGATGTGGGCGGGTGGGCGTGTGGGCGGGCGTGTTTGGGAGGGGCGTATGTGGGTGCGGGTGTGGGGTTTGCAAGGATGGTTGGGAAAGTGGTGCAGTAGGCACTGGGGTGGACAGGGTTGAGAAGCTGGTGGTTGCGGAATGTCGGGTGCAGCGGGAGCCGTGTGCACGGGGCGGGCAGGGTTTGGTGGGAGGTGCGTTCGGCAAGAAAGCGAGCTTAGGGTTCGCCAGCCACAGCCACTGATCGCTCCCGCTCCCGCTCCACCCCGCACCCCCGTATGGCGGATCATTCGGTAACGACTGCATCTGCTGGTCTTCAATGCCTGTTGCACTTTCCCCCCCCCCCCCTCCGCCGTCTGCGCCGCCTCGTGCGCGCCGCAGCCCTCCCGCGGGCTGTGGCCTCCTCCCGTCAACACCGCCAGGCGCCCAGCCCACCGCGGCCTGCGGCGCGGGCCCCCCTCCACCTCCACCTCCGACTCCCCCTCCCCCTCCCCCTCCCCCTCCCCCTCCCCCTCCCCCTCCCCCTCCCCTCCCCCTCCCCCTCCCCCTCCCCCTCCCCCTCCCCCTCCCCCTCCCCCTCCCCCTCCCCCTCCCCCTCCCCCTCCCCCTCCCCCTCCCCCTCCCCCTCCCCCTCCCCCTCCCCCCTCCCCCTCCCCCTCCCCCTCCCCCTCCCCCTCCCCCCCTCCCCCTCCCCCTCCCCCTCCCCCTCCCCCCTCCCCCTCCCCCTCCCCCTCCCCCTCCCCCTCCCCCTCCCCCTCCCCCTCCCCCTCCCCCTCCCCCTCCCCCTCCCCCTCCCCCTCCCCCTCCCCCTCCCCCTCCCCCTCCCCTTTTGCAATGGTTGATTTGGGAACTGGAAAAAACTACCCCCCCTCCCCCCACTCCCTCCCCCTCCCGCCCCCCCCACCCCGCCCCTCACCGGTCATGGGCACGCCCAGCGCCAGGTGGCACTGCCCGAAGCCCAGTGCCTCGTGGCACACCACCAGGTCGTCGTCGCCGTCGGCCAGCTCCGCGAACATGTCGGCGCCCACGATGCCGAGGTCGATGTCGCCGTAGCGCAGCTTGCGCACCACGTCGCTGGCGCGCTGGAACCACACCTCCAGGCCGGGGATCTGTTGGAGAGGGGGGTTCCATGCATGATTTATTAAGACGAGATGATGATGACAGGTTGCAGCAGATCAGTCTTGGGGGGGGGGGCGTTTGAGGAGTTGGCGGCGTGCAAAGATGTTTAAGGTTGGCATTGCGTGTTATTGAGGGTGTGGGTGTGGCACCCTGACAGCTCCGACCTCCAGCTCCGCGCCGCGCACGTCTGCAACCCCGCCTGCGGCCCCGCCTGCAGCCCCGCCTGCAGCACCCTCCTCTCCAGCAACTCCCCCCCTTCCAGCACTTCCAATTATTTGCAAAACACCGTCTCATGGACGGCTACCCCCCCCTACTCACGCGCGCACGCACGCACGCACGCCGCCTCCCATCTAGCCTCCAATTCTGAAGCCCTCGGACCCCCGCAGACCCCCCCTGATTTGGGAACGGGAACAGACTACCCACACACCACCCACCCACTCCCCCACCCCCACCTGCGGGATCTTGGCCACGTACTGGCGCGGGTTGGGCTTGTACACCGACAGCGCGCAGTCCTGTGTGCAGTGGGGAGGGCGCCGTACATGTGTGTTGAGGATGGTCAGGTGATACAGGGGTGACAGGGGTGGCAGGTGCGGGGCTGAGTCACCGGGTGGTGTCGGTGCATCCCGGTCTCGTTGGAGGCCTAGGCTGAACGGAACGGGCCGCAGCACCACGCCCCACCGGCCTTCCTGCCGTGACGTCTGAGGCTCCTGGCCCCAGCCGCCTCACCGGCCCAACCTCGACCTCCTCCCGCATGCCCGAGCTCCCTCCCACGAATCGTTGATTTGGGAATTGGAATTTGACTACCCCACCAACCCACCCGACCCCCGCCCGCCGCGTGCGGTACGAGGAGCACCCAGTGCCCCGCCTCCTGCGCCGCTTCCGCACGGTGCCGCCCCGCCGCCCCGGCCCCCGCACACCATTCGTCGCCCCTGGCGCTGCTGCCAGTCACCCTGGCGAGCTCGCCGCGACGCCGCCGCACCAGCACCCATCACACACATACACGCTCCCGCGTTTTGAGAGGCTTCATTCCGTTTCCGCCACATGCGCGCCCACCAACCCCGTTGTCCTCCAGCCATTTCCCCGCTCCTACTTCCCTCCCCCCTCCGCCTCTGCCTCCTCGCCCTCCCCATTTCACCCATCCGCCTGCGCCCCTCCGTCCCCCCCGCCCCTTCCAACCCCCTTCGGCCCCGCCTCTGCCCCTCCGCCCCTCGGCCCCCTCGACGCCCCCTGCCGCCCACCTTGAGCAGCTGCCTGCACCTCCGCCCCGCTCTCCGCCCCCCCCCGCTCTTCGAAACATCCTCCCCCTCTACGCCCCCACCCCACCCCCACCCTGCCCACCTTGAGCAGCTGCTGCGTGTCCTCCGCCATGCGGCCCTTGCTGGGCAGGCCCATGCGCAGCGTGTCGCGGGGGGCGGCGCGGTAGGGCTTGACCACTGCGGGTGTGCGGGGTGTGCGGGGGTTCGAGTCGTGTCGCGGTCAGCGGGCGGGAAGGCAGGATAGGCCAGTCCCTCCGCCCCTGCCAGCCAGGGGGTTCTGCTGGCCTCGGCTGCCTCACGCATCAGCAGCACCCCCGCAGCCCCAAAGGTTGCATGGCTGCGCGCATGCCGCCGATGCCCCGCACCGCCGCGGCAGCAGCCACAGCCATGCAGAGCCGGCGCGCCGAGGCAGCTGCCCATGACAGCAGTAGCAGCAGCAGCAGCCCAGCTGCAGCTGCCATTGCCACAGCCACCGCAAACAGGCGCCGCCCGCCAAAGCGGCTGCGCGGGCTGCGCCCGACGCAGACGCGCCACACGGTCACGGCGGCTGCTGCTGCTGCTGCTGCTGCTGCTGCTGCTGCTGCTGCTGCTTGCTCGGGCCGGCGCGCAGGCTGCTGCTGCTGCCGCGGTGGCTGCTGTACTGCTGCTGCGCCCGCTGCTGACTGCGCTGCTGCATCCGCCGTCGCTGCTGCTGACGGCTCGCCCGCTGGTGCGCACCCAGGCATCGCCGCGCCCGCCGCTCACGGCCGCCGGCGCCTATTCCGCCTCCTCGCGCAGACCACCGGACTGCCGCCGGGCAGCACTGCTGCCGCCCGCAGAGGCCGCAGCCTGCCGCACCGCATCCGTCCCGCCGCCGCCGCCGCCGCCGCGCTGCAGATCCAGCGCCCAACCGCGCGCCCGCCCGCCGGCACACGACTGCGGCACGTGCCGCCGGCACGACGTGCGCGGCTGCCGCCACCACGTGCTGCCTACGCGAGCGGTGGCCCCGGCCCGGTGCGGCCCGGCGGCGACTGCGCTTGCTCCGCCCCCGCCTGCCGGACGCCAGCAGCTGCGCGCCCCGACTGAAGCCGGCTGCAGCCCACGTGCTTGCTGACGCTAGTCCACTGCGGCAGCCGCTAGAGGCGGCTGCGGCGCGGCGTCAGGCTGGAGCTGCTGCTGGCGGCGCCCCGGCTGGCAGGGCAGCGAGCGCCGCAACCCCGACCAGCGGCTCCCCGCCCCGCCCTGCCCTCAAAAGCTGTGGGCCGGCCTCCGCCACCCTCTGCGAGCGCAGAGCCCCCCGCCGGCCGCGAGGAATGGAGGCGGTATTTTGGGCCCCCTTGGCACACACGGCGCCTGGGCACATGGGCAGGTGCTCCCGCCGACGCGGCAGCTACGGCTGCGGCACGGCTGCCCGTTGCACCCATGATGGCGCAGTTCATGTTCTAGACGCCTGTGCGCAGCTACTGCCGCTGCTGCTGTTGTCGCTGTTGCTCTCGGCGCCCATACTGATGCTGCCCCTTCCTCCTCTAGACACGCTCAACCGTGCGTGGGCGCTGTGCACAGGCACACGCGCCGTGCACGGCTAGAGCGCCGGAGCGCCAGCGGGCCGCAGCCCCACAGCCGGAACCCCCGCAGGGCCTCAGAGTGTGTTGCACAGAGCCCGCCATCCGCACTATTAGCCCCGATTTAGCAAAATCCTGCCTTGTGGGCCCTCCTGGCGACTGACTGGCGCAAATGCGGTCCCGCATCCGCGGGCGACAAGAGCTTGCGCGCGGAATCTGACCCTGAGGCCCCTCGCAGGACGCGTGAGAAAGTTCCAAACCTCCTAAATCCCTACCATCTGCCCATTTGGGCCGCCGCCGACTAGGTCGCGCTTATGGGTCGACCCTGCACCTAATTCGTTGCTCACCCGCGCCCGTGCTGGCGGCCTCCTCGTCCATGCTGTTCATCAGCAGCTTGCCGCCCGTCGCCTCGTCCTCGGGCCTCCGGGTCAGGCTGGCGACGACGACCAGCGAGCGAGCGCCATGGCCGCGCTTCGTCGGCGGCACGGCCACCGAGCGCCGGCCCTTGGTAGGCACGGCCTGGCCAATGTGACGACCTAGCAGCTGCATCCTGGCGAACGCGGTTGACAGCGCGCTATTAACTGCAAAGAAGTACTTCTACGCAAGGAAGCGGCCCACAAAATGCAGTACTAAGCCGTGTGGCAACCTAGGTACTAAAGAACGTTCAAGGGCGCGCGCGAGGGATTAATCGACGTGCGGAGCGATCCATGGAAAGTCCTGGCGCGATGCCGCCGAATCCAGGGCCCTTTTGCGAGCTGGAACCGAAGAACGCTCTCCGCATAGCAAAAACGTTGTAGTTATCTAGGACTGACGTTGTGCAACGCTACTTTCTGCGGCGAAACTCTTTTGGTGCACCGTTTGCCCAATTGACACGCACATTTGCTGGCCGTTTGCTGTTTCTATATTTTCACACAATCGGTAATGCAACTGCGCTTCGTGGACGCCGCCGAGCCGGTCAACCTGGTGGAACGCGCTGTCTCTTGGTGAGGCGCTTTTCTCAATACATCAAACATTTTTAGTGCTACATAAGTATGTGCATGCACCTCGCGGGCACCAGCGCCGAAACGTGCGGCGATTGCACTCTGCCGGCTCCTCGCCAGCCGTCTGCAGTGTGTTAAGCGCCCGTGCTCTAAAAGGCTTGGGTGGCGTGTGAAGCGGGCGGTGAGCGTGCGGCGCTGAAGGTCAACGCTCCACACAGCCGGCCCCACCACCCGCACACGCGCGGGAACGGCACGCCGCGTCGTCGGCTCACTGACCCGGTCTGAGCTGCGTGTCACTGCCGTGACAGGTGATGCAGTTCGCTGAAGTGGGTGCGCGCTAAGCAGGGCCCTGGGCGGCAGAATGCAGCGGGCGGCAGCGCAGCCGTCGCCCGCAAGCGCGGCAGCGGCGGCCGCGGGCGGGCAAGCTCTGCAGCCCGCGACAGAGGCTGCAGACGCACATGCGGGTGCCGATGAGCGGGACACCCTGCGCGGGGCCACAGCAGGACAGGCTTCCGCCGCCGGCGGCGGCGATGCAGCCACTGATGCTACTGCCGGCGGTCCGGGCGCTGCAGCAGCGGCAGTAGCAGCTGGAGGTGCGGCGGCAGCAGCCATGGAGGCGGCGGATGATGACGATGACCCCCGGCCCTGGCTGTTCTTTGACCTGAACGGTACGTTGACCGTTGACCGTTGACTGGGCGCCTGGGTGGTGACTGGGATGCTTGTGTGACCGGCTCTTGTCCAGCGACGCATGCCGGCCCCTGGCCTGCTGGCCTTGGGGGATGAATTATCGCCACACTAACACGTGATACTCGTGCTATGGATGCCTGGTAATACCTTGTGTCTAACACGCAGGCGTGCTGGTGGAGGAGTCAAAGTACGCGGAGCGGGAGGCGCGAGACGGCGGCGGCGGCGGCGGCGGCGGCGGCGGCCGCGGCGGCGGCGGCTGGGGCGGCCACGCCGGCTCCGCGCGTCACAGGCGCCGCACCTTCCGCGCGCGGCCCGGCATGGCCGCGCTCCTGGAGCTGCGGCGGAGCTACCGGCTAGGTGCGTGTGTACGTGCGCGTGTGTGTGCGGCGTGGCCTGGCCTGGCCTGGCCTGCTGCGCTTGAGCATGTGTGCGTGCGTGCGTGGTTGACTGGGTGCGTGATGCAGCCTCACCAACGCAACCGCCTACAACACGCGAGTCACCACCACCCACCTCCCACCTCGGGCGCCTACACCGCGTGTGTGCCCCTGCGCCCCTGCCCCTGCACCCGCCCGCCCGCCCCCTCTTCCCGCCCAACTTATTGCCAAACCATCGCCTGCGCCCGCCCGCCACACCCGCCCGCCCGCCCCCACCCGCCCCCGCACTCGCCCCCGCCCGCCCCGCAGGCGTGTACACCAGCGCCACGCACTGGACGGCGGCGCGGGCGCTGGCGTCCGTGGGCTCGCGGCTGGCGGCGGAGCTGCGCGCAGCGGGCCGGCTGCAGGAGCTGGAGGCGCTCAAGGTGGGGGTGGTGGGTGGAGTGGGTGGGTGTGGGTGGAGTGGGTGGTAGTTTATTCCAGAAACCGAAGCGAATCGACCAAGAGAACCCAAACCAGCCAGCCCAGCCCAGAGCGCGGAGGTGGTGTGGCCTTAACCTTTGGGTCTCGGGTGGAGTGGGTGGGTGGGTGGGTGGGTGGGTGGGTGGGTGTGGGGTCGTGGGTGTGGGGTTGTGGGTGGGGTGGAGTGGTGGGCAATGGGTGTGTGGGGTGGGATCTGTGAGTAGCAGCCCAATTTAGGATCAGTCCAACCAAACAGAGCCAGCGGTGACTGAGCGGCGGCGGCGCACGCCGGCGGTCGGCGTCGTGTGTGGCGCACTGGTGCAGGAGGAGAGCCGCGCGCTGGCGGCCGCGCAGGAGGCGGCCGCCGCGGAGGCCGCGGCGGCGGAGGCGGCGGCGCGGGCCGCGGCGGAGGCGGCGGCGGCCGCCGCCGAGGCCACCGCGGCGGCGGACCCCTCGGAGATAGACCTGGACGCGGACGGCGGCGACGACGCGGACGCAGCGATGGCGGAGGCGGGCGAGGGCGGGGCCAAGCCGAATGATGCGGAGGGGTCGGGCGCCGGCGACCAGGCAGGCGGCGCGGAGGCGGCGGGCGCGGCCGGCGGGCCCGGCGCGCACGGGGGCTACGGCTGGGGCCGCGGCGGGCGCCACGGCCACCACACCGGCAGCAGCTACGGCGGCCACCACAGCGGCTACAGCGGCTACAGCCACGGGGCCGGCGGCGGCGGCGGCGGCCACAACCCCAACCACGTGGACGTGCGGGTGCTGCTGACGCGCGTGCTTCACCGCGACCACTGCGCGCCCGACCCGGGCTGGCGGGAGCGGCCCGGCGGCCAGGAGTGGGACACGGTCAAGCCGCTGGCGGCGCACGGGCTGGCGCTGCGGCGGGTGCTGCTGCTGGACAACGAGGCGCGCAAGAGCGCGCCGGGTGGGTGGGGGAGGGGGTGGGGGTGCTGGGCATGGGCGTGGCCGTCCACAACGAATTGGGCTTGGGAAGGATGGGGTGAAAAATCAGTTCAGGGCCGGCTGGGTTGGGAGCGCAGGCTCAGCAGCGGCTGGCACGTTACGCTCCGCTTAGCTAGGCTGGTAATCCACACAACATGCACACACACCCCTCACAAAATCACATGCACACACGCCCAACACACGGCCAACACAGGCGAGTCGGCCAACCTGCTGTGCCTGCCCACCTGGGAGTCGGCGGCGGACGAGGGCGTGGGCGTGTGGCTGGGCCTGGTGCGCGAGCTGACCGCGCTGCCCGTGACGCAGGTGGGGCGGTGTGAGGGGTTGGGGGCGAGGAGGCAGGGTTGCGAAGGTGGTGCAATGAAGTGCAGCAGGGTTGACAGCAGGGGAGGGAGGGAGGGAGGGTATATGTTCCCGTTGTTCCAAGGGGGCGGGACAGGGTCGCATGCCGGGCGTGCTGTGTGTTGGTGTGCGGTGCTGTGGTCTGCGGTGATGATGTGAGGTCTGCGGCGCCCGGCCCACCCCCCACCCCCCACAGGACCGGGCCTTGGACCTGCGCGCCCACAGCGCCGCCATCAGCGGCCGCGTGTGCGCACTGCACCGGCCGCGGCCCGCAGCGGGCTCGCGCATGCACAGGTGCGTTTTGTGTGTGGCGGGGGTATGTAACAACGGGTGGGTGGGTGTGGAGTTGTTGGCACCAGCCGTAGCTGAGAAGTCAAACGCAATCACGGTGGCGATGCCGCAACAGGGGGCTGTGAGCTTAGTGAGAATGTGTGGTGGGAGGGACTGCGCGTGCGGCCGCGAATGTGTGCCAGGCACACAATCGCGCCCTGACTGCTGTTTACCTCACCTTACCGCAACACGCAGTGAGGGGGTGACGCCCGAGCCGGAGGGCGGCGGCGGCCCCGGCGGCGGTGGCGGCGGCTCGCTGCTTGACGCGGTGGCGGCGGCGGCCCTCATCCGCACCGAGCCCGGCATCCGGCGCAAGCAGCGCGCCAAGGCCGAGCTGGCGGCGGCCATGCTGGCGGGCGGCGGCCCTGGCGGCGGCGGCGGCGGCGGCGGCGGCGGCGAGGGGGCGGCGGCGCCGCCGCTGGATGAGGGGGTGGCGGAGGACGGGCTGCCGCGCTGGGCGGCCCTGGCGGCGGCGGCGCCGCCTCCGCCGCAGGACGCGGCGGCCGAGGGAGGTGCGGGGGCGGCGGCGGCGGCGGAAGAGGAGCTGCTGCGCCTGGTGGCGGGGTACGCGCTGCGGCCGGAGGCGGCGGCGGCGGCGGACCGCTGGGAGGCCAAGAGCCTGCGGGAGGCGGCGGAGCGGTGGCGGGGCGAGGAGGCGATGGCGGACCCCCGGGTGCGGCGGGCGGGCGGGGCGGGCAGGGGAGAGGGCGTGTTGGGCCAAACCAATGGAGCTGAAGATCTAATACCTTTTTTCCGTTTGGGTGGTGGGGATGCGGGTGGGAGTGAAGGCGTGCAATGAGGGTGGGAAGCGATGCCGTGCCGGGCAGGTGGCGCCGTCTGTGAGTCTCTGAGAGCTCCGCGCCTGCCTCGCCTGTGGCTGCCTCGCCCTGCTGACAATCCTTACGACTCGCAACCCCCCGGGCCGCGCTGTGCAGGTGCGGCTGGCGGTGGTGGCGGCTGTGGCGGCCGCGGACCTGGCTCTGGCGGGCAGCGCATGCCACACGCAGGTGCGCGGATGCGGATGCAGGTCCGGAAGCGGATGCGGGCGGCGCCTGCTGTGTGGGCGCCAACGGGCCGTGTGACGCGCGTATGTCTCGTCTTCATACGGCGCCGCTGGTCGGGCCGCGGCGGCGCATGGGCGCGGACTCAGCGCCGAAGTCACAGCACGAAACGCGACTCTCCTGACTCTCCCGACTTTGCCAATGCCTGCCTGTCTGCCGCCTGGCCGCAGGTGTGCCAGCTGATGACGGCGCGGTGGGCGACGTTCGGCGGCTTCGACGCGTTCACGGTGGGGGCGGGGTGGGGTGGAGGAGTGGGTAGTTCACTCAAACGAGCTGCTGTAGGCTAGGTGTAGAAGGCAGGGTAAGGCAATTTCCGATTGGGGGTGGGGTAGTGTACTGTTGAGAGGTGCGGCTGCCGCTGCGACCCATTATCATATGCACGTGCATACCGTACCGTATGTGTGTGTCTTGATGTGTGTGTTGTGTTGTACCACCGCCACCGCCGCCGCAGCTGCGCAAGGAGTGCAGCCACGAGGCCATACGCGGCGCGCTGCAGGCCGGCCTCATCGCCGCCCGCCCGCGGCCCGGACCCAACCACATGCTCCGCTACGCGCCCGCCGCCGCCGCCGTACCACCCGCCGCCGCGCACCAGACCAGACCCGAGCCGGCGGCTGAGGGCGCCACTGCTTGTCCGGCGGCTGCGGCTGGTGGTGGTAGTGGTGCAGATGCGGCAGTGGCAGGCGCGGAAGCGGAAGCGGCGTCTGCGTCCGGGCGACGGCCAGAGGTGCGACTCGGCACTAATTGTTAGAGTTCGCGGCATTAGTTTTCGCTGCTGTAAATGTGCTTTGACTGAGCGGCTGCTGGGTGCCGCCTGCCTGTTTGCCGCCGGTCTGTGCCGCCGCCCGACGCCTCACACCCCGCTGCTGCCACGGTGCCCCCTACCCCCTCGCCCCCGCGCTTCAGGACTCCTTCCCCGCCGGACTGCGCGCATACCTCGCCGCCCGCGGCCCCAAGCCCGGCCGCCGCGACCGCCGGCAGCAGAAGCAGTGGCGCCGCGAGCAGGAGGGCGGGCCGCCGGCGGCGGCGGCGGCGGCTGGCGAGGGCGGCCTGCAGGCGGAGCCGGGCACCGGCGCCGGCGGTGGCGGTGGGGCTGGAGGTGGCGGCAGCGAGGCGGCGGGCGCTGCTGCTGCTAGGTCTGAGGAGGGCGGCGGAGCGGCGGCGAAGGCGGCTGCTGCCGCCGGCGCTCCCGAGGCGGGTGGAGAGGCCGGGGCAGCGGCAGCTGCAGGGGCCCAGGCCCCAGGGCCGCAGTGCGCGGCGCAGGAGCGGGAGCTGGAGCTGCGCACGGCCGCGGGTGTGCCGCTGGCGCTGGCGCCTGTGTTGCAGCACCTGGTTGCGCAGTGCGTGTGGGACCTGGTGGCCACCGGCGGCGTCAACGTGCAGGAGGTGGGCGGGGCGGGGGCCCTGTGTGTGTGTGCGGGGGGCTGTGGGAGGGAGGGAATGGGGCTGGAGCGGGGTCTCGTCACCAGCCACTCGCTCCGGCACAGGCCGTGCGCGCGCTCCGTTCTTCCGCTCCGCTGTGCTCACACCACGGTAACACACGTACCTCCCCAAGCTCAACGCGCCTTCTCTGCCGCCGCCGCCGCCGCCGCCGCGCAGGTGACGCCACTGGTTCAGGACCTGGCGCCGGCGCTGTCCACCTGCCTAGCCTCACACGAGCTGCTGCTGCGCCGCCTGAGCTGCGCCGCAGTCCCTGAGGAGGCGGCGGCCGGCCAGGGCGGGGGCGGCGGTGCGGGCGCGGCGGTCGAGGGCGCGGCGGTCGAGGGCGCAGAGGCGGAGGGCGCGCAGGCGGAGGCGGTGGGACAGGACGGGCCGGGGCAGGGGCTGCTGCGGCCGCGCTTCTGCCGCCAGGCCCAAGTCCGGTGAGGCGCTGGGGGAGGCGCGGGGCGGGGCGGGGCGGGGCGGGGCGGGGCGGGGCGGGGCGGGGCGGGGCCTGGGGAGGACCTGGGAAGGGCTGGGCTGGGGAGGGCCTGGGGAGGGCATTGCTGCGGGCGGCAGGCAGGCACGCATGCGGGAGGGCGGCGGCGTCTACGCCTTATGATAGGGGTGCTCCGGTAGTCGCATTCCTCTCACACACACACACACACACACACACAGCTCGTATGCACGTACGCGCACGCACAACACATGACACACACCCGGACCAGCACCTCTGAAGCGCCAACCCGGATCGATGCCGGCGACAGGTACTCGGCCGCGCACCTGCCGCCGCTGGAGTTGGCACGCGAGGCGCTGCGCTCGCTGGCGGCGGGGGAGCCGCTGGACGGCGGCGCCTGGGCAGCGCGCACGGCGGCGCACCCGCGGTGGGCCGCGCCCCAGCCCGAGGAGGAGGAAGAGGAGGAGTACGAGGAAGGAGAGGAGGAGGAGCTCGAGTACGACGTGGAGGCGGCTGCGGGCGTGACCGCGGCCGCGCCGGTGGCGGCGCCGGCGGGCGCCGCGGAGGCGGAGGAAGCGGAAGCAGCGGAGGAGGCGGAGGCGGAAGCCGGGCGGGACCGGAAGCGGCAGCGGCGGCGGCGAGAGCATGAGGAGCAGGACGCGGGGGCGGAGGCACAGGTGTGTGGCTCAGGCACGGGGTAGGGCTGGCTGCGGTCGCAGTAGGGTGGTATCGGCCGGACGACCTGCGGCCAAGGCGCACGGCAGCGCAGCAGCGAATGGTGGCATGGGCGTAAGGCGGTGGCGGAGGGGGTAGTTCAGGTCTGGCCGGGTCGTACCGTGTGGCGTGTAGTTCCGTTGACACGCAGGTTGCATGGCACAGAGGGACAGGCGCCACGCCCTGGCTTCAAGACATTGGCTGTAGCCTAATAGGCGACGCGGAGCAAGAGGCGAAGCAAAAGGCAAATGCGACGGGACAGGTTTACGGACTGTCCGACAGGTCCCGTGATTGCAACACACGTCATGTCAGGTGCACCGCGTGCCGCTCACCTGCCTGTCCCACTTCTCACTCCGGCCGCGTGTGCTGCCTCAGGCGGCTGCGGACGCGCGCGCGGACGGGGCTGAGGAGGGGCGCCAGCGCTCGCGGACGGGGGCCAGCGCACATGGCGATGGGGGCAGCCGGCAGCCGCCGGTGCAGCCGCAGCCCACAGCAACGGCGCCGCCCGCGGCAGCGGCAGCACCAGCACCAGGACACCGGGCCGCACCCGCACCCGCGCCCGCACCCACCGCCGCCGCTTCCTCAGGCCACAAGCGCCCGCGGCCCGACGCCGCCGGCACAGGGGCCGCAGCCGCAGGCGCAGGCGCAGCCGCCCCCGCTCCCGCCTCGCGCCTCCTGCTGCCCACGCCCCCACCCACGCAGGGCCAGCCCGGCGCGGCGCCGCTGTACGGGCGGCCCTGGTGCCTCCCTCCCGCCACCCAGCCGCCCGCCGCCGCCTCCACTTCCGCTCCCTCTCCCTCTCCCCACCACCACGGCCACGGCCACCACCGCCACCAGCAGCAGCACGGGCGGCGGCCGCACTCGGCGCTGCACACGGAGGTCGCCGCCTTCGCCGCCGCCTGCTGCCCGGGCGCCTCCGAGCTGGACGCGCTCAGCCGCGCGGTGGCGGCGGTGCAGGCGGCGGCGGCGGCGCTGTGGCCGGGGGCGCGGGTGGTGCTGTTCGGGTCTCAGGTGTGCGGGGTGCGGCAGGGGGCGTGGGGTGGGACGGGGGGGCCGGCGGGCGTAGGGGGCAGCGTTCGGCGCCACCGGTGGCCCTGGAAAAGGGAAGGGGTGGGTTGCAGTCTTCTCAGTGGGGGCAGACACGCGGCCATTACAGGGGTACGGGGCTGGATCGGCGCTGCCGCTCTCTTTGTCTGCATTCACAATCACGCACACACACGCCTCTCCTCCCCACCCCACCTCCCCCAGGCCGCCGGCCTGGCGCTGCCCGGCTCCGACCTGGACCTTGTGGTGCTGGGCGCGGCACTGCCCAGCTTCAGCGGCGCCGCCGAGGGCTTCGGCAAGGGCAAGGTGCGAGCGGGCCGGGCGGGTGGGGGGGAGGGGGCGGGCGGGCGGGGCGGGCGGGGCGGGCGGGCGGGCGGGGCGTGTGTGTTTGGGGATGGGGCTGGGGGCGGTGCACGCATCAGCATCAGCGGCTCTGGGTGGCGTTGCACTCGGCTGCATGACATGAGGTCGGCCGCTGTGCTCGTGTCCTGGCCGTGCTGGCATCACACACGCCCCCATCCCTTCGCACTCACCCCCTCACCCCCTCACATCATCCCATCCTCACCCCCCTCACCTCCTCGCCCCCCTCGCAGGGCAAGGGCGGCAAGCACGGCGGCAAGGCGGCGGCCACGCGCGCGCTGGACGCCCTGGCGCGGCGGCTGCGCGGCGCGGGCGCCATCCGCTCGCACTCGCTCATCAAGGCGAAGGTGCGGCGGCGGGCTATGTTGGGTGGGAGGGAGGGCAATGTGAGATGGTTGAAGATTAACTTTATATGCATAGGTGGGTTTGGTGGGTTTGGTGGTTTGGTCGGGCGTCTTTGGCCTAGACTGGGCTGGTGTGTTTACGAATCCCCGCGCCCCCTCCCTCCTTCCCACTACCCCACATCGCCCGCAGGTGCCCATCATCAAAACCGAGCTGCTGCTGCCGCCCAGCCACCACGGCGGCGGCGTGGGTGGTGGCGGCCTGCTGCGGCTGCCCGCCGACATCTCCATCGGCGCCGCCAACGGCGCGGCGGCGGTGGCGCTGGTGCAGCGCGCGGTGGCGGCGGTACCGGCGCTGCGGCCGCTGTGCCTGGTAGCCAAGGTGCGGGGGGCGGGCGTGTGTCCGTGTGTCTGTATGTCCGCTTTTGGGTGGGTGGGTGCGGGTGTATGCGTGCGTGGGTGTCTTTGTGATGTGCAGATTTTGGCCTGACATCCCAAGGCCCCTCGTGGGCGCTGCAACTCCTCCTCCACGTGCTCGCTTCAGTTGCGCCCCCAATGCGTACCACCGCTAGTCCGCTGGTCGCAACCTCTCAACCTTGCCTGCCTGCCTGCCTGCCTGCCTGCCTGCCTGCCTGCCTGTCTGCCTGCCTGCCTGCCGTCCTGGCCGCAGGCGCTGCTGAAGGAGTGCGGCCTGAACGAGGTCTTCACGGGCGGCCTGTCGTCCTACTGCCTCGTCAACATGGCCCTGGCGCACCTGCAGTGCGAGGGATTCGATGCCTCGGCCGCGCTCGTCACCGGGGGTTCTCGTGCCACCGCTGCCGCGGCGGCGGAGGGCAGGGGCGCGGGGCCGACGGCGAAGCGGCGGCGGCGGAGCGCTGCGGACGTGGCAGGCGAGGCGGGTGGCGAGGAGGAGGCGGTGGAGGAGGAGTATGCTTCGGCTGAGGAGGCGTGGCAGGAGGAGGAGGAGGCGGAGGGTGCGCCGGGGGAGGAGGCGGATGCGGAAGCGGCAGCGGAGGAGGAGTGGGTTGGCGGCGACGAGGACGGCGAGGGCGGTGACGACGGAGAGCTTGATCTGGATCTGCATTTCGAAATGGATGAGGATGACGAGGACGAGGACGCTGAGGACGGCGGCGGCGGCAGCGCCGCGGCCGGGCCATCGCCGTCGGCGGCCGCGGCGCCGCCGCCGCAGCAGCAGCACCAGGGGGGCCGGCGGGGCAGCGCCGCGGGCCAGGGCCAGGCCGCTGCCAGCCGTCAGCAGCAGCTGCGCGGCGGCAGTCCCGCCGAATGGCCCACGGCGGATTTGGATTCGGATCCGGACCAAGACCCGCAGCGGCGGCAGGCGGACGAGGCAGAGGCCGAGGACGAGGACGAGATGGCCCTGCTCGCGGAGGCGGCCGCCGCGGCGGTGTCGGCGGCGGCGGACATCGTGTCGCCGCCGCGGCGCGGCGGCGGCGGCGGCGGCGGCGGCTCTCGGTCGGCAGGGGGAGGTGCGGCGGCGGCGGCGGCTGTCGGGCTGTGTATGGCGCAGCTGTCGTACCTCCGTGCGCTGCCGCGCGCCGACCTGAGCTCGGGCGCGGACCTGGGCGAGCTGCTGGTGGGCTTCCTCACACGGTGCGTGGGTGGGTGCAGTCGCACGTGCGAACGGCGGTGCTATCCGGGTGGTTATCGTTGGCGTTGTGGCGTTGGGCACATGGAGTGTCACGGCGCTGTCACATAGCTCGGCGCTCGTGTACCGTACCTCCGAGGCCCACCCCGGCGCCCAATTTGGTCCGTCCCTGCGCATGGCCGCACACGTGTCACACGCCCAAATGCACACACACACCCACACACCCGCACGTGCACAGGTACGGGCGTGTGCTTGACACGCGCTCCGAGGCGGTGAGCATCCTGCGCGGCGGCGTGTGCGCCAAGCCCAGCCAGTGGCGGCGACAGCGCTATTTCGGCCGCAGCGCCGCCGGCAACAACAGCAACGGCAACAGCACTCGCGACGGTGGCGATGGCTACTACGACTCAGAGGGCGGCGAGGAGGAGGATGACGTGGCGGGCGGGGGCTTTCCTGGTGCCCGTGGAGGGGGAGGCGGAGGCGGAGGGGGTTTGCTGTCGGTGGAAGACCCGCAGCAGCCGGGCCGGGACGTGTGCGCCGGCAGCTACAACATCGGCGGCGTGCTCGGCGCCTTCGCGCGCGCCGCGGCGCAGCTGCAGCGCGGCGCCGCCGCCGCCTCGACCGCGGCTAACGCGCCGGCGGCTGGTGCGCGGGGGCGGGCGCAGAGCCGGCGCGCATCCGCGGCGGCGGGGCCCGGGGCGGGGGCGTCACGGCACATCGTGTTTCCGGACAGTGAAGACGACCACGACGGTGACGGCGAGGAGGCCGAGGCTGATGACCTGCTCGCTCTGGAGTACGAACTGGGGCCGGCGGAGGAGGAGGAGGAGGAGCAGCAGCGGCGGCGGCGGCGGCTGCCGGCGGCGGCGCTGTCCGCCATGCGCCTGGCACTGGCGGGCCGCCGCCGCCGCCAGGACGGTGGTGGCAGCGGCGGCGGCGGCGGCGGGCTGGCGGCGGCGTTCCCGCTGCTGGGCTGTGTGCTGGACGCGGAGCTGGCGCTGTGCCGCTCGGCTGAGATGGGGCGGGTGCGGTGAGTGATGGTGGTGGGAGGTTGGGGTCAAGGATGGTAAGGGAAGTATGGCAGAGTGTTGAGGTACAAAGAAAGGGTGGAAGATGTGGCGATGGGGATGGGGGTGGCGGGGGTAGTTCATTCCGGAACGGGGGGCGACGCACGGTCTTCTGCAGGGCAGGGTGGTGCAGGGCAAGGGTGGTGCGGCGCCGGGCCGTGCACCCGGTCGTGGCCCGGCGATGCCGCACGCGCATCAAAGTCGTGTAGTGGAAGACCGGAAGCGGAGGCAGGAAGGCAGGCCGCCCCCCACCCAGGCCGCACAGACCAGAGACCTCCCTCTGACGAGTGTGCCCCCACGATTCCCCTCCCCTCGCTTGCCGTCCCCGCAATCTCCCTGTCAGCTCGGCGCACGCGCAGCATATGAGCGCAGAGGCGCAGCAGGCGCAGCGCGGCCCCGGCAGCAGCCGCAGCCGCGACTATGCGGCAGAGCCGGAGGACTGGGAAGAGGAGCAGGAGGAGGGCGGCGGCCGGTACCGCGGCGACGGCGGCGGCTATGACCACCACAGCCGCGGTGGCGGCGCGGGCGGCGTGCGGGTGAAGAATGCCTACCCCACACGCGGGGAGCGGCGGCAGCTTGCGCGGGAGTCGAAGCGGCGGGACACGGAGCGGCTGCGGGAGGACGGGCTGCGGCAGCAGCGTGAGGAGCAGGAGCGCGAGCAGCGGCAGCGGGAGTGGGAGTGGGAGCAGATGGACGAGCAGCAGCGGGAGGCTCACCTGCTGCTCGAGCAGCAACGCGGCAGCAAGCAGGCTAAGCAGGCTGAGCAGGCTAAGCAGGCTAAGAAGAAGAAAGCCAAGAAGGCGGAGAAGAAGACGGCGCGGCAGGTGAAGATCGAGGGGGCGCGGGAGCGCCGCCGCGAAAACAAGGCGGCGACGCGGGCGCGGCAGCTGCAGGAGGCGGAGGACCGGCGGCAGGCGCAGGCGCAGCAGGGGGCGCAGCAGGGGGCGCAGCAGGATGATTATGGCGGCGGCGGAGCAGCAGCAGCAGCACCGCCGTCGCCGCAGCCGTACAGTACGGGACGCCAGTTCCGGTACAAGCAGGTCGAGCCTGATGAGGAGCCGGCGGCGCGGGCACCGGCGCAGCCTGCCGGCGCCGCGGCTGGGGGCCGGGCCGGCCGGGCGGCAGGAGCCGAGGCAGGGGGCGGTGGTGGCCAGAAGCGCCCGCGGCAGCGGCGAGGCAGCGCCGTCGAGGTGGATTACGGCGCCGACGGAGGCTCCGGAGGCGATGGGAGCGCCAAGGATTTGCCGCAGTGGTTCCAAGGCATGCAGCAGCAGCACTACCAGGACGGCGGAATGGACGGGGCCGCTGAAGCTGAAGCGGGCTGGCCGGAAGCCAGTCCGGGCGGGAGCCGGGGCCGGGGTAGCCGGGGCCGGGGCGGAGGCCGGGGGGCCGGCAGCAGGGGCCGCGGGGGCGGCAGTAGCCCGGGTCGCTTTGCAGGCGGCGGTGGCAGCAGCAAGCAGGCAGGCAAGGCCGCCAAAACCAAGCAGTCCAAGCAGCAGCAGGCCGCAGGCGGCGAAGGCGGCGCTCGCGGCGGCCGTGGAGGCAGCGGCGGCGGCCGTGGAGGCGGCCGCGGTGGCCGTGGCGCCAAGGGCGGCGCACCGCCTGTGCAGGGCGGCGGCGTGAGCAAGAAGAAGGCTGCGGGCGGCAAGAGCGGCGGCGGGCGGGGCGGTGGCGGGCGACGGGGCGGGGCAGCTGGAGGGGGAGGGGGAGGACGCGGGGGCGGCCGAGGCGGGAAGGGCAAGGGCGGCAGTGGCTCGGGCAGCGGCGGGCGCGGGGGCTGGATCATGGCCTGACCGTGATGGGGTGTGATGGTGTGGGCGTGTCGCTGTCCGGGGTGCTGGGGGTTGTCGCGCCACGTGCGCCGTGCTGCTACTGTGGTGTGGTATGGGTGCGGTGTTGTCGTGTCGTGGTTTTGTCGATGCGGAGGTTATGTGGGGTTACCGCCGCCACGCAGCAGTGCGGCGGGCACGCTGAAGGCATGCCGGACCAAGGAAGGAACACCCGGGTGTGGCAGGGGTACCGGTGTGTGGCGCGCGAAGGCGCGGTGGTGTGGGCCCACACAAGCGCTGCGATGCAAGGGTGCACCGCGCCCTGAGTTGGGTTGCAAGACGTACAGATTGCCCTCACAGAGCCCTCCACGCTCCTCCACTATGGATGCGACACGCCCCCACGGTACGCCATTCGTGGCCCTCGCCCACGAGGCGTCCCCACAGGCCGAAGCAATCGGCACGCCAGGACAGGACTACCGGAGTGATGGGACCCGGCGTCCCTCATTCCGTGTGTGGGGGGGGCCGCACTCGCAGCCTCCGCGCTCTTGCCGCGCTTCAGCCAACCTCGAGGCCACGTCTGTTGGCCTGATGCCGCGAGGGGATTTGTGCGCGTTGAGCTCAAATGCAAGCGCCGCCGCCGCTGCCGTACTTTAGGCTCCAAACTTCTGCCTTGCGGCGCCCCGTCCTTGCGTGCCCCTGCTTGTCGCCCTGTCGCCCGGACATTGCTTTGTTGCACGCGGTTTGCATTCTGGTGTGAGCGGTGCCTGTCCACGGCGTCCACCCGTGGACGCTGGTCGCCTGCTCGCAGGTGCGCTGCGTCGATACATCTCACGGGTGTCGATGTGGCACAGCAGGGACGCAGACGTGCTGTTTACAGAACCTTAGTGCGAAGACAGTCCTTCTTTCTCTCGTGATGGTCACAGTCCAGTCCAGTTCAGTCGCCTCTGCCACTACCTACCCAGAACACACCCGCGCACACCGAGTCGCGCGGCGCGCCCGGGCCTCCAGCCCCAGCTGGCGCGCTTCGACTCTTTGCCCCCTCCCCCAGAAACTCCTAAATCTGCTACTAGTCAATAGTGTACACCTGATACTTCCTTTCTTGCATGCATGATTGTGCTCTCGGCGCCACGCAACACCTCCCTACCGCCAGCTCCGTAACGCGACAAGGGGCCGGCCGTGCCCGCCGCCACCCACCGCAGCGAGGCACTCGCCGTCACGTATGGCATCAGTAGGCACCGAGATGGAACAACAAGAGATATGCCAACCAACAGCCAGTTCAAGTCCGGACGTGTCCTGCAACCGTATCAGTATGCGTGCATCACGCAGCCCTTATGTATGCCGTGCGGGGCACTGAGTGTGTGCCCATCCGTGCCCCCGCCGAATCCATGAAGGTACGCTTGCCACACGAATGCGTGCCCCAAGGGCGCTTCGCCAATCTTGCCGCCCCGTCACTTGCCGCAAAACTATGCGCCGGGCCGAGCCAAGCGCACACCACACCCGCTCCGGGTCAAGCAGGCCCCCGTGATGCGTGTGCGACGGCGCCTCGTAGTGGCATCGGACCCCGACATTGTTCATTGGGCGCCAAACTAGGTACCGAGTGCCAGCGTAAGTGCCAGGCGCATACCGTACAGCTTGTGCGTGGTTCCCCAGCGTGCGTGTGCCCTAGCGATGCACCGCAATCACGCTCGTCCATTGGAGGTTTCGTTGCTGCACCCGCACCCGTGCCTCCAATCGTCTCAGGCCAGCAGCACCTGCGACCCAATCGCTCAAAGCATTGGGCCACGCACTGGTTGGTGCTGCTGCTTCAACCCGCGGCACTTGACTTCCAACCACCTGTTCACACCTTCCACCCGCTTCCTCAATAAGGTATGAATTCACGTAACCAGGGCGCACGCGCGCGGAACCTTGCATGACAGCCCTATAAAACCACTCGCCTCGTAAAGTTTGGCTAAGAGCCAACCCGGAGCCTTTGCTTCGCTCTACTAACAGGTACTGTATGACTCGTCATGGCGTGCGATGGGCCTGTGGTGCCACAATCGCAGCGCCCTCTCTGCATTTCAGCTTTTGACCAGCCCCAGCCTTTCATCGCCAGCCCCAAACACTTTGCAAAGGCCACGCGCGGGCGGGGCCCCTCTGGCGGCGGCGTGCCGGGCGTGGGCGGGCGGGCAGCCAATGCGGCTGCTCCGCTGTCAATGCCCAAGCCCCGGCAATGCGCCCCCAGGTGCCCCTACGTCCCACAACAGTCACAGCGCGCATCAAGCGGCAGGCAGGGGTACCACACGCCTGGCACTTGGCCCACACCTGCCTGCTGCGCACATTAGTCGTCCCCGCTACGCCCCAGCAAGGGGTTGCTGGCGAGCACGGGCCCCGCGCCTTGGGTGCCGCTGCAGCCACGGGCGCGCCGCGTGGGAGCCTTCGGCCGCACACACGGCACTCTTCTCTGCGCCCGCGGTGGCAGGCCAACCCGCCAACCGTCACACGGCGGGGCCCCCTAGCATGCATGCCTAGTTGCCTTCGCGCACGTTTGTCAAAGAGTCGCTCATTCCGTCCCCGCTCTCATGCTGACACTTTTTATGAGTCTTCACAGCCCCCGCCGGCGTCAAACTCCCGACGGGGCACTTTTGACTCTGGGATGGCGAGAACTAGCCATCCTCACCACCTGCAAACAATGGTGTGACACTGGGCAGAGCCTGTGTGTCGCCATCAGCCGCGTGCGTGGGTTGCGCTCGGCTGCTGCCATGGCGAAACGGCACTGACGCCAGGTGACCGCGGCCCTCAACTTGCTTCTTCTATCGGCTCATTGAAGGACTACGGGACACCCACTCGGTATGCAACAGTTCACAAACAAAAAAACAGTTTCGGTCATTTGGGACAAGCCTACATCGTGCCTCCAAAACCTGGGCAGCATGCGGCCCGTGCAGCTGCAGCAGCAGCTGCTGCGGGGCCGATGCTGCCCATCCAACAACACCAGTGCGCCCTGCACACGCCAACCCATGTCAAGGGATAGACACCGTGGTGTATCATCAGGTATCAACGTCTTCAGGGATTTGCCATCTTCGTGAAAAGATATTTATGTAATGCATGCTTGGATCTCAACCGCGCAGCACCCCGAAGATAGGACCCCAGCTGCGCCTTACCGCGTCTGCGAACCCCCGACGTCTATCACGTTCTAGTTTAAAATGCTGACACAGACAAAGAAGTGTTTCCGCTGCGCACACTTTCTAAATCAGCAACTGCAAAGACGCAAACGCGCACAGTCACGTAAAACACAGCGTGACTGTCACTTAACCAGTGTGTGTGCTGCACAACCGAATACAAACACTCCTCGGGCCCCCTCTCCAAGGCCGTGCCACCATTGCGCGCGTAGCACCTGAGAGGGCCTCCTTCCCTGCTTTCGCGGCGAGGGCCGCCAGGCAACTAAGCTGTAGCACCGGAGCCTCGGGCGCTGCGCGCACCGCTTCGCTGCACGCAACGATGAGCGCATTGCGAGACGCGAGAGCGAGCACAACAAACGCTGCTGCTGTGGCCCCTCGGCTTACGCCATCACGGCAACGCCGTTGCCCGCCGCCGCCGCAGTGGCAGCAGCAGTCGCGCTGCCGCCCGCGCTGTTGCGGCCTGCTCCGCTGCCGCCAGCCTCGGTCACGGCCACCGCACGCTGAGGCGTCGGCCGCGTCGGCGGCTCGGGCTCACTCCGCTTGGAGCCGGCGCGCGCCGAGCCGCCGTTGCCACCGCTACCCCCACTGCCACCGCCATTGCCGTGCGCGGAGGGTTTGGAGGTAGCAGCGTGCGCCGAGGGCGGCGCAGCAGCCTGCGGCGCCGCCGGCGCTGCCGCCACCGGCGGCGAGGTGGCGGCAGTCGGCGAGCCGGTTGCACCGTCTGCAGCTCCGTCGGCGGCGGCGCTGTCAGCAGCAGCGCGCTGCTCCTGCGACTGCTGCCGCTGCGCGGCGGCGGCGGTGCCGGCACTGGTGGGCGCCGCGGTGGCGCCGGAGTCGCGGCCGCCGTCGCTGCTGGTGCCGGTGGCGTCGCGGCGCTTGAGCATGCGGTACTTCTGGAGGTGGCTGGCCACATTCTCGCGAGTGAGGCCGTCGATGTTCATTTCCTGTGGCGGTGGTGGCGGAGCGGAGCGGTGGCGGCGATGTCAGAGCGAGCAGCGGAAGGTCAGCGGCAGCACGACAGGAGCGGCGCAACGCAAGCAGAGGGGTTAGGCCAGGCGCGTCGGCTCCGCCACGGCCCACACAACACATCGCAAGCTACACACCTGCATGATGGTCTTGGGCACCGCCTTGTCCTCCCCCAGCTTGATCACCGCGCTCTCAAACTTCCGGTGCAGCTGCGGCGTCCACACCAGCCGCGGCCGCTTGACGGCGCGCGTGGTGCCGTCGTCCGCATACTCCTCGCCCATGATGCCCGCGGCGCCGGCCGCCAGGCTGCTGACGGCGCCGTGCGCGCCGCCGCCCGCCGCGACCGCGCCCGTCATGCCGACGGACTGGGACGTCTGCGGCATGGCGCCGGCGGCGCCAGCCGCCGCCGCGGCGGCGGCGAGGGCCGAGGCCGCGGGCATGGCGGGCATGGCCATGGGCCGGTACGCGGCGGCCAGGGAGGAGGAGAAATCCAGCATAGAGGAGGGCGCGCCGCCGTAGCTGCTGGCGGGGTGGCCGAAGCTACTGCCGTACGAGGCTGCGGGCGGGCGGGAGGATGGGAGGGGCAGGTAGGTCGTCGGTGCCGTACAAAAGGATGGGTGATGGCTGGTTGGCAGGGTAGGTGTGGCTGTGATTTGGGTTGGCTGGCTTTGCGCATTAAAGTATGCGAAGACAATATACAGGCCTAGGGAAACCAAACGGGCTGAAGGCAATGGCGGTTCCGGTGCGTAAAGCGAGAAGTAAGTGGAGAACTGGTGTGACGTGTTCCGAGGAAAAAGAGGAAACTGGGGCCACGCATTCCGGCACACCTAACCTCCTTCCCACGCCCTCCCTGCCCTTACCTGTGGGCGCCGCGTAGCCGTAGGCTGCCGCCGCCGCCGCTGCAGCAGCTGCTGCGCTGCTGGGGTCCTGGGGCCGGGCATAGTATGCGGGATGGAGGTGCGTCGTGAAAGGCGCCATCGCCCCGTAGCTGTTCGCCGGGCTGGCTCCGTAAGCGGCTGCCTGTTGCTGCTGCTGCGACAGCGCGGCGTAAAGGCCCATCAGTGGATGGGCGTAAGCCGCTGCAGCTGCTGCGGACCCGTAGGAGCCGGAAGAGGCCATAAGCGCGCTACCCGACGAGTTGGTTGCGACCGATGCCGACGCAGCGCGCTCGGGCTCGCTCGCGGACGCGCCCGCACCCCGAGCCGAGCCCGTTTCCGCAGATGCGGCTGGAAGCATTGGATGCGACATCGCGGACGAGGTCGCCTGTCCAGCGCGGGCAGCCGCGAGGGCCGCTGCGTTGTGCGCATGCGCCAAAAGCGCCGCAGCCTGGGAATGCTGCTGCTGCTGTTGCTGCTGTTGTTGCTGCTGCTGTTGCTGCTGGCTTGCCGTGGCAAGCGCGTGCAGGTAGCCATACTGCAGGCTGGTGAGGTGCGATGGTTGTTGTTGCTGAACCGGCGCGTAAGACGCGCCGGTTGCGTAGCCGAGCGCTCCCATAAGCGCTGGGTTGAGCATGGAGCCATAGTAGCCCTGGGCCGCAGCCTGGGGCTGGGGCGCGGGCGCCGGGGCCAGCTGGGGGAGCGCGAAAGCGTGAGCCAACAGAGGCGGTATGAGCGAGCTCGTTAGGGGCACCAGGCCTGCTGCCGGGTCCATGTTAGCGTCCTCCTTAGCTCCATAATAGCTTTGGAGGGCACCGCTGGCGTCGAAGGCCATTGAGCGCGGGGACCGCGCGGCCGACCGTGAGAATCGCAAGGCAAAGGGGACTCTGGGGTAATGAAACGAAGGTCAGCGATGGTTGTGGTGACTCAGGTTGCTTGTGTAAAATATCAGTGGACAAGGAATAAGCCAAGGATTGCGAAATGAGGTCGACTCAACCTGCCCAGAATCGGCGATGGGGTCGAGCTATCTCGGGCGCGGGGCCTCCTCCGCCCCGCCCTCGCCAGCCTCTGCATAGCCCACTGCAAAATAGCAGCCAGTCCGCCAGCCATCGGGCGAAAGGCGCTGTGGCGCGGGTGTCGGCCCGGCAGCGAACCTCCCGGATACAACGCAGATATGCTCGTCAAACGGCAAATCCCCTTTGTCGTCCGCGTGGAAGCCTTTTTCGTGTTTCTTCCTTTGTGCGTTCAGGGCTAGGTTTGGGTTCAGGCAGGGCTTGGGGGAAGGCAGGTTTGGGGCGGGGCAGGTCGCAAGGAAAATCCGCCAACTCGGCCAAACCCTCGCCAGATTTCATTGATCTTTTCAACCCGAGTTTGTTGAGGCGTGCAAAGGCCACCGGGGCCTATGTTCTGGCGCGGCAGCGCTACAGGCTGGGGGCCTGGCACAGGAGGCGCCGACGCGGCTCCGGTCCGGCGAGCGCGTGCAGTGACTCGATTGCCGCCGCGCACAATTGCGCAACTCAGTGGCGACGACCGGAGGGCGAACCAAAGCCATGGGAGTGGACATGATTCGCCATGCCAAGCATGCACATGTAGTGCGGCAGGCGCCACAAGGCCTCTGCGGTTGAATCCAGCACGCCGCTCCCGGCGCCCGCCGAAAAATCCCCGCCCAACTAACTATCCGCCGCATGGTCGCCACGCACACAGCTCCCTCACACACAGCTGCCGTGTGCGCGGGCCCCCGGCCACTGCCCTCGCATTGCATGCTCAACAGCCTCCATCGGAGCCGCGTTGCTCACAAGCGGTACCTGACGACCACTGAGGGGTTCACGCGCTGGCGATGCGGTTTCCCTGCCCTGCTGTAGACCCCAGCCTACCCCGGGCGCCAGCAGTTGGCACCGGTATGTAGACAAAGGTTGGTAGGTGCCATGCAAAGGCCTGCCTGCACCGGCGGTGGCGCTTGGATGGCTGGGGTGTTGAACGAAGTGCTTGCTGGGGTGGGCCCGGAGCCATGATGTCGGCAGCGGACATCATGTCGGCAGCGGACATCACGGCCTTGTTGGCTGCCCGCGATGAGGCCCCCAGCCCCGGCGTTACCTTTGAGGAGGTCCTGCAGCAGGCACTGGCGGTTGCGAGTGATCGGTACGCGGTGTGCAGTCGTGGTGCAACAGGGTCCCTGCCATCCGGGAAACCTATTGCCTCCGCTGCTACACGTGGCGCCCTGGCTCTGAGGCCGTCCGCGGTGAGGTCTGCGACTGGGAGCGGGGCTGGGTGGCGGACGGGTGCCCTCTTTTGTGCCCGCCGGGCCCAGTGCCTCAGCTGCTGAAGGTCGCGGCACGCGTGGAGGAGTGGTTTGTGGCGGTCTTGGCGAGGGCTTACGTTGATCGCCAGATCGTTGGCGTCGTTCGGCCGGTGTGAGGGCCCGGTCCGCAGCAGGGGGGGAACCTCCCCTGGTTCGCAGCATGCCGGCCTGTCTGTGTGTGCCCCGACCTGCGTGTTTGTTTGTGCCCCCGAACTGCGTGGGGCCCGAACCCCGGTCTGCCGCGTGCATGCGCGCGGTGGTTGCGTGTTGGTGCGTGTGTGCCAGCGTTTGGTCGTGCGCCTGCGGCGGTCCCGTGCTAGCGGCGTTTTCGGTATTTTTGGAGACGTTGCTGGGCCCGGCAGCGACGGCGGCGACCCCGGGCCCGGCAGCGGCGGCGGCGGCGGCGAGCATGTGCGGTGCAGAGGGGGCGGGAAAGGCCACGTGGAGGAGGAAAGCGCGGCGCCGCCCAAGAAGCGGCGCAGGCGCGCAGGTTGAGGCCGGCCGGTGTCTGGTTAGCCGTCTTGGCTGGCGAGCATAACACGGTATGCGGCAGTAGGCTGCAGCAGCTAGCGGAGTGTTGCGGCTACAGTACGTCGTGTGCTTGTGCTTGACTAGCTGAACGCGGCGGCCGGGCACATGGCTGGTTGTGCCTGTACAAACCGACCCCGGCTATGTCCGGGAGATGAGGCAGTTTCGACATACCTTCGGCCTCAGACGGGAGACGTGACGGGGACTCAGCCCCCTTTTCCAGCCGCGCTGGAAAGACACCTCTTCTTGTCGGTATGTTCGGCCGGAGACGTGACGGGGACTCAGCCCCCTTTTCCAGCCGCGCTGGAATACCCTCTTCTTGTCGGTATTTGGGTTTGTTCTCCTTTCTTTTAGGGCTGAGCTCACCCCCGAGCGCAGCGATTTCGGGGGTGAGTGGGTGGGCGTGGGCGCGTGTGGGCGCAGGACACCGCCGCTGGCGTCGAAGGCCATTGAGCGCGGGGTCCGCGCGGCCGACCGTGAGAATCGCAAGGCAAAGGGGACTCTGGGCTAATGAAACGAAGGTCAGCGATGGTTGTGGTGACTCAGGTTGCTTGTGTAAAATATCAGTGGACAAGGAATAAGCCAAGGATTGCGAAATGAGGTCGACTCAACCTGCCCAGAATCGGCGATGGGGTCGAGCTATCTCGGGCGCGGGGCCTCCTCCGCCCCGCCCTCGCCAGCCTCTGCATAGCCCACAGCGAAACAGGGTCCAGGGCCGAGCTCCCCCCGAGCGCAGCGATTTCGGGGGTGGCGGTGGGTGGGCGTGGGCGCGTGTGGACGGCGACCGCCATGGACCGCGTGCATGCGGACCCCGGTGACGCGTGTCAGTGCATGCATGCATTTTGGCTTTTGTGGCGGCGTGGCGCGAACCTGGCAATTTGTGACTGGTTTTCAAATAGAAAACGGCGGTGACAGTCACACGCGCTGGCTGAGTTTGAACTTTAAAGCAGCAAGTCAATTACTGACAGCCAGCCCAATCACAGCCAGTCTATTTCGAGTCAAAACTAGAATTATTTCTCTGGATTCCTCTGAAAACATGCGTCGGGTTCGTGACGCTGCACGCGAGGTAGAAGTTAACACCGCAGAGTCCTGCCTAAAGTCCTGCTCAAGCAATAATCACTTCTGGCACAGGTGCTGCTGATTTTACGCTCTGAAGTGGAGCACCTTGCTTCCCTCCTAAAAAAGCCGGGCGTGGAGCGAGTCTCAGACATCCTCAAGCAACTGACAGCCGTTTGTGAGGTTCTTTTCGCCTTGCGCGGTATGGATTGGGAACTATATGCGGGGCCGGCTGAGCATGTCCTGCGCAGCGAGGCCTGGCCGCTCACGTTGCAGTGGCTCAGCGAGAGCGCTGAGCGCCTCCGCTCACTCCAAGTGCCGGCGCGGGTAGTGGAGGCGTGCCTCGGCGCCCTGCCCTTCCCTCTCTCGGCCGTCAGCGAGGGCGCAGCTGCAGGGCCCTCCGGTGGCAGCCGCAGCAGCGACGCGCCCCGTGGACCTCAGCAGCCGCAACCGGAGGCCACCGCGGCAGCGGCCGCTGCATCCGCAGACTCCACTGCCACGTGCACAATGCTGCTGGAAGCACACGCCGAGGCCCTGCGGCTGCTTTGCGGCTGCCTAGCTCCAGGGCCGGCCGCTGCCCCATCGGCTGGAGAGCTTCTCGCGTGCCGCCCGGTCTGTCCTCATGTCGCAACTGCTGGGCCGGCACGCCCGACTTGCGGAGCAGGCAGCAGCCGCAGCCGGCTCCGCTGTAGCTGACACATGCCGCAGCAGTGACGCTGCGGACAGCAGCATCAGTAGCGGCAGTACCGGCGGCAGTAGCGGCAGCAGTAGCAGCATCGCGGTGGCGGGGTATCCGGCGATCGCCCTGGCAAGGCTGTTGTGTGCACTGACGGCCATTCTGGCCGACATGGCGGAGTTGGCCCACGACCTGTTGCCGCTGCAGCCGCCGCCTGCCGCCGCCGCGCCGGCCCCGCCTGCAGCGGCTTCGAGGGGTGGCGGCGGCGCTGGCGCCAAGAGCAAGGCAAGGGCGGGTGGCCCCGGTGCCGGTGCCGGCGGCGGGCGGATGACTGCTGTTGCCGTCATCGGTGGCGCTAGCAGCGCAGCCGACAGGGTCCGCCCGCTTGCTGAGCTGCTGGTGCTGGAGCTGTCACGCAGCGGCTTCCTGGATCAGGCGGCGCGCCTGGCGCTGCACGGCGCAACGGCAGACGGCGCGGCGCGGCGGCGACAGCAGCGGCAGCGCGGGCTCACGGGGCTGGTGGCTGGCAGTGGAAGCAACAGCAATGGCAGCAGCAGCAGTAATGACCGCAGCAGTGGCAGCAGCAGCAGTAATGACCGCAGCAGTGGCAGTTCAGAGCCACTGCCGCTCCCGGGCTCGAAAATTGTGTGGAGGCTCGCGGGCGCACTCTGCAACCTCACGCAGCCAGTGGGCGTGGCGTGGATTGCCGCTGGTTTGGCTGGTGGTCATGACAGCAGCAGTGGCAGTGGCAGCAGCACAAGCACTGGCAATAGCAGCACCAGCGCTAGCACCAGCGATGGCCTGCCGCCACCCTGGGCACCTGCCTGCAGACGTTGGTGCTGGCGCAGGTGGTGGCGACGCTGGCGGCGGCGGGCTTCGGCGGCGGCGAGCGCGGCGTGTGGGGTCTGCCGGCCGAGCTGGCGGCGGGTCTGCCGCTGCTGTCTCACTCAGACAGCGGCGTTAGCTCGGACTTGCGCGACCAGCCCAGCGGCGGCGGGCGGCTTGAGCCGCCGTTCCTTTCCGCCGACCCATTCACGCTCCTTAACCAAATGAGTGAAATGGCCCGATCGCTGCCCTGCGCGGCGACGGAGGTGCCAACCGCCGCCTGCGCGCCGCCAGGCCGCGCTCCCACCTCCGCTGGGTCCTGCGGCGCCAGCAGTGCCCGGGCGGACAGGGGTGATCGTGAGCGCGGCGCCGACGGCGCCGACGGCGCCGGCTGGTCGTTCCCGGTCTCGCCTCGAGCCGCGGCCCTGGTGCTGCTGCGGGTGGCGGACCTGGCGGCGGCCTCGCTGGACCGAACCATGGCCGTGGCCCTGGCGCCGGTGGGAGAGGCTGCAGCAGCGCCGGTGGGGCCCGCGGCGCCTGCGTCGCTGCTGCGGCTGCGCGCCATAGACGCGTGGAATGAGGGCCGGGTGGCGATCATTAACGCCAAGCAACTGCTCGTGTGGCGACGCACCCGCCACCGGCTGCAGAAGCAGACTGTGGCGGCGCCGGTGCCGGTGCCGCGAGGCAGCAGCGCCGCAGCAGGCAGCGGCCGTGGGGACCGAGCAGCCGGCAGTGCCGCTTCCAGCGCTGCCTCCGGTGCCGCTTCCAGTGCTGCTTCCGGTGCTGCGTACGGCGATGAGTACGGCGACGTCTACCCGCGGCGGCCGGTGGCGTGGTGGCGCAGCCTGGCGCGCATGCTGCCGCACGCCGTGGCGCCGCCGCCGCCGGCGACGGGCAGCGACGGCAGCACTGCCAGCATGAGCCCTGGCGAGGCGGCCGGGCGGGCGATCGCCTGGGCCAAGACGGTGCTGGCGGTTGACATGGAGCCACCGGGTACGCCATGGGCCATCTCGATTTTTGCCAGGGGTCCCTCCTCGGATCGCCCATCACGGAGCAGCGTGCCTAAGACGGGCTCCTTACGTATAGCGTACAGCGGGAAGCGTGAGCGGGAGGGCGGGACCGCCGTACTCGGGGGAGGGCCATGCCGTGCGGGGGGCTCCATACGACGCGACCCGCGATGGTGCTGTGGGACCCACTGGGACTGCCTGTGCACGTCTGCGCCCACGTGCCTTTCCCGCCCACCCGCAGATGTGCTGCTGGAGCGGGCGCCGCCCGCGCTGGCGGCGGCGCTGGCGGGCGGCGTGGTGGCGGGGGTGGAGGCGGCCGTCCGCGCCGCGCCAGACAGCGGCGTTGCCTTGGAGTTTGCCGCTGCTTTCCTGCAGGTGAACACCGAGACCGCTGCCAAACTCGGTGCCTGCTGGCCGCTGCTCCAGCAGCTGCTGGCGTTCGCGCCGCCGGCCCAGGCGGCGGCGCTGATCGCCAGCCTGGGCAAGCAGGGCCACCTGGTCGTGGGCGGACTCGCTGCTGCCGTTGGCGGCGGCGGCTCGGCGGCGGCGAAAACTGCACGCGCGGGTGCGGTTTGCACCTGGGTAACAATCGTCTCAGCAGTCTTGCCGAACCAGAATGCGCTCCGCCAAGCAGCCTCGACGGGATACGGAGCCGCTGGCGGCGCCGGTGACGATGGCGTGTCGGGCGCGAACGACGCGCCCCGACAGCTGCACGTGCGGCGGCTGCGGCTGCATCTCTCGCATGCGCTTCACCGCTGGCTCCCAGTGATGTCGCGCGGCGCACGGCTGCTGCGCGCCGAGCGCCGTGCCGGGCCCCCGGTGGCCCTGGTGTCGCCACACTCGCTGGTGCTGCAGTGGTGCGTGCCGCTGCTGTGCATACTGGCGCGCCGGGAGGCGGCCTCCGCCGCGGCCGCCGCCGGCAGCGCCAACATAGCATCCAGCAGCCGCGCGGCAGCCGAGTTCGGGGGGGCGGGCGCCGCAGTGGCGGGCGCCGCCGCCGCTGCCGTCGCCGCCAGCTGGCGGCAGCTGTTGTTGCACGACATTGAGCTGGTGCCGCTGCTGGAGTCGCTGCTGCTGCTGCTGCTGCTGGCGGCGCTGCCGGCAGGCAACCCGGCGGCAACCAGCGCGGCGAACCTGGTCGCTTCCCTGGTGACGCTGCTGCCCCTGGCGGCCCCGGATGCGCTGGCGCCGGTGCTGACGCCGCCGCTGCAGCCGGACTCGCCCTGGGGCCCGGCCGTGGTCGCAGCCGTGCTGCAGAAGCACATGGTGGGCGGCGGCGTGGATCACACGCCGGCTTGCGAGGCGTTGCACCAGCTGCGGACGCGCGCGATGGTGGCCACGCAGGCCGAGCTGCGGGCGGGATATCTGGGCGGACCGATCGCGCGAGCTGCGAACGTGCCGCGGGTGGTAGATCAGTTGCTGGGTGAGCTGTCACCGCTTGAGGTGACGACGGAGGCGGAGGCCGTGGCGGCGGAGGCGGAGGCCCTGGCAGCGGGGTCGTCGTCTGCGGCAATGGCAACCGCATCAAAATGGACGCTGCTCTGCTGCGCCACGCGCTGCACTAACCTGGCTGGGCGGAGCGAGGCGGAGCTGCCGCTGCAGGCCTGCGGCAGCTGCAAGGCGGTGCGGTACTGTGGCCGCGCCTGCCAGGCGGCGCACTGGCGCGCGGGCCACAAGGAGGCGTGCGGCGCGCTCAAGGGCAAGGGCGGTGCAGGCGCAGGCGCGGGCGGGTAGTGCTCGAGGGCACAGGGAAAGCACACGCGGTGTGCGCGGCCCAGAGGCGTCATGTGACAACGAATGTGGGCCTATTGGACGGCTGGGTGAATGCTTCTCTGGGAATGGCGGGCACCCTGGCGCGTGTCAGGCAGGGGCGCAGTGGGGCGCTCTCGAGGTCGGCGCTCTGCCTGTATTGATGCACATCTCTATCGGTATCATATTGTACATCATTTACGGCATACCGTATGCCACGTCATGCTCAGTACAATGCGCATGCCGTACCGTCGTACTGCTGTGATTCTATACGGTATTTGAGGCACTGCAGGCTCTCAGTGAGGGTTTGCTGACGAAGGCTGGTTGGGAGGCTTGTACCTTGTTCGCCACGGGCTGTTGAAGCATGAGTGCCTGGTAACGTGCTGAGATCAGGCGTTGGCGCAGGATGAAACGTGTCCTGGGGGGCGGAGTGTGAAAGGGCCTGGGGCCGTAGGGCATGTCTGTAGGTAGGGGTTGGAATGATGTTCAGCACTGGCGGCAGCTGCAAATCGTCGGGCGCCGTGGTGACGGGGTGTGTGGGCTGTGGCGTGTGCGGGGTACCG
This sequence comes from Chlamydomonas incerta, assembly GCA_016834605.1. Taxonomy (NCBI): domain Eukaryota; kingdom Viridiplantae; phylum Chlorophyta; class Chlorophyceae; order Chlamydomonadales; family Chlamydomonadaceae; genus Chlamydomonas; species Chlamydomonas incerta. The sequence goes on from JAEHOC010000024.1 coordinate 1,295,604, forward strand.
TGTCGACTGTCGAGGCACGCAATGTGCGCTGCCGTGGTGGTCGGCTGGTGCTGGAGACCGTTGGGCCGCTGGGCTGTTGGTCCCGCTGGGCGGGGGGGGGGGGGGTGATCACGGAGCTCGTGAAGGAGCAAGGGAAGTTGGCGGGCATGGGATGTGCACGGGAGGCCACTCCAGGTGCTGGCACCGTGCATGGTTGCGAGAGCGGTTTTTGTTGCTTGGTTGCTAACACCGTGTACGTGTCACGTAGTACGTGGGCTCGCACTTGCGGTACTGGTACAGTACGGTGGAGGTAGTAGAGGTATACTCGGCTGGAAAGGCAGCAGCAACTGTCCGTGAGGGCGCACATGTTGAGAAATTACGCTGTGCCAGGAACATGCTGGGAAAGCCAGGGGCACCCACATAGAGGTCGAGCCGGGATGTTGAGCCAAAGTATCCGCCGCCCGGTGGCCACCGCCTCCTTCACCCACAGCTGTCGTGTACGTGGCATCCCGGCCACAGCCCTCGCCCCGTGCATGCCCCACAGCCTCCATCGCCGCGTTGGTCCCAAGCGTTACCCGCTGACCACAAACTCACAAAGGGGTTCACGAGCTGATACGATTTCCCTGCGCTGACGTAGACCGAACGGTGGGAAGTGTCATGTTCAGCAGGGCCGCTGAACGGTCTTTGCCAGTACGCTGCCACTGCCAAATGCAACGCCGCGTGATTCCACGCACGCGCCTCTCAACCGCAGCCCAGGCAGCCAGGCGTCAGGCGCAGGCCGCTGCCCAGGCAGGCGCTGTCAGCGTCCGGCAGTCAGGGCTGCGCCCTGCGACCACCCTGTCCCACCCGCGCTTCGCGCCAACCACCCGCTCAGCTGCTTCCCCTGTTTGAGGCCGACACAGGTTACGCCATTACGGGGAGCCCGTTAACAGTTGGGAGGATTGCCGACGTGCCAACACGCCGCTTGTGTGCAGCAATGCCACACAGCTGCTTAACCCACACGCGTGACCCTGTACCACCCGTCCATTTGAATACCGTAGTCTTCAGTACCTCCCAAGATATCGCTCCACGGCCACATACTGGCAACACATTAACGATCCAGGCCTTCATGGCCTTCCTCGCGCCTCGCTCACCACGGGGTTCGGCATGTGCAGTTGGGTTTCCAAAGCGGCCCTGCCAAGCTACGTGCAGGCACATATTGTTCGCTGCACAAAACGAAAGAAAGGGCATGAATGCGTGGTGACTGTGAAAGTGGGCGGTGCGCACCACGACGTGCGCCCTGCGTTCGAAATCGGTAAACTGGTGTCTCGTGATGCCATCCACTTCCTTGAGACTTCCGTGACGTCGTGCATTTGCATTCACTAGCAAGCATTTCGGCTTCCACCTTCCACAGCCCGACCCCGCCCCCTCCCCAACCTCCGCGCCGTTGCCACTGGCACCCCCACCGTGACCAATGGCCGGGCCATGCCCTGCACGGCCGCAACCACAAGCAAGGGACAGCCAAACGGTCCCACGTGAGCGGCCGCACGCCGCACATGCCACTCATAAAGTCAGCCAGTGGCTGGATGCTTGTCTGCATGCCGCTTCGGACTCTCCTCCTTCCCTGTCCCTCTAGTCCCTGAATCTCGCATTCTACCGGATGCAACGGCCCTCCCTCAAAACTCTTCATACCAGCGTCGCTAGGCTCTCGCGGCACGAACGACTCGCTTGGACCGATATCCACAAACCCACCCTCCACTTGTAACTATATTACCTGGGATCATTCGTCAGTCTCATTCCCCCGCAGTCTGTCCAATATCGTACTGCAAGCCACAGCCCCGGCTCTGTTGTCAAGGTAAGCCACCATACGGGCTTGCGCACGCAGGTACAATGGCCGGCCCATTTGCGCCCCAATCAATAATCGAATGGATCGTACTACGCAAAAACCTACATTACATTATCTACAGACATTTACTTGTGCCATACGCAGTGGAAGCTTCAGAATGGACTCAGCATTAGCGCCAGACGTATTGCTGCCCGGTGTTTCCTTGTCCTTCATGGAATATTCTGCTGTCATTCATACTGCACGTGCGCCCCACTGCTGCTACTGCAGCAGCCGCTTGCGCGTCAGCCCAACGCTGCGCTGCCGCGGCGCCGCCTCTCGCACCCACTCCTGCCTGTGCGCTCCCGCCAATGCCCCTGCAGCACTGCCCCCGCCGCCCGCGCTACACCCGCCGCCGCCGATGGCGCCGGAGCTGCGGGCGACGGGCGGCTGCATGCCCAGCCGCAGCGCGGCGGTGAGGCTCTCACTCACCAGCGCCTGAAGCTGATCACACAGCCGTGATTTGGGCATGTGCCGCGCGGCCGCCGCCGCCTGCCGCACGTCATGCGCAGGGGCGCTGCAGCTGGGGCCGCCGCCGGCGCCCTGGCACGGCTGCTGTGATTGCGTCAGGCGGGGAGGAGACTGCGAGCCGCGCAGGCAGCGCGCATCGGCGCCGGCACCGCAGTAGCAGCAGCACGCACTGCGCCCGCCGCCGTTGTTGCAGGGCATGGCCCGCCGCCGCCGCACCGCCCGCACCGCGCCCGAGCGCTCCGCGTCCGAGTCCGAGTCCCAGTCCGAGTCGCTTGCACAGCCGTGAGCTGCGATGCTGCCGTTGCTGTTGCTGCTAAGCAGGCTACTCATTGTAAGGCTGGTGCTGATGTTGATGCCGCCGCCGCCGTGCGCAATGCTGGCGATGCAGCACTGCAGCTGCTGCTGTTGCTGCTGCTGTTGCTGCTGCTGTTGCTGCTGCTGCTGTTGCTGCTGCTGCTGTTGCTGCTGCTGCTGTGGCAGCGACTGCGGCGCCAGCGGTGGCGGCGGCGTGGCGGGATTTGCAGCGTGGTCGCCGCTTCTGAGGCCGGAGCCGCACCTGCCTTGGGCGGGGGCTGAAGCCCAGCGGCCTGGAGACGGCTGCCGCCGCGGCGCTGAGGGTGAGCGCTGCGCTTCGTGCCACCTCGCGCCCAGGCCACCTCCGCCATTGCCGTCACCGCTGCTGCTACCGAAGCCGTGGCGCGCTGGCCGCGGTGGTGAGGTCTGGTGCCCGACACCGCAGCGCACCGGAGGCATCACCGGGCGCGGTGGCAGCGCCGATGACGACGTAGCGTGCGGAGCTCCGAGCCCCGCGTCAGCTCGTGCCGGGTCTGCCGCCGAGTGCGCTGTCGCTGATGCGGTTGCCGGGGTGGTATGCGCGGCCGCTTGCGCAAGTGCCACCGGTCCTGTGCAGACGCGCCAAGCACTGGAGCCCCACACCTCGCACATGGGCAGAGCCGCTGCCGGCTGGGACTCTGGTTGCGTTGGCATGTCCAGCCCGCAAGTTTGCATGGCGTCGGCGGTCGTCGTCGCCTCCGCTGGTGTCGGAAACGTGCTTACGCACGCATACGCATCAACGCTTATTGATGGCCATGCACCAGCGTCCTCCGAAGCATCCTCCATCGGCGCTGAGACCGACTCGGAGCGAGCGGGTAGCGGGGGCTTCGGCCGCCCGAGCAGGCGCAGCAAGGCCGCCGGCTTTCCAGATTCCGACCTATACGATATAGCTGCTGTCATAGTTCTCGCTGTACTAGCGGCGCGCGCGCGGCTGCCGAAGTGGCGCCCGGTGGACGGAGCCAACGGCTTTGAGACCCGGAAACTGGTTGACTCAAGTATGCGCCCCGGGATGCTCTCCACGTCTCTCTGGAATTGTCAATGCTCAATGCACCGCTCGAGCCGGGGACATCGCCTGCGCGCACAACGCAAGACGAATAAGTCGCTGACATCAGTCGGGCTCGCGTGATATATCGAGCGCCATCTGAGACGTCCCATATTATCGGTGTGCAAACGAAATGTATCGCATTGAAGGACAGTGCTCAAGCGAACGGGGCACTCCCGCGCTTTCGGTGGGTTCCGCACCAGCGCGCTTTGCAGCAGATGAGTGCGTGCCGACGAATAATACACAATAACACATCAACACACCTGGGTCTGGCAACTCAGCAAAGGCCCGACGCGACCGTGTATCTGCCCAGCGCGCGCTCGTTGAAGGCTATCACTTGACAGTAATCTGCTTCATGCATGCATTAGCTGCCCTTAATTGGTGCCTGCTTTGACCCCAGTGGTTGTGCTTTGCAGAGGGTCGACCTTACGCAGTCTGGGCACAGCGCAGCGCGAGACGTTGTTTCGCTCAACTATGTGTATAGGTGCGTGAGTGCATGTACATTACTCGCTTTTTGGGTGCGGGTTGTTGCAAATGCGCCCGATTTTCGCGTCAACGCGCTGTGCATGCACCATCGCGCAGGTGCAGTCCCCAGCTCTGCCAGCCGGCTCCTAAAATCAAAACATGCGCTGAATGCTTCTCTTGCATAATACTGCCCATCGTGCGCCGGGCAACGCGGCCCAAGCGGGGCTGAGCTGGCGTGCGCATTTGCGCGGGCGCCTCTAACTTTGCCTCAATTTCACCTGGATCTGAGCTAATCAGCGACTGCTACAACGCTTGCATTCAAGCGCGCTGCAAACGCAATGAGGGCCAGCTGCGGCGCTGCCGCTGGTGTGCGGGCCCGCGCTATTAGCGGCCCCACTCCGGGCGCGCCGGCGGCCCTAGCGGGCCCGGTGCCCTGCCACGGACCATGGCTGACGCGCCCCCGGCGGCGACCGACCCCAGGCTCGCCCATCCTGCGCCGCACAGCTCACTGCTTCGGGCTAGCGGCCTCGAGTAGTCATCTGGTACCGCAGCGGCGCTGCTGCTGCGCAGCGAGCTCGCAGACAGCAACACAGGCGCCGAGCAGCGCCGGCCCCGGGGAGCCGACCGAGCCGTCGCGGCCTGGCTCAGCCGCCTCGGCCTCGCCGCTCGCCTCGGCCTCGGGCCCGGGGCCCAGCCTGGCGATCAAAGCTGGAGCTGCTGCGGCTGGTGCTGCTGCGGCGGCCGGTGCTGCTGCTGGTGGTACTGCTGGTGCTACTGCTGGTGCTGCTGGTGGTGGTGCAGCTTCCGGCGCGGACTCATTCGCGGACGGAGGCGGATGTAGCGGCGGGGGCGGCGGTGGGAGAGGCGGCGGCAACAACCGCGGGAAGTGGCACCCAAGCGGAGGCGGAGCTGGCGGCAGCGACGGCAGCGACGGCAGCGATGGCAGCGGCGGTGACCGGGCAGCCGCCGCCACACGGACCTGGGTCCTGGCCGCCGCCGCCGCCGCCTTCCTGGCCACTGGCCTCGGCATCGCGGGCCCCGCCGCCGCCGTGGCCTCCTTCCCGCCAGCCGTCAACGCCAGCCGCGGCGCCGCCACGCCGCAGCCGCCGCCACCTGCTGCGGCTGTCACACCTTTGTCCAGCGCCGCCGCCACTGAACCAGCCGCCGCCGCCGCCGCCGCAACAGCCCCCTCGGATCCAGCCGCCGCCGCCGGTAATGACGCCGTCAGCCGCCTGCGCCGCCTGATGCGGGAGGCGTTCGCGTCACTCACGGAGCTGGCGGCGCGGCTGGATGGACTGGAGGCGGCGGCGGGCGCGGCCGCGGAGGCGGCGGCGGCGGGCGACGGCGTAGTCATACCCATGGAGGGCTTTGCCGTGGCGCCGTACAGTCGCTCGCTGGCGGGCGGGGCGGAAATGCGGCTGCGGTGCCGCGCGCAGGTGTGTGCATGTGTGTGTGCCCCCGTGCCGCCAGGCTGCACGCACGCACGCACCAAAGCACGTACGAAAGCATGAAAGAAGATACGCACACATGTGGCCTTGTGCTCTCTAATACATATTGCCTGGGAAGGGCAGGAAGCAAGGGGAGCTGCCTGTCAAACGCATTTCGAGTTTGCCACGCATGGCACTTGTTCGCATGACACTACTCATTCACTCGTGCACGTCTGCAGGTGTCCGGCACGGTTGACGTGCCAGCGCTGATGCCGCTGCTGCTCGCCGCGTCCTACCCCGACACCGCCGCCGCCGGCGGCGGCAGCGGCGGCCTTGACGACGCCTACAGCGTCAGCAGCAGCGCCGCGGCGGCGGCGCCACCGCCGCCGCTGCCGGCTGCGATGGGCCTGCCTGCCCTGGCGGCGGCGGCGGGCCTGGGCCATCCCAGCGCCCCCGCACTGCGGCTGCGGATTCAGTCCATGTGGGGCGGGCCGCCCACGCAGCCAGAGGCGGCGGCGCCTGGCGGCGGTGCCACCGCCGCTGACGGCGTGGTGGCGGTTGACGCGCTCGGCGGCTGGCAGGCTGGCGCTGGCACCGGCGCCGCCACCGACGGCCCGCACCCCATGCGCGTCACGGCCCACCTGCAGCTCGCCACCTCCGCCGCCTCTGCTGCCGCCGGCATGGGCCTGGCGGCGCCGCCGCACGTGCTGGGCGGCCCCGACGGCGGCGGCGGCGCCACCGGCCTGGAGTCGTTGGTCTTTGAGCGGCTGGTGCTGAAGGCGGACCCGCACCCGGGGCTGCGGCTGCTGGCGGCGTCGCACGGGGCGCTGGACAACGTGGCGAGGAACGTCAACCCCTTCGCAGGTGTGTGGCGGTTGGGGTGGGTCGTGAACACCAGCCCAAGCTAAATCAGAACCAAACCAAACCCGCGTGCATGTGCATTACAGTAGTGCATGTCGCCGCTGCATGTTGGGCGTGGTTGTGTGGGTTGGCCCATTCCGCACACGCACAGCAACACTGCCAAGGAGCCCTCTTTCACGCACGCACGCACACCCCTCCTGTTTGCCGCCGCCGCAGCCGCTGCCGGGCTGCCTCGCGGCCTGACCGCCGCCATGCGCCGCGGCCACGACCTCGACGCCACCCGCGCCGGCGGCCTGGGCGCCGCCGCAGCCGCCGCAGCCGGCGACCTTTCCGTCGCCTTCGGCGCCTTTGTGCCGCAGCCGCAGCCGCAGCAAGAGCACAGCCCGCCGGCGCCGCCACCGGTCGCCGCGGACGGCGCGGGGTGGGGCGCCGGCGCCGGCGCCGCCGGCGCCGCGAGCGGCGCGGGGCTGGTGACGTGCGGCCAGCTGTCGCTGCACCGCTCGCGGCGGGTCGCGCTGTCAGCCATGTTCGCATCGCGGAGCGCGGGCGGCGGAGCGGAGGGAGCGGAGGGAGCAGGCGGCGGCGCCGGCGGCGGCGGAGCCGGGTGGCAGCGAGGGCTCGTGGGTGAGTGGGCGGCGGCGGGCACGGGGGCCACAGCAGCTGCCGCACACCTACAGCAGCTCCCTTGCCAGCTGCGGGCATGGCGCGGAGCCGGCCCGGGAGCCTTGAAAACATCTTGACAGTGCTACCGCGCATAGACCCAGCCGCCCTAATAATCTTCCACAAACCCCAAACCTGAAACCCCGGAACCCAAAACTCAAAACCCACAGGCGCCTGGCAGATCGGTGATCGGGCTACGGTTGCGGCCTGGGTCGGCGCCGGCAGCTCCGCCTGCGGGTCCGGACCCGGAGCCATGCCGCCGGGCTGGCCCCCGGCCGCCGCCACCGCCGCCAGTGCCCACGATAGCGACTCTGGGCAGGAGGGGCCGCTGAGCGCGTGGGCGGACGCCGGACCCGCCGGCAGCGCCCCATCGCCGCCTCGGGCCGGGACCGGGAAGGCTGGAGGAGGAGGAGGCGGCGGCGGCTGGGTGCTGCGGGAGCGGCGGGCGGGGGTGCGGCTGGCGCTATTACCTGATGAGGAGTCGGGTCGCAGCTACGGCCTGTGCGTGAGCCACCGGCACGAGCAGGCGCTGCTACAGCCGGCAGCGGCTGGGGGCGGCGCGGACAGCGGCGGCAGCAGCAGCAGCAGCAGCAGCAGCAGCAGCAGCAGCAGCGTGGGGGGGACGTGGGTGGTGGAGGCGTCTGTGGCGGTGCCCGTGGCGCACGGTGTGTTGCTGAGCCCGGGACTGGTACTGCTGCGGCGGGGAGCGCGCGGGGTGGGCGCCAGTACGGTGCTGTGTGCCGCGGCCAATGCGACCTGGAGCTTCTAGGGGGGTGGGGTGGGGTAGTTTTCTCCAATTCCCAAATCAACCATGGGGTACTCACTGGAGGCTTGAGATGTGCTGGTGTGGCTGGTGTGGGTGCGGGCGCGAGGGCGGGCTGGCGGGCCCATTGAGCGACGGAGCGTGACGGGCGTGTGGCGACTGGGCCCAGATTGAGGGCCCGGACCCAGAGTCCTGTAGGATCTTGTCCGTGACGTCATGAGCCATATGGTTGGATCCAGTACCGTGGGGGCGTGTCGCATGTAAGGTCAAGACTCACGGCTGTTACTGGTGTCGGGGACTTGGGGTTCCGCCGTTCGGGCAATGCCGCAATGGGGGGGTCGTTTTATGCTACATGCCCGTATCACGTATCTGCACCCAGCACACGCTTCGGTAGTACCGCCGCCGCCGCCGCCTGCACGCACCACGCGCATGGTGCTGCGCAGCTGCCTGAGGATCTGAGCACCTGGGCCACCAGCACCAGCTGCAGCGGGCAAACACCCGCCCTCGGCGCGGCTCCGACAGCCCGACCAACCGCCCGCCCGGCGAGAGAGGCAGGGGGGACTACTGCTGACTGCTCCATCTCCTCCCCCATAAGAGTACCTACTACCGACATACCGCACGTCCACGCCCGCGTGAGCAGCCCTCGGAGACGGCTGCATTCACGGCGCTCACCCACACACGCCCACAGTTCGTTCTCTGTCTATGGCGCACAGCCGCACACGCACACACAGCATTACTGAGCTGTTCACAAGAATTACTGCACACCGCGCCATGACGGCACAGTTCTGCGTCGAGATGATATTCCTGAGTCAATGAGTGACGTACGTTCGATCAATCAATTATTGCGAAACCTGCCCATACAGCATCCCCGCCTCTGGGTTCCAGGGGGGCCCGCCCGCCAGTGCACAACACACCTGACCTCTGCGCCCACGCATGCACACGCGCACACTGCGCCATTCCACCCTCGAACCGCCCCCGGCGGGGCCCGCAGGTCGCCCCACCAACGCGCCACCACCAAAAACCCACAACCCCCGCCGCTGCCTGGCACCATTACTGCCAAGCCTGCCGTATTGGATATCTGCGTCCCGTGTCCGTCCTTTCGATTTGGTCGCCTGACCAACCCAGGAATGCTGCAGTGCTGCGCACCGCATCATCACACATCACAGCCACCCGCCCGCCCAACCCCAGCCAAACATTTTATACAAACAACATTACGCCCAATCCACATGCGTTGTGCACATCCACACAACCAAACCGAACAAATACTCAAACTCACATGCGCATGCAAGACATCCGTTTCGAGATACTGACGTTGTTCAATCAAGATTCAAGACAATGCTCAGTACCGCGCAGCTGCGTCGCCGCACGCTGCCAAATGATGTGATTGCGGTCGCCATGCATTTGGTCCAACCGCCATGCATGCACCTTGGGACCTCCCTTGATGGGGACCCTCGCATCATCAAAAGCATCTTTTAGGGAATGGGTGTAATGCGGTCACTCCCAACCACGAATCAGCCGCTGTTTGAAACACTCCCAGCCAAGAACCAGCCACCGCGCCTCCCCCACCCCCATCCACCCACACCCACACAGAGACACACATATGGTGCCCAGCTCGCCGAGCCTCACGTGTGCGGCACCCGACACGTGCATGCACCGGAGCACACATGTATGTGCGGCATGGGGACTGAGGTGCGCTCCACACCTCGCCTCATGCCCGCTGTGAGCCCACTGCCGGCCTCGGGGCTCGGGCAAAACACACACACACACACACACACACACACACACACACACACACACACACACACACACACACACACACACACACACACACACACATGTTTGCAGGGCCGCGCCCCCTGCTGTCTACCCTCCTACAATTCTCTTTCCATCTTTGCAGCTCCCCGCCCACCCACCCACACAATGGCACACATGAGCACACGCCAGAGCTAGCAGCAACCCGCCTCACCGGCACGTTACGCCGGCCCACAGGTCAGCTGCGCTCAGCCGCAGTCCCCCGCAGCAGCCACGGCCTTCCAACACAAGCGGCACAGCACAGCCAGCCCTGGCACCACCCCATCAAGCTGTACACACCCACACGTACCGTACACCCACACACACACGCAGGCACGTATCCCACCACCCACCCGCCACCACCCGCACGAAGCAGCCCCCACCGAGAAGCACACACCCGCCACCCCGCCACACCTAGGCCGGCAGCCGGCAAACCACCGATTGCCTGCCGTGCCGCCGTACCGCGCGCATGGCAGCCGATGTGGGATGATCGCATGCAGCGTGCCGCATGGATAACACATCACACACACATCACGCACAAACGCTGGAGCGCCAAGGAGTCTCGCCACAGCATACATGCCAGTCAGCATGTATGCAGCGCCCTGCGACACACACACGCCCGCTTGAGCGCATCAATAAATTCATCACCACCACCACCTTCTTCGTCTGCAGAGCGTGCTGCCACCCGCCACACACGCCTGTCCGTTACCCACGCCCCACAGTGACGTTGCTTTCGCAATGCTTCCCACACCGCCCCTCCGCCATCCTCCGTGCCTGGCATGACACACGACGCCGGCTGCGCGCGTGCGTTCACGGGTCGCAACACCTCAACAATCTCGGAGGCGTGCTCGCCGTCATACACTCGCGCCCGTGAGCGCCCTAACAGCTCGCGGCCGGCTGCTATGCCTCTAAACCGTGAGCGCTCTAATCCTGCGCCCCTACAATACTAATGCGCAATCACAAGGCACTGCTCGCAGTGCGGAAGTTCCGTACACTCTTCAATTCGCATAGGCTGCCGAGACCCCCACGTCCGTACAACTGCCACGCCGTCACTCCACACCAATCCAGTACCGCGATACCTGGGGCCGGGCTCTGGCGGCCCCTCTCTTGCGTCGCATTAACATATTAAGCTGCTCCAACGTCATGGTGCTGACCACGAGTCGCAATCTCAGCACCCGGCGCGGCACCCTATTCGCCCATATCGTTGTTGGTTGAAACTTGACGGCAAAGCACACGCCACCGGCCCCGCCTTACAACAGGCACGCACCGCTCACCGCAACGCCGCTGGAGAGCCCCGCGACGCTCGTGGCGGCGTCAAACCCAGCCACCACCGCGGTGGCGGCGGAGCAGGTGCGGCAGGGCTCGCCGCCGACGCCCGTCGCTCCCGTCAGGAGCACGCAAGCGGGCTCGGTGCAGTCGGGTGTGGTGGGCAGCAGTGCGGAGGAGCCGCGGCCCTCGGGCGAAAAGCGCGCCGCCGCCGCAGCAGCGGCCGCCGCGGCAGCTGCGGCCGCGGCTGCGGCGGCCGGCGGCACGCCCTCAGGCGCACCCTCCTGCTCCTCTCGCGCAGCCGCCGCCGCTGCCGCGGCGTTCAGCAGCAGCACGCCCTGCGCCTCCACCTCCGTCGCCGCGTTGGATGCCGCCTCCTCCTCCGCAGCGACTTCCGTCGCCGCCTTAGGCGCCGGCTCCTCCTCTTGCACTTTCTCCTCTCCCTCCGCAGCCTCGTCCTCCTCACTGCTGCTGCTGCCGATGCCGGCGGCGGTGGTGCCGCCGCCTGCGCCCGAGGGAACCGCCGAGGTGGCGAGCAGGCGCGGCGAGCACACAGAGTCCGGGTCACCATCCGTGCCCTCCAGGGCTAACACGGCCGCCAGGCCCCGTCCAGCCGCCAGCTTGGCCGAAGACCGCAACGCCTCGAGCCCCACCGACACCTGCCGCGGCGGCAGCAGCGGCGGCAGCGGTGGCGCCAGCGGCACGGCGGCGGCCTCGGCGGCGGCCGCCGCCATCTGTGCCGCCACGTCGACGGCGACGGCGGCGGCGATCAGCTCCGCCGCCTCGGCCTCCATAACGGCGGTGTCAATCCACTGGCAGACGCGCGCGTTCCGCGCAGCCGCCTCCTCGTCCGCCGCCGCCATTGGCGCCGCCGTAGTGGCAACTGCCGCTGCAACTGCAGCCGCGCCGCCCGCCGCGCCGCCAGCGGCAGCACCAGCACCAGCATCGGCTGTAGCTACATTAGCAGCGGCACCAGCAGCAGCACCAGCAGCACCGACACCGGCTGTAGCAGCACCGGCAGCGCCACCAGCAGCAGCACCAACACCGGCAGTAGCAGCACCAGCAGCGGCTGTAGCCGCCGGCCGGGCCATCTTGAGGATGCTCTCCAGGTCCACCAGGTCTCCCAGGATCTCGGCGAAGCTGGGGCGCGCCTTGGGGTCGTATGCCGTACAGCGCCGCCCCAGCGCCACCAGACCCGCCAGGATGGGGTCCAGGTCCGCCGCGGCGGCGGCCGCCGTGAAGAACTCGTCCTGCTCCGTGCACCCACCGGCTGTAGCGCCGGGCGTGCCGGCGGTAGTGGCAATAGCAGTGGCAGTAGCACCGCCTGCGGCGCCGGCGGCTGGGTCGTGGAGGAAGTCGGGCGCCATGGGGTTGGTGCCCCCCGCCAGGGTGGTGGTGGTGCAGGCGGTGCCGAGCAGGTAGCCGCGCGTGCCGCCGCCGCCGCCGGCCAGCGACTCGGGGTTGTGCGGGCCGAGCGTGGTTCCCAGCGTGTTCAGGAGCTCGGCTTGGGTGCCGGCGCCGGCGCCGGCGGCTGTAGCGTCAGCGCCGGCCGCTGCTACAGCCACGGGCATGGGCCAGGCGTCTGTTGGTGCGTGGGTGCAGGTGCCGCTGTCCAGCCGCCGCGTGGCGCCGCGGCCCAGGAAGGCGGCGGCGGCGGCTGGCGTCAGCGCCGGCGCCGCCAGCAGCGACGTGCCGGTGCCGGTGCCGGTGCGCGCTGGGGCGCAGGCGCTCATGCCCGGCGGCGTGCCCGGCGTGCAGTGCGCGCTGCCGGCCGCCGCCGCCGCCACCTGCTGCTGCTGCTGCTGCAGCTGCAGCTGCACCTGCAGCACCTGCTGCATGTGCATGTGGATCTGCAGCTCCTGCCCGCCCGCCGCCGCCACCTGGCCCTGCATGTGCTGCTGCTGCTGCCGGGCCACGTAGCGGCGGTGCAGCTGCAGCAGGTCGGCTTCGGCGCCCGGCGGCGGCTGCGGCCAGCCCAGCTGCAGGCTGCCGTCCAGCACGCCCAGCACCAGGCGGGCTGCGGGGAGCCGGGAGGTTGGCGGGCGTGTGTGTGTGCATGAAGACGCGGACCAAGCGGCAGGAGGGGAGAGTGCGGGTGATTGAGGATTGATCGCGGCTTTCCTCGCAAGCTGCTCACCTGGCTCGAGCTGCCCGCCGTACGGCCGTTTCCGCGTGAGCGCCTCACACATCATAACGCCAAAGCTCCACACTGCGGCGCACAGGCGGCAAATAGTGGGGAAGAGTGGCGGCGGGGCGGGTCAGTTGGGAAGACGCGGAAGGATTGCGGTGCGACGGCACGGGGAAAGTCGGGCCTAGTTCGGACACACCGCAGCCTAGCTGTGCGGCCGGGACTTATTGCACCACCGCCCACAGCCGCCCCTGCGCCCAGCACCATACAGGCGGTGCGGCAGGGGCCGGCAGCGGCGCTGACAAATCTGCACGGACACAACGAGACCAGCTGACAACACCACGACGCCGCGCTCACCGTCCGACGCCAGGCCCACGCGGCCGGTCATGGCCTCGGGCGAGGCGTACAGCGGCGTGCCCCAGTTGCTCGTGTCCAGAGACGCGGCGCCGGGCGGCAGCTCGTGACTCAGCCCGAAGTCGCACACCTGGGGCGGAGGAGGAGGAGGCGGAGGAGGAGGAGGCGGAGATGGGGTTGTGAATACCAGCCCAAGCTGAACTAAACTCAACCCGCGCAACAGGGTAGGAGAGGGCGGCGTGGAGGAGGGTCGCGCGCCGGGCGAGCCGCAAAGCAATCAGCCGCTTGGGTGCCGTACCTTGGCCGTGAAGCCGCGGCGGTCGTCGCGTGAGGTCTTGAGCAGCACGTTGGCGGGCTGTGCGGTGGATTTGGGTTTGGGGATGGGGATGGAGATGGGGAGGGGACACAGGAAGCCTCTGTGTCAGCGGCCAGTCATGATAGGTGACGCAGGAGAGCACACAGGCATGTGCGTGTGGGTGAGTGCGGGTGTGTGCGAGTATAAGGACCCGTAACCCTGCTGTGCATGGGTGCGTTGGTGCGTTGGCAGTGGTAGCGGTGATCACAGCCCGCCCCCGCACCTTGAGGTCTCCGTGCACCAGCCCCTTGTTGTGCAGGTGCAGCAGCGCGCGCGCCACCTCCGCCAGCGTGCGCACCAGCGCGCGCCGCGCCACACGCAGGCTGCAGGTGCGGCAGCCGGAGCGGCAGCAGGAGACGGCAGTTGTGGAAAGGTGTGACAGGTGTGGCAGGTGTGGGAGGGCGAGGTGCGGACGTGGCAGAAGTGGGTAAAGACTAAAGAGGCGTGCGGGAGTGGCGCCGTGGCTGCGCTGCACCCCACCTCACCCCGCCTCGCAGCACGCACCTCCATCGGTCGCTCTCGGCGAAGATGCCGCGTGCCAGCGCCCGCGCCAGTGTGCCCTTCTCCGCCACCTCCATCACCACCACCGTGGCCGTCTGGCCCACCGCCGCCCCCAGCCGCCACAGCAGCTCGTGCAGCGCCACCGCCGGCTGCGGCGAGGCGCCGCCCGCCACGGCCGCCTCCAGCGGCTGTAGCAGCAGCTGCTGCTGCGCCTCCCTGCCGCCCGGGCCCCCCGGGGCTGCTGCTACCGCCAGGCAGCCGGGGCAGACGCAGCCGGCGTGGTGGCGCTGGCAGGGCTGGCCGGCGCACTCGGCGCAGCAGGTGCCACCGGCGGCAGTGCCGGCGGCGGCGGCGGCATTCGCCGCTTCGGCGGAGGGGCAGAAGTACAGCTTTCGCGGCTGTCGCGGCCGACCGCCGGCGCGCGAGGTGTGGTGTTGGCAAGGGCCTCCCGCACGCCCGGCCTCCAGCCCCAGCCCCTGCTCCTGCCGCTGCCCCTGCCCCTGCTGCGCCGCTTGCACCTCCCAGCGCTGCAGCCGCGCCTTGGCAGCGCACACCGCCGCCTCCAGCTGCAAAGCCAGCGCCATCACCTGCGGCCCCGCGTTCGCAGCCACAGAGCCGTGCGCCAGCTTGGTAACCGCCCCCGGCGCCGCCGATGCGGTCGCGAAGGCGCCGGCGCCGGAGGCGGCGGCGGCGGCGGCGGCGCTGGCCCGCTGGGCGGCGCGCTGCAGGGCGGCGGCGCGGTGCGACTCGAGCGCGTCGAACAGAGAGTCGGTCATGGGCGCCGTACGAGTCGAGTACGTCTGCAGTACATTGACAATGCAGCGGCAGGCCATGCGCGCAGACAAGGTTAGCGCAGGGCAGCGGGCCAGCGGGCCAGGTGGCGGGTCCGGCAGGTCTAGCAAGGTGGGCTGATGAGCCCACGGCGGCGCGGTGCGGTGGTGCCGTGTCAGCTGCAGCCGGCGCTAATTGTTGTGCTTGGCGCACACGCCTGCGGCGGCGATGCAGGGTCGGCACTCGCCTTGATAACGTGCGGGTGCGTGAGGCCGGGCGTAAGCTTGGCTTCCTGCAACACACCAAAGCAGGGCATGACGAAATAGTGAATGACCAAACAGCTTGTTTGAGGGAGGAGACCAGGGCGGCGGAGCGCGCGCGAGCGCACAAGAAGTTCGGGCACGTGCATTAGTATTGGCGAGCTAGATGCACTTCAGGGGCTGTGCAGCCTTTCAGCGCCCGGGCCTGCCGCCCGCCTGCCCAGCCCGGCCCCGAGGCTTCGGCCCCCACGCCCCGCTGGCACCTCTTCCCCCCCCCACCCCCACCTGCAGCGCTGACTTGTGGTTCTTGGGCGAGTCCGTGAGGAGCAGCTTGATGGCGACCGGCCCGACGCCCTCCAGCTGGCCTGCGCAGGGGGGTGGGGGGTGGGGGGAGTGAGAGCGAGAGGGCGTGTGCGTGAATTTCAACAGCGCATGCTGATGCGTGTGGTGCAGCGGCCTGTTCACGCCGTTGGCCCCGTTGTCAGCCGGAAAGCCTAGTCCAGGCGTTTCAGCTAGGAGTGAGCGCCCGCTGGGCGTCGGGGGGCGGGCAGGCTGGTCGCCTAGGCTCCCTCCGGCGCTTGGCACGGCGCGCGTGACTAATTGCTGTCTGACAAATAACATGTGCCTGCGACGCCCTCGGCGCAGCAGAAACGCACCTGAAACGACCACGCCAAAGCTTCCGGCACCCAGGACTTTGCTGGAAAAGGTCAGGCCCGCGAGCAGCTCGGTGAGGGCGGGGTGAGAAACGGGGCGAGTCGTCGACGCCCGCTCACTGCTCGACGTTCTCCGTTCTTCAGGATCTGTAATAGCCACATGCACTTCCGCGGGAGAGCATACTGGCGCATGCGAGGCGGACGCTGCCGACACGAGGAAATTCTCCGCTCCCGCAGGACAATTCCTTGCTGGTTGCTCAGCGGCTGCAATCGACTGCTTTGGACTAATAGACACAAGAGACGGCTGCGACTCGTGTTCTCGGTCCAGCCTTGGCGCTCCAAAACAGCACCCGAGAATGCGCATGGTCGCCGCTTCTCCTTTGAGGGCAGCTGCCAGCCAGTTCTTTCAAAGCAAGAGCCCTGCAGCCCCGCTGAGTGGTGTTTTACAGCGCTGGCATAAGTGTGTGCTCGTAATTCGGGGCTCGGCTCGACAAGCGTGAAGGACTCAGCCCAGCAGCCCAATGTTGTTGCTTGAGGAACTTCGCAGTATTAGCTTTACTCTCTATGCGGCGTGTGAGGCAAGGGTGCGCAACCTGAAGGAAAACGACTGAGTTAGGGGCCGTACGAAATTTGTCAGGCGGTCGGTCTCGTGTCCGCAAGCCGTGCAATAGCGCTGTGCAATATGCCGTGCAGTGTTTGCACACACAGCGAAACCACTGCTGGGGCACGGAACAGCCGCAGGAGTGCGGGCGCTTCCGGCTCCGGCTCGATTACTACCGGATGCCGCCCCCTCTGGCCCCCAGCCTCTCCCCCTCACTTTGCGCCCCGGCTCCCTCCCGCTCACATGTCCTGCCATTCGCCGCTCTCACTTTAACACGGATCTTTGAAACTGCCAGTTTGCCTGACCGCCGGGCCGATCTGGTGAGCGCTCTGGCGCAGCTGCACGATGCAGCCTCCAACAGTTGCCCACGTGCACCCTGCTGCTCGCGGCCCTCATTGCCTGCGGGCTACCGGGCACTGCCTACGGCTCGGGGGTCTGTGGCCCAGTGCACCAGGGCAGTGCACAGCTGCTCACGCCACTACTGCTGGGGCTCGCGCAGTCGCGCTCGACAGCACTCGCAGAGGAGTTGGGACGCACCGTCTGTGTTTTTGTGATGTGTCATGCCACAAAACCGTCTGCAGTACAAGTTTGCGCTGTGCAGTAGTCATCCACCCCCCCCCCCGCGCGCACCACGCCCTGCCGCGCACCGTGCCGCGCACCGCAACTCATGCCACCCGTCCAGAAGTCAGCCACACCCATCACACGCTGCGAGCAAAGCACCAAAAGCGCATGCCGCCGCTGTCGCTGCCAAGCTACCCCGACCCCACGCACTGTTCCACGTCCTACTGTGTGCGTCAAAGCCACACGGAAGGCACAAGGAATAAAAGCACAACACTGCATATGCGTAATGCAGCGCGACCAGCTGTATGTGTTAGATAACACGAGAGGGGGAACACGCGGACAGCTGTGTGTTCGCGCGCGCGTGTGTGCCCCGAGCCCACGCAGCCGGTGCCGAGCGGCCCCGTAGCCGCCGTCACTCGCGCCCCAACGCGGCCCACCCACAACCCAGGCCCGGAGCCCCCCCCCCCATCCTGAGCTGCTGCCGGCATGAGCCTCACCCTAGCCCCGGCGGGCCCGGCGGCGGCCCTGGTGGCGGCGCCGGTGGCGGTGGCGGCGGCGGCGCCCCCGGCGGCGGGACCGGCGGCGGGCCCGGCGGCGGCGGTGGCGGCGGCACGGGCCCTGCTAACCCGAGGCCAGGCGGCACCATGCCCATTCCCATGCCCATCCCCATGCCCATCGCAGACACGCCGGCCGGACCCATGGGCCCGAGCCCCGGCATGCCGCCCATGCCCATGGGGCCCACGCCGGGTATGCCCATGCCCATCCCCATCCCCATGCTCATCGCCATCGCCGCCGCCGCCGCCGCGGCCGCCATGGCCGGCGGCGGCATCACAGCCATCGCCATTTGCTGCTGCATGTGCTGCTGCATTTGCTGCTGCATCTGCTGCTGCTGCGGTGGTGGACCCGGCAGCAGCTGCTGCTGTTGTTGTTGTTGTTGCTGCTGCTGTTGCTGCTGCGGCGGCGGTGGCGGGCCCGGCAGTGACCCGCCCGCCGCCGCCCCCGCCGCCGCTCCGGCCGCGCCTCCACTCTTATCCCGCCCACTCCCGCCCCCTCCTCCTCCTCCTCCTCCTCCTGCTCCGCTGGTGGTGCTGGTGCCCATCTTGGCCACGTACTGCTCCACCAGCCGCCCGATCTTCTCGCGCCGCTTGGGCCCCAGCAGGTCGTCGGGGCGGCTGCGGCCGCCGCCGCCCGCCGCTAGCTCCGCCTCCAGCGTCTCGCCCACCTGACGACCGGCCCACGACCGGCCCGGGTGGAGCATGGGGCGCAAGGAGCGGTCAGCAGTCCGCTGATGGCGGCACGTTTCATGTACGGTATTCGTGCTGGGCGGTATGTGTGGTGGTGCCGTGATGTCGAGCGCACGAACCGCGCTGTGTTGCCCCTCACGGGGCGGCGCCGTGCGGGCACAGGTGAAAGCCCGGGCAGCGCTTGTCCTTGCCCCTACTCCTCCTCCTCCGCTGCCGCCCCCTGCACCCTCCCTGCCCCCCTGAGCCGCACCTTGCCCACTGCCTTGTCCAGGATGAGGCGGTAGGCGGAGGAGGTGATGGCGCCCGACTTGTGGTGCCGCTGCAGGGGGCGGGCCGGGGTGGGGGTGGGGGCGGCATGTGTGTGTGAGAGAGTGCAAGGTCAACAGTCAATGATGGTAGAGCGGCGGGCGAGGATGGGACCATAACCATCAAGGGGAGGCGCAGCATGGAGCGGTTTGCATGTGGGCTGCACCCGACGGCTCACCCACCCAAGCCCACGCCCCCCCTCACCCACCTTGAGCAGCGCCTTGACGTGCTGCTCCACCTCGGCCTTCATGGCGCCCAGGTCGGGGGCGGCGGCGGCGGCGGAGCCTGCGGGTAGTGGTGGCGGTGGTGCGGAGGTGGTGACGATGGTGGTGGTGCGAGGGTTGGCGACGGGCGTGGCAAGCGTGTGCGTGTGAAACGCAGGAAGAGGGGAGCGGAGAAGGGCAGGTGGGCAGGGCCAAGGGGGAGGGCGCAAGGACAAGGCACACAACGCAAGGGACACGCATGTTTCGCTCTCCAACACGCACGCACGCACGCACTCTTGGGCGGGCTTCGTTCCGTCTCCTCTAACACACGCGCACCGCACGCTACCCGTACCTGACGAGCCCCGCTTGCCCTCCTTGTCCTTCTCCCGCTCCCCGCGGTGGTGCTTGCCGCCGCCGCCGCGCTCGCGCTCGCCGCCGCCGCCCTTGTCGCCGCCGCCTCTCTCCACGCGCTTATAGTCCTCAAAGGTGGAGATCTCGGGCAGCGCCGCGGAGCCGCCGGCGGCGCCGGCCACGCGGCCCGCCTCGGCCGCCGCGGCGGCGTGCGACTCCTGCGCGGGGTGAGCGGGGAGGTGAGCGAGTGGGTGGGTGGGTGAGTGGGAGGTTGCAGGGGCTGGGTGGCAAAGCAAGTAGGGAGGCAGGGCGAGGTGTGGGTGGCGAACCCAACCCCAGCCCGCAACAGCCCAAACCGCCACAAGGGCGCAGGTGCGGGGCTGGCGCCGCCGTCGCCGCCGCCGTGTGGTTGCAGCCACGCCAAAACACCACGCACACACACTCACCAGCACCTCTGCGCGCCGCGCCGCCGCCAGGGCCGCCTCCTGCCGCGCCGCCTCCGCCGCCGCGCGCGCCGCCGCCACCTTGGCCTCCATTTCGGGGTCCAAGGACGCGGCCGCCGCCTGGGAGTCTGGCGCTCCTGCGCGGGAGCGTGCGGGGGATGCCGAGCATGCTTAATCCAGACGAGATGATGTTGAGGGGGAGGGGACGGCATCAGGCGTTATAGGGACGGCACACAAACACGGCCGCGCCGGAGACTGCGAGCTGCTTTGCCTTGCATTGCGGCGTTTTGTTTTGGCGACACCAGGGAATACCAACGCATACAGGGCATGTCAGGCCTGAAAACATGTCAGGGCGACCCCGCGCGCGCACGCACCGTTCTGCTGCTGCGGCGCCGGCCGCGCCACACGCGGCGGGGCCGGCGCCGCCGCCGCCGCCGCGGGCGCGGGCGCCGCCACCGAGGGCACGGGCGGCGGCGTCTTGCGCAGCGCCACGAGGTTGCGGGGGTCGAACCGCGGCCGCGCAGCGGCGCCGCCCGGCCCGAAGCCGGCGCCGCCGCCGGCCGCCGCGGCCGCCGCCACCGCGGGCGCGCCCCTCGCAAGCGCGGCTGCAAGGCAGGGGGGGGGGGGGGCAGATGCAAGGTGTGAGAACGTGGGGGTGGGCTCCTGTCGCGGAGGTCTGCCTCACAGTTTCAGCGGCGTGAGGCGCACCCCATTCCTTTCTGCCTCCTACTCCGCCTCTGCCTCCGTTTCCCATCGTCGACCGGCAGGTCACCCGTCATTCCGATGCCGGCCGTGTCGTGCCGCCCCCCAAATCACACCCGGCTCTCGGTACGGCACATGCACGTAATGCGGTAGGCACAGCCAGGGCGTTCCCCTTTCCTCATGCTGCCTTCAATTCCAACACCCCACAACCAACAAACACCCGTGGCGGCGAGCGCCAGGCCCCGCAACTCGCCGCAGCAGCTCACCTCGCCGCTCCCACGCCGCCGCCACCTGCCCCGCCTGCCGCTTGACGTCCTTGCTCCGGTGCGCCGCGCACCGCCCCTTCACCGCCTCCACCAGCAGCCGCACCGGCCGCCCGCACGCCACCGCCTCACACGTGGCCGCCGCCGCCGCGGCGGCGGCGCCAGCCGCCGCCGCCGCTGCCGCCGCCGCCGAAGGCGGCCGTGCCGCCTTCGCGCCGCCTTCCGCACCACCACCCTCCTCCTCCTCCTCCTCGGGGTCCACGACGTCGCGTAGCGCCGCTTCGTCCGCCGCCGCGTCCGTGGCGACCTCCGCGGCGGCGGCGGCCTCCGCCGCGCGCGCGGCGGCAAGCAGCGCGTCCGGCGACAGCGGCAGCCGCTCCGCTAGCCGCAGCTCGGCCAGCAACAGGTGCTCGGCGGTGGAGTCGTCCAGCAGCTCCTGCGGCGCGTGTGCGTGGGCGTGCGTGCGTGCGCGTGTGGGTGTTAGAGAGCACAAGGAAAACGAGACGAGCAAGCAACAGACTGTGGGATGCCTGCCAGAACCCCAAACCCCCGGGCCCCTGTTCGACTGAGCAGCTAACGCCGTTGCGTGTTTGTGCAGAGAGCACAAGGAATGAACCCGTTGTTGGGGCGCGCACGCATGTGTGTGAATGTGCAGGTTCTGGTTTGCAGTTGCCCCGCGCCGTCTCGCCCCCGCCCCCGCCCTCCCGCCCCCCTCCCGCGCGCCCCCGCCTGCTCGCCGCCCCCGCACCTGCAGCCACTCGTGCAGCCAGCCCAGCGCCTGCGGGTCCTGCGCCAGAAGCTGCAGCACCGCGGGGGAGGCGCCCTGTGCCGCGTGGACGAGGGGGGTGGGAGTGGGGGTTGGTAAGGATGGTAAGCGAAGTGGGTGGGCAGGGTAGACAGCGGCTGCCCCTCCCCCAAACAAATCATCATCAAATCTTTCCCCCACACTCGCGCACCGCACCCACACCAACCACGCCCCCAACCACCCCCACCACTCCTACCCCGGCCGCACCTGCAGCGCCTGCAGCAGCACCTGCTTGGCCTCCAGCCCCGCGCAGGTGGACATCTGCTCGCGCAGCGGCCCCAGGTTGCCTGCGCGGTGGTGGTTGTTGGGTGGTGGTGGGTGGTGGTGGGTGGTGTGTTGGGTGGTGCAAGGGGCACACGGGCAAGCAACGGGTATGCCCAGGACACGTGGAGGCAATGCCTGCCTGCGTGTGTGCCGCCGTCCGGTTCAGGAGGCATGATAGGTGTCAGCCCGCGAAGCAGAGCACCCAAGCCGCGAGTGCCACGAGTACCCGCATGCCACCCATCTCCACTTCCCGCCCCCTGTCAGCCGCGGCCGTCGCCACCCCCTCCGCACGGCGCACCGTCCGCCTTCCGCCACCCCCTCCCACCGTGCCCTCCCACCCCTTCTATCCCCTGGTTTGGGGCACACAACTCCCTCTCCCGCGCTGGCGTTTCCCACGTCCTCCCCCTCCCTCCCTCCCTCCCTGCCCCCCACCTGCGCCCGCCGCCATGAAGGCCTTGTACACGGTCTTGACGTCCTTGCGCTCCGCCTGCAGCTTGGCCAGCGCCGCGGCCCTGCGCTGCCTGCAGGGTGGGTGGGTGGGTGGGAGGTGGGCAGGGGGTGGTGAGGGTGGCGGTGGTGGCGGTGGCGCTGGTGGCAGGGGTGAGCGCGAGACACGAGCAGGGGCAGGGAGAACGGCAGCGGCATGCAACACAGCCTCCCCCTCCCCCTCCCCCCTGCCTCGGGCCTGCTGTCTACCCTGCTTCACATCTTATCACCTTTGCACCCCACCCCTTAACTTGAATTAGGCATTCACAAACCCCCACCCCCCGAGTCGCCGCGCCCCCGCCCACTCACTTGTCCTCCAGGTGGTGCGCCAGCTCCTCCGCCTCGCGCTGCTCCTTGGTCAGCGAGCTGCCGCCCTCGCCGCGCTTCTTGCCGGCCCCCTTGTCCCCCTTGCCGCCCTTGCCCCCCTTGCCGCCCTTGCCCTCGCCCTCCTCCGCCTCGTCGCCCTCTTCCCCCTCGTCCTCCTCCTCCTCGCTGCCGCCGCGCTTGCGCTTGCCGCCCTTGCCCGCGCCCTTGCCCTTGGCCTTGCCGCCGCCGGCGGCCTTGCCGCCGCCCTTGCGCTTCCCGCCCTTCTGGCGGCCGCCCTCCTCCTCGCCCGAGCCGTCCTCTCCACCCTCGCCCGCCTCATCGTCGTCCTCCTCCTCCTCGCCGCCCGCGCTCGAGTCCTCAAGGTCATCCTCCAGCTCCTCCTCCCCGCCGCCTTTACCGCCTCCGCCGCGCTCCTTCTTCTCCCGCTTCTCCTTCCGGGCCTTGCCTTTGGCGGCCTTGGCGTCCGCCGCGGCCTGCTTGCGGCGCTTGGCGGCCTGGCCGCCGGCCACCACCTCGTCCTCCTCGTCGTCGTCCGAGTGCAGCACCTGCGGCGCGTTGCAGAGATGCATGGGGGAAGCGGTTACATGACATCCATTCAAGTTTGAGCTGACAAGCGGAATCGTGAATACCAGCCCCGTTGAAAGCAACCCCAAAGGGTGCAGGATGCATTTAAGGGGGAGCAAGCGCCCCTCCATGTGGCATAGCGCCCCGCAGCGCCCGACCAGTACGGGAATGCGGGGACACACCTGCACGCGCCCCTTCTTCTTCACGCCCGCCGCCGCCTCCTTGGCCGCCTTGGTCGCCGCCGCCTTGGCGTCCCTCACGGCCTTGGCCGCCGCCGCCGCCGCGGCCGCCGCTGCCGCCACCAGCTCCTCGTGCGACTCCTCATCGCCCACCTCCAGGGACGACGCCGCGGCCTCCTCCTCACGCTCCTTCCCCTTGTCCTTGGACTTGCCGCCCTTCTTGTCGCCACCGCCGCCGGCTTTGGCGTCTATTGCCGCTGCCGCCGCCGCTGCCGCGGAGGCGGGCGCCGCCGGCTTGAGCGCCTTGAGCGCGCGGGCGGCCTCGCGCACGCCGCTGGCCAGAAGCGCGCACAGCAGGCCGGAGGCGGCGAGCTGGTCGGGCGCCGTGTGCTCGCCTGGGGGCCAGCAGGGCGGCAGGGATTAGGGGGGCTACAAAGATGGCCAGGGAAGTGTAAAAAGGGTTGGGACAGGGCTCCAGGGACGAGGCATAAGCCGGGTGCAGCAGAGCACCCGGCTTTCTCTGACGGTGCTGCACCCCCCAGTGCCCCTGGCCTCGCCGAACCCAACGCCGCGCCCACCGCCCTCCCCCAAGGCCCCAACACTCCAAACTGTGTAGTACCTGGCACAGACAACCCGTGCCCGCAATCACCACCCCACCCCCGCCCGCCCCCACCCGCCCACCCAGCGCGCCGCGCCTCACCCGCGAAGAACACGCGGCCGCGGTGCGGCAGCGCCAGCAGCCGCATGTCCCGCACCTCGGCGCCCGGGGCCGCCGACGGCGCCGCCAGGTAGGCCCGGCAGCCCGCCGCGCCCGCCAGGCCCGCCGCCGCCGCCGCAGCCGCGTCCGCCGCATCCGCGGCGGCGCCGCCGGGCGCCCAGCCCAGGCGCGCGACGGCGCCGGCCTCCGCCGCGGCGGCGGCGCCGGCGGCGGCGCGGAGCGCCGCTGACGCGGCGGCCCGCAGCTCGGCATCCGGCAGCGCCCAGGCGCGCTGCGCAGACGCGGCCAGCACGTGCGCGCGCACGCGGCGGACGAGGGCGGCGCCACCGGCGCCGTCGGCGGCGCCGTCCGCCGGCTCCGTCAGCGGGCACAGCACGAAGCCCAGTGGCGCTGCGGCTGCCGGCGCCGCACCGTGCGCCGCGGCCACCACCACCACAGCCTCGGACGCCGCCGCCGAAGAGGGCGGCGCCGCCTCCGCAAGCTCCAGCGTGACGGCGACGGCGCAGCCGCCGCCGACGCGCGCGGCGGCTGTGGCGCGGGCGCTGGGCGGCGGCGGCTGGATGTCTATGATGCCGGCGCGGGCGGCGCCCAGCGGCCGCTGCAGCGCGGCGTGCGGCACCGCCAGCACCGCGGCGGCGGCGGAGAAGACGCCGGCTGCGGCGCGATGATAAGGTCGAGGCACACGTCAGACACGTGTCAGCATGGTGGAGGGGGCAGCGAAGCTCTCAACCGCCAAAATCGCATGACAAGAGGGAAGTTGCAGGTGTCAGTGGGGACTTGCGGCCACACTCGCATGGCAGCCCTCACGGCAGCTCCCACGGCAGCCCTCACGGCAGCCCCCACCCTCACGGCAGCGAACGCACCCATGCGCCCACAACGCCGTCCGCGCCGCGCACTCACCGCCCTGCGTGGACACCTTGACGCCATCCGAGGTCACCGCCACCGACGTCACGCGCGCGCCCAGCCGCACCTCCAGCCCGCCAGCCAGCCCCGCCACCAGCCGCCGCAGCGCCCGCCCGTCCAACACGCCCTTGCCGGCCGCCGCCGCCACCGCCGCCGCCACCTCCGCCGCCTGCTCCGTCTCCGCGCCCTTGCCGTCGCCCGCCTGGCCGTTGGCGGGCAGGGGCGCCGCCGGCGCCGGCGCCAGCGGGCGCGAGATGCCGGGCAGTCGCGGTGGCAGCAGGCGCAGCGCCGAGGGAGACAGCGCGGCCAGCGGCGCGCCCAGGCCCAGCTCCAGCAGGGGCAGCAGGTGCGAGCGCAGCGCGGCCAGCACCTCCTGCGGGAGAGGAGGCGGGCGGCACGGCCGTGAGATGAGGCGGGAGGCAGGATGAGAAGCGGCGGGTTGGAAGCGGCGCGGCACAGGAGGCGCGGCAGGGGGGGATGAGAAGCGGCGTAAGGGCGATACTGCTTGTGAGTGGTCGCTGTCCCATAGGGAGCTCCACGCGTTGCTCCATGATTTGCTACAACCGCACGGCAGCGCGCACTGCGGTTGTCCCATTCCGCCCCACCGCCCCCAGCCCCACACAGCACCGCAGCGCACCTTGCGGATCTGGCGGCCCTCTGGCGCGGCCGGCGCCGCCGGCGCCTCCTCCTCCGGCGCCTTCGCCTTCGCCTTCGCCTCATCGCCCTCCTCCAGCTGCTGTGCCGGCTCATCCTTAATGGCGGCGTCGGGATTTGGCTCCTTGGGCTCCTCGGGCTCCTTGGGGTCCTGCGGCGGCGGCGGCGGCGGCGGCGGCGGCGCCTGCTCCGACTGCGGCTGCTCCTGCTTCACCGCCGGCGCGGCCCCAGCCGCGCCCTCCTCCATCTTCACATCCTCCGCGTCCGGCTCCGCCTTCGCCGCTGGCTCCGCTGCCCCGCCCTCCTTGCCGTCGCCGGCGCGGCCGCGCTTGGCCTCCTTCTCCTCCGCCTCCGGTGCCTCAGCAGCGCGCTTCTCGCCCTTCCGCTCCGCCGCGCCGCCCTCCGCCTTCACGGCGGCGCCGTTTGCGGTCGCCGCAGCCGCTTTGGGCTCCGCCTTCGGCTTCGCCGCCGCCTTCGGCGCCGCCGGCGCCAGCAGCCGGGCCAGCGCCGCCTCCAACTCTGCGCCCAGCGACGGCGGCGCGCCCAGGTGCCCGTCCTCGGCCTCGCCGCCGCCGCCCTTGCCGGCCTGGTGCAGCCGCTGGTGGTCGGGCGAGTCGATGTGGGCGCGCAGCTGACCCAGCAGCTCCAGCAGCAGCCTGGGAGGAGTGGGAGTGGGAGTGGGAAGGTAAGCGGGGCGCGCGGCAGCGGTGGGAGGATGGGAACGAAGGATTGAATGTGCCGGCGCCATGGATTGGAAGCGGTGTGCGCAGCAGCGGCGTTTACGCTTCCTTCGAACCCCGTCGCCGCCCTGAGGCGGCTGTTACTCCCTCTCGCTCTCGCACGTATGCGCACACGTACATACACAAAACCACTGCAGCACTTTTGTGCGCTCACCGCTCCGCCTCGTCCGCAACGTCGGCCGGCACCTCCTCCGCCGCCGGGCCGGGCTTGGCCTCCCCGCCCTCCGCTGCCGCCTCGGCGTCAGACTCCGTAACCGCCGCCGCGGCCGCCAACAGCCGCGGGCGGGCTGCCGCCGCAGCGGCGGGCAGCGGCGCCGGCCGAATGCCCAGCTGGCGGCACAGCACATGGAGCGCGACGGCGCCGTCGGGCCACGAGGCCGCCGCCGCCGCCGCCAGCGCCGCCGTTGCCGCCGCGTCCTCCTTGTCGCCGGCGCCCACGGCCGCCGCCGGCGGCAGGGGCACCTCCGCCACGACCGGGCCGAACGCGAGCGCCGCCGCCGCCTGCGGCGACAGCTCCGGCTGCGCCCGGGCCGCCGCCGCCTCCTGCTCATGCCCGGCGTCCGCGCCCTCGGCCGCCGGCGGCGCCGAGCCCCACAGCGCCGCCAGGCGGCCGCCCAGGTGGTCTGCCGCCTCCAGCAGCGTCACCCGCAGCCCGTTGCGGCGCAGCACATTGGCCGCCGCCAGGCCCGCCAGGCCGCCGCCCACCACCACCACGTGCGGCGGGCCCTGCGGCTCCGCCTCCCGCGCCTTGGCCTCGCCCTTCTCGCCCCGCTTGCCCGCCTTGGCGTCGCCGGCGCCCTGCTTGCCGCCGCCCCGCTTCCCGCCCTTCGCGGCCTGCTGCTCCTCGCCCGCCTCCTTCGCCGCCTCCTCTGCCTTTGCCGCCGCCTCCTCGGCCGCCGCCCCCGCCTCGTCGTCGCTGGGCGGCAGCGGCTCCAGGCCCTCGCGGCGCTCCAGGTTGTCCACCACGTGCATCACGTGCTTGCGCACCAGCGACCTGCGCGCATGAGGAGAGGGGGGGGGGGGGTGCAAGTGCGGTTAGGTAAAATGCGCGGCACAGGAAGACCACCTGACTATGACAACACGATAGGTGTTGATAGGGGAAGGGACGCGGGCCAGCGCAAGGCTCGGCGTGTGCGGCGAGGAGTCAGCCCCGCCGCCCCCTGCTGCCCACCCCCGTTGCGTTAGTACCATACTATTTTTGGCTGTTAACCACAAACACAACTCCCCCCCTCGCCCTTCCCCGTCCCTCTCACTTGTAGGTGTTCATGAAGCCCGGCTCCAGGCCCAGGTCCGCCTCCAGCTGCGCGCGGATCTTCTTCTCCGTCATGGTCTGCGCAGACAGAGCGGGGGCGCGCTTTGCGGCGTGGTCCCGTGGCGTGATCCCGTGGCGTGGTCCCATGGCTAGCAGCTGGTTCGCAGCTGGCTGGCGATCGGTTAGCAGTGGGTCAGCAGTTGGCTAGAGGTTTGTAAGCTGTTGCAGCTTGTCAGGAGCAGGAGGATGGGGGCTGGGGGCGGGCACGGGGCGCAGGCAGCGCGCACGGCCTGCGCGCACGGCTGCAGTACAGTCCAACAGAGCAGAACAGCGGCCAGCAACGGCGTGCCGCGGCGCGCTGCCGCGGCGCTGCAGCAGGTGTGGTGTGGGCACACGCCGCACACGGCCCGAGCTGCTGCTGCTACTGCTTACGCTGCTGTCATTGCTGCTGTTGCCGCCGACCCCACCGCGTGCCGCCCACCAAGTTCGTGCCGCCGCCCTCACCTCGAAGTCGGCGGTGCGGAGGATGTCGTACAGCCGCTTCACAATGTCCGCCTTGCTGGGCGGCTTGGCACTGCCGTCGGCCTCGGCCTCGCCCTTGCCCTCGCCCTCCGCTGCCGCCGCCGCAGCACCAGCAGCAGCATCCGGCGCCGCACCCTTGCCGCGCTCGCCCTCCTTTTCCTCGCCCGCCTCTGCAGCAGCAGCGACAGCTGCGCCCTCCTTCTCGCCGCCAGCCATCTCCACGTCCTTACTGCCATCGGCGGCAGGCTCTGTTGGAGTTTGAGAGGTTGAGGGGAGATGCACTGTCTAGACTGGACTCAGTGCGCGGCGACGCGTGAAAACGGTATGCAGGCGCAAGTTCGAAGTGGAGCGTGGCTGGAGCCCACCATAGCGCACGCTGCTGCGCCCTTCTGCACGCGCAAATGTGGCGCCTAGGATGTGGTAACGGGTTACCTGGAGCAGGCGCGGCCTCAGGAGCCTTGCAAACACCGAAATTGATGAGGCCGTGCTGCTGCAGGAAGTCGAAGGCCGCTGGCAGGATGTCCGCAAGCTCCTCAGGCCAGCCCTCTGCACGGCGGTGGCTCCCACAGTTAGCCAGGGGAATTCCGCAGCCCTACGTATGGAACTGAAAAGAGCTGGTCCTGGGCTTGTGTGCGGCCCATAAGAGAGGAGCGCACCATCGACGATCGTGTGCGGGGACATGCGTGTCGACGCCCGCGTCGATGCCCCTCGAGCCCGGAGGGAAACCCGCACCTTTGCAGGACTCGAGCGTCAGAACTGCGCTGCAGTCTGAGTACCAGCGCTCCAGCAGCCTCCGCCTGCGTACAGGCGAGCCGAAGAAGTCAAATTGTCGGTCAAGCGTGGGCGTCAAAGCCACATCCAAGACTCGCGGCCAGAATGCTCTTACTTTGCATCTTTGTACACATGAAGCTTTCCCTTGAAACGGGAGGCCTCCTCCAGCGAGACCGCACCGGGCTCCACCATTTCCTCTGTTTAGAACACTGGTGGTAATGATCTAACAATGATCTGGCTCCATTGTTGCAGAGTATGGCCAAAGGCAGTCGCGACGGAACAGTTTGCGCGCTCTCAACCGCACGCAGTGAAAAAGGCACTCCGTAAACTACACACCTATGCAGCAGACACAAATTACAACATGTTGTACCCAGAGCAGGGCGAAGGAGGGCGATTCGGGCTCGGCCCGCAATTGAACGTGCGGGTTTGGGCGCGTCGGGAGCCCGCTAATGCACCCCCCGCAGAACTCCCGTGCAAGCAGCCCAGTGCAGCCCGAAACGACATGAAAGACACGCTTGGAGGTGGCAGGAGGTGTGCACGCCTGGTGTCTCCCATCTAGGTTCTTCCGGAGGAGGGAGCGGAGCCTGGCGGAGCGGAGCCCCAGGCCCAGCCCCCAGCTTGAAGGAACAGGGCAAGAGGCAAGCAGAGGCGGGTGAGAAGCGATGAACGGTGCGGTCTGCTGACAAAGTAGGGGTCTAGAGCAGGGCATGCGTACTGATACGTGCTCGCTGGCTCGTGAGCTGCGTCGGTGCGCAGCGGCGCCATCCCGAAGTCGCCGGCTGCCACGAAGTCGCCGGCTGCCACGAGCTGCAGCTGCATATTACGAATGGCAAGTTCGGGCTGCCGTCCAAGGGAATTTACATACATTACGTCCCGTCCTCCACTCCCACTGCTGTCGATTGCGGGTTCCTCTGTGCACGACCGGTGGTGGCGATTGTGCCGCCTGCACTGCTCACCGCGGCGGCGGTCACTCCCATCTTTTGCACACCCCTGGAGATGATGACACCGGCGATACCGGCCGATCCCGGGGTGTTGTTGTTATTTATACGCATATACCTCAACCGCATGCATGCCAGTGCCCGTATCATGTAGATTGCTTTAGGCCCCCGGCGTCTACGCAGCGTAGGTGGCCCTTGGAAATCCATCTACGCTGCGTAGATAGAGCTCGTGCATGCATCTACACCCCCAAAAAATGTTCGACCCCAACGAGATGGCCGCCATCGCCTCCACCCCGGCAGAGGGCTTGTACGGTGACGTTGTGCTGGAGCAGCTGCTGGATTGGTACGGCACCGCGCACGACGGGCACCCTGCTGTTGTGGATGCCCAGCAGTGCCGGACCGAGTGGCTGAAGGCGCGGCGGAACCTGCTGCGTGCGGCTCAGGCGGCCAGGAGGGTTGTGGTCGCCAAGGCGGAGGAGGAGGCCAAGAAGGCGCCGCGGGCCAAGAAGGCTGCAGCCGCGGCGGCAGGCAATACGGCCGCACCGCCTGCTGCGGCCGCGAACGTTGCTGCGGCCGCGAACGTGCGCATCCCTACGCGCGACTTCTGGGCGCTGCAGCTGTACAACCTCGAGCAGACGTCGCCCGCTCTCAGCTTGCTGGTGAACATCATGCTGGTGCTGCAGGCCACCAGCGTGGAGGTGGAGCGCGGCTTCAGTACCCAGAACTTGATCAAGACCAAGCAGCGAACCAGCCTTACCATGGAGAACCTTGACGCGCTCATGCGCGTCAGCCTGCTGGGTCCGGAGCTGGGCAACTACTCGGACTTCAACGAGAACTTGCTGGTGCCCTCGCTGAGGCGCTGGTTCGACAAGAAGAACCGGTGCCCCGCGCGGAGCTGCCACGAACCGCGGACCGGGCAGCGGGCGGAGGGGGAGGGGCAGGGTTTGGCGTAGGGACCGCGGGAGGGGCAGGGGCATTGGGAGGGGCAGGGGCAGGGGCAAGGGTATAGGGAGAGGTGCAGGAAGGGGCAGGTGCAGGGAGCGGGGAAGTGGGAGCGGCAAGTGCGCGGCTATGTCGAGGACGTGGGATGCGAGGAGTTGCGAAAGCTTTGTACAAGGACAGAAACTGGCTTTGACTCGGTTGTGGGACTCGGTTGTGTGAATATCGAGATGCATGCGCGAACAGGCAAGCTAGTAGGATAGATGCCGTGTAGTGCTGGGTGTGTAGGCTTACGGGGGCTCCATAGAACCTCACGCACGTTTGGGTTCCCGTCCGTTCGCGTTCGCGTTTGTCAAGCAGTTCGATTAGCAAATTTGCGTGGCCAAAATTATTTTACCGTTCCGACGTGAAGAGGGGGTCGAAGAGTTCGGGGGAGTGGGGGGTCGGGGTCGGAGAGTCGGGGGGGTCTGGGTTCGGGTGGGTCTGCGTGTGTGCGTGCGTGCGTGCGTGCGTGCGTGCGTGCGTGCGTGCGTGCGTGCGTGCGTGCGTGCGTGCGTGCGTGCGTGCGTGGTGTGGGTGGGGTCGGGTTCGATGGAACAAAGCAAGCAGGTGCAGGTGGCGAAGTCAAGAAATAAATTGCGACAGCAGACAGGAGCGCGCGGCTGGGTGGGGTCGGGTTACGTCCGGGCACGTGTGGGCCGGTGCGTGTGGCCGTGTGGGCCGGGGGGGCATGGTGGATGGCTTCAGCCTCATCCTACGGAGGTGCAGAAGGTTTTAAAGGGTTGCTAAACAACATTGGGTGCCTGGTGCCACCGTACTCTTTGCTAGTACTGCTGAATTCAGGAGGGGTCACCATGCCAGCAGCGGCACAGCCTGCCTCCATCCCCAACATTCCCCTGGGCCTCCAATGCTTATAGCACATGGTACGCGCCGTTGGGCATGAGTTCTAGTGTTCTACACGTATGGCGGTCCTGGCGGCCTAATGCGGATCGAAGCTGTGCCATTAGACATTCTGACCCCACCGGCCGCAGACGTGCCATGGCTCCCGTCCCAGTGACCCAGTCGCCTTGCCCGCGGCGGCATAGCCAGACAGCCTGCCTCCATCCCCAACATTCCCCTGGGCCTCCAATGCTTATAGCACATGGTACGCGCCGTTGGGCAGGAGTTCTACACGTATGGCGGTCCTGGCGGCCAGAAAGACCTGGGTGGAGGCCGTGCCATCTGTGTGCCATCCGAGTGCCATCTGTCCCGAAAGTCTGCACAGCAGTCCGCAAGGAAGACGACCTCGACACAACGACAGTCATTAACATATAATCATTCGTGTGCTGAAGCAACTACGTCCACACGCTATCTACTGCGCAAGCTGTCACCCGACAATGTTTGCAGCCTCTTTTGGCTGGTTCAACGCTGTCTCAATGTCATAACACGCTCATCAGTACATCTAATGTTGTTCTTGGTACAATGGAGGCCTGGCAGCCATGGAACAGACTTGGGATGGACTTTAAATTGTGAAGTGGACATCTCGCCGCCTTTACACGGTCTATGCACACCTGGACTATGGCCTGGTTATTGGATGGTCTATGACACTGGCTTGGTTCTTGGATGGTCGAATTGCGTACACACCGGCACACCGGCACACTGGTCTATATGCGTTCCCGCAGGTGGTGCCGCGCCGTGTGCCTGGCCTACGCCCCAAGAACCACCGTGCTCGCGCCCTTTCCCGCGGCTGGTGTCAAGCCCGCAGGTGGTGCCGCGCCGTGTGCCTGGCCTACGCCCCAAGAACCACCGTGCTCGCGCCCTTTCCCGCGGCTGGTGTCAAGCCCGCAGGTGGTGCCGCGCCGTGTGCCTGGCCTGCGCCC
The DNA here is from genome assembly GCA_016834605.1 of Chlamydomonas incerta. Classification (NCBI taxonomy): domain Eukaryota; kingdom Viridiplantae; phylum Chlorophyta; class Chlorophyceae; order Chlamydomonadales; family Chlamydomonadaceae; genus Chlamydomonas; species Chlamydomonas incerta. The sequence continues at coordinate 1,328,140 of JAEHOC010000024.1, forward strand.
CAAGAACCACCGTGCTCGCGCCCTTTCCCGCGGCTGGTGTCAAGCCCGCAGGTGGTGCCGCGCCGTGTGCCTGGCCTACGCCCCAAGAACCACCGTGCTCGCGCCCTTTCCCGCGGCTGGTGTCAAGCCCGCAGGTGGTGCCGTGCCGTGTGCCTGGCCTACGCCCCAAGAACCACCGTGCTCGCGCCCTTTCCCGCGGCTGGTGTCAAGCCCGCAGGTGGTGCCGCGCCGTGTGCCTGGCCTACGCCCCAAGAACCACCGTGCTCGCGCCCTTTCCCGCGGCTGGTGTCAAGCCCACAGGTGGTGCCGTGCCGTGTGCCTGGCCTACGCCCCAAGAACCACCGTGCTCGCGCCCTTTCCCGCGGCTGGTGTCAAGCCCGCAGGTGGTGCCGCGCCGTGTGCCTGGCCTACACCCCAAGCAGGTATTGGGTAACTCCAGCTCGAAGGGACCGGGAAGTCTGGCCCGGGTATTCCTCAGAACAGGATGCACGTAGTTTGGGGCCAGCGTGAGCGCCAGCGACGACGGCAGCCAGGGTCCGTGGGGGTAGGGGGGGCAACTACGCAGTTGCGCGCGCGTCACAGTCGGCCAGTCCATCCCCTCCTCCCCCCTCTGCTGTGCACCCCAGGCCCCAGCCACCGTTTCGCCTTCTGCACCGGACTAGTCCCGGCCCCAGGCCCCAGGCGGCGACCCAGCCTCCAGCTGACGCAGAGGGCGCTCAACCATTGTTTCCTGCACTTCTAAACCGGCCGACAGTGATAATGCCCATATAAACCGTCTCGATGATGTCCGCACCGCGCTGTTCCAGGCTGACCTCCTCCGGGCTGGGCGTTTCCATTCAGCCAGGATGCATTACCAAATCAAGAGGCACAGGGCCCGCAATTCCCGTTCCTCGCGACGATGCCACCTAATTGCAGCCAACCTGCGCTTACGTGGATACCGTTGCTGTTGCTGGATACTATCATTTACAATTTTCTTGTCCCAGCGCTTGCGAGACCCCTAGCAAGACCATGCTGGCGTTCCCTCGGCAACGCGGTCTGCCCCCCGCCGCCCCCCACCCCCCGATCTCTGCTCCCCGCCCCCCGCCACCTCCGCCCCCGCCCCCGCCCCACGCGCATACTCCGCGGCTTCTCCTCGCCCCCCGCGCCGCCCAACGGCGGCTCTAATACTGGAAAAATGTCGGATTTGAACCTGAGCGCCAGCGTAGATGAGCGAAATTTGGCATCTACACTACGTAGATGCCGCACCAAATTACGGAAGCTTTTTGTCTCCGAACTGAAGATGCCTTTCAAAAAATCCCTCGTTCTATCTACGAAAAAGCTGAAATTTTTTAAACATTTCTACAGTGTAGATGGAAGATACGGGCACTGCATGCATACCATCGCATACCCCACCCGGCCGGCGCTGCTACCTAGTGCAGCCGCCGGTTGTGTACGACGGGTGTGGGGAACCGCACAGCGGTCCGCACCTGTCGGTTGCCTTGCTCTGACCTGTCCTGTTGTGTGTTTTGTCTAGATGCATTGCTGCGTGCCACCAGCATCCCGGCATCCGGCTTGCCCGTGGGGCTGCCTCCTGTCGCGGGGCCGCGCGCACCTCACCGCCATCCTGCCCACGGCGCATGCAATACCGACGGAATGAGCCGGGCGGCCATCGTGCTGTCAAAACTTTGCCGCGGCCTCCGGTACTGGTACTTGCCTTACAACCATGATTTAATCCTCGCCATTTGCATACTTGCCGTCCATTCCGCCTCGATAGTTCCGTTGCAGCCAGCGCCCGCCCTGACTGCCGCGTCAGCCAGCCGCCCAGCCCGCGGTTATTTGGGTGCAGCGTTGTTTCCTTGCCTGCTGGCCCGTTCCTTTTTGCTATTCTCTTACGCTTCCATTCATCCCCTCCCTCGCATGTGCCGCTGGGCGACGGTGGCGCTGGTGTTTCCAGGTTGGTTTCGGATGCCGCGCGGCCCGCAGCTCTGCTCCACAGCAGCACGCCAGCCGTCAGACCGCCTAGACATCGCAACCAGGTTATATCAGTGTTGGGTCAGCGGCCCTCCTCCACCGCCCGTGGCGTTTACCGTCTGGATGAGGTAACATGTCTGCTGTCACTGCGTCTCGCTGACCGGCCTTCTATGCTTGCTAGCGACTACAACGTCTCATGGCATCGCGCTTCTTCGCGTTCACGTTTCGCAAGCACATCGCGATGACTTGTGCATCCCAAGGGACCACCCATTCGTGCTGCTACTACCACATTTGTAATCTTCGACACGCACACGGCGTGCGTAGTCACACACAGCACCCAGATTATCGCATTGTATTAATGGAGTGATTGATTGATTGATTGGCGGCAGTACATCCCTATCTCACTAAGTAAATTCAGCCGGTGTCCGCCGGGCACACACCCACACCTTCACACCAATTGTAGTTGAAGCCCTGTCGCACGTCGTTCCTCACGTGCGGCATCGCTGCACCGCAACACCCCACCATCTGTCACAACTCCCAACCAACACGTGTTCAGCGGTGCTTGGGTTGACGATCACGTCCACGTCCAATGCCTACCGTACACCAGAGCACATCAACGCCGCGCGCTCCTGCGCCGGGCAGTCCCCGCTCCCCCCCGTGAACGGATTCGCCACCTTGGGTCCTGGTGACAGACCCCAGCCATGGCCGGCTCGCTCCAGGACTGCAGCCGGCATCGTCCCCCGCCAGCGTTCTGGCGGCTCTTGTGCCGCTGCGGAGGCGACGTAGGCGCCCACTCTAGTTCTTCTTCAGCTTCTTCAGCAGCTCGTCCGCCTTGATGCTGTCCAGCATCTGCGCATGGGTGTGGCATCGACGGGTGTGGCATCAAGGGGCGGCAGTTTGGCCAGGGAGCTTGCGTAGCGTAGCGTGTCGCGTGCGCCCAGAGCGTGTGCGAGTGATGGAGTGAGCCATGCTGCTGCCGTGCTGCCGTGCTGCGAACGAGGAGGGACAGAGCGCACGGGCGCGATGCAGCAATGCTCCGTGTGTGTGTCTGCGGGTGCCCACAGCCAGAGTGTGTGTGGTGCTGAACCAGCAACCACGACCCAAGCCCGGCCGGCGGCCGCCGCACCTGCGACGAGAAGGTGATGGTGCCGTCCGCGGACACAACCGGCTTGGGGGCGGCCGGCGCGGCCGGCGCCGCCGCCGGCGCGGCCTTGGCCGCGGGCTTGTGCGCCGCGGGCGCGGCGGCGGGCGCCGCTGCGACCGGCGCCGCGGCGGCAGCAGCGGGGGTCTGGCGGGCCTTCCACGCGGCAATCCATTGCCGGGCCTCCGCCACGTTTGCGGGCACGTCGGCCTTGGCGGGGGCAGCGGGGGCGGCCGGGGCGGCGCTGCGGGCCTTCCAGGCCGCGATCCAGGCACGCGCCTCCAGAACGTTGGGCGGCGCGTCAGTGACGTAGGCGCGCACGGACACGACGCTCGAGCGCGAGCGGCGGGAGGCGGGGGCGGCGGCCTGCGCGTGACGTGGGGCCAGAGGCCGGCAAGCGTCAAGCGTCACACTCACAGAGTCTGTGCAAGCACTTCGAAACAACGTGGATGGACTGGCAAGATTGGACCGTGGGCAGCAGGCTAGGGGAGCATGGGTGCCGGGGCCTGGAGCGGGGCTGCGTGCCTTCGGCGAGGGGAAATGTCTGGCGGGGGCTCTCAGGCCGCGCCTACTGATTGGACCAATTGATAATAGTCGATCACAGCCATGGGCGACAGCGCAGGCATCCCAGCAGTCTAGCAAGCGTGCGCGAGCGCCGGGACACGGTCTGACGCCAGCAGCAGAGTTCAAAACGCTCGCCAGCCAACGCCATTTCCGAGTGCGCGTACTTGTCTACTATAAGACGTCTTGAAAAAGACCCGAGTGCATAATTCGACGCGAAAACGAGCCCCGTTGACACTTGTCGAGACCACGGCGACGCCGGGACCTGGCGTCGTCGACCGCGCTCACCTTGCGAGTCGACAGCATCATTGTTGCAACGGATTACGTGCCACAAGACGAAGCGGGGGCTGTAAACGCGATGCAGCGCGAGCGAGGGGACGTGTCTGAACAGCGTGCTGTCGACGCAGCCGCAGGCAGTCAAACTCTAGCACGTGTGGAAATACAATGAACGGATGGAAGACAATGCGGAATTCCTGCACAGTCTGCAATAGATCGCGGGATGAGCGATGGTGATGGGACAGCCGGCTTTGGAACTTGCGCACCCAGGGCCCGTCGCGTTACCTGGCAGCTACAATACCGTTACTGAACCTGGCGCACTGGACCCCGCAACAAATTTCTGCAAATCGGCGACCTGTTGCGCAAGAGCAGTTTGTCACCTTGGGTCCAGGAGGAATGCTATTCATAGGTTGCCTCGGCCATTACCTGACGATGGACCTAGCCTTGCAAGCTTGATTTATTGTTGGGCGCGCTCGCGCGCAAAAGTCGAGCAAGCACCTGTTGCAACACGGCGAGCGGCGCACGCTGGTTGCAGGTGCGTAGCTATGCCTAGTACTCCAGATACCTGAGCGAGCACTGATGTGTGTGCGGTGGAGGTGCTATCAGCCGGGAGGAGCTCGGGCGCATCCGGGCTGCAGCGCGACTGACCTCGCGCTACGAGCAGCAACTGGGCGAGTGGGGCCTGCTGTCCGCAGCAACTGATGTGGGGGAGTAGGCGCGGCCCTGCTTGCATCTCAGCGTCCAAGGCTTGGCTGTCAATTTGACGCTGCGATGCAGGCGGTCCAACTCGAGTTTTGTTCCATAAACGATGGCACCGCCCAATGCAAGCGGCGGTGCCTGCCGCGGCATGGGCTGGCGCGTCCGCTCGGGCGAGCGCGAGGCTCTTGCTGCGCTGTGCTTGAGTTTGGCGCTCGGCGCTCGTCCAGCGTGGGCAGGTAGGCCTGCTGGTGCAGCCGGGTACGCGCTTCCCTGACGCACCCTTCCCCCCCCCCCCTGGGCCCCAACACACACGCCGCACACAGTGGCTGTACGCACAGTCCTGCACGACCGCCCTGCCCCTCTGCTGCTGGCTTTCAGTGCATCCCGTACCGCATTCCCAGCCATCCTTGCAACCTCCCACCCACGCACCCACCCACCCCCGCTCCCGCCGCTCCAGGCGACGCCACCGTGTCGGACCTGAGCACGGGCCAGATCGTGGGCGTGGTGCTGGGCAGCGTGTTCGGGGCGCTGCTGCTGGTGGCGGGCTGCCTGGGTGAGCGGGGGGGAGAGGGGAGAGAGGGAGAGGGGAGAGAGGGAGAGGGGAGAGAGGGAGAGGGGAGAGAGGTGTGTGCCGGTGGGTGGTGACGGTGTTGTGGTGGGGGTGGGGGTGGCCGGTGTGCATGTAAAGGGGGAAGGTCACCCCGTCGCGCCCACTTGCCCACTTGCTCGCCTGCTGGGACCGATGCTCCGCCGCAGGCTGCTACTGGTGCCTGTTCAGCCCTCGGCGGCGGCAGACCGGCGACCTCAGCTGGTGCGGGGCCGTGGGATGGGGTGGTGGGGTAGGGGCGCGTAGGATAGGGCGAGCCGGCGGGGACGTCCCCACCGCACTGCACGGGTAGGAGTGCACGGGTAGGAGGGCACTACGTAACTCGGCACCGGCTGTCTCCCCCGCCAGGATCGCTGGCCGTGTGTTCCATATCACCGGGCTCTCACGCCCGCGCCCACACCCGCCCCCCGCCCCCGCACGCTGACCCTGCACCCACCTGTCGTGACCCGACCCCACCGGGCAGGGCCAAGCACATTGACCTGGAGGCGGCCGCGCGCGAGGCAGTGCCGCACGTGCCCGTGCCCGGCGGCCCCAGCCCGGGCGCCGCCAGCGCCGGCGGCGCCGCCACCGCCTCGCCCTCCGGCCTGCCGGTGGCCGTCTCCGCCAGCGCGGCGGGCGCCGGCGGCCCGCGTGTGCCGCCGCTGCCGCTCTCCAGCGCCGCCATGGGTGCGTCGTCGTCCATACCGTGCGCCTCGATGATTTGCCACTGCCAGCATCATCCCGACAGGCCGAATGTGTGCAGCACCCCCCGCAGCCGAATGTGTGCATGCTTCACCCCCCACATGCCATCGCATCCTTTGCGCCCACCCCACCCCTCTTACCATGCCTCTTGCCATGCCTCTTACCATGCCTCTACCTACGCCTCTTACCATCCCTGCAACCCCACGCCCCGCGCCGCGCCCTCCCCACTCCCCCAGGCGGCCCCCGCCTGGACCTGGGACCCGCCTTCGACGACCTGGCGGCGCTGGAGTCGGAGCGCCAGCGCCAGGCGGCGGCGGAGGGCGGCGCGCCCTCGCCCACCGGCGCCACCGTCAAGCCCACGCCGCGCCCCGCCGGCGGCGTCATTGGCGGCGTGGCGGCGTTCATGCTGCGGCGCGGCGGCGGCCAGCGCAGCGCCAGCGCGCGGAGCGCCAGCGGCGGCCTGCGGGACAAGAACCTGGAGGTGGGGTTGTGTTATTGGGGGTGGGGTGGGGTTGTGAATACCAGCGCAAGCTAACCCAACCTAACTAGACGAGGGGACAGGCAAATGCAATACCGGCAATGCAAGGCAACATAATACTCGTGAGGTTGGGGCCGAGGATGTAGACGGGGCAACGCAGGCGCTGGGTCAGTGCGCGCGGCCGATTGATTGGGTGGGCGTGCGTGGCGGTTGGCAGCGGCCTGTGCGCCCTGGCCTGCATGGGGCCCAGGACCTTGCCCCATCCGGGGGCATGGGGCGCGGTGTTGGGGGTTGCAAGGATGGTTGGAGGAAGGGGCGGGGGATAGGTCATGTGCGCCACCCAACAAACCCGGCCCATCCGCCAACCCGCACCCTGTCCCAGGTGTCCCGCTCCGCGCGCGTGGAGCCGTCCGCGGAGGTGGAGCTGGCGGGGCCCTTCGAGCCCGCCGCCACCAACCTGCAGCCGCCGGCGGGTGCGTGCGCGCGGTCGTGCTGCTGCTGCCGGGCTGTGCCTGCCTGCCGTGGGTGAGGTTGAGGTCGCTGAGGCTTGTGGCTCTGCGGCTGTGGGCCCCCGCAGGCACCTCCGGCCCGCCGCTGTCCAAGAGCTCCATGCTGCTGCGCTGGCTGCACGGCGCCGAGGTGGGCGCAGAGGGCGTTGTGAAAACCAGCCCAAGCTAAATCAACCTAACCAGATAGGGGACAGGCAAACGCGATAGGGGGGTTGGGGCCTGGGTGGGGGGCAGCCGTCCATCCCTTCGTGTGAATAGTGAAGTGCCGTTGCCCGGGACCCTGTGGTGTGGGGGGCGTCCGTCGCTGTGCAGGCGCGGTGCGTGCCCAGCCCCAGTGTGCGCCCAGTCCGCCAACGTGCTCCCGCATCGCCCGTCGCCGACAACCGCCAAAGTGCCCCATCCCACCCCCCATCATCTCGTCTTAATGAGCATGCATGGAACCCCCATCCACCCTGCAGGACGACTACGGGGAAACCGTGGCCGCGCAGCTGGCCGCCGCCGCAGCCGCCGGCGACGGCGCCTCCACCGGCGTCAGCCCGGCCAAGAGCGCCGCCGCAGCCGGAGCCGGCGGCGGCGCAGCCGGCGCCTCCCCCGGCGGCCGCTCCGCGGCCGCGGCCGCTGGCGCCTCGCCTGCGCGCGGCGTGGTGGTGTCTGGCCTCAACCCCTTCAGCGACCGGCTGCCGCTGTTGTCGCTGGCGGCGCAGCAGCAGGGCATCGTTTGGAGCAAGATGCCGCCCTCGGTGGCGTCCAGCCCGGCGGTGTCGGTCACGGAGGGCAGCGCGGCGCGCCACATGCTGCTGGGCGCGCACAAGGTGGGGTGGGTGGGGCAGGGTGGGGAGGGGAGCGGGGAGGGGAGCGGGGAGGGGAGCGGGGAGGGGAGCGGGGAGGGGAGCGGGGAGGGGAGCGGGGAGGGGAGCGGGGAGGGGAGCGGGGAGGGGAGCGGGGGAGGGGAGCGGGCGTGAGTTTGGGGCAGGCGCCTGGGGTGAACACAGCGGCACGCCCGGCGCCATGCTCGTCCGGACTGCGCCTCCTCCAGCAAACCGCGCTGCCTGCAACCGAGTTGTGACAACCTCGCCCCGCCCAAACACACACACAGGCCGGCAGCAGCCTGCGCCGCCCCTCCCACACCGGCGACGTCATGTCCGCCGCCTCGGAGGCGCTAACCGCCCGCGGGGCTGGCAACGGCAGCCTCTACGCCGCCCCCGCCGCCGCCGGCTTTGTCGTTGGCGCCGCCGCTGCCGCGGGCTTTGGCGCCGCCGAGGACGCCGCCGACCCGCGCTACCCCGCCTCCCTGGCTCGGGCCTCGGTGGAGAGCTTCACGCCCAGGGGGCGCTCGGGCCCGGCGGCGGCGGGCAGCGGCGCCGGCCTGGTGTTTGACCGCGTGCCCAGCCTGTTGGGCGCCAGCGTGGCCGGCAGCCGCGTGGTGAGCAGCGGTGGCGGCGGCGGTGGCAGCACGGCGGTGAGCATCGGCGGCGCGGTGTCGGCGGCGCCGGGGCATGGCGCGCGCGGCGTCAGCGGCGGCGGCGCGGTGGGCGGGAGCGGGGGCGGCGCGGGGCCGGGGGCAGCGGGGGCGGGGGCACCGGCGGCGGCTGCGTTCACCGGGGAGGACGCGTTCTGGGGGCTGGTGCCCTCTGGTGCGGGCAACGGTGCGGCAGGGGGCGTCGTGGCGGCGGCGGAGGTGGCTGCGGCGGAAGCTGCCGCCGCCGCGGCTGGTGACGGTGGCGGCGGTATTGCCGCGGCGCTCGCGGGCGGGCCCTCGCCGTGGCTGCACCAGGTGCCGCCGCAGCCGCTGACGACGCTGCGGGAGGGCGAGGAGGAGGAGGCCGTCGAGGCGGCGCCGCCGCCGATGGCGCCATCTCCGGCGGCGCTGCCGCCGCTGCCGCCCGCGGCGCTCATGTGGCGGGGCACTGGCTCCAGCGGCGGCGGCGGCACGCCGCCGCCGGGTTCCGCGGCGCCAGCCGCCGCTGGCAGCGCCAGCGGCTCCGCCGCCGCCGGCTCTGCCGGCTGGACCACTTTTGGCGAGTCTGCAGACCCTCTTCCTCTGCTGCCCGCCGCCACGGCTGCCGCCGCTGCCGCCGCCGCCATCCCCGCCCAGCGCGCGGCCTCCCTTGTGGGGGCCGAGCTGGCAGTGAAGGGCTCGCCCGCGGTGCCGCCAGCCGTCGCCGCCGCCACCGGCGGCGGCACTGGCAGCGCCGCCGCCGCCGGGCCGGCCGCCGCCGGCAGCGCCGGCAGCGGCTACGGCCCGGGCGCGGGCGGCCTCCCGCCCAGCCCGCTGGGCTCGGAGGCGGCCTCCAGCGACCCCTTCGGCCGCCTGCTCAACTCGCCCGGCCCCTCGCCCTACCGGCAGCACTCGGGCACCAGCGGCACCACCGCCGCCACCGCCGCCACCGCATCGCCCTCCCTGGGCTGGCACGCGCCGCCCGCCGCCGCCGCCACCACAGCCGAGGCGCCCGCCGGCTTTGCTGCTGCCGCGGCCGCGGCGGCTCAGCCGCCGGCCGCGCCGGCGGCGCTTGACCTACCGCTGCAGCCGCCCCCAGTCGCCGCCCCCTCGCCGCCGCTGCCGCCCCTGGCGCCACTGCCGCCGCTGCCGCCCGTGGACCTGTCCCCCATGGCGGACGCCGCGGCGGCGGCCGCCGGCGCCGTCGTCACCACGCCGACGCTGAGCACCGCCAGCGGCGTGGCCGCCGTCAACGCCGCCGCGCTCTCCGCCGCCGCCAGCCGCGCGGCGCTGCTCGCCAACAGCGGCGCCGCCACCGACGGCCACGGCGGCGCCGTCGCCGCCGCCGCCGCGGCGGCCAAGCCGCCGTCCGCCGTCAGCGGCCTGTCGGAGCCGCCGTCGCCGCCGACGGAGCTGGCCAACGTCGAGAGCGGCGCTGCCGCCGCCGCCGCGGGCGCCGCCGGCGGCGGCTGCTTCGTGTCGTACAACCTGGGCCTGGACTGGCACATCCCGCCCACCCTGTCCACCGGCATGCGCACCGGCAGCGTCGCCACCACCGCCGGTGGCGGCGGCCGCCTCACCGCTGACGGCGGCGCCAGCGCCAGCGGCGCGCTCACGCCCGGCTACGCCAGCGGCGACGTCAGTGGCGAGGCCACGCCGCCGGAGGGCGGCGCCGCCGCCCCCCGCCGCGGCGGCGGCCGCGGCAGCGGGTACGGCGGGCTGCTGCCGCCGCTGCCCGACTCGCCTGCGAAGCCGGACGGGCCGCTGGCGGACGGCGGCGGCACGGCGGCGCCGCCGTCGACGCCGTCGGTGGATCACGGCAGCGGTGGCGGCGCGGCGGCGGCGAGCAGGTTGGAGCGGTCGCCGTCGCCGCCGCGCGTGTCGGCGCCGGCGTCGTCGCCGGTGCCGCAGCAGGACGGGCAGGGCGAGGGCGCCCGGGGGTGGAAGCCGGTGCATGATGACGTGGAGGCCGCGGCGGCGGCACAGCCGGATGACCTGCTGTAATGGGAGGTGTGGGCGTGAGCGCGGGCGTGGATACCGGCAGAAGGGCCTGGGATAGGAGTACAGGACATGGATGGATTGGCGGGTATTGGGTGAGCGAGCAGCGGGGGTCTGGGGGGCATGCAGGTCAAGACGTGCAGCTACGGGATGTGTGCGAGCATTGGCCGCCTTGTGTGCAGATGCGTGTGCGTGGGTGTGGGTGACCAGGACCTAATATGTATTTCCACGACGTGCAAGGTGCGGTAGGTGATGAGCAGCACCGTACGTGCCGTGTGTAGTTGTTTATGCGAAGGCGCTTGCCGTGAGCCGCACAAGGCCTGTTGACGAAGACTGCCAGTGTTGTGTACCGGTACTGCGTGGGCCGCCGCGTGACCCGCGGCGCTGTAGGACTGACGGAGTGCGCCCTGCTGCCTGCACGGGGGCCTGTACAGGGGCGAGAGCAAGAACTTGACAGGGGCGGAGGGCGCGGGCGGGTGGGGCCGGGCCGCCATATGTTGGTGTGGTGCGGTGCGGCTGCGGCGAGCGAGCCAGCCGGCACCGCACCACGCTGAGTCGCTGTCGTAGGAGTGAGTTCGGGTGTGTTTGGAGCCAGAGCCAGATGGACGGCACGCTGGCAATGGTTGCGCATGCCAGCCATACGCGACGGCTGCTCCGTCAGTCCCGAGTCCGGCTTTCGGAACCGCGGTGCAGGCCCCCTGGTCCCCTCGACCCTGGGGCAGAGTCTGGGCCACCAATACACAACACCGGCCGGCACCTGTGTCGCGGCTTCGTGCTTCTGAATCTCCTGGTCTCTCTTACTCTCCCTTGAAAGCTGACATTTGAAATTTACAGCGCACGGCACCGCGCCACACCGTCGTGATCGTTTCCCTAGTGCCTTCCGGCTTCCGCAGACGTCTGACAATCAGGCCAGTCGTCCGTGCGTGCGCCTGCCCTACAACTGTCTTTCAACTGCCTAAACTCAGCTTGCTCAAACTTGCTACAGCAGAACAGCCGTTCACACCTACCATGTGGCAATCGCTCATAGGGATGTTACATATAAGCACGACTGAATACATTACTACCAACAACAACCGCAGCACAACACGCTGCGCCACCACGGTTACGCCACCGGAGGCTCGCTTGGACGACACGCCTGAAACCACCACACTGGTGCCGCCACAGTCGCGTTGTATTCATCCCGTGGGCCGTCGGCAATGCGGCTGAGAGATCCTGCAGGACTGCGCCTGAACTAGTCGCATCCCTACGCCGCCAAAATGCCTGGCAGCTTACTGCATCAGGATAAACACAGGGCGGACAGGTCTCACAACCGAATCGCGGCCCTGCCCGCCAGGTCCTGTAAGCCCCCGCGTGCCCTTGACAGCGCCACCGGCGCAAGCGCCCGCCTACCCACTTTTTGGTTGCCCCCAAACGGCCTCGCATTCCCCAAGCCTCGCAGGCAGTGCGCTGGACCGGTTCAGGCATGCGCTCCGCCGCCGTTCAGCTGCACCGCCGCCTCCACATCCACGTCGCTCCTTCCACCCGCCTCGGCCGGTGCCACCGCCGCCTCGGCCGGCGCCGGCGCCGCTGGCGCGGCCGCGCCCCGGCCGCCCGGCGGCGGCGCCGCCATGGCCGCTGCCGCCGCGGTGCCGGAGCCGCCCAGGCTCACGCCCGAGTAGATGGGCGACAGGCCCGACGGCGCCGACTTGCCGGACATGGAGCGGCCGCGCGCCTGCGGCGTCTTGGGCCGCTCCTGCCCCTTCTTGCCGCTGGCCACGCAGCCGGCGGCGCATCGCCCGCACGCAGACCGCAGCGACTTGGCGCCCTGCTTGACGGACATGCAGTCGGGCGTGTGGTCCTCGATCGCGGCCAGCACGGGGCGCAGGATGGGCATGAAGAGCGGGTCCACCAGCGCCTTCTCGATCTCCACGATCACGTACACCACGGCGGTGCACACCACCACGCGCGCCCACTGGATGCCGTCCATGCCGTCCATGCTGAAGAAGCCGTTCACGCCCGGCACGTAGGTCACAAACACCTGGCGGCAGGCAGTGAGGGGCACAAGCAAAGAAGATGGTGGCGGCAGGTCGTAACTAAAGCAAACAAGGCGAGAAGCATGAACAGCGAGGGACTGAGCCTGCGTGCCCCCCTATCCCGTTCCGTGCTCGAGGCCTCCGCAACCTTCGAGTCGCCCACGCATTGCTCCTCCTGTACGGCCTCCATCCCACGCCCCCTCTTGTACGGCAACGCTAGGGATGCCAACTGCCCACCATGATGCCCGCCACCAGGCCGATGGAGATGTAGGCGATGGGGTTGCCGAAGAACACACGCGGGTGGAAGCAGGACAGCTTGATGTACCTGCGAGTGTGTGCACGGGCGCGTGTGTGTGCTTGTACGGGCGTGTGTGGCGTGCGTGCCTGGGTGTGCCAGCGGTGCGACAGCAATGGTGCCTGCGTGCTAGCACTGCGGCACCACCCCCGCCTCTCCGGACTTCTCCGCGGCTGACTGGAGCTGGCGCCGGCGCGCTCGCACACACACACACACACACACACACACACACACACACACACACACACACACACACACACACACACACACACACACACACACACACACACACACACACACACACACACACACGCCGCTTAGGCCTGATAAACCGAATCAAGCACGTGCCGTACGCACCGGCAGTTTACGAAGTACGCAATCTGGGCGCCCACCAGCACGTTGAACGCCTCGCTGCGCTGCTGTTTGAGGTCATAGCCGCCGCCCGGCGTGCTGCTATCCTCGCCGGCCCAGTAGAACATCCCCAGCACCAGCGCGACGATGACGTGGCACACGAAGAACATGCGCCACAGCAGCAGCTTGCCCTGCACGCGAGAGGTGTGTGCCGTGTAAGCAGGTGGTTATTGCAATGCTGTTGTTGGCGGTGTTCATTTTGGTGCGGTTGACTTAATTGCTTTGGGCGGACGCTGGTTTGGCACAGAGCACAGGGCGCCGGGAAACGAGGCGTCTATCCACCCTTGCGAGACACGACACGTGGCACCCTGCCCATCCCCGCCGCTCCCGCTCACCACCAGCCTCTTGCCGCGGCGGCGCGGCTGCCGCTCCATGATGTCGGGCTCGGGCGGCTCCGCGGCCAGCGCCAGGCCCAGCGTCACGCTGGTCAGCAGGTTCACCAGCAGCACCTGGCGGGCAGGGGCGGGGGTTGGCGTGTTGGGGTGCACTGTCGGGCAGGAAGTTGTCTTTAGGCAGTTGTTTTTACGTACATCACACGGCAGCTGTGAGCCGTACACGCGCTCGCAGGGGGTGGACGGACGGGCAGGTGTGCCGGCCCAGGTGCGGCACACTAAATTTCTACGTGGGCCCCACCTGCAGCGCCGTGAGCGGCGTGTTGTCCAGACTGAGGATGTAGGACCACAGCACGCTGAAGCCCTGTGGTGGTGATGGTGATGGTGGTGGTGGTGGTGGTGGTGGTGGTGGTGGTGGTGGTGAGGAAGAAGAAGGCGTGACAATGCTGCCCGGCGCAATGGCCACAGTAAGCGGAGGCATCTCCTGCTTCGTGCGCGCACAGAAGCCCTCCCCCCTTTGCCCACCGCCACACACGTAAACACGAATCTCATACATTGCGCCGGCCCCACCTGCGCCAGGTTGACGGGCAGGTTGAAGATGAGGATCTTGCGGATGTTGTCCCACACGCGGCGGCCCTCGCGCACCGCCGCCACGATGGTGGCGAAGTTGTCGTCCGCGAGCACCATCTTGGCCGCCTCCTGCGGACCGCCGGGAGGGAGGGCGGAGGGAGCGGAACGAGTGCACATGAGTGTTCCAGCGCGAGGGATGTCTATGCATCGACCTGAGCTGCTGTACAGACCCCTGCCGCCCCCCCACTCGCACGCCACATCGCGCCGTGCCGCACCTTGGACACGTCTGTGCCCGTGATGCCCATTGCCACTCCCACGTCCGCGGCCTTGAGCGCGGGCGCGTCGTTCACACCGTCGCCCGTCATCGCCACCGTCTGGCCCAGAGCCTGTGAAGCGAGATCGTCCAGGCGGCGGCGGCGGAAGTGAGGGCAGGTTGCGCGTGTAGTGCGGGGCCACGATTTTCCCGGGCGTGGGTGTGGGTGTGCAGCGGGGTCCCCAGGTCGGCCATGAGGAGGGCCATGCGAGACCCCCTCCCATACCAGGTCACCACACCACCAGCACATCCCCCGCACACACCCCGCACCTGCAGCGCCTTGACGATGCGCAGCTTGTTCTCGGGTGAGGCACGTGCGAAAACATTGCAGCCCAGCACCACCGCCTGCAGTCCCTCGTCGTCCATGACGTCGACCTGCAACCAAAGAAAACACGTGCCCAAACACGTCAGTGACGTGTCGCACCGCGTCACCATCACTGTCGGCGTCTATTCCCTTCTTGTGCTTCCCAACACGGGCAGAGGCAGTACGCCAGCCGCGCTGCCTCCGGACGCCCCGACCAGCTCGCAGAGGCGCCCCTTCAGCTTTGAATACCGGTATTGCGCGCCGACTGCGAGGCGCTAAGGCCCCGAGCCGCCAAAGCGCGGCGTTGCCCTGAAACGTTGGGATCCTGCTGGCGACCGGCGACGAGGCTCCCACGGACGTCAACAGTCCCATCCCTCCTTGACCTCAACCAACCATGTCTTGAGCTTTTAAGTTCATGACTCGTGACTCATGCTTCCGTGCCAACACCCGATCTACCCTCTTCACCCGAGCCCCTTGGGGCCGCCCCTCACCTGCGGCCCCGTGATCACCGGCACAGCATTGGAGCCGGCGTGGTGTGCGTCGTGGTCGTCATGGGCCTTGGCGGGCGGCGCCTCCTTCTCAGCCTTGTAGGCGGCCGCCGCCATCTCCTCCGCCCCCGGCACGATGCCCAGCATTCGGCCGATGGCGACCGCCGTGAGCGCGTGGTCACCTGACACACGAGGGGTCGGCGCGCGAGGGTTGAGAGGCTGTGAGCGTAATACCGTACGGCTTGGTGTGACTTGTGCATTTGTGTGTGTCGGCACCGGCACGGCTCGGCGGGATGCAGCGCGTGCATTGGGTCGCCCCCACCCCACGCCTCCCACCCCCGCTCACCCGTGATCATCTTGACGGTGATGCCCGCTTTGTGCGCCACGCCCACCGCCCGCACCGCCTCCTCACGCGGCGGGTCCAGAATCGCCACCAGCAGCACCATCGACAGCTGCAGCTGATTCACAGGTGGCGGCGGCGGCTTGCCCTCCGCCGCGGCCGCAGCCGCCACCTCGGGAATCACACCGCCCGACAGCAGCCAGGCGGGCGACAGGACGGAGAGGTCCGTGTCCTCGGGCAGCTCGCCCCTGTGTGTGGAATGGGGATTGGTTGACATATGGTGGCGGCGATGAAGGGAAAAACAGGTTTAAGGGTGCTGCCAAGCAGGTGAGGCAGCTAGCACACCCCAACCATCCTGTATGCCAGACGCCCTCGCTGCCGCAGCTCGCCGCACCTGCACAGCGCCAGCACGCGCAGCCCCCTGCTGCTGAGCTCCGCCTGCTGCGTCTTCCAAAAGCCCGGGTCCAGGGGGGAGGTGCGACCCAGGTCGTTGTCCGCGATCTGCCAGCGGTGCGGATGCGTGCAGGGGGCCAGTTAGATAGCCCGGGCATACATGGGAAGAGCGGGCATTGCTCAACGGGGCAAAATAGGGCCGGGGGTTGCCCTACGCATCTTGAACGCGTGCGCCCCTTCAGCCACCATCACAAGTTCCCGCCCCTCCGCCCGTCAACACGTCACCTGGCCGCAGCCCTTCCGCACCTGGCTGTTGCACAGCGGCAGCAGTCGGTCCGGCGCGCCCTTGACGTACATGATCAGCTTGCTGCGGCCGTCGCCGCCGTCCTGCTCGCGGTGCACAGTCGCCATGAACTTGTGCTCGCTCTCAAACGGAACAGTGCCCACACGTGGCAACGCAGCCTTGAGCTCCGCGGCGGGCGGCAGGCCAGCCTTCTCGGCCGCTGTCAGCAGAGCCACCTCCGTGGGCGCACCCAGCGGGCTGTAGCGCACGGCGCCGCCGGCCTTGGGCGCCTTCTGATCCTGCTCCTTGCCGCCCTTGTCCGCAGCCGCGCCGTCCGCGGCTCCGTCGCCATCAATGGCAATGGCCACCTCACCCGGGCGCTCCTTGACAAGGGACGAGTCGTTGCACAGCACGGTGCCCTTCAGCAGCTGCTGCAGCGCGGTCAGCTGGGCGCCGTCCAGCGGCTGGCTGCGCGTGCCGTTGCCGTTGGCAGCCCCGTCGCCAGTGCCCTTGGCCGCAGCGTCGGGCACAAGCTGCGCGCGGCAACACACATGCACACATTGACGCGTTGGCACGCGTTACGTGTATTCGTTCATCTCGCACCGCTTCTGATCTGAGCGACGGGACCCGTCCCACTCCTACCCCACTCCCTGTTGCCCTCCTCTCCCCCCCAGCCCCCCAGCCGCCCGCCCCCCGCCTCACCATGGCGAACTCGCCGACCGGCTCGTACCCCACGCCGCTGACGGTGTACTCGGTCGCGGCCGTGCGCAGCGCCACTACCGTCATCTCGTTCTTGGTCAGCGTGCCGGTCTTGTCGGAGCAGATGACTGAGGCACAGCGACAGGGGCAGCAGCCGGGCGGGTGAAGCGTTTGGAAGGGCCTGGGTGGCGGCCTGGGCAAACACCTCACTCGCACCTCACCTCCCCCTGCCCCTGCCATACCATGCCCCGCCCCTCACCGTTCAGGCTGCCCAGCGTCTCCACGGCGGGCAGCTGGCGGATGATGGCATTGTTGCGCGCCATGACGGTGGTGCCGATGGCCAGCACGATGGTGACCATGGCGGGAAGGCCCTCGGGCACCACCGCCACCGCGATGGACACGGCGCTCTCAAACGCCTCCTTGAACCCCTGTGTGTGTTGAAAATGAGTGAGAGCGCACATCGGATAACCTGGATAATCGACCTGCCCCATGCTGCCAGCTTCGCTTGCCCGCCACGGGTATCGCACTCCCGATTGCGCCCCGGCCAGTGTTCCGCGTCATGCAATCATCGCATGACACCTGATGACCTCATGACGACCGCATTCGGCATCACGTGCGGCATCACCTCACGTCTGTAGGCCCAACGGGTCCCTTTTGGCCACCGTGTGTCCGTGCTCCTACCTGGTCGGCGTGCAACAGCGCCAGCAGGAACGCCACCAGGCCAATGATGAGCACCAGCAGTACCAGCCAGCGCCCCAGCACCTCGAGCTGGTGGACCAGGTTGTTGCGGGCGGACTCGACCTGGGCGCGAGAGGCAGGCGGCAGAGGCCGGAGGCATGAACTTGGATAGCAGCAACGTCGGGAACGGTAGGGCAGGGGCCCGGAGTGTGGCTGCCTGGCCGGCAGGGAGGCTGGAGGCGGGCCTGCCTTGCCTTTTCCCCCCTCCAGCAGCAGCTCCAGCAGCACGCAAAACCCGTCTCCAGTCGCCCACAACAAACAAGCACCTCCGCTCACGGGCGGGCGCTCACCGTCCCGACCATCTTGTTGATCTGGCCGATCTCGGCGCTGTCGCCGGTGGCCACCACCACGCCGCGGCCCTGGCCCGACACCACATTGGTGGCGCTGAAGCACATGCACCTGGGGAGGGCGGGTCGGGCGGGTGGGGGGCGGCGATAGAGGGGCATGAGAGGAGCGGGAGGAGCGGGAGGAGCATGAGAGCAAGAGAGCAAGGAGGGGAGTGAGCCGCACATATGCCCGGCACCGTTCTCCCTGTCAATCAGTACTCCCAACCTCTCGTATTGTCGTACACGCACGTCATTCTGCTGCCCCGCCCTGAACGCGCCCCGCCCGGACAGCCCCCTCACTTGCGGTCTCCCAGGCCGGCCGGCGGCGGGGCGGGGTGCAGGACCTTGGACACGGGCACGGACTCGCCAGTCAGCATCGCCTCCTGGACCTGTGACGCCGGGCGCGCACACAAACATACACACATGCTGGGCGGCAGTGGACCGGGGGCCGATGCCTGGATGCAATCATGCACCAGCCACTCGCGCGTACCGCGGCCGCCCAACCGCCTGCACCGCAACCTGTGCCCCCCACTCGCTCCCCCGGCGGCCCACCCGGGCCCACAACACTGCTTGCACGCCCAACCGGTCTCACCGGCCCCACAACACTGCTTCTCCCTCTCACCCCTGCAGCCAGCCAGCCAGCCGCACACATGCACACACCTGCAGGTTCACCGCCGATAGCAACCTGACGTCCGCAGGCACCTGTCGTGAGCGGGGTGAGGCACGCGGCGGCGGGAACGCGGATGGTTTTGGGGTTGGGGTTGAATAAGGCACGCAGTCTCGTCATCAGCATCCAAAAGCGCAGCTAGCCCTCCTCAAACCCATCTAATCCGCCAAGACATCCTGCCTTCGCCGCCCTCCCCTCCCACCCCCAACCACTTCCCACCTTGTCCCCGCTCTTCAGCAGCACCACATCCCCTGGCACCAGCGCCTCAGCCGGCAGCACCGCCGCCTGGCCGTCACGCAACACTGTGGCGTTGGGTGACAGCAGGGCCTGTTGGGGAGGGAGTGGCGAGGGTGGGGCAAAGGCATGGGGGCACCTGATCAAGGCGGGGACGTCGCTATGGACACTGACAAATCGGCAACTAGACCCCAGTTCTGGTTCCCCCCTGCCCAGCCGTCGTGCCCCACCCCACCCCACCCACCTTGATGGCATCTGCGGCCTTCTCGGCGCGACCCTCCTGGAACAGACCTGCGGGGCGGGGCGGGGGCGGAGAGGTGGGGAACGACGAGGCGGGGCCCGGGTTTGTGGTGGATGACACAGGGCGCAACGCCGCGCTGCTCGCCCCTTCCACCCAACTAGCCCTGGCACGCATCCCACCCCGCACATCCCCCCCCCCGTCCTCCTGCCCTCCTTCCTGCCGTTTCCTCCACTTCAGTACGTACATGCACCCATGCACCCATCATCACATTACGGACGCGTGCACACCTAGCGCGGTGTTGATGGCGATGACGCCCAGGATGAGCCCAAACTCGGCCCAGCCCTCCAGCGCGCCCTCCACAATCGCCGCCGCGAACAGCAGCGCGATGATCATGTTGTTCTGTGGCCCGGCGGGTGGTGAGCAGGGAATGGGCGGCGTGGTGCGGGCTCGTTCAATCTAAACCGAAAGTCCCTTAGATTGGCCTGTGTTGATGGGTGACGCCTCCCGCGTTGAGGGCCCCACCTGCTGAACAGGTTGCCCACCACGAGCCCACGCACACCGCCCACACGCCCCGCACTGTGCAGTGCATCCACCAGCCGTCCGCCGGTACCACGGAACAGCCCGACAGCTGCGGCGCCGCGGCGCTGCCTGGGCACGCCAAACTCCCCCTCCTTCCCATCAGTTCCCACCCTCGCCCCTCACCACCACCCCACCCCCTGTAACACCGCTTATCCAACCATCCTTGCAACCCTCATGACCTGTTTCTGCTCACCAGCTGGTTCCAGAGCCGCCGCCAGAAGCTAATCTTCTCCACCTCTGTGAGCTTGTTGGGCCCGAACACCTGCAACCGCCGCTCCGCCTCCGCGCTGGAAAGGCCATTCTCCACTGAAGAGCCTAGCTCTGCCACCACTTCCTCTCCCGTCGGAATTGCATGCCAAGGCAGCTCATCTGAATCCGGGTGGAGCGGCTTCGCGTCTGCGCCGCGTGCCATACTGATGATGGACGCCTTGTCCAGCACCGAGTTTTTGTTGAGCGACTTTCCGCCCGTAGACTTCGTGCCGAGCGATTTGCGGCCGATATCGTCGCCGCCATCGCGCCCGGCGTCAGCGGGGGCCTCATCGGTCATCCTGCTGCGGGCGAGGGAGGTGGTCAGCAGGTGGGGCCGGCAAGTTGAAGGTGCACCGTTAGGAAGCCCGGCTGTGACAGTGGCAGCGGCTAAAATGAGGTAACTTGAATGCGACCATGCAGAAGTGACCAGTCGGCCGCGTCTCAGATCGCGCGCTCGAAAGATGGTGAGCGCGGACCGCACCAAGACCGACCGACAGACCCTAACAGCGTTCCCGCCGCTGCCCGAGCCCAGCGGCTTACCCTCCTCCTGAACAAATGCCTGGAGGTACTAAACGCGCCGGCAGTGGTGCATTCGGCGTGCCTGCAGCGAAGTTCTTGTTGGTTTTAGGGCTGGTTGGTCAAAGAAGGCTGGATAGCGTTGGGTGCCTGGCAGTATGTCCTGCACGTCTCTGAACTGAAACTTTATATCTCTTAAGCTGCGCCTCCGTGGAATTGCTTGAGGATCGACCACATTCAGCGCTATGCCAACAATGCCTCCGTTTTCCTCGGCCCCATCATTACAATTTGATGCCACTTTGTCTCAGTTGTTGTGCAACGCAAGCTGACGTCAATCCCAGAGGGCCCATCGTTCGACCGTATTCGCCCCATTCTGTGACCGTATTTGATTCACGTTCCTTTGGTCTTCGTGGGCCACTAAGTAGTAACACTGCACTTGATTCTGACTCTATAAAACATCGCGCCGCGAAGATAAACATAATCGTCAGCGAAACGGGCCCCAGCACCGCACCCATCATATGATGAACCGTTGTCTTGGCTACCTATCTACAAAACTGCCGGGGAAGCCGGGGGTAATACGCGGCCAGGCCGCGCCAAGGCGGGCGGCGGTTTGACACCGGGCCGGCGCTGTGGGATGCGAGTGATCAGTGCGCGGTGTGCTCTCGCCTCTCGGGGCACTAGGCGCGCTCTGGTCCTGAGGTCCCTCCGTGGTTAAGTCTACGCCGGAGAGCGGGGCTGGGTGGCGGACGGTGGCCCTCCCGTGTGCCCGCCCACGGGACCTGGTGCCGCAGCTTAAGGTCGCGGAGGTAGGACCAGGATAAGGGGATAAGAAGTGACATACCCAGCTGTGGCAGATGATATCCCATACCCAGCAAACCCGTGCGCAATAGTAGAGGCAAGTTGTGGCTGTGCGACGCGGTTACTGTACCGATGATGCGCACTGGCTGGCTCAAGGTCGCGGAGCGCGCGTGTTGCGGGCAGGGGCAGGCAGGGGCACCCCTGGTTCGGGGCGCTCTGGGAGCGGCCCTTCTAGTGTGCTGACCCGGTTTGGCGGCGTGTTGCATGCGTGCGTGCCTGTGCTTGGTCCTGCGCCTGCGGTGCTCCCGTGCGGTGGTCTGCGTTGGTGCTGGCGGCCGCTTGGATCGGTAGGCGTACCCGGAATACCACATCTGCTGCCCGCGCATCTGCTGCGGCCTACAGCAGGGGAAGCCCTACCGCGCCAGGGCCCATGGAGGGCCGAAGTGTCAGATGGAAGCAATGCCGTTTTAGACACATGCCGTGCCGTGACGGCCCTCTACTCATAGTCGTGCTCATAGTGCTTCCCAGTGCTTCCCGATGTTGCGCATTGCGCCCGCGCCGCAGCCGCGCGACCCCACCCGGCCGCGCCTGCTGCAGCCCATCCCGCTGCAATCCATGCGTGCATGCATGCAGCGGACGCGCACGGGACGTGCACGGGCATCCTGCACCCAGCACGGTGCCGGACGGTCCAAAAACGCCCGTGCAACACCAATGTTAACAGCCACTGCAACTAGGGAATGCCAACGTCCCTTGCCCTGTTCCTCTTGCCATAGGTCAACGGCAAGTGGTACTCACCCCGCCGGCAGGATGAGATGTACTGGCTCGTGGTGGGCCCGCACAGGTCCCTCTTGAGAGATGTGCCGCAGTTCATGCCGTGATGACCCCCCTATTTGGCGGACTGCGGAGGCTACCGTCCCCCTCCCCTGGTCCCGCCCTTGGGGTGTGCGGAAGTCGGTGGAGCTAAGACCCTTACGCCGTGTGGGGAGTTTGATTGAAGTGGAGAGGCTCAATCAGGGGGAGATGCGCGCGCCTTCCGCCAGGCCATCATAAACCCGCATAAGCGACCCTGAAACGCCCCCGCAATTACTGACACGGTTAGACCGGAGCGACCGCGAAGCCGACGCCCCCGCTCTCTAATTTAGCTCTTATTATATGCATTCCATCCCCGCCATCATAATAGCAAACGCAGCCGGTCAAAAGCGCTGCCTGGCTGACGCGCTTTTGGGGTCGAGCCACACCCGCGACGGCTTGAACAATTACAAGTGGCATTTGGTGCAAAATCAACAGCATTCCGCTGAAACTATTATGCTCGCGAGAACGTAATTGGGGCGCTCCTCCAGCGTCGGGCATGCGGGCCCGGCTCCTCGGCTGTCTGCCGGATCGCACGCGCCTCCGCGTCACATGCTTACTCAATCTCAAAAACACGCATTTATACTTAACCTGCGCTCCACTTATGCATTCGCAACTTAAAACACAAACGAGGACAGCGGTTGGCCAAGGGCTTTTACTGCAAAATATAACACACAGGCCTTCGCATAAATTCCGCGTGTAGAATTCACCGCAGCGCCCATATTGCATTTAGGCGCGCCTTTAAGACGCCACGGCGCCGATAAACGGCTTTACACGGTCTTGGCGCGCTTGCAATGGCCCCGGGACATCTCCCACCCGCAGGCCCACCCGCCCATGTACACCAGGATAGCGGCGACCGGGGCAACATAGGAAGAAAGTCGCTTGGGACCAAGTCCTTGGGCGCCAAGTCGTTAGCAAAGACGTCTGTGCTGGACAAGGCCTCGATTATCAGTCTTGCCAAAGGGACGCGCGCTCAGCAGCCGCAGGAGTCCGATGAGGTGCCTTGGCATGCGATTCCAACGGGAGAGGAAGTGGTGGCAGAGCTAGGCTCGTCAGCGGAGGACGGCCTTTCAACTGCGGAGGCGGAGCGGCGGTTGCAGGCGTTCGGGCCCAACAAGCTCACAGAGGTGGAGAAAATTAGCTTCTGGCGGCGGCTCTGGAACCAGGTGGTGAGCGTGGGGAGGCTGTAAAGGGGGAACTGGGAGTCACCACACCTGGGGGTGGAGTGGGTGGAATGGGGAGGGGCCGTGCCAAGGGAGTGCTCGGGCGTTGGGCGGGGCGGGCGGGTGGGCCACGGCGGGCCCTGGATAGGGTTCTGTTCTGAACACGTCAAGCCCATGCTTATTACTACAAGAGTTGTGAAGAAGATGCCCGCAAACGCCCACGATGCCTAGCGCATTTTTCCCTGCAGCCGAATGCCCACCAACCACCAACACCGTGCCCCACTATCATCTCACATCCCAATAACAGAACAACATGATCATTGGGTTGCTGTTCGGAGCCGCCATCGTGGAGGGCGCACTGGAGAGCTGGGCCGAGTTCGGGCTCATTCTGGGGGTGATCATAATCAACACCGCGCTAGGTAGGTGGGCGTCCGTAATGTGATGATGGGTGCATGGGTGCATGTACGTACTGAAATGGAGGAAACGGCAGGAAGGAGGGCAGGAGGACGGGGGGGGGGATGTGCGGGGTGGGATGCGTGCCAGGGCTAGTTGGGGGGAAGGGCTGAGCAGCGCGGCGTTGCGCCCTGTGTCATCCGCCACAAACTCAGGCCCCGCCTCATCGTTCCCCACCTCTCCGCCCCCGCCCCGCCCCGCAGGTCTGTTCCAGGAGGGTCGCGCCGAGAAGGCCGCAGATGCCATCAAGGTGGGTGGGGTGGGGTGGGGCACGACGGCTGGGCAGGGGGGAACCAGAACTGGGGTCTAGTTGCCGGTTTGTCAGTGTCCATAGCGACGTCCCCGCCTTGATCAGGTGCCCCCATGCCTTTGCCCCACCCTCGCCACTCCCTCCCCAACAGGCCCTGCTATCACCCAACGCCACAGTGTTGCGTGACGGCCAGGCGGCGGTGCTGCCGGCTGAGGCGCTGGTGCCAGGGGATGTGGTGCTGCTGAAGAGCGGGGACAAGGTGGGAAGTGGTGGCGGGAGGGGGGGAGGGCGGCGAAGGCAGGATGCCTTGGTTCGAGAGGACTAGCTGCGTTCCTGATTCACCCCAAACACCGTGCTCGCTGGAGCCGCCTTAACTTGCATCCGCTCGTGCCGCCCGCCGCGTGCCGCGCCCCGCTCGCGACAGGTGCCTGCCGACGTAAGGTTGCTATCGGCGGTGAACCTGCAGGTGTGTGTGTGTGCGAGGATGGGGTTGCAAGCAGTGTGGTGGGGCCGGCGGGGCCGGGGGAGCGAGTGGGGGGCACAGGTTGCGGTGCAGGCGGTTGGGCGGCCGCGGTACGCGCGAGTGGCTGGTGCATGATTGCATCCAGGCATCGGCCCCCGGTCCACTGCCGCCCAGCATGTGTGTATGTTTGTGTGCGCGCCCGGCGTCACAGGTCCAGGAGGCGATGCTGACTGGCGAGTCCGTGCCCGTGTCCAAGGTCCTGCACCCCGCCCCGCCGCCGGCCGGCCTGGGAGACCGCAAGTGAGGGGGCTGTCCGGGCGGGGCGCGTTCAGAGCGGGGCAGCAGAACCACGTGCGTGTACGACAATACGAGAGGTTGGGACGCCGCATGCGCCACTACAGTACTGATTGAAAGGGAGAACGGTGCTGGGCATATGTGCGGCTCACTCCCCTCCTTGCTCTCTTGCTCTCATGCTCCTCCCGCTCCTCTCATGCCCCTCTATCGCCGCCCCCCACCCGCCCGACCCGCCCTCCCCAGGTGCATGTGCTTCAGCGCCACCAATGTGGTGTCGGGCCAGGGCCGCGGCGTGGTGGTGGCCACCGGCGACAGCGCCGAGATCGGCCAGATCAACAAGATGGTCGGGACGGTGAGCGCCCGCCCGTGAGCGGAGGTGCTTGTTTGTTGTGGGCGACTGGAGACGGGTTTTGCGGGCTGCTGGGGCCCCGGGGCCTGGAGGGGGGAAAGGGCATGGCAGGCCCGCCCGTTGCCTCCCTGCTTGTCGGGAAGCCACTCTCCGAGCCCCTGCCCTTCTGGTGCCGACGTTGCTGCCCCCCATATCCAATGCCTCTCTCGCGCCCAGGTCGAGTCCGCCCGCAACAACCTGGTCCACCAGCTCGAGGTGCTGGGGCGCTGGCTGGTGCTGCTGGTGCTGGCGATCGGCCTCGTCGCGTTCCTGCTGGCGCTGCTGCACGCGGACCAGGTGGGGGCATGGGTGGGCAGAAGGATGGGGCAATGGTGCTGGGATGCGGATGCGGATGCCGAGCCGATGGGCAGCCCCGCATCGGTCATCCCACGACTAGGGAGTTAAACGCTCGGTTTATACTTTGATGCGAACCGCTTCAATGTCCGCGCCGCAAGATTTTGAAACATTTGGTAGAACAGCTGGCGACAGGCGGCGTAAATACCCGCGCCTTGACAGAACCCGCGCCCACTAATGATGTTACGGAATCTGAAGCCGGAAAGATTTCGGCTCCAAAGACCTGGGGAAGGACAAATGTCGAGGGCCAAAGTCACAGAGGCCAAAGTACATAGAACTCAACGCAGAAAGTCGTTGCATGGGACCGCTGCCGGACTAACTGAATGGTGCTATGAGAATGGCTAAGCTGGAAGGTACCCCGCGCCTGCTGGGCAGGACAGGCAATACCCGGCGCCACCCGATGTTCAACACGGCCCCCACGGCTGCCCCCACGCGCCAAGCAACCCAACATGCAAACCTGAAATGCCGCTTTGCAGGGCTTCAAGGGCGCCTTCGAGTCTGCGGTCTCCATTGCTGTCGCCATCGTGCCCGAGGGCCTGCCGGCGGTGGTCACCATCGTGCTGGCCATCGGCACCACCGTCATGGCGCGCAACAACGCCATCATCCGCCAGCTGCCCGCCGTGGAGACGCTGGGCAGCCTGAACGGTGAGGAGGGGCGGGGCATGGTACGGCAGGGGCAGGGGCAGGGCTGGGGCAGGGGCAGGGTTGCGGCTGAAGATGTGGGTGAGGCAAGTGAGGTGCGAGTGAGGTGTTTGCCCAGGCCGCCACCCTGGCCCCACGAAAGCTTCACCCGCCCGGCTGCTGCCCCTGTCTCTGTGCCTCAGTCATCTGCTCCGACAAGACCGGCACGCTGACCAAGAACGAGATGACGGTGGTGGCGCTGCGCACGGCCGCGACCGAGTACACCGTCAGCGGCGTGGGGTACGAGCCGGTCGGGGAGTTCGCCATGGTGAGGCGGGGGGCGGGCGGCTGGGGGGAGGGGAAGGGAGGAGGCGTGGGGCAGGAGTGGGGCGGGTCCCGTCGCTCAGATCAGAAGCGGTGCGAGATGATTAGATCAACGACATCGCTTAGCGCGTGCTGACGTCCGTGTGTGCTGCCACGCGCAGCTTGTGCCCGACGCTGCGGCCAAGGGCGCTGGCGACGGGGCTGCCAACGGCAACGGCACGCGCAGCCATCCGCTGGACGGCGCCCAGCTGACCGCGCTGCAGCAACTGCTCAAGGGCACTGTGCTGTGCAACGACTCGTCCCTTGTCAAGGAGCGCCCGGGTGAGGTGGCCATTGCCATTGATGGCGACGGAGCCGCGGACGGTGCGGCTGCGGACAAGGGCGGCAAGGAGCAGGAGCAAAAGGCGCCCAAGGCCGGCGGCGCCGTGCGCTACAGCCCGCTGGGTGCGCCCACGGAGGTGGCTCTGCTGACGGCGGCCGAGAAGGCTGGCCTGCCGCCCGCCGCGGAGCTCAAGGCTGCGTT
The DNA here is from genome assembly GCA_016834605.1 of Chlamydomonas incerta. Classification (NCBI taxonomy): domain Eukaryota; kingdom Viridiplantae; phylum Chlorophyta; class Chlorophyceae; order Chlamydomonadales; family Chlamydomonadaceae; genus Chlamydomonas; species Chlamydomonas incerta. The sequence continues at coordinate 1,354,948 of JAEHOC010000024.1, forward strand.
GCCACGTGTGGGCACTGTTCCGTTTGAGAGCGAGCACAAGTTCATGGCGACTGTGCACCGCGAGCAGGACGGCGGCGACGGCCGCAGCAAGCTGATCATGTACGTCAAGGGCGCGCCGGACCGACTGCTGCCGCTGTGCAACAGCCAGGTGCGGAAGGGCTGCGGCCAGGTGACGTGTTGACGGGCGGAGGGGCGGGAACTTGTGATGGTGGCTGAAGGGGCGCACGCGTTCAAGATGCGTAGGGCAACCCCCGGCCCTATTTTGCCCCGTTGAGCAATGCCCGCTCTTCCCATGTATGCCCGGGCTATCTAACTGGCCCCCTGCACGCATCCGCACCGCTGGCAGATCGCGGACAACGACCTGGGTCGCACCTCCCCCCTGGACCCGGGCTTTTGGAAGACGCAGCAGGCGGAGCTCAGCAGCAGGGGGCTGCGCGTGCTGGCGCTGTGCAGGTGCGGCGAGCTGCGGCAGCGAGGGCGTCTGGCATACAGGATGGTTGGGGTGTGCTAGCTGCCTCACCTGCTTGGCAGCACCCTTAAACCTGTTTTTCCCTTCATCGCCGCCACCATATGTCAACCAATCCCCATTCCACACACAGGGGCGAGCTGCCCGAGGACACGGACCTCTCCGTCCTGTCGCCCGCCTGGCTGCTGTCGGGCGGTGTGATTCCCGAGGTGGCGGCTGCGGCCGCGGCGGAGGGCAAGCCGCCGCCGCCACCTGTGAATCAGCTGCAGCTGTCGATGGTGCTGCTGGTGGCGATTCTGGACCCGCCGCGTGAGGAGGCGGTGCGGGCGGTGGGCGTGGCGCACAAAGCGGGCATCACCGTTAAGATGATCACGGGTGAGCGGGGTGGGAGGCGTGGGGGTGGGGGCGACCCAATGCACGCGCTGCATCCCGCTGGACGGCCGACACGGCGGTTCGTGCCAATGCACACGCATGCACCAATCGCACCAAGCCGTACGGTACCCTACTGTGGCCCACCACCTCTCAACCCTCGCGCGCCAACCCCTCGTGTGTCAGGTGACCACGCGCTCACGGCGGTCGCCATCGGCCGAATGCTGGGCATCGTGCCGGGGGCCGAGGAGGTGGCGGCGGCCGCTGGGCCTGCCGGCCCCGGCGTTGCTACAGCCGCCAGCGCGCGCCGCCCCTCTGCTGCTACAGCCGTGTCAGTGATCACAGGGCCGCAGGTCGACGCCATGGACGACGAGGGGTTGCGGGCGGTGGTGATGGGTTGCAATGTCTTTGCACGTGCCTCACCCGAGAACAAGCTGCGGATCGTCAAGGCGCTGCAGGTGCGGGGCGTGTGGGGTGTGTGCTGGTGGTGTGGTGTCATGATGTGGGAGGGGGCGAGCGGGTCTCGCATGGCCCTCCTCATGGCCGACTTGGGGACCCCGCTGCACCCACCCACCCACGCCCGGGCAAATCGTGGCCCCGCACAACACGCGCAATCTGCCCTGGAAGGCGACCACCTGCGCAATCTCGCTTCACAGGCTCTGGGCCAGACGGTGGCGATGACGGGCGACGGTGTGAACGACGCGCCCGCGCTCAAGGCCGCGGACGTGGGAGTGGCAATGGGCATCACGGGCACAGACGTGTCCAAGGTGCGGCACGGCGCGATGTGGCGTGCGAGTGGGGGGGCGGCAGGGGTCTGTACAGCAGCTCAGGTCAGATGCATAGACATCCCTCGCGCTGGAACACTCATGTGCACTCGTTCCTCCCCCTCCGCCCTCCCTCCCGGCGGTCCGCAGGAGGCGGCCAAGATGGTGCTCGCGGACGACAACTTCGCCACCATCGTGGCGGCGGTGCGCGAGGGCCGCCGCGTGTGGGACAACATCCGCAAGATCCTCATCTTCAACCTGCCCGTCAACCTGGCGCAGGTGGGGCGGCGCGGCGGGGCGCGGCGGGTGTGGGAGCGTGTGTCAGAGAGCACAAGGACAGACGATGAGCGTGTGTTAACGACAGCAACAGCAGGACGGACAAAGCAGCCGCCAAACGCGGCTAAGATGAGCGTGTGTATGTGCCGGTGGGCGGGTGGGCGAAGGGGGACTTCTGTGCGCGTACGAAGCAGGGGGCGCTTGCCGGTGCGTGCTGCCTTCAGCTCCTCCGCCTCACGCTTCCTTCTTCCGCACCACCCAGCCCCTTGCGCGCACACACACACACACACACACACACACACACACACACACACACACACACACACACGGTCATGTTACTGCACCTCACACACAGTCTTTGTTGTCGTTGTCCCTTGTGCACTCTTAACACACACGCACCCCTCGCCCCCCCCCTCACAGGGCTTCAGTGTGCTGTACGCCTACATATTGGGCTTCAAGGACGTGCCGCTCACGGCGCTGCAGGTGGGTGGGCGGCTGGGTGGGGGACACGCCGGGAAGGGCGCCGGCACATGCAGGGTGTGCTGGGCTCCGGCTGGCCCGGCCCCTGTACCCCAGGGTGCGTGCCTGTCTCTGCTGATGCGCACATTGGTGGCTTCCCGCCGTCCCTCCTGTCCGCCTGCGCCCCGCAACACTGCACCGCCCTCAACACGCCCAACGCGCCCGACACACCCACCCGCCCGCCAGGTTCTGCTGGTGAACCTGCTGACCAGCGTGACGCTGGGCCTGGCGCTGGCCGCGGAGCCGCCCGAGCCCGACATCATGGAGCGGCAGCCGCGCCGCCGCGGCAAGAGGCTGGTGGTGAGCGGGTCGGGCGGGGATGGGCAGGGTGCCGCGTGTCGTGTCTTGCCGGGATGGACAGACGCCTTGCTTCCCTGCGCCCTGTGCGCTGTCCACCCCGTGCCCGTCCAAAGCAATGGAGTCAACCACACCAAAACCTGCATACCGCCACCAACAATGCAATGACACGCACGGCACACACCAACACCGCTCGCGCGCAGGGCAAGCTGCTGCTGTGGCGCATGTTCTTCGTGTGCCACGTGGTGGTGGCCCTGGTGCTGGGGCTGTTCTACTGGGCCGGCCGCGGCAGCAGCACGCCGGGCGGCGGCTACCCTCTGAGCCAGCAGCGCGCCGAGGCCTTCAATGTGCTCGTGGGCGCACAGGTCGCGTACTTCGTAAACTGCCGGTGCGTACGGCACCGACGTCTTGGACAGTAGAGGGCCGCAGGGCCTGGAGATGGAGCGGGTGCGGTGTCGTCAGGGAACGGGGCTTGCTGGCGACTGACGAGCAACTGGACAGCGTGCCTGCTTAATCGTGACTTTGACAGTGTGCCTGCCCGCCTGCCTGCCCGCCCGCCCTCGCAGCTTTCTGAAGCTGTCCTGCTTCCACCCGCGTGTGTTCTTCGGCAACCGCGTCGCGTACATCTCCATCAGCCTCGTGGCGGCGCTCATGGTGAGTCGAATGGTCGTGGGGCAGGGGCTTCGGGGTCATGCGCACAGGGAGTGGACAGGGAAGGGAAGGGTTCTGCATGATGTCGGGCAAGGGACGGGTTCGGCTTGGTGGCGAGGTGGAAGAAATTCCGGCATGAACGCATTATGGCACCTACAGATGAGGGGCAACATGGTCAACATGTCTAATCAAAATCTCCCTTCCACGCCCGCCACCCCCGCCACTGTCACCAGGTGTTTGTGACGTACGTGCCGGGAGTGAACAAGTTCTTCCACATGAGTGGGATGGACGGTATCCAGTGGGCGCGCGTGGTGGTCGCCACCGCCGTGGTTTACGCAATCGTGGAGATCGAGAAGGCGCTGGTTGACCCGCTGTTCATGCCCATCCTGCGCCCCGTGCTGGCCGCGATCGAGGACCACACGCCCGAGTTCCTATCCGTCCGCACCGCCCTCCACGCCGGCAGCAAGAAGCTAAAGTCCGCCTGCTCTGGCTGCGCTGGCGGCGGCAGCGGCGGCGGTGGCGCGGGTGAGGGTGTGGGGCCGGCGGCGGCTCCCGTGCAGGGCTCGCCTGCCCGCAGGCAACGGCGCGGCAGCACCCGGGCAGGCCAGCGTGCTGCCGCCGCGGCTGGCCCCGCGCCGGCCCTGGCGGCGCCGTCGGCTGCGCTGTCTGCCGTGTCCGAGGTGGATGGTCACGTGCGGCTGGGGGTGCGGGAGGTTGCGACGCCCGCGTCCGCGGCGGCGGGTGCGGCGGCGGGTGCTGGGGATGTGGAGATGGGCCAGCCGCAGCCCTGAGCCGCGCGCCCGCGCTGGATCGCCGCGGCAGCGGTAGCGGTGGGGGAGGGCGGGTGCAAAGGAAGTCACGCGGTGGTGGTTGCATGAGGTGCGGATGGTGCCGCTGAGGAGGGAGGGGACGTGCTGTGCACGGCGTCCGGTTGGATGGCTTGGGAGGTATAGCACGGTACGTGCAGGGGCAGGGGCAGGGGCAGGGGCAGGGGTGTTGTTGACGTTGCAGCATGCATGGAAGGCACGGCATGCAGCTGGCGCCAGGGGCTGCTTGCGGGGTGAATGCTTACTGTGCGGGGCTTTGCCCGGTGGGAGCCTGGAGCGCTTCTTTCATTTGCTATGCGCGAGCGAGACACACGGTATCCCGCGGGAAAGGGACTTTTGTGAGACTGAAGCGGAGATGGAAATAGCTGTGAGGACAGCATCGGTGACTGCCGCACTGCTGCATCAGCCAGCAGTTGCTTTTGGCTTGATTGTGCTAATCACGTGCAAATGCGTTGTGGCTGACGTCCACGGCTGGCGCGTGGTGAGGCTTTCGCATCAGGGTGAATGTGTGTGGGGGGGCGCGGCACATGAGCACCGCTGGCAAGGAACATAATAATCTGAGGGAATTCAAATAAGTCAATAACAATAATCAGTTGGCGCACGGTACCTGAGCATGTGGCAAGCGACATTGCTTCATACGGTGTGTAGGTTGCACATTGCGGAGGACTGCTGCGGGCGGGCAGCCGGCCTCACATTTCGGCGCCGGGCGCGGACGAGTGAAGTCCCGACCGGCTCTTATATCGGCGTTATACGTATAGGGGCGTTGTGTAGCGGCGATTGATTGACGCGTACGGTACCCATGGGCGTATATGAGGCGGCGTGCAGGCGGCGTGCGGCGGACTGGCGGCTGGGCGCCCACGGGTGCCCGCCGTGCGGAGGCAGCACGCCTCCCACACGCGCACCGCTGGATGTGGATTGGACTGACATGTGCGCATGTGGACTGGCGCATGGGCGCATGACACCGACTTTTACTATCCCCGTTGCTTCACTGGCTGGGTTGGCGGCGGCGGAAGAGGGCGGCGGAGATGGGCACGGCACGAGGAAGCAAGCGGCGCGTTGCATTCGAATTACATGGTATGGTGCACGCGTGTTCCTGTACTTTGAATTGAGGGTGCTGCGCAAACGTTGAGCGCCTGTGACCGTGTCGGTTGTGGGAAGTGCTGTATAATAAGGTGTTAGCTTAATGGGCGTATGTAAATGATGCAATGGACTGCATGCAGTCGCCTGCTGTTGTCGTGAAGGGGCAGTCCTTTTGGCTGTGCCGCTGTACGCGTCATGGGTGTTGAGCTGTGTTCGCGCGGTCATTGCGCAGCGAGCAATGTAGTAATAGCTGCTGAGGGAGCGTAGTAACTAGATACCCACCACAACTGGTAGGGGCGCGTGCACGTACGAGAACGCCAAACATCGCGGCGGGTGTAAACCTTTGAAGGGCAGGGCTCAGGCGCGGAGGACGCAGGTGGCCCACGACGGCATGGGGCCAGACGGAGAAACAGCGCCGTCCCAGGAGTGCGACATGATGCCAGCCAACCAGCCCCAACGGTCCCTTCATGGGCCCCGCAAAGTGCGGTCTCCACGCCATGGTTCCGGAGCGCACCAACCCTGTTACCGCTTTACACTTCATTCAGGGCAGCTCAATTCACAACCATGCGGCGTGACACCACGAATGGGCCCCCGGCAAGCACCTGTCATGCATGCTCAGTGCCATCGACCAGCGGCAGACTATCCGCTCTCCGCATCCAACCCAGGACCAACCTGTGTGTGTGTGGTTACAGAGTGGTGCGCACGTTCTTGCGTGCCTTCCTGCTGCGTGTAAACCGGAGGCCCGGGCCGGGGTGACCCTTATAACGCCAGTGCAAGATTGTCCTATTTATTGTTCTCCCCTTGCAAGGGGTACTTCCCTACTTCTATGCTCCCAGATGGAGCTGAGTAATGCAGCTAACTTGACAGGCTCAGATTTCAGCATCACTTCGCGCATGCTTAGGCTAAAGTCTAGGCCACTGCACGCCCGTAGCTCGGTGTAAGCAGCACATTGCATCAGGACGTGGTGCTCATCCTCCACCTCATTGGCCGTACATAGTGGGCACGTCCTCTCCTCCCTAGGCCTCTCCCAGGCACGGTTCGCAGTGATTGGCCAGCAACATAAACGGAATCTCATCAGAAGCTTATGCTGAGCAACCGGTATGAATACTCTACTATGGTCGTGCATGGTCAGCGGTGCGGACCCTAGTGCGCTTAGCCCCATCCAATGCTTGTGTTTGCACATGTGTATGCCGGGTTGCTTGCCGTCTGAAGGGAGTGCGTGCGGGTCCGCTACCAGCCTCTCGTGCTCCCACGCCCTCGTCAAATGGCTCCTGAAGGTAGATAAGATAGGTCCATCGGGTAAGACCGTGCTTGCCCTCCACTCCTCCCTCGACTCGTGTGTGCCCGGCCAATGCCACGCGTCGACACCTTGTGCCGCCACAAAACGGAACAACCGCGCGCACCACCCGTCTCCCATTGGGTTCGCCCATGCCTCCCGTGCCTCGTCGACTAGTGCATCAAAAGCCAGACTTCTGTTTTGCGCGGAAATCCTATTGTAAAAACCCAGACATTGTTTGGCTATGAAGAAGTGCAGCGGCAGTTGGGCCAGCTCCGCAAACAGGAGACGATGTGACGGTTTGGCTGCTCCCACCGTCTGTCGCATGTATTGGACCTGCAACTTTACGGCCTCGTCACGCAAACATGCCCCAAATGCGCCCTGTGCCAGGTTGTTCCTGTCATTTCTCCTGGGTGGCGGTCCTCCGTCTAGCATCTCTACTAGCACATCAGGACCCCATACCTCACATCCGTAGGCAAGGATGGATCGGATCTGCACGTCAAAACACCTCATGCGGATATCTGGTGCAAAAATGCGTAAACGGTTCAATCTAGTATTATGCCCACACATGGCTCTCCTTGCTGACTCGCAGAGTGTCTCCCTGCAGCTGACGAAGGCCCTACCCGGACCGTATACTAGTCCAAGATAGCGCGCCCTGTCCACCGCGGGGATGGGCTGCCCTGCTAGCGTTAAACCCTGGCATCCGCTGCACACAGTGCTGGCCGTTACTTCGCTGGCTGCAAAAACCAGCCTCTCACACTTGGTAACGTTTGCCTTCATGCCAAAAGCTAGGCAGAACGTGTCTACTAATGATAGCAAGTGGCGCATCCGCTCAGGGGTGGTGGCCAGCAGGGAAACATCATCCGTGTACATCAGCAGTGACACCTTTTTGCCATTCATCTCAGGTGCACCTGTGGCTTCGTCCGTATCTTCCGAATCAATGTACTCTGCTAAGGTTTCTATAAAGAGGCCGAAAAGCTCTGTGCTAAGCGGGCAGCCCTGCTTAACCCCTTGCGTGGTTGCAAAGGGGGCACTGTGCTTACCCCCGGCCTTCACTACCATCATCACTCTCTCGTACGCTTTTTTCAATGCCGCTAGCATCTCACCCGTTACCCCGCGTTCCTCCAATCTCATCCAAATTAGTGGTCGTGGGACCTTGTCAAAAGCCTTTTCAAAATCGATTTGTACGACAATGAGGGGGGTGGTGGCGCCAGCACGCGTGTGCTTGTTGATGAGATGCCTTAGGACAAAAAGATGGTGTGTCGTGCCGTACTTCCTCCTGAATCCGGCCTGGGCCGCGTGCCTCCATTCAAACTCCTATCCGGCATTCGCCAGCCTTTCCAGAAGGATGGATGCATAGCACTTTGCGAGGGCCCCCCCTACCGCAATGCCCCGGTAGTTGCCAGGCGCCTGGACGTCACCTTTCCGCTTGTAAATTGGTGTCAAAACAGTAGTAGTAAATTGCTCAGGGTAGGCCCCTTCGCTCCAGATTTTATTAAACAACACATGCACCAGCGGTGCAACTCTATTGAGTGCCGGTGTCGGCGGAGCAGTGGTGGGGTCGCCCGGTTTTACCGCGTACTTGTAGCACTCAGACGGTACCTTCTCCAGGCCAGCCGCCTTGCCGTTGGGCAACCTTGCTAGTGCGCGTGTAACCTCATCCAGGGTAATCTCGCTGTTCAACATCTCGTGCAGACATGTACGATCAACCGCAAAAAGGTCTTCAGACAGCCTCCCTCCCGACCCCAAAATGTGGTGGGCGGCTGCTGGGCATCCTCCACCTGCGCCGTCGTTCAACAAGGTCGCAAAATGATCACGAAACCCGTCGGCCGAGACTGGGCACTGCTCTTTAGTCCGTCCCTCGATCATCCTCCACAGCAGTCTGGCGTCTGCAACCTCACTCCCCCACGCCAGCAACCATGACACAAGTATCCTCCAGCAGCCATCACAACCTAGCGCCGCTCCCAGCGTTCGTCAGTGTCAAGTTCGGCAAGCTCATGAAATCTCTGCCTGATGCCATGCGCAGTGCCTGTTTGCATATGTACAGCATGTCTGACAGCTGGCCATTTCACTTCGAGTTCAGTCCCCAACAGCTCAGTAGGCTGCCCTTCTGAGCCGGCGGCTGCGAAGCACCCTTACCCGCGCCCTTCTTGCCACTCCCGCCCCCCGCGCCCTTGCCGCGCGTCGCCGGAGACGCTCTCTTTCCTCCTGCGGCCTTCCCCGCCGTCCGCGGCGACGCAGCGCCCGCCTTTCCGCGCCCGGCCGCAACGCCGCCAGCCCGGGCGCCGCCGCTGGCTCCGGCGGCTGCAGCAGCAGCGGGTGTCGACTGCTGCCCCGGCACCCCCTGTGACCCTAGTCCTGGCCGTGCCCCTGCCGCCCCGCCCGCAGCGCCGCTGTCGTGCTTGTCCGCTGCTTCGTCAACATCATCATCTGATATCACGACCACGTCGGACGCGTCCGCCGCCCCCGCCGGCGCCGATTCGCGTGGCCCCCCTTGCCACTGCTGCTCCGGCTGCGATCCACCCGCCCCTTGCGGCCCTGTTGTGGCTGCGTGCTCTGACAGCTCCCAGCCGCCTTGCGACTGCTGCTGCTGCTGCGGCGGCGGTGCCGGCTGGGAGGGCTCCGCCGCCCCATCCTGCACGCCCCCATCAACATCCTGCCCCGCCGGCCGCTGGCCCGGCACCTCGCCTTCCGCCGCCGCCGCCGCCGTTGCCGCTGCCGTTGCGCCCTCCGCCGTCTCCTGCTTCACATCGACCGGGGCAGCAGCGGCGGCGCCAGCGGCAGCTCCGGGTGCGGTCGCGGCAGAGGTGCCGGCGGACGCAGCAGCGCCCGCGGCGGGAGAGGCGGCTTGGGGCTGCTCGGGCTGCTGCTGCTGCTGCTGCTGCTGCTGTTGCCGCTGTTGCTGCTGGGGCTGGGCCTTGAAGAAGGAGCCGATAGCGCCCTTGCGGCTGCGCATGTCCTGTGGGTGATTGTGGGCGCGTGGTTGTGTGGGGATGCGGAGTTGGGCGGGCGGGTGCGGGCCATGCGTTGTTCATGTCGCGGCTTCGCGCTGCGCCGGTGTGCACGGTGCGGCTGCTGCTGGGCACGCAGTTGCCAGTGGCGGTGTAAAGCTCGAGTTCAGGCGCGCCCCGGCCGCGCTGCGGGCGGTCGGCACCACTCCCAAATGTGTTCTCCGTCCCGGGTGCCCATTTCCCCCTCCGCCTCCCACCTTTGCGGCGTCGGGCTTGTCGTACCCTGGCTTGGACATGTCGGGGGTGACCGGGTGCCAGCGCAGCAGCGGCCCGCCGTACGGCCGACACAGCTGCGGGCGGCCCCGGGGGCACGGGGGCAGGGGGCGGGGTTGGAAATAGATAAGGCTGGCGGTTCTCTGAGCAAACAGGTGCGCGCGTGCGCGCTTATCCACACGGGGTACAACGCACAGCGGCGCCCACTCCGCGCTCTTATGCAATGACTTCGTTTGGGCTTGTGCTGGTATCCACACAGCCCGACCGCCCACCCACCTGCGCCACGAGCGCCGCCGCCTTGGTCTTGGCCGCCGCCAGCCGCTGCTGATACTCCACGTCCTCCGCCCCTCCTTGCTTCTGGCTGCCGCTGCCGCCGCCGCCGCCCTCGCCCCCGCCCTCGCCCCCGCCCGCCTCGCCGCCGGCGACCGCGGCAGCAGTTGCGCAAGCATCCCCGCCCCACTGGTGCGCCCCCTCCTCCGCCTCCCCACCACCGCCACCTGCAGCGCCAACATCCTCGCCACCGCCGACGCCGACGCCTGTTGCGTCCACTTTCGCTCGCTTGGCCTGTCGCTCGTGCCCCGCCGCACCCGGCCCCCGCGCCTCGTCCCCCACCCGCGCCTCGCAACCCTCCGCCGCGGCCTCGTCCTCCCACTCCCCTGTGGGGGCTGGCGCCGTGCTGCCGCCGAGGTGCGCCGCGGCGGCGACATCCTTGGCTGTTGTGGCCGCGGCGGCGGCGGCGGCGCCTGCCGCGGGCAGCTCGCCGTCCCCCAGCCACGCCGCCACTTCCTGTGGACGGTGGGTGCAGCAGCGGCGGCGTTGGTACGGATGCCAGTGGCGCGCTAGCGCCAGCGCGCGGGTGCGGGCACGATCACTGTTTCGGCGCAACGGTTGCAGCACAACTCCCTGGCTGCACTGCGAGATCACAGCAGGTGTGCCCCGGTTACAGGCAAGACAGACCAATCGTGTGGTTCAATCATGGTGGTGAACGGGGTCGCTGTGTGAGGGGGGTGGAGCTGTGCACTCCGGCAGAAGCAAGCGAAGACCAAAACCAGTGCATAGACAGAGCACGAGCGCGGGGCCTACACACTCGCTGATGAGGGGAAACCCGGCAAACCCGGTGGCTAGGGCTGCACGAGTCCGAATGCCGGCCGCGCCCGCACCTCCTGGGTGGTGAGTATGACCGGCATGCGGTCGTGCAGCCAGGACTGCGGCGGCGGGAGCGGCGGCGGTGAGCACACAGCGCCGCAGCAGGAAGAGCGACAGGAAGGCGGGGGGAGGGGCGCGCGGGCGGGGCGGGATAATGGGTCAGGTGCAGTAAATGTGCGTGCATAGGGTATGAGTAAGCGCCAGGCCCAAGGCGCCAACTAACAAAGCGGTATGGATTCCGCCACATCAGCCGCCGGGGGCCACACACGGCCGCACATGCCTATACGAACTGGCCCGCTGCCCGCCGCCGCCGGCGCCGCTGCCCGCCGCCGCTGCTGCCTGACCTCCCGGTGACTCACAATGGGCTTGCTGCTGTCGGTGGTGATGATGGTGCACGTCGGCATCGCCTCGCCGCCGCTGCCGTCTGCGGGTGGGGTTGCGCAGCGCACCGGTGCAGCGAGCGCAGCACCCCTCAGCAAACGGCTAGCTACTGAGCCAACGCCTCATTCCCAGTCTCAAACCGCGCCCCCCATCCCCATCCCCAACCCACCTCCCACACACACGCACACGCCTGCACACACACACGCGGGCCCACCGTCGTACAGGTCGTACAGCCCTGCCAGGTACATGGCGCCGCCGGGGCTGTCGGGCGGGGCGGCGGACACGTGGTACGGCTGCTTGCGGCCGGGCGCCTCGGTGTGCCTGGGGGCGGGTGCAGGGGATGCGGGAGGTAGAGAAAGGTAGGGGTACGAGACACGTGCGTGTGCATGCCGGTAGCGCGCATGTTCACACGCCGCACACTGCACAAAAAAACACCGATTGCCGTAGTCATGGCGATTGGCCACGTGCACCCGCACGGCCGCGCCCGCATCACGCTAACGGCCAGGGCAACTCACCACTCATAGAAGCCGTCCAGAAGCACTACACACCTACGATGACGATGTGTTGACAGGGAAACGTAAGCGCGCGGCATGGCGTGCGTGTTGAGCACGCGTGTGCGAGGTTTCCTTTCCAGCAGGGCGCATGCAAGGCCCTGGCGCCAGGGCCTCGCTCGCGGCGCGCGCATGCCGCGGCCAACCTCCGCCGGCCCAGCCCCAAAGCTGCCACCTCGCCCCAGCAGCACTCCTGCCAGCATCGACCCTATTCAATGCCGAACCTCCCTCAAAGCACAACCTCAGCGATGTACAAGGCACATGCCTCCCCCGCCACCTTCCTTCCTTGCTTGCCCCATCCCGTCTAGTTCGCTTGGGCTCAGCTTGGGCTGGTGTTGACAACGCCCCTCCCCCACCGCGATTCACCTGCGGAAGGGCAGCAGCCTGCTGAACACGGGCTTGGCGACCAGGCCGTCTTCCCGCGCGTTGAACATGCGGTAGAAGTCGGGCCGCTCGCCCGGAGCCAGGCGCGCGAAGCTGGGCACCAGGCCCCAGCTGCGGGGAGGGACACCGCGCGGGAGGCAAGTGAGGGCGCTGGAGGTCTAAGGTACCAGGTCGAAGCGCAGCACGCTCCGCACAACCCTTGTCGCTTTGACCCCAAAATTTCACGCGCTCAGCTGCGACACGTTGTTGGGACTGTCGCTCGCTCGCTCAGACTCGCTCATCGGTCAGGACTCACCGCATGCACACGACCTCGCGGTGGCCGTCCCGCCCCAGGCGAACGGCCGGAATCCAAGCTCCGGGACTTGCGTTATATGTTGGCTGATACCTATCTGCGTTTTGCCAGCGATGCTGCCCCTCGATGCGTGCTGCTGCCATGACTTCAGCTCGCCCTAGCGAGCAGCGCGCCCTTCCGCACATGTGGGCTAATATTTCATAGGCAGTAGGTAAATTGAAATACATATACACAAGGTTTGCGGGCAAACAAAGCTGCCGGCAGTTCGGCCCATCTCGCGCTGCACCCCAGGCCGGCCCACCCTCGCCACGCTCCGCTGCGCCCCTTACCCCTGCCGCCAGCGCTCTGGGGCCCAAGCTTCCTCCCCGTTAGCCGGCGCACATACATATATTTGCGTGTCGCGCTGTCAGCTGAGGGGTACAATCTTTACACAACCGCATCCCCGTGCGCATCCCCAGGGCACACCTGCCGGGGGCCGGCCCTGTGCGAACACGAATCGGGGAGGCAACGGCGTCGGTATTGAGCGTTGTCCCTCTACCGTAGTCCTGTACTCCTGTTATGCCTTAGTCCCGTTGCCGTGCCAGGGATGGCCTAGCGTGCGTGCATGCTTGTCATCCCGTGTCGTGGGCCCCTGGTGTGCATAGCCGCCGCTGTGCCCACCCACCCACCCTCAATGCATTCTGCGTCACAATCGACACATCACATTTTGACGGTTCCATGCAGGGTTGAAGCCCAGGTTCCGGGGAGGCATGGATCGAATAGGCGCGTTTTCGTTTCCCAGCCAAGGCATGCTGGCAGCAAACACGCCGGGTTGTCTCCGTGCATTACTGCCTCGCTCCTGCCTCCCTCGTGCCTATCGATGGCGGCAGCAGGCTCGCCCTCTCTTCTCGCCCCCCCTGCTCGATCGCTCTTCAGCACTCTCTCTCCCAAAACTCTCCTCTCTCATCATGAAATCAACCTGCAACCTATCGCCGGTGCAAACAATGGGTGAATGGGCCCGTCTCCTAGCCCTGGTCATGAACCCCGCCCTGCCCCGCTTCACGGTCCCCCTCGCCCTGTGCTGCTGTCGCATGTTGGCCCTCCGCGTGGTCCCGACCGTCGCCCTGGCCCTTCCCCTTCTCCCCCTTCCGCCCTGGGGCCTGCGCCTGCTCCTCCTCCTCGCCTCTGTCCACCAACACCACGTTGGGCCGGGGGTTGATCCGCACCGCCAGGCGGGGGTTGCCGAAGTAGAGCCGCAGCAGCATGGCGGCGGCCTCCGCGTCCACGCCCTTGGCCTGTGCCGGAAGCGCAAGCACAAGGACAGATGAGTAAACACAGTAACACACAGGGCTTGTGCGCCGTGCCCCAGGATTGTGGTGACAGGGTTGTCATGAGATGTGGATGATGCGCCAGGTCGCACGCAATCACCTCACCCCCACGCGCATCCCCGCCCGCACCTGCTTTTCCGCGTTCGTGATCCGGTCCTGCCAGTTGCGCCCCATGCCCTTCACCACCGCCCGCGTCGTGCTCTTCTCGTCTGCGGCAGGGCCCAGGTGGGGAGGGGCGCGTTGTAGTGCCGCGGGCGCGCGCGTGCGTACGCGCGGCACGGCACCGCTGCAAGCACGCCCAGGCTAGCGCCTTAGCACACGCCCCTTTGGACGCCAGCGCACTCCCTCCCACACAGTTGGTGCCGCCCGTTCCTTTCCTGTTTCCCAAGGACCTGGAAGCCCGGCGCGCCCCGCCCCCCTCCGCTTCATGGCGCCTCCGTGCTCGCCGCCGCCCGTGCGGTCCATTGGGTCTGGGTTCGCAACGGTTGGATGGCTTGGGTTTGGAATGAAAAGCCTAACCCCCCCTGGGCCTGCCCCCCTCCCCCTCCCCCTCCGCTCAACTGTACAGGTACACGCTGACGCCCGCCTCCTTCCCCAGCAGCGCCAGCGTGTGCGCCAGGCTGCGGCAGCGGCGGCCCTGTGCAACGTAATGTCGGGTAGTGATGGCAATTGCAATGGTAGCGGCGGCGTTGGCGGTGGGGACACGTAATCACAAACCGGCGGGCGTGGGGGACCGGTGGCTGCCCAGGGCTCTTACCCACCCACCCACCCATCAAGCAAAGGAGGATGCAGCACTGCCAGCCGCTTCCTCGCCCGTCTCGCCCGTCTCCGCCCCCGCCCCCGCCCCCCGGCCCCCCATCGCCCCAGCCGCCAGCCCCCCGCGTTTCCCCACCCCACCATGGGCGAGTCAGTGTGCGGCTTGACGATGTTGCCGCCCGGCTGCACGGGCAGCCCCACCACCACCGCCTCGCAGCCCTGCGCCGCCGCCACCTCCAGCACCTGCAGCAGCAGCACCACCAGCAGCACCACATTCGCGGTACTGCGCGGTACTGTACGGGGCTGTAGCGGCAAAGGCCGGCGCGGGCTGCTAGGCAGCAGACAGCTGCAGCGAGGAGCTGTGCAGGCCCGCACGGCCACACCCTCGGTAGCCCCCTCCGTGTGCCTCAGCCCTGCGGGCGGCCCACCTGTCGCGCCACGTCCGACAGCTTGGAGGTGCGCGGCGTGGGGAGGGCCTGCGGTGCAAGCCGGCAGCGTGTTGGCGGCTTGGCGGATCGAAAAGCTGGAGGCTCGACTACGTCACGGCCCCCACGACCCCGTGGTGAGGCGCCCCGACGCAGCAACGGTAGCCACCACACCGCGCAGCATGGCCCGCCCCATGCGGCCCTCATGACCCAGCCCCTCCATCACCACTTCACCCCGCCCTGACCATCTGGACGGCTGGGCGCAGGGCGCATGGCCCGGCCCCGTCTTTCTGCGCGCGCGGCACACCCCAAGCCGTGCAGCCCGAGTACGGTGGTAACAGTAATGGGCGCCAGTGCAGTCCGCAGGCCCCCATGGCTATGGCTGCGGCCGCCCGCTGGCAGGCACGACGTCGCCTTGCGGCATTATGGCTCTGCCCCAGATCAAGGGCGCTCAATGTCCACCCCAGTCCCCCTCCACCCCAGTCCCCCTCCCTTCCCGCTCCTCTCCCTCATGGGCCGGTCCACCACCACTGCCACGTGCCCACCCGCTCGCCTTCAGAGCATTGCAGAACCCGCTGCGCCCAAGCGCCAGCCCCGTTGTGGCGGTGCCATAGTCTACTCCCAACACCCGCTGTGGCATAGCCGGCGCAGCAGGGGCGGTCGCCGCGGATGGGGCAGCGGCAGGCGAGTCGGCTGCAGTGCGGAAAGGTAGGGCGCATCAGCAGGCCGGCTGCTGCATGCAGTGGAGAGCCAGCGTCGGAGCAGCGCGTTGCCTCTTTCCAGCAAACGATACCTGCGCCGCGGGTGGTGGGGGGCTGCGATGCCCCGACGCCAGCCGGCCGCTCCGCAGGGGCCGCTGCTAGGAGGGGACGCGGCAGCGCAGGCCAGCCTGGGCACGGACCCGGCGCCGTCGCTGCACGGCGCCGCCACGCATGTCCTCCTGCTGTCCTGTACCCTCCTAGGCTTTCCAAATATCTTTCACGCGTCACGCCGTCAGGAGCGAGCGAGCGGGGACCGCAATTTGCTAGGCGTTGGGCGAGCATCGCCGTTGAGGTTTATCTTTAATGATTTAAATAGAGTTTGATTGCAGCATATCAACGATGTTTATGAACAGGTGTTCTGCGTCGATATTTGCATGTTTGGCTTCCGCATGCTCCGTTGAGGTAGGGCGCTAATGGATTAGGTTCTAACAATACATGCAATGTATCTAGTATCAAGACTTGAGTGCTCAGCCCGCGTAATTGGTCGCGGAGTCGCATGCCGAGTCGCGCAGGGCCGGGCGCGTCTTCTCTCTTTGAGTATTTGCTGCAGAGCGCTCTTCTGTGTGAAAGGTAGAGCATGCGTAGCACGCGATGCACGCCGCAGGGCCTGTTGCGAAAGGGAGGGCGGCCTGCTACCGGCACGCAGTACGGGCGCAACTGGCTTTGGTCTTCGGTCGGCCGGCGCCCCGATTGCCAAACATCAAGGCACCGGCCTACCTCCACACACATCCTACTCCACACATAGCAAGAGTCGCATCCACTAGGCCCGACTAACACAAACAAACTAGTCAGGTCGCTGTGCCTCGCGATTTTCCGTCAAACATCGCTTCACTCAAAAGAGAGTCGCCACCTTGGCCTGTCTTCGGCTGCTACGTGGAGCATCTCTTGGGACTTTAAGCAAAGGAGCTCAACAGGACTGAGTGGAGCCTAGCGCTGGTGCAGCTGTCGTCGCGCAGGTGCGCATCGCTTGGCCCTGTAGCTTGGGCAGCGACGGACGCCGGGCCCGCAGCAGCCGATCATCGTGGACGCAGAATTCCTTATGCAATGGCCTCGGCAGACGGGGCTATCGGGGCTTGGCGACCGCGCTTGCTATTTTGTGCTGTAGCTTGGCGCGAGCAGCGCAGCAGAGCCTTTACCAAACAGCCCCTCAGCCTCCGGATAGGCACAGCTATATTATTACGGTTACGCAAGGGCGGGGGACTAAACGGCGCTGCTTTCGGTCGGCAAACATTCTGATGTCGCGCCCCGCCTCGCCTCGTTTCGCAGGTCGCTGCTAAGGATGGGGCGAGTGCCCCTTCGAATGACCAAGGGCTGCCTGCTGGCAGTTCTGTTCCTTGGGACACTAGCATGGACAGGTGCGCGCAACGGAGAGCTTTAGCCGGGTATGAGGGCGGCTTATGGTACATGAAGGAGCTCGAAACATGCTAGCGCAGCGGGGCTTGAGCTGGTGGCTCGGTCTGCGTGCCGGGTATGTAGCGCTGCGGCCCGGTCCCGGCCGTCGCCGGCGCCTCCCGTCGGGACTCGCTGAACGCGCCTCCCGCTTGATCCTCGCTCTCCTCAGGTCGGGCACAAGACCCGGACCCGGAGGCGGGCATCTCGCCCACGCTGCCGGGGCTTGAGGCCGACGTCGCGGCGCTGAACCGCTTCCCCTTCTGCCAGTGCGAGGACTACCGCTGCTCCTCCTCGCCCTACCGCCTGGACTCCATCGACTCGCCCACCGGCCGCACCGATGAGCTGTGCTACCGGATAAACCGGGTGGGCTGCAGCCAGGCTAACCCCTGCTGCAAGATGCTGCTGGCCTCCCTGGGCAAGGTGGAGTTCTCTGTGGAGAAGTCCTGCTCCACGCAGTACCTGGGCTCCTGGGTGAACGGCGTGAAGCGCAACTCGTTCTTCGACACCGACTTTGCGACCGGCAAGATCCGCATCACGCCCATGGGCATGACCGCGGACACCGCCGCCAACAGCACCATCTGCCTGCGCTTCCAGCCCGGCGCCACCTGCGGCTCGTTCCCCGTGCTGTGCGGCAACACCGCCGGCATGTGCACCTACGCCGTGTTCGAGAGCAGCAACCACCGCTGCTGCCCCATCTGCGCCCAGGCGCTGCCCCCGCCGCCGCCCACCACCCCGGCGATCCGCAAGCCGCCCCCGTCGCCTCCCCCCTCCCCCTCCCCCGTCGCCTCCCCCTCCTCCTCCCCCGCCTCCCCCTCCCCCGCCTCCTCCCCCTCCCCTGCCGCCTCCTCCTCCCCCTCCCCCTCCTCCTCCCCCGCCTCCCCCTCCTCCTCCCTCGCCTCCCCCTCCCCCGCCTCCTCCCCCGCCTCCCCCTCCCCCGCCTCCTCCTCCCCCCATGCCTCCTCCCCCTCCTCCTCCCCTCCCCCTCCCCCTCCCCCTCCTCCCCCTCCTCCTCCCTCGCCCCCTCCTCCTCCCCCGCCTCCGCCTCCTCCTCCTCCCCCCTCCCCCCGCCCTCCCCCTCCCTACCCTGACGCCGCGCGCCCCGAGGCGCCCAAGTGCGACTGCATCTCGTCGTTCATCAAGACCACCTCGCGCTTCCGCCTGGACTTTGCCAACTCCACCGTCACGCCCGCCGCCATCACCTACAACTTTGATCTGTACGTGATCCGGCCCCAGGACTGCTGGGCGCCCGGCTACCGCGGCGGCAGCTGCTGCAACCAGACCCTGGTCAACATCGAGCTGAACCTGGCGGCCGGCATCCAGCTGGCGGACCTGGGCGACGCCACGCTGACCACCTCGACCGGCAAGGTCATGCGCGTGTCCAAGCAGCGCGACTTCTGGGGCGTCAAGCTGTACCCCAATGACGACACCCGCGGCCGCGACTACACGCCCTCGCTGTTCGTGACCAACTTCACCGACGGCAAGCCCTGGAAGCTGTCGGTGGCGGTGAAGACCGACGCCTACCCCACGCCCAGCCCCAGCCAGTGGCCCTGCGGCCCGTCCAAGTACCTGACCGACGACCCCAACGTGTGTGACATCATGCTCAACGGCTTCCAGACCGTCATCGGCCAGCCCACCACCATCCTCAACACCACCGGCTTTGACGTGCCCAACTGCTGCCCCGAGGGCATCATCCGCTACAAGAAGGAGGACAACTGCTGCATCGATAACCTGGCGGAGAACCCCTACCGCCTGGGCTACAACGCCACCAACAACTCCACCAAGGACGACACCATCCTCACCTTCAAGCTCTCGTACGCCGGCGTCTCCAACGGCCCCTTCGGCGGCGTCTTCGACGGCACCCGCGCCAACTGCTCCGTCTCGGAGGTGGACCAGCTGGAGCTGTTCATTGCGGCCGAGACGCTCAGCAGCGTGTACAAGGTCACGGTGGACGGCCAGGAGGCGGACTTTGTGCGCGACTCGAACAAGTGGCAGAGCTGGATCCGCGCCGTCAACCTGCACAAGGTGTCCAAGACGCCCAGCCTGGTGTCGGTGTTCTTTGCCAAGGACGTGACGCCCGACCAGGTGTGCACCAGCAAGGTGGCCACCAACCCGCTGTGCGAGTACGTGCTGCGCGGCTCGTACGACGCGTCGGCCCAGGAGTTCATGTGCTGCCCCGCCGGCGCCACCGCGGTGGCCGCCGCCAGCTGCCCCGCGTAATGCGAGCGACTTGGGGCAAGCAGCTTGAGCGGCGGCTGCGCGTCAGCCTGACCAAGGCTGGCCGCACGCCAACCAGCTCTAGCAGCAGCACAGCAGCGTTGGAGGGGAGGGAGGTCTGGAGCAAGCGAGCGATCGCGCGCGGGACACGGAGCTCTGGTGCCAGTGGATGGGCGGGCGGTGAGGAGGAGGTAGCTAGCTTCACGACGGGGTGTAGATGGGTAGCCAAGCCTCAACTGATGATGTATGAGCGACATAGGTAGCGAACGGGGTAGGGGGTCCAACGCGTTGAGTTGGCACGCGCGAGCAAGGGGGGATGTTCATGAGAGTCGGCTAGGCGGGGCGGGGGCTCGTGGGGGGCCCCAGCCAACGCAGCGCGCGCATTGACGCTCGTTTCTTAAGGCTGTGTGTACTTAGGAACCCCATCACGGCGATGCAATTGATTGCCTTCTAGCTTAACTGCGGTGTGTCGTGTATTCGTGTGCTGACACAGTGACCCGAACTCTAGAGACACGCGACCCTAGACCCAACATAGTAGCCGCACACACTAGCTGACTGCTGACGACAAGGATGTATGAGGATGTCGATGTGGAAGGATGGCTAATGTGCATTAGACGCAGCCGACCCGCCTGAGCGGTGTTCGTGTGCGCCGGGACGACCTCATGCTGGAGCGTCCGGCCCTGACCCTGACGATAAACGCAGCGCGCGCCCTCGGGCCATCCGCCCTGGGCTTCCGCATAGCACAATGGAACTGTGTAAGACAACCAAAGTAAGATCTGTGGCTCCCGTGTCTGTGGGTCTGGGAAGTGGGAACACACTGGCGATGGGGCACGGTGGTGCGAAACGAACGCCGCTGCAGCAGCATGCCCCGGATTGCGGCCTCGCGGGTAAGAACATTAGAACAAAGGCAGATTGGCAGTCCTCCTCTTCATGTTGCAGCCTTGCAGGGGCACGCTTGGGGGCACGCACGTGGGGCACGCACGTGGGGCACGCACCGCTGCCCAGCCCAGCGACCAGCCGTGGACCAGCCCAGGTCTGCTGCCACAGACCCGACTGCTCCCGGACTGTCCTGCACGTGGCAAGCCCCTTCAGTGGCGCATTGGGGGGGGGGGGGGGGGGGGGGCAAACATGCAAAGTAGCAAACGGCGGTGGCAATCAGGCTCTGACGCGATGGGGCTCGGCCATAACTCAGCCGGCCTCGAGTTATGCTCGGAGTAAAGTTGAAACGTTGGGACGAGGGTTCGGGTTACACGCGCTCGGTCGCCGCAAAATTCAATGGCTCGGTTAGGATAAATTACGTTAGGCCCGCCGATCACCTAAGATAGGCTCTGTGAATGTGTTATCTTGAATAACTTGCGCCTCAGTTTGGTCCATGTGCGTAACGCCGAGCTCATTAGCTGCTCCAAGTCGCCGCGCCGCGGACACATGACTGCGATACTGAGAATAACAACGACCTCGGTGTGGACCTTGCCGCGTGTGACGCAATCCGTTTGCGTCTAGAGGGCCTGGACATGGGAGGGAGTAATGCCGGCGGTGGCTGGCCTGGTTGAAGGGATATGGCACCGTGGGTGGACATGTGTGGGTGGACGTGCCCGAAATGAAGCTGGCCTGGAGCGGGTGTGATGCCACTGAAGGGCGGAGGGCTGTCAGGCAGCCGGGCTATACCAGTCGTGGACGGTGGTACAGACACGCGCGTGTGCCCAGCACGGCCCAGCCTGCTGCTGTAGCGCTGCCGATCGAACCAGCTGCCCCCACACGGCACCTTCCTCAGCCACCCCCGGCGGCTCCCCCCCTTACCGCTCTGCTTTCAACACGTTTCCATCCGGCAACGGAGAATCGATGGAGCACAATGCTCCATGGAAAGCTGCCGCAGGGCGGCATGTTTGGGGATGGGTCTGGTCGCGCATCTGTCTCGCGCTGTCGCGCAGCACCTTGGTTGACGCGCGCCAGCATCTTGGTTGGCGCCAGGTGTTACCCGGTGTGCACTCAGCTGCCACGCAAATGAGCTTCTGCCAACTGCAACTATGTTGCTACCGTAGCCCTGTTTCGCCCACCGTCGGATGTTTGCGTATGACGGTTTGACGGCCTGAGGTAGACGGCCCGGTGTAGGTTTGGGCTGGGGCATGCCGGCAGCAGGGGCAGGGGCAGGGGCAGCTTGAGGGCAGGCAGGGGCAGGTTGGGGACAGGACGGCAGGTTGTGTTCAGGGGTAGGCAGGGGCCAGGCTATGTCCGGTATGGAGCTAGGTAAATCTCGTTACGTGGTGTAGCAAAGCGCGCCACGGTGCCCCGCGCACATGGCCGCGCACTACCGCAACGGGCATCTGCAGCTTAATGATTCATGCGGTGAGCTCCAGATAGAGTCCTCGCCCAACTAATGCCGCTGCATTGATTGGTGCCCCAAAGAAAGCCTTGCTTTGCTGTGCTGTCGGCGGGCCTTGTGAACACGTCGCCCGGCTGCTGCTGACGGATGCCATCGCGTGCTGTGCGTGTGTGGCTCCCGTGTCTGTGGGTCTGGGAAGTGGGAACACACTGGCGATGGGGCACGGTGGTGCGAAACGAACGCCGCTGCAGCAGCATGCCCCGGATTGCGGCCTCGCGGGTAAGAACATTAGAACAAAGGCAGATTGGCAGTCCTCCTCTTCATGTTGCAGCCTTGCAGGGGCACGCTTGGGGGCACGCACGTGGGGCACGCACGTGGGGCACGCACCGCTGCCCAGCCCAGCGACCAGCCGTGGACCAGCCCAGGTCTGCTGCCACAGACCCGACTGCTCCCGGACTGTCCTGCACGTGGCAAGCCCCTTCAGTGGCGCATTGGGGGGGGGGGGCAAACATGCAAAGTAGCAAACGGCGGTGGCAATCAGGCTCTGACGCGATGGGGCTCGGCCATAACTCAGCCGGCCTCGAGTTATGCTCGGAGTAAAGTTGAAACGTTGGGACGAGGGTTCGGGTTACACGCGCTCGGTCGCCGCAAAATTCAATGGCTCGGTTAGGATAAATTACGTTAGGCCCGCCGATCACCTAAGATAGGCTCTGTGAATGTGTTATCTTGAATAACTTGCGCCTCAGTTTGGTCCATGTGCGTAACGCCGAGCTCATTAGCTGCTCCAAGTCGCCGCGCCGCGGACACATGACTGCGATACTGAGAATAACAACGACCTCGGTGTGGACCTTGCCGCGTGTGACGCAATCCGTTTGCGTCTAGAGGGCCTGGACATGGGAGGGAGTAATGCCGGCGGTGGCTGGCCTGGTTGAAGGGATATGGCACCGTGGGTGGACATGTGTGGGTGGACGTGCCCGAAATGAAGCTGGCCTGGAGCGGGTGTGATGCCACTGAAGGGCGGAGGGCTGTCAGGCAGCCGGGCTATACCAGTCGTGGACGGTGGTACAGACACGCGCGTGTGCCCAGCACGGCCCAGCCTGCTGCTGTAGCGCTGCCGATCGAACCAGCTGCCCCCACACGGCACCTTCCTCAGCCACCCCCGGCGGCTCCCCCCCTTACCGCTCTGCTTTCAACACGTTTCCATCCGGCAACGGAGAATCGATGGAGCACAATGCTCCATGGAAAGCTGCCGCAGGGCGGCATGTTTGGGGATGGGTCTGGTCGCGCATCTGTCTCGCGCTGTCGCGCAGCACCTTGGTTGACGCGCGCCAGCATCTTGGTTGGCGCCAGGTGTTACCCGGTGTGCACTCAGCTGCCACGCAAATGAGCTTCTGCCAACTGCAACTATGTTGCTACCGTAGCCCTGTTTCGCCCACCGTCGGATGTTTGCGTATGACGGTTTGACGGCCTGAGGTAGACGGCCCGGTGTAGGTTTGGGCTGGGGCATGCCGGCAGCAGGGGCAGGGGCAGGGGCAGCTTGAGGGCAGGCAGGGGCAGGTTGGGGACAGGACGGCAGGTTGTGTTCAGGGGTAGGCAGGGGCCAGGCTATGTCCGGTATGGAGCTAGGTAAATCTCGTTACGTGGTGTAGCAAAGCGCGCCACGGTGCCCCGCGCACATGGCCGCGCACTACCGCAACGGGCATCTGCAGCTTAATGATTCATGCGGTGAGCTCCAGATAGAGTCCTCGCCCAACTAATGCCGCTGCATTGATTGGTGCCCCAAAGAAAGCCTTGCTTTGCTGTGCTGTCGGCGGGCCCTGTGAACACGTCGCCCGGCTGCTGCTGACGGATGCCATCGCGTGAAGCCCGCCGCTAAAAGCCACAGGGCCACCCGTGGGGCACCCTGCACCCGCAATCTGCCACCAGCCCACCACGAGTTGTGCTTGACATCACAAGGCGCAAGACTGAATGATCCCTGCATTGACTCGTCCATCCCGTTCGTCCAGCCCACCATCCGAACACACTGCGGCCGCTGTAACCCCTCGCATCCGAGCAAAACTGCAGCTTTTAACCCCGCGCATCCGAACATTATGTTCGTTGCTTGGGCCGATTCAACGTGCCTGCCTCGCGTTAAACCAAATAACTGGCCCGAACCAACTGACACCCTAAGAAGTAATTAATTGAGTGCGGACCTCGTTCAATGAACTTTCCTCCGGACGAGCACAACCGCCAAAAACCGCCATAACGGGACGAGCGTTAACCGCTGACGAGCACATGCACTTCTTTAGCTATAAAAGCATAACTACAGCGCCAAAGCATGTAACACACCTCATAAATTATTTTGATACCATGGGTACGCTGAACAGTCCCTACGCAGCGCTGGTGGTGCTGCTGCTGTGCGCATTCACCCATGGCGGCGTGGCGCGTAACTTTGGGGACGACGTGGTCGCTCGCTTCCTCGGCGAGTCGGGATCTTCGGGAGCCTGCAAGCCTGCTGGCGCACCTTGTCCTGCAAGTGGAGCCTCCTGCTGCGAGGGCACCTTCTGCCTGACCGCGGGCGGCCGCTCCACCTGCCAGGCGGTGAGTCGCCGAACACAGCAGCTAGCGCCGAACATCTAGCGCGAACATTACACGCAGGGGGGGGGACGTGCTACCTTGCTGGCACATGCGAGCAATGATGATTGTCCTGTGTTCGGGCATTGCAGGTGTCCCCGGCCTGCCCCTCGGGCTCCTACCAGGTCTCCGCGCCAACCAGGATCTCCGACCGCGTGTGTGCTACGGTGAGGCGTATGAGGAGGAAATGAAACGCGCGCTCTGCGCTCGCTTCACTTATGAACTGCTTCAACTCAATTACTGACTTGTGGTGACGGAAAACCCCCCCAATACCCCTCTTGACGCGAACAGCTGACGGCGTGCGGCAACGGGCAGTATGAGAAGGCTGCCGGCACCCCCACCTCCGACAGGAAGTGTGCGCCGGTGAGTTCGCATTACAAGTGATAGGAATGAACTGGGGACGTGGGATGTACGGCACGTTGCAGTGTGACTGACGCTGCTCCGCTCTCTGCGTGCTGTGCGTGATTGTCTGCACGTCTGCCCGAATTGCCGTTGCTGCATGCTGCAGCTGACCGTGTGCAAGGCCACCGAGTACCAGAGCGCTGCCCCCACCCCCACCAGCGATCGCAAGTGTTCTCAGGTGTGCGATTGAAGCCAAGCTTCACAGCATCTATCGCTCTATCTGCTCGCTAGCTAGCTTGGTCGTCGCTCGCTCGGTCGGGCACATGTGCTCGTCTGCGGGGAATTTCAATCCTGTTTATTGCTAGCTTGGAGCTCAAGATGGCGTCTTCCATTCGCATTCACTCGCAAGCACTACGCATCCTGGTGTGTGCGGCGCCACGCACTACTTGCATGCATGCCGCAGCTGACCAAGTGCGACAAAGAGAAGCAGTATGAGAGCGCCGCACCTACGCTGACCACCGACCGTGCGTGTGCCCCGGTAAGTCATTCTATTGTTCATTCCGTACGGGGATTGGCAGATACAGTAGTGCCGTAAATGCTGTGATGCTTTTTGCCGCGGCAGGCGGCGGTGACCGATACCCGTTCTGTACTTGGGGGCTGACGCGCTAGCTAGGCTCGGCGGGGTGGTACGCACCTAACGTTGATGGCGTTGCCGGTGCGGGCACTAATATGCAGACAACGGTGTGCGTGCTATGCCAGCCCTGACCCATCTTCATCACCAGCGGTCTGAATCAACATGCCTGCATGCTGTGCGCAGCTGACGGTCTGCAAGGCCACTGAGTACCAGACGGTCGCGCCCACCGCCACCAGCGACCGCAAGTGCGCTCCGGTGAGGCGGTAGTGCGGAAGCTGCTGGGATTGGTCGATGAGGGTTGGTGCGTGATGGTGGTGGGGGGGTTGTAAACACCAGCCCAATCTAAACCCAAGCAAGGGGTGGGGGGCAAGTCGCTGTGCAGCTGCTCATGAATCGTGCCTTACTTCCTGTATTGCCTACCTTCTGTTCATTCGCTCGTGATGACTGCAGCTGACCTCGTGCACCGCCAACGAATACCAGAAGACTGAACCAACCGCCACGTCCGACAGGAAGTGTGCCGCGGTAGGCCGGAGATGGATCATTGCTACATTGTGTGCACATTGTGTCGTGCGCGTCACCATACATATGTGCCATCGACCTATCCGTACTTCTGTCGAGAGGACCCCGCCCTTGCTCCATGCTAGCCTAGCAAGTAATAACCAATCCAATACTACTCGAATTGCAGCTCACTGCGTGTACCTCGGCTCAATACCAAAAGAAAGCACCGACCGCAACACGCGATAGGACTTGCGCACCGGTAAGTAAGACTGGGTCCGGTTGAGAATAATGTGGTGTGCGCCTGCCACATGCTCGAGTGAACATTACGCGGGACTTAAAATGCATACTGCATGGGCCATGCACGCGTCCTTGCAGTTGACGGTATGCGCTGCTAACGAGGTCGAGGTGGTGGCGCCAACCCTGCTTTCGAACCGCAAATGTGCCGAGGTGCGTAACGTATCTAATCATGTAGCTAATCATTTTGGGGGTCGGGCGCGTCGGTGTACACGTCGGTGTATTATGAAACCGAGCGCAGCCACACGTGGCTTTCTACACCGTTGCTTGAGGAATCGTTGCTGCGTGCAATCACCGTGAATGTGGCACAAATTCCGTACCCACAGCGCTGCAAGTCCGGCAAGTACCTGCAGTTGCTGGTGACAGACAGCGCCGGTTCAAGCCATGACGATTCGGAGCACGACGATGAGCATGACGACGATAACTACCGCTGTGTTCCGGTGCGTTCCATTATTGCAACCCATATGGCCACCTAAAAAAACCGTGTGTCCGTCAGTTATTACTTCCGTGCGCAGCGTGCGGTGTCTGCTATCCTCTGCTGCGGCCCTAACGCGCTCTCCATCGTCCCGCAGCTGACGGTGTGCAGCGACACCCAGTACCAGAGCGTTGCTCCCACCGCCACCAGTGACCGCACGTGCACCGCAGTGAGTAGAGCCTTGCTTGCCCTCGGCTGGGGCGTGCTTGCCTGCCTCCGTGCTAGCGACCTGCCTGCCATCTTGTTACGTGCCGGCGCCTCATCACTCGCTGACTCCCCTGCCTGCTGCTGTCTTTGCCTCTCCTACGTCCCGCAGCTGACGGTGTGCAGCGACACCCAGTACCAGAGCGTTGCTCCCACCGCAACCAGTGACCGCACGTGCACCGCTGTGAGTGAAGCCTTTTGCTTGCGGCTGGCGCGTGCCTCCGTGCTGGCTACCTGCCTGCCATCTTGTTACGTGCCGGCGCCTCATCACTCGCTGACTCCTCTGCCTGCTGCGGTCTCTGCCTACTCTGCCTCTCCTACGTCCCGCAGCTGACGGTGTGCAGCGGCACCCAGTACCAGAGCGTTGCTCCCACCGCCACCAGCGACCGCACATGCACCGCTGTGAGTGGAGCCTTTTGCTTGCGGCTGGCGCGTGCCTCCGTGCTGGCTACCTGCCTGCCATCTTGTTACGTGCCGGCGCCTCATCACTCACTTACTCCTCTGCCTGCTGCTGTCTTTGCCTCTCCTACGTCCCGCAGCTGACGGTGTGCAGCGGCACCCAGTACCAGAGCGTTGCTCCCACCGCCACCAGCGACCGCACATGCACCGCTGTGAGTGAAGCCCTGCTTGCGGCTGGCGCGTGCTTGCCTGCCTCCGTGCTAGCGACCTGCCTGCCATCTTGTTACGTGCCGGCGCCTCATCACTCGCTGACTCCCCTGCCTGCTGCGGTCTCTGCCTACTCTGCCTCTCCTACGTCCCGCAGCTGACGGTGTGCAGCGGCACCCAGTACCAGAGCGTTGCTCCCACCGCCACCAGCGACCGCACATGCACCGCTGTGAGTGGAGCCTTTTGCTTGCGGCTGGCGCGTGCCTCCGTGCTGGCTACCTGCCTGCCATCTTGTTACGTGCCGGCGCCTCATCACTCGCTGACTCCCCTGCCTGCTGCTGTCTTTGCCTCTCCTACGTCCCGCAGCTGACGGTGTGCAGCGACA
Organism: Chlamydomonas incerta; assembly: GCA_016834605.1. NCBI lineage: Eukaryota > Viridiplantae > Chlorophyta > Chlorophyceae > Chlamydomonadales > Chlamydomonadaceae > Chlamydomonas > Chlamydomonas incerta. The sequence continues at coordinate 1,382,677 of JAEHOC010000024.1, forward strand.
CCCAGTACCAGAGCGTTGCTCCCACCGCCACCAGCGACCGCACATGCACCGCTGTGAGTGGAGCCTTTTGCTTGCGGCTGGCGCTTGCTTGCCTGCCTCCGTGCTAGCGACCTGCCTGCCATCTTGTTACGTGCCGGCGCCTCATCACTCACTGACTCCTCTGCCTGCTGCTGTCTCTGCCTCTCCTACGTCCCGCAGCTGACGGTGTGCAGCGACACCCAGTACCAGAGCATTGCTCCCACCGCCACCAGTGACCGCACGTGCACCGCTGTGAGTGAAGCCTTTTGCTTGCGGCTGGCGCGTGCCTCCGTGCTGGCTACCTGCCTGCCATCTTGTTACGTGCCGGCGCCTCATCACTCGCTGACTCCCCTGCCTGCTGCTGTCTTTGCCTCTCCTACGTCCCGCAGCTGACGGTGTGCAGCGACACCCAGTACCAGAGCGTTGCTCCCACCGCCACCAGTGACCGCACGTGCACCGCTGTGAGTGAAGCCTTTTGCTTGCGGCTGGCGCGTGCCTCCGTGCTGGCTACCTGCCTGCCATCTTGTTACGTGCCGGCGCCTCATCACTCACTTACTCCTCTGCCTGCTGCGGTCTCTGCCTCTTCTACGTCCCGCAGCTGACGGTGTGCAGCGACACCCAGTACCAGAGCGTTGCTCCCACCGCAACCAGTGACCGCACGTGCACCGCTGTGAGTGAAGCCTTTTGCTTGCGGCTGGCGCGTGCCTCCGTGCTGGCTACCTGCCTGCCATCTTGTTACGTGCCGGCGCCTCATCACTCGCTGACTCCTCTGCCTGCTGCGGTCTCTGCCTACTCTGCCTCTCCTACGTCCCGCAGCTGACGGTGTGCAGCGGCACCCAGTACCAGAGCGTTGCTCCCACCGCCACCAGCGACCGCACATGCACCGCTGTGAGTGGAGCCTTTTGCTTGCGGCTGGCGCGTGCCTCCGTGCTGGCTACCTGCCTGCCATCTTGTTACGTGCCGGCGCCTCATCACTCGCTGACTCCCCTGCCTGCTGCTGTCTTTGCCTCTCCTACGTCCCGCAGCTGACGGTGTGCAGCGACACCCAGTACCAGAGCGTTGCTCCCACCGCCACCAGTGACCGCACGTGCACCGCTGTGAGTGAAGCCTTTTGCTTGCGGCTGGCGCGTGCCTCCGTGCTGGCTACCTGCCTGCCATCTTGTTACGTGCCGGCGCCTCATCACTCGCTGACTCCCCTGCCTGCTGCTGTCTTTGCCTCTCCTACGTCCCGCAGCTGACGGTGTGCAGCGACACCCAGTACCAGAGCGTTGCTCCCACCGCCACCAGTGACCGCACGTGCACCGCTGTGAGTGAAGCCTTTTGCTTGCGGCTGGCGCGTGCCTCCGTGCTGGCTACCTGCCTGCCATCTTGTTACGTGCCGGCGCCTCATCACTCACTTACTCCTCTGCCTGCTGCGGTCTCTGCCTCTTCTACGTCCCGCAGCTGACGGTGTGCAGCGACACCCAGTACCAGAGCGTTGCTCCCACCGCAACCAGTGACCGCACGTGCACCGCTGTGAGTGAAGCCTTTTGCTTGCGGCTGGCGCGTGCCTCCGTGCTGGCTACCTGCCTGCCATCTTGTTACGTGCCGGCGCCTCATCACTCGCTGACTCCTCTGCCTGCTGCGGTCTCTGCCTACTCTGCCTCTCCTACGTCCCGCAGCTGACGGTGTGCAGCGGCACCCAGTACCAGAGCGTTGCTCCCACCGCCACCAGCGACCGCACATGCACCGCTGTGAGTGGAGCCTTTTGCTTGCGGCTGGCGCGTGCCTCCGTGCTGGCTACCTGCCTGCCATCTTGTTACGTGCCGGCGCCTCATCACTCGCTGACTCCCCTGCCTGCTGCTGTCTTTGCCTCTCCTACGTCCCGCAGCTGACGGTGTGCAGCGACACCCAGTACCAGAGCGTTGCTCCCACCGCCACCAGCGACCGCACATGCACCGCTGTGAGTGGAGCCTTTTGCTTGCGGCTGGCGCTTGCTTGCCTGCCTCCGTGCTAGCGACCTGCCTGCCATCTTGTTACGTGCCGGCGCCTCATCACTCACTGACTCCTCTGCCTGCTGCTGTCTCTGCCTCTCCTACGTCCCGCAGCTGACGGTGTGCAGCGACACCCAGTACCAGAGCATTGCTCCCACCGCCACCAGTGACCGCACGTGCACCGCTGTGAGTGAAGCCTTTTGCTTGCGGCTGGCGCGTGCCTCCGTGCTGGCTACCTGCCTGCCATCTTGTTACGTGCCGGCGCCTCATCACTCGCTGACTCCCCTGCCTGCTGCTGTCTTTGCCTCTCCTACGTCCCGCAGCTGACGGTGTGCAGCGACACCCAGTACCAGAGCGTTGCTCCCACCGCCACCAGTGACCGCACGTGCACCGCTGTGAGTGAAGCCTTTTGCTTGCGGCTGGCGCGTGCCTCCGTGCTGGCTACCTGCCTGCCATCTTGTTACGTGCCGGCGCCTCATCACTCACTTACTCCTCTGCCTGCTGCGGTCTCTGCCTCTTCTACGTCCCGCAGCTGACGGTGTGCAGCGACACCCAGTACCAGAGCGTTGCTCCCACCGCAACCAGTGACCGCACGTGCACCGCTGTGAGTGAAGCCTTTTGCTTGCGGCTGGCGCGTGCCTCCGTGCTGGCTACCTGCCTGCCATCTTGTTACGTGCCGGCGCCTCATCACTCGCTGACTCCTCTGCCTGCTGCGGTCTCTGCCTACTCTGCCTCTCCTACGTCCCGCAGCTGACGGTGTGCAGCGGCACCCAGTACCAGAGCGTTGCTCCCACCGCCACCAGCGACCGCACATGCACCGCTGTGAGTGGAGCCTTTTGCTTGCGGCTGGCGCGTGCCTCCGTGCTGGCTACCTGCCTGCCATCTTGTTACGTGCCGGCGCCTCATCACTCGCTGACTCCCCTGCCTGCTGCTGTCTTTGCCTCTCCTACGTCCCGCAGCTGACGGTGTGCAGCGACACCCAGTACCAGAGCGTTGCTCCCACCGCCACCAGTGACCGCACGTGCACCGCTGTGAGTGAAGCCTTTTGCTTGCGGCTGGCGCGTGCCTCCGTGCTGGCTACCTGCCTGCCATCTTGTTACGTGCCGGCGCCTCATCACTCGCTGACTCCCCTGCCTGCTGCTGTCTTTGCCTCTCCTACGTCCCGCAGCTGACGGTGTGCAGCGACACCCAGTACCAGAGCGTTGCTCCCACCGCCACCAGTGACCGCACGTGCACCGCTGTGAGTGAAGCCTTTTGCTTGCGGCTGGCGCGTGCCTCCGTGCTGGCTACCTGCCTGCCATCTTGTTACGTGCCGGCGCCTCATCACTCACTTACTCCTCTGCCTGCTGCGGTCTCTGCCTCTTCTACGTCCCGCAGCTGACGGTGTGCAGCGACACCCAGTACCAGAGCGTTGCTCCCACCGCCACCAGTGACCGCACGTGCACCGCTGTGAGTGAAGCCTTTTGCTTGCGGCTGGCGCGTGCCTCCGTGCTGGCTACCTGCCTGCCATCTTGTTACGTGCCGGCGCCTCATCACTCACTTACTCCTCTGCCTGCTGCGGTCTCTGCCTCTTCTACGTCCCGCAGCTGACGGTGTGCAGCGACACCCAGTACCAGAGCGTTGCTCCCACCGCTACCAGTGACCGCACGTGCACCGCTGTGAGTGAAGCCTTTTGCTTGCGGCTGGCGCGTGCCTCCGTGCTGGCTACCTGCCTGCCATCTTGTTACGTGCCGGCGCCTCATCACTCACTTACTCCTCTGCCTGCTGCGGTCTCTGCCTCTCCTACGTCCCGCAGCTGACGGTGTGCAGCGACACCCAGTACCAGAGCGTTGCTCCCACCGCTACCAGTGACCGCACATGCACCGCTGTGAGTGAAGCCCTGCTAGCGGCTGGCGCGTGCTTGCATGCCTCCGTGCTAGCGACCTGCCTGCCACCTTGTTACGTGCCGGCGCCTCATCACTCGCTGACTCCCCTGCCTGCTGCTGTCTCTTCCTACTCATCTCGTCCCGCAGCTGACGGTGTGCAGCGGCACCCAGTACCAGAGCGTTGCTCCCACCGCCACCAGTGACCGCACATGCACCGCTGTGAGTGGAGCCTTTTGCTTTCAGCTGGCGCGTGCTTGCCTGCCTCCGTGCTAGCGACCTGCCTGCCACCTTGTTACGTGCCGGCGCCTCATCACTCGCTGACTCCTATGCCTGCTGCTGTCTCTTCCTACTCTCGTCCCGCAGCTGACGGTGTGCAGCGACACCCAGTACCAGAGCGTTGCTCCCACCGCTACCAGTGACCGCACGTGCACCGCTGTGAGTGAAGCCTTTTGCTTGCGGCTGGCGCTTGCTTGCCTGCCTCCGTGCTATCTACCTGCCTGCCATCTAGCGTATTACGTGCCGGCGCCTCACCACTCACTGACTCCCCTGCCTGCTGCTGTCTCTTCCTACTCTCGTCCCGCAGCTGACGGTGTGCAGCGGCACCCAGTACCAGAGCGTTGCTCCCGCCGCTACCAGTGACCGCACGTGCACCGCTGTGAGTGAAGTCCTGCTTGCGGCTGGCGCGTGCTTGCCTGCCTCCGTGCTAGCTACCTGCCTGCCACCTTGTTACGTGCTGGCGCCTCATCACTCACTGACTCCTCTGCCTGCTGCTGTCTCTGCCTCTCCTACGTCCCGCAGCTGACGGTGTGCAGCGGCACCCAGTACCAGAGCGTTGCTCCCACCGCTACCAGTGACCGCACGTGCACCGCTGTGAGTGAAGCCCTGCTAGCGGCTGGCGCGTGCTTGCCTGCCTCCGTGCTAGCGACCTGCCTGCCATCTTGTTACGTGCTGGCGCCTCATCACTCGCTGACTCCCCTGCCTGCTGCTGTCTCTGCCTCTCCTACGTCCCGCAGCTGACGGTGTGCAGCGACACCCAGTACCAGAGCGTTGCTCCCACCGCCACCAGTGACCGCACGTGCACCGCTGTGAGTGAAGCCTTTCGCTTGCGGCTGGCGCGTGCCTCCGTGCTGGCTACCTGCCTGCCATCTTGTTACGTGCCGGCGCCTCATCACTCACTGACTCCTATGCCTGCTGCGGTCTCTGCCACTCCTACGTCCCGCAGCTGACGGTGTGCAGCGACACCCAGTACCAGAGCGTTGCTCCCACCGCTACCAGTGACCGCACGTGCACCGCTGTGAGTGAAGCCCTGCTTGCGGCTGGCGCGTGCTTGCATGCCTCCGTGCTATCTACCTGCCTGCCATCTAGCTTATTACGTGCCGGCGCCTCATCACTCACTGACTCCTATGCCTGCTGCTGTCTCTGCCTCTCCTACGTCCCGCAGCTGACGGTGTGCAGCGACACCCAGTACCAGAGCGTTGCTCCCACCGCTACCAGTGACCGCACGTGCACCGCTGTGAGTGAAGCCCTGCTTGCGGCTGGCGCGTGCTTGCCTGCCTCCGTGCTAGCGACCTGCCTGCCATCTTGTTACGTGCCGGCGCCTCATCACTCGCTGACTCCCCTGCCTGCTGCTGTCTCTTCCTACTCATCTCGTCCCGCAGCTGACGGTGTGCAGCGACACCCAGTACCAGAGCGTTGCTCCCACCGCTACCAGTGACCGCACGTGCACCGCTGTGAGTGGAGCCTTTTGCTTTCAGCTGGCGCGTGCTTGCCTGCCTCCGTGCTAGCGACCTGCCTGCCACCTTGTTACGTGCCGGCGCCTCATCACTCACTGACTCCTATGCCTGCTGCGGTCTCTGCCACTCCTACGTCCCGCAGCTGACGGTGTGCAGCGACACCCAGTACCAGAGCGTTGCTCCCACCGCTACCAGTGACCGCACGTGCACCGCTGTGAGTGAAGCCCTGCTTGCGGCTGGCGCGTGCTTGCATGCCTCCGTGCTATCTACCTGCCTGCCATCTAGCTTATTACGTGCCGGCGCCTCATCACTCACTGACTCCTATGCCTGCTGCTGTCTCTGCCTCTCCTACGTCCCGCAGCTGACGGTGTGCAGCGACACCCAGTACCAGAGCGTTGCTCCCACCGCTACCAGTGACCGCACGTGCACCGCTGTGAGTGAAGCCCTGCTTGCGGCTGGCGCGTGCTTGCCTGCCTCCGTGCTAGCGACCTGCCTGCCATCTTGTTACGTGCCGGCGCCTCATCACTCGCTGACTCCCCTGCCTGCTGCTGTCTCTTCCTACTCATCTCGTCCCGCAGCTGACGGTGTGCAGCGACACCCAGTACCAGAGCGTTGCTCCCACCGCTACCAGTGACCGCACGTGCACCGCTGTGAGTGGAGCCTTTTGCTTTCAGCTGGCGCGTGCTTGCCTGCCTCCGTGCTAGCGACCTGCCTGCCACCTTGTTACGTGCCGGCGCCTCATCACTCACTGACTCCTATGCCTGCTGCTGTCTCTGCCTCTCCTACGTCCCGCAGCTGACGGTGTGCAGCAACACCCAGTACCAGAGCGTTGCTCCCACCGCCACCAGTGACCGCACGTGCACCGCTGTGAGTGAAGCCTTTTGCTTGCGGCTGGCGCGTGCTTGCCTGCCTCCGTGCTAGCGACCTGCCTGCCACCTTGTTACGTGCCGGCGCCTCATCACTCACTGACTCCTCTGCCTGCTGCTGTCTCTGCCTCTCCTACGTCCCGCAGCTGACGGTGTGCAGCAACACCCAGTACCAGAGCGTTGCTCCCACCGCCACCAGTGACCGCACGTGCACCGCTGTGAGTGAAGCCCTGCTTGCGGCTGGCGCGTGCTTGCCTGCCTCCGTGCTGGCTACCTGCCTGCCACCTTGCTATGCGCCGGCGCCTCATCACTCACTGACTCCCCTGCCTGCTGCTGTCTCTGCCTCTCCTACGTCCCGCAGCTGACGGTGTGCAGCAACACCCAGTACCAGAGCGTTGCTCCCACCGCCACCAGTGACCGCACGTGCACCGCTGTGAGTGAAGCCTTTTGCTTGCGGCTGGCGCGTGCTTGCCTGCCTCCGTGCTAGCTACCTGCCTGCCACCTTGTTACGTGCTGGCGCCTCATCACTCACTGACTCCCCTGCCTGCTGCTGTCTCTGCCTCTCCTACGTCCCGCAGCTGACGGTGTGCAGCGGCACCCAGTACCAGAGCGTTGCTCCCACCGCCACCAGCGACCGCACGTGCACCGCTGTGAGTGAAGCCCTGCTTGCGGCTGGCGCGTGCTTGCCTGCCTCCGTGCTAGCTACCTGCCTGCCACCTTGTTACGTGCCGGCGCCTCATCACTCACTTACTCCTCTGCCTGCTGCTGTCTCTGCCTCTCCTACGTCCCGCAGCTGACAGTGTGCAGCGGCACCCAGTACCAGAGCGTTGCTCCCACCGCCACCAGCGACCGCACATGCACCGCTGTGAGTGAAGCCCTGCTTGCGGCTGGCGCGTGCTTGCCTGCCTCCGTGCTATGTACCTGCCTGCCACCTTGTTACGTGCTGGCGCCTGCTTTGCGCATTATCACTGACTCCCCTGCTTACTGCTGTCTCTTCCTACTACTCTCGTACCGCAGCTGACGGTGTGCAGCGGCACCCAGTACCAGAGCGTTGCTCCCACCGCCACCAGCGACCGCCAGTGCGGAACTTGTAGCAGTTGCCGCCTGGACCAGACTCGCAGCGGCACTTGCGGCGGACCCAGCAGCACAACGGATTACACTTGCTCCGGGGGACTGTCTTCATTACCTGACATTGCCTGGTTTGATGCGCGATCCAACTACGTCCAGGTCAACGGCAACTACTATTGGTGAGCTAGAACTCTCTTGTTTGGTCACAAGCTTGAAGCTGCTGCTTACGTATGTATACATTGTGCATGTAGGTATGACGTAGATAATGTGGCCTCAAGTGGTTGAGGCGGGTTAGCAGGCGTACCGTGCCGGTTAGAGCTGCATGGGACGGTCGTCCCATGCAGGTGGGGCCGAGTGCTCAGGGCCCCGGCGGCAGCCACCACGAGTATCTTGTTTTGTTGTTCCTTGCGGAACAACGGCAAGTCCCGCGCTTTCGAGCGCGCTGGTCGATCGCTGTGCTTCGACTTATTTACGCTGTGCCTTCGGCTACTCAGCAAGGTCCTTCGGACTAGCTCAATATAGCTATTTTTATTTGCTATCAAGCAAATGCAGCCTCTAGGAATACTAGTATGGCTGCTGATCGCGGCGGGAGCCGCTGCTATGGAGGTCGAGCAAGGACAGGGCCCTGCTGGCGTTCTGCCGCAGGGCTCGCACGGGCACGTCCATCAGCCCGGGCCCGGCGGCTTCAACGAGGTGCAGCTTGAGCAACTGCGGCGTATGATGCAAGGTGAAGCCGCGATGGCGATGGATGGTGATCTGCTCACCCTGCGTGATAGGTTTGGCAATCCACGGATGTGTCGGTCGCCGGAGCAATCACGCTTCACTATGCCGATCGATCTGTTTGTGTCGCTGCCTGAGATGATGAATGAGCGCAATTTGGTGCTGCATCGCTACGAGGAAGAGCCGATTTTCCAGCGGCTGGATCAGGCGCAGCGGACGGGTGCTGACAAGCCCGGGTCCCTCTTGTACGAGCTTCAAATTCTGTTAACGGTGTATTGTGTCATCATGATTATCCAAGCAGGTTTGCAAGTGTTTCGGCGTGTGTTGCTGCGAGTTCCCATGGCGCAGGAGTTGGGCGTTATCGTCTTCCCAGCGGTGGACACGTTCATATACCTGACGCGGTGGATTGAAGGTGTGGTATCGGCGCGTATTAATGTGATTAAGGCGTTTGTTACCGGCGGGAGGGATATGATGGTGGCTTTGCACGAGCGATACTTTGGAGCTGCGTCCCAGCCGATTAGTGATTCAGTTACTACGGATTTCAACCAGCAATTTGCCCTCGCCAAGATGAAAGTGAGCATGAAGATGTTGGCGGAGAAGTCGGTGAAGAAAGACACCGGGGGCGCCGGGGGCGCCGGGAAGCGTACTGGCAAGGGGCGCTTCGGCGATGCGGGTCAAGGCGGCGGCCGGGGCAACGGCCGCCCCACCGCACCGGCTGCACCTGCCGCTGCTGCTGCAGGCGGCGGTGGGGGGCGTTAAGTGGAATGGGGATACCGCTGCATGCGCGCGTTTCGGCGCGCGTGGCGGCATGGCGAGCCATTGGCGCGGACTTCAGGACGCTGCAGATCATCAAGAACGGCGTTCCCGTGGAGTGGCGGGGTGATAAGCCCCCTGCTCCGTTTGAGTTGCCCAGCTTCAGCGTCACTCCCCAGCAACAAAAATGGTGGTTTGAGACGGAGGAACCGCGGCTGTTACGTTTGGGGGCGATTTCTCGTGTGGCGGAAGGTACTAAGCCTGCCCATGTGGTGAACGCCTTCTGTGTGCCCAAGGCGGGCTCCAATTCGTGGCGGTTGGTGGTGAACCTCAAGCGCTTAAACATCGCACAGCGCGCGCACACATGCAGATATGAGTCGCTGCGCACGTTGCAACGGATGGGGGTGCGGGGGTCGTGGGCGGTCAAGGTGGACCTGGAAGACGCGTACTACCACATACCGGTGCGGGAGAGTGACCGCAAGTATTTTGTGTTTCGTTTCTGCGGTGTGCTGTATCAAATGGATGCGCTGCCGATGGGGTGGCTTAATAGCCCTTACTGGTTCACGAAAATCATGCGCAATGTCGTGCGCTTCTGGCGGGATCCTCACGCCTGCCTTAGACGGCGGCACGGAGGCTTGTCTCCTCCCATGCCGCCGCACCAATTCTACCCGGCTGAGCGGGACCCCCTACCTCATCGGCGCGGCGTGAGGGTCTTACCGTACCTGGATGATTTTCTCTTTCTCTTTGCGACGCGTGAGCAAGCGTGTACGGGAGGTGAGTGGGTGCGGCGTGTGATCGAGTTCTTAGGTTTAACGTGTCACCCGCGCAAGTGTGAGTGGGAGCCCTCTCAGTCGGTGTACCATTTGGGCATTACTGTGAATCTGGCGGAGGGCCTGTTTGAGGTCCCCGCGGAGAAGCTGTCTAAGTTACGGCGGTTAGCTGTGAGCCTGCGGGTTACAGCCAAGAAGAATCGGCGCCTGGTACAGAAGCGCGAGTTGGCGAAGTTGTGTGGATTCGCACAGAGCGTGCGGCTAGCGCTCACGCCCGCGCCGCTGTTTTTGCGTAATTTGTACGACGACGTTAACCAGCCGGTCGGCTGGTCGGGCAAAGTGCGCTTGTCGCGGGGATCCTTGAGAGATCTGGACTGGTGGGCGGACATACCCGCGCGACACTGCGCCGCCGCCATTCACCAGGGGCCCGCAGCGACGGAGCTGTGGGTGGACGCGTCCGGCCATTCGTGGGGCGCGAAGATGCAAGGACGTGTGGCGCGTGAGCACTGGAGTTTTGCGGAGATGGGCATGCATATTAATTTTAAGGAGCTGCGCGCGGTGCGTTACGCGTTGCAGTCCTTCCTGCCACTTGTACGACAGAGGGTGGTGTTGGTGCGTGAAGATAACACCACCACGCAGGCAGTGCTCGGCCGGCTCTCCTCACGGTCGCCCCTAATGCACGCCGAGATGCGGTTGCTGTGGGAGTTTTTACAAGAGCATTCAATTTTGCTGCAAGTGCAGCGTGTGGCTAGCGCGGATAATTTGGCGGATGAGCCGTCGCGAATGGAGGATCGGGATGATTACCGTGTGCGTTGGTCGTACTTTCGGCGGCTGGAGGCGTGGTTTGGCCCGCACGACGTGGACCTGTTTGCGTCCACGGGCAACGCACAGCTGCCGCGGTTTTTCTCGCGGTTTTTCTGCCCCGGATCCAGCGGTGTGGACGCGCTGGCGCAGCCGTGGGGCGGCCTTAACTCATACGGCTGCCCCCCGGCTGACCCCGACTTCCTGCTGGCCGTGGTGCAGAAGCTAAGGGAGGAGCGCGCGGTGGCGACCCTTATCGTCCCCTACTGGCCGGCCCAGCCGTGGTGGCCCCTCCTAATGGAGCTCGCGGCGCGCGTGGTCTTCCTGCCCAGCAGCACGGAGGTGTTCTCGCTGGCGCACCGCGGCCCCTCCTGCGGCCGCCTGCCCCCATGGCAGGTGGCGGCGGTACGAGTGGAGTCGTGCAGTGGGCGCTGAGCGGGAGCAGGGCGGCAGATGTGCCGCCGCCGATGCGGTATGCCATGGACTGGAAGCGCGCGGCTGCTCCCGCCCCATTGCGGGCGCTTATGGTGGAGAGTATACGAAATACGGCTCCTCACGCCTTACCAAGCGAGCGCTTAGATAGAATTGTGAGTGTTATCACGAGCAAAGTAGGAGCGGCCAGTTGGCGCTCGTATGGCGGGATTTTCAAGCAGTTTGTGCGTTTTTGCATTGACGAAGGGGTAGACTTTCTACCTGCATCGCAACACACGGGCATGCTGTGGGCCGAGTTTCTAGCTGCGAAGGGCACCGTGCAAGCGCGCACGGCGCAACCTTATTTCACGGCCATCAATACGATTCACCACTTGTTAGGGTATGCAAAACCATGCGATGGGGATAATCAACGGCTGGCCCAGTTTCGGCAGGGTTGGGCGCATCTGCAAGTGCGGGTAGGCGAGGCCGCGCCGTTGGTGTTGGCGTTCCCGGCGGAGGGTGTCGCCCGAGTAGTGCGCTGGCTGGCTGGTGTGCCATATAGTGACCCCGTATTCGTGCCCGGCGTGTTTGTGGTGTTGGCGTTCATAACGTTTTTACGGCCCGACTCCTTGCTATCGGTAGATTTCGCGCGCGTAGTTGAGATTGCGGGTGTATGGGTGTTTCAGTACCGGCCGCAGCGTTGGAAGACCATGCAAGATGGCACGGCGCCGCGGCCCACCCTGCAGTTTCCGCTTTGTGGCATGCCGGTGTTTCGGTTGCGCTTACAGAACTGGTTAGCGCAGCGCACGGCGCTCTGGCCTCAGCCGGCCCCGTCAGTGCGGGTCGCAGAGGACTGGTTTGGTCGCGTGTTGCGTGCAGCAGGCTTGCAGGCGCAGCTGGAGGTGTCCACATTGTATTCGCTGCGTCGTGGAGGTGCGTCGGCAGCGCGTGCTGCCGGGGTGCCCATGGAGGTTATTGAAAGCATGGGCGGTTGGAGCGCGGGTTCGGCTGCATTGCGGCAGCACTATTTAGATTTGAGCGTGCGGGCGTGCCCCGCCGCGCGTGCGGTGTTTGAGCCGGTTGCACGGCAGCTGGTGGCGCCGTTTCAGGCGCAGTTTTTCAATCGCTAGTTTGTATCTTCCTTTTTGGCGTATCATGTCAGGGCAGCACAGCTAATGTGGCCTCAAGTGGTTGAGGCGGGTTAGCAGGCGTACCGTGCCGGTTAGAGCTGCATGGGACGGTCGTCCCATGCAGGTGGGGCCGAGTGCTCAGGGCCCCGGCGGCAGCCACCACGAGTATCTTGTTTTGTTGTTCCTTGCGGAACAACGGCCCCGCCCGCCCAGCCCCGTATGTGTGTGTATTACTTTGACCACTGGCAGGGTGCCTGCGTGTGCTGCCCGTGTCTCCTCTTGAGTTGGGAGAGCCGTAAGGCTCTCAAGCACAGCCACTTTGTAAGACCAAATGGCAATGGCGTATCATGTCAGGGCAGCACAGCTAACACCAACCGGCCCAACGTTCGCCTGGTGCTTCCGGCGGTAAGCTTCCCTAAAACCCTAGTTCTTATTGCTTAGACCCTGGCGTGATCGGGTTGATCCACAAACGTAATTGTTGAATCCTTGCACAACCTGCTTATTACGTGCTTACTCATGCATCCCGCCCGGTTTGCGCGCCCCCAGTCGACCAAGGGCACGAAGTGGGACTGGTCGGCCACCCGCAAGGCCTTCACCTTTGCGGACGAGAGCGCCACGTGCGACCTCGGCTCGCTGCCCGGCTGGAGCACTGCTAACGGCTTCCAGTTCACCGTGGTGGTCATCTCGAAGGTCTCGAGCAACTCCGACTCCGACTACCTCTTCAGCATCGGCCGCTCGCCCTCAAGCCCCGGCAACGGCCTGCGCATGCGCGGCAAGTATCAGGCCTTCTACAACAGCGAAGGCAACGCCGTGAGCCAGCTGGAGTGGGACTCCACCGTCCGCAACTCATACAACTCCTACACCCAGTTCCACGCCCACGTCAAGTCGGGCGGCACCCAGCAGTCCGCTTACAACCGCGCCTACAGCTCCAACACGCCGCTCGCCTCCGCCCTGACAGCCGCGTCCAGCCTGCCCAACCTGCCCAATGCCTTCGCCGTGCACTCGGACACGCTGACGGTTGCCGGCGATGGCGCCGACTCGGGCCGCCACCTGCAAGGCGCCGTGTTCGGCGTCCTCATCTACGGCCGCGCGCTGTCCGGCTCGGAGCTCAAGGACGTGTACAACGCCTACCTGCCGTACGTGTACAACAACATTTGATAAATTAAGATGAAGATGATGATGATGATGAGGAGGAGGAGGAGGAGGAGGAGGAGGAGGAGGAGGCGGAATGCAATGTACTTACCTCCGAACACATGCACATGCTGCGTACAGCTGACGACGTGCATGAATGCACGTATGGATGGTTGCGCTATCCAGCTAGGTGTAGGCTCGTCTATCTGCACCGAGCAAGACATAGGCTGTATATACCTGCTCGTGAATGGCGCCTGGCGCATTTCAAGGGCATTACTGAGCCCGGGCGGCACACTTATTATGATTATTTGTGTGATGATGCATACTCTTGTAGTGTTCCTGATGAACATTATGTTGTGCGCCAGGTGCCACGCAGTGAGCGATCGAGGCGGCATTGAAAATGCAACGAAAGCGCCTGGCGCATAGGGGTGAGGCGTTGCACGCACGAAACCAGCACGCACATACCACTGAAGTCGGCGCCTGGAGGTGAACACTCGCGACCGTCATTGCTGTAAGTAAGGCACGGGCTCAATCTGTTCAATTGCATCCCCTTCAAAGAGGCCCGTTGCGCCTTGACCCGATACCCGGGGAAGCTCATCTGGACCGTGCAGCGCGCCACGCGCATGCGGCGCGCCCGCCCATCTTTGGGTGCGCAGGAGGATAAAGCCCCCTACCGTAGTGATACAAAGGTTTCGTGATCCAAAGTTCGTGATTGGTCCCCGAACTTGAATCACGTAACAATTCCAGCTATAATTTGCACACGTTTGCCCCGAAAATTTGTAGCACCCGCAACAATTTCGACCAGCGGCGCGCGCGCAAGCGCGCGGGTTAGGGTCAGGGGTCGTATCTTACGAAGGCAGGGGCGGCGTCAGTGGCCGAATTCCAAAAAACGGCTTCGTTCGATTGCCGAAGGACGCTGCCGCCGCTTCGTTTACCCAAAACTTTTCCGGGGGCTCCGCCCCCGCGCGGCCCACAGTTGTGGCACGGTTCGCGGCAGCAGCACAATACATCCCAGCGCACGCTGTCGGGTGCTAGTGCCCGCAGCCCATTCAACAGCATGAAGCACCGTGTCCGCCCGCTACCACGTGCTGAAATGGTTGTCCCCAGCCCATGTTTGCCCTCCAGCCAACCCCACGTACCCCACGTACCCACCCTGGGCCCCTGACCCTTGGTCAAGCATGGCCGAAATCCCAAAAATGCCTTCGTCTGTTTGCTGAAAGACCCCCCCCCCCCCAAATCCCGCGTATTTTGGCCAAGGACAGAAAATTTCTTCCGCCAGAGGCGTTTTTGGGCAAATTTCGTTCCGAACGAAGGAAGATACGACCACTGTTAAGGAAATGTTTTCGGGGCGTAGATGGCGCGGGAGGGGTTATCTACGCTGTGTAGACGCCGGAGGCCAAAAGCCATGTACATGATACGGGCACTGCGGCCGCATATATAGTCGTGCAGCCCACGCACTCTTCCAGCATTCGTGCGCCGCCGGCGGCCGTCGGGAGCCCGACATGCGTGTAATACCGTAGTGATACAAAGGTTTCGTGATTCTAATATTCGGGAGGGGGTTCTAAAATTAGCTGGAATTATTCGTTATTTTGTAATATTCGGGATGCGCCCCGTTTGTTTTGCAAATCTGCTTCAAAGTTCGGGAGTGGAGCAGGGGAAAGTGGGCCTTCCCGGGCGCCCCCAGGGGAAAGACCTGTGCTCCCGTTGAACTCTGACGCCGCCGCCGTGTACCGTACAAGCTATGCATCAATAGCTTATTCCTCACTTTCCGGCTACGCTCGCAAACCCTACGGCGCACGCAGAGCGCATGCCAGCACGGCGTGTGTATGTGAAGATCAATTTCACGCGTGCCTGCTCCCTCTCCCTGCTCCCTCTGCCGCTCCCCCCTACCCTAAGTGACTTACGGGGCAGGCCCGCCCCGTCATCCCTCAGCAATATATGCAACCCGCTGCGGCGCCACACACCGCTTCAATCCCTTAGTCCGCGGCGCACGTATGCCCAGTCCAAATGAAGGGTCCGTTACGGCCTGAAGGGTACGTAGCCCCACTAGGCACTAGCCCGCCGGTAGCCTGGGCCTCCCGTTACGGTCCCGTTAGGGTGGGCCAAGGCCTGCTGGCCTGGGCCCCGCAGGTTACCGGGATTCAGTGCGGCGGTGTGCGGCCAGGTCGGATGGGGCATGTGGGGGGTGCGCGCAGATGCGCTGCTGGGCTGCTGACCATTGTACGTAGTTGTGTTGCGTACGGAATGCTGGTGTCCCGCCCAAGGGGGCAGACCGGCAGAGCCCTACCTGTGAGCGGCTGTGGTTGCGTGCACGTTTCGTGTGTGTGCAGAGAGGATACATCTGGGGGCTCCCCGCCCTGCTGGTGCGTCCGTTTGCGGTTGGGGGCCAGTGCCCGTATCATGTAGATGGCTTTTGGCCCCCGGCGTCTACACAGCGCAGATGACCCCTCCCGCGCCATCTACGCCCCGAAAAATTTTCCTAGGGGCACGCCCCCAAAACCCCCAAACCATCTACGCTCCCTGTCTAAAATACCGCCAAATCCGCCCAAAACGTCTACGCTCCGTAGATGCGCGGCCCCAAACCCCAAAAATTTTTCTCCGCCTTCGGCGGATTTGGGGCAAATTTCTACAGCGTAGATGGAAGATACGGGCACTGTTGGGGGCTTCCTGGAGTTCGGCCGCCACACACGGTACTTGCCAGTTGCGCATGGGCTGATATAATAGGCTGATCGGCTCTCAGAATCCGTTTATCTAGTTGATACGATGGCGGGCAGCGGGCAGAGTCGGCAGACACAACTAACACGCATCATCAAACACATTACCAGGCGCGTGGCGTGTTTGTCAAGGCGCACGCAGGGTTTCTTCGTTGCCATGCGCGCTTTACAGTGCCATCCACGGATGCAACATGCACCCTACGCTGCGTGCTTTACATCCATCACCAGCTGCTATCGGCCCATGTCGCTCCTGTACTTACATGATATTTGTGTACTCCTGCTGCCTTTCGCTCGCGCCCTTGCATCCCTGCGCAATGCTAACGGGGACCCAAGCAGCGTGTAGACGCACTTGCCTTCACTGATTGGAGGACTGCGCCACTGCGTAATAACCACACGCACCCTCCGGGCTCACCTTGATCACTGGACCACAACTGCGCCCGCCTGCTCACATCCCGATTTCGTTATCTCCAATATGACAGTCACGCCACTTCGCCATCCGCACGCACACACATGCCCAAATGCCGGGCGGCCCTCGACTGTACCAACGCACACGCATGGCGCGCACACAGTCGGCATGCCGCCCCCGTCCTTCCCTTCGACCTCGCTAAATAACCCATCAGCAACCAGCACCCGCGCCCGCACGTGCTGCCTGCTTCTTAGGCAGCCGCGAAGGTGGCGACGGTGCTGGCAGCGGTGGGGGTGCCGGCGGCAGCCTTGCTGGCCTGGTCTGGGGCGGCCAGTCGGGCGATGTCGGCGACCACGTTCTTCAGCTGCTTCCAGGCGGCGTCGCGCGCGGCGTCCGCCTCGGACTGCTCGGCCTTGAGCTGCGGGCGTCAAAGGGGTGCGGCGCCAGCGAGCAGGTGGGAGGAGTGCGAGCGACAAAGGATGCTTACGATGGAATCGGTTCGCGGGCGAAGTGCAGATGGGTGCAGATGCGGGGCGGTTGCCGGCGCGCGGAGAAGCAAGGGACGTGAGCACGGCGAGGCTGGTGATACTGCGCGTTCGATACCAAGCAGCTCGTTTTAAAGTTGCGAACAAGTTCAAGACTGCGTTCCAACCCCAACCGCTAACCTGGCACGCAACCCACGACACGTGGGCACCCGCCTTCCCCCGACCAGCACAGCTACACCCCACGCCTCCCCCGGCTCCCTTGTCTCCGCCTGTACCGCCCTATGAGCTCACCTTTGCGATTCGCTGCGTTAGCGCATCCAGGTCCGTGGTCTTGCCCGTGTCCACGGCCGCAGCAACGGTCTGCGAGGCCTTCAGACGAGCTACCTCCGCCTTCAGAGAATCGATCTCCGCCTTCGCCGCGGCAAGCTCCTTGCGAAGCTGCTCCGCATCAGCAGCGCCTGCAGCGCTACTCGCCGAAGTAGCAGTTGCCTCGACGGGCGCTGACTCCACCACTTGCGTGACAGAAGGCTCCTCAGACAGCGATGCCGAGGCCTCGGCGACAGGACCGCTGTTCTCCTGCTCCGGAGCCGCGCTGGTGGTGGGGCTGGTGGCAGCCTCAGAGGCGTTGCCCTTGCCCTTGCCGCCCTTCTTCTTGGCCATTTGCGCGAGTCGAGTTCAGGCGCGGCTACAGAATGAAATTCAGAGGAAGGTCGCGTGGATCTGCGAGAGGATGTGTGTTATGCGTCGTAGTGATAAAGTTGTATTGAATATAGCGCTAGTCAAGGCGGTCTTGTATGCTGGCCAAATTCAATCCCAGACAGCTCGCAATCGGGGTGCATGTTTCGGGCCGATGCAATACAGAATATCGATCTTCATCCGGCCACAACGTGTATTTGAACATAGGCCAGCTTGCGCCCTGCGCTGTCGGTGAACTCGTCAGTGCAAGTTGCCGCCTTGCGCTTTTCCCGGCAATGTGTCCGTGACGCAGCAAGCAGCACCTGTAGAGAGAGAACGTAGTGTATGACTCATAATCGGCTGGCGTTGCGGCGCGGAACTGTCACAATTCGGCTGTCGGTCGGCTGTCTTGCCAAAGCGCGCTGGTGCAGCGGCGCGTAATTGAGACGTCGCGGCGTTCACACACATACGTGGGAGCCGCTTTGGCTCCCGCGCGAGAGCGGCGCGGTCTCTTTGGGTCCCTGTGAACATCCAGTCCGGCGGCGGAGCGGCCCTTTGCGCCCTGGGGGCACCATGGACGACGACATGGACGACCAGGTTCCGTTCTCCCAGGAGGCCATGCGGCACCAGGTGGGCCGGGGAGCTAGGAGCGCTAACGTTTCCAGGGTCAGCGGGGCCGGAGGCGTGCCGCACCCTCGGCGGCAGGAGGTTGGATACAATGGGGAGGCGGGAGAGGCGAGGCGGCGGCTGGGGTCTGGGGGCCGCTGGGTCTGGCACGCAGCCTTGCACCCGTGGCGGGTGGGTCCGCTGGCCCGCGGCACGCGCGCGCTGGCAGTCGCACGCGCCGTCGCAGTATAGGCCCCGAGCTGGGAGGGCGCACGGCCATATCGAGACCGGCCCTGGGAGTGCCACCGCCAGTCTAACCGCCGGTGTTGTTCCGCAGCTCCATCCGCCAACGCCACCTTGACGCCGCCGCTGTCCTACCTCCATTCGCATCAGTACTGATCCCATGCTGGCCCGCCCTCCGCCGCTCGCTGCCTCGGCCCACACAGGACATGGTATTCCCTAGCTACAACTTCGGCTCCGGCGGCGGTGCCGCCGCCGCAGCGGCCACCACCACCAACGCCTCGCCCACCCAGCCGCCCCCGCCGCCGGCCCACCTGCAGCACCGCCAGCAAGAGCTGACGGGGCCAGCGGCCGCAGCGGCGCTGGCGGCAGCCGCCGCTCAAAACCCCGGCCTGCTACGCATGACGCTGCTGGACGGAAGTCAGCACGGCGAGTGCACCGGCCTGCCGCCGGGGCCAGGGACGGGGCCGGCGCCGGCCGCAGGTGTCGGTGTCGGCGGCGGCGCGGGGCCGTCGAGCTCCGGCGCGGGCAGGGCGGCAACGCACGCCGGCAGCAACTCGGCCGTGCAGGGGGCCACCGGTGCCGGAGGCGCCGGCGGCGACTTCGCCAGCCCCGACGCCGGCCCGCCGGGCTTGGGCGCGGGCGGCGGCGGGGGCCCGGGGGCAGATGCGGCGCTGGTGGCGGCGCTGGCGGCGGCGGGCGGCGCGGGGGGCGGCGCGGCGGAGGCGGCGCCGGTGTACAGCCTGGCTGCGTCGCGGCGGCGCGGGCGGCGGCGCGGCAAGATCTTCAGCGACCCGGTGCACGACATCATCCGGTGCGTGCGGCCGGCCTGAGGCAGCTGAACTGCAGGCTGAGGGAGGTGGCATGAAATAGGGGCGTTCGTGGTGCTGCAAAGGACCAGGTGGCCAGGTTTCGGGGTGGGGGGCGGGCGGCGGAGGCAGGCGCGCGTGTGGGCGGTCGGGAAGGGCAGGATCGGGCGTGGGTCGCGGAGTAAGCCCCGGTGGCCGCGGAGCCTGGCGGAAGGGAGCCCCCCGTACCATCCTTGCAGCCCCCCGCCCACTCCCTATCCCCTTCCTGGCTACGCCTTCGCGCCTTAACCAATGATGAATGTAACCCCCCGCCCGCCCCCGCTCCCCCTCTCCCCAGTCTGGACCCCATCCACGTGGACGTGATCGACACGCCGCAGTTCCAGCGCCTGCGCGAGCTGCACCAGCTGGGCCTCACGCACCTGGTGTTCCCGGGCGCGGTGCACTCGCGCTTCGAGCACAGCCTGGGAGTGGGGTTCAAGGTGGGCGGGCAGGGGTGGCAAGGGGTGGGGCGGGGTGGGTGGGGGGGGGGTGCGGCGGGGTGGGGGGGGCCGGCTCCCCACCACCATCACCACCCCCATCCACCCCACACAGGCACGCGCACGCACTCTCTCACCTGACGCCTCGCGTAACGCCTTGTCTGACGCCTCGCCCGGCGCCTCCCCCGGCCGGCCACAGGCGTTCGAGGTGGCTGACCGCATCTACCGCACCCAGGGCACGGAGCTGGGCATGGAGCGTGAAGACATCAAGCGCGTGTCGCTGGCGGGTGAGCGCTGGGCGCTGAGGGGGCGGAGGTGGAGGAGGTGGAGGAGGTGGAGGAGGTGGAGGAGGTGGAGGAGGTGGAGGAGGAGGAGGAGGAGGAGGTGGAGGAGGCGAGGGCGGCATTCATGATTATGTTTGTATGGCACGAGGGGGAAGGGCGCAGCCGCGGCGGCCGCTGCGTGGCTGATGAACTGCGGGGGGCGGAGGAGGGCGTGCGCAGCTCGACTGGGCGGCGCCTGGCCCGTGTGCACCCCCAGGGTGCAGGCCACGGTGCATGCGAGGTGGGCGACTTCGGGAGTGGCTCGCAAGGGGCGGGGGCCGGTTGGGTGTGATGCACGCCCGAGCGCGACTGGGAAAGCCCGCGGCACACGCGCTAGCCACCAGCCACTGGTGCCGCTGCTTGCGGCCCGCCTCCCTGTGTCGTCACTCCCACCCCGCGCCCGCTACCCCATTCCCGCCCCTCAATCCCGCCCCTCAATCCCGCCTCGCTCCCTCCCTCCATCACCGCGCCGCGCAGGCCTGTGCCACGACCTGGGCCACGGCCCCTTCTCGCACGTGTGGGAGTACGAGTTCCTGCCGCGCCGCCGGGGCAGCCTGCCGGAGGGCGGCGCGGAGCGGGCGCAGCTCGAGGGCTGGTGAGGTCTAGGGTCTGGGGTCTGGGGCCTGGGGCCTGGGAACTTTCATTCGAGATCTGGGCGCCTGCGTTTGTTGGTGTTTGGGGGCCTGGCTCCGCATGCGCCTGGGGCAGCGCACCGAGCTTCCGCGGTGCTCGGAACAGGGGGACAGGGGGGCGGTAGCCGTCCATGGGATTAAAACGGGGAACAGGGTAAGGGGGATCATGTTTTGGCCATGCAGTTATGCTCCACCACACCGACAGCCGGTTGGAACACCCGCCACCTGGGGCGCCGCCGCCGCCGCCAACCACCACCCCCGCCACCCCTGCCGCCACCCCTGCCCGGACTGGCTGGCGGGCTGACACGCGCGCAGGCAGCACGAGACCATGTCCGCGGCCATCCTGACGCACCTGGTGGACGACAACTACATCGACGACATCAGCGAGTGGGTGCGGCGCGGGGCGGGGTGAGGGGCGGTGTGGTGGTGCGGTGTGCGGGTGCGGCGGGGTGCGGGGTGCGGGGTGCGGGGCGGCGGCATGTACTATCTGAACGCTCCACGCCAAACACTAAAACACCACAACACAACACGTAGCCCTCGCCGCCTGATTGGCTATCCTTACACGTATATCGCAGCGAGGACATCCGCGCCGTGCAGTCGCTCATCAAGGGCGACGCCTTCGCGGACCGCGGCTACCTGTACGACATCGTGGCCAACAAGCGCAACGGGTGAGGGCTGGGTGGGGTTGAGGGCTGCGGGCAGCGGGCTGAGGACTGAGGGCGTTTTCTCCTGGTTCCCGGTTAGTATGGGGCGCATACAGGCGCAACGGGTGAGGGCGCAGGTGGCGGCTGGCGAGCTGCAGCGTGTTACGGTTTTGCGGGGTGGAAAGGGTGGAGGGAGGGGCCGTGCCGTGCCGTGGAGGCGTTGCTGTCGACGCGCACGACGGGTGCGGGGGCCGGTGTGGGCGCTGCGGGGGCACCAGGCAGGGCGGGGCAGTAGGGGGCGCAGGGGGGCTCGCGCGCCCGGATTGTGCTGGCGCCGGCGCGTGGGCGGGCCGTGACGCATGGACTTTTACCCGTGCATCCCCTCGCCCTCACCCTCTTCTCTCAACCTCACAAAACACAACGCTTTCACGCACATGCACACGCACGCACGCACGCACGCACGCAGTGTGGACGTGGACAAGTTCGACTACTTGCAGCGCGACGCGCTCATGTGCAACGTGAAGATCTCGTGCAGCTTCCAGCGCCTGCTGATGCTGACCAAGGTGCGCTGGATGCCAATGTGCATGTGCTCCCTCGCCTGACCCTGCCGAGCCCCGTCCGCTGGCTCGCGCTCACACACGTCGTCCTGCCCCGGACCTGTTTACGCACGATGGCCACCCGCCCGCACTGCAGCCCCACTTCACAATGGCCCACCACCCAGCCAATGGGTCCCTCCCCACTCGCCCACCAATGGTCCTACCCAACACGCCCCCACGCGCCCCCAACTGCCCCCGCCGCAGGTGCTGGACAACCAGATCACCTACAAGTGGAGCGAGTACGAGAACCTGTACAGCCTGTTCCAGAGCCGCGCCTCCATGTTCCGGAAGGTCTACCTGCACAGGTGCGGTGACAGCATGGCGCCGTGAGACACATGCCGTACAGCGCCGGTTGCTTGGTGGCAGTGGCGGTTGCTTGGTGGCAGTGGCGGTTGCTTGGTGACCGGCCGGTTGCTTGGTGACCGGCCGGTTGCTTGGTGACCGGCCGGTTGCTTGGTGACCGGCCGGTTGCTTGGTGACCGGCCGGTTGCTTGGTGACCGGCCGGTTGCTTGGTGACCGGCCGGTTGCTTGGTGACCGGCCGGTTGCTTGGTGACCGGCCGGTTGCTTGGTGGCCGTGGCGGTTGCTTGGTGACCGGCCGGTTGCTTGGTGACCGGCCGGTTGCTTGGTGACCGGCCGGTTGCTTGGTGACCGGCCGGTTGCTTGGTGACCGGCCGGTTGCTTGGTGACCGGCCGGTTGCTTGGTGACCGGCCGGTTGCTTGGTGACCGGCCGGTTGCTTGGTGACCGGCCGGTTGCTTGGTGACCGGCCGGTTGCTTGGTGACCGGCCGGTTGCTTGGTGACCGGCCGGTTGCTTGGTGACCGGCCGGTTGCTTGGTGGCAGTGGCGGTTGCTTGGTGACCGGCCGGTTGCTTGGTGACCGGCCGGTTGCTTGGTGACCGGCCGGTTGCTTGGTGACCGGCCGGTTGCTTGGTGACCGGCCGGTTGCTTGGTGACAGTGGCGGTTGCTTGGTGGCAGTGGCGGTGGCGGTGGCGGTGGCGGTGGCGGTGGCGGTGGCGGTGACAGGGTGTGCTGTTGCTGCGCGAAGGCAAGTGGTGCCGGAGCCTTGGGGGACTCTGAATGAATTGCGCCGCGCCGCCGTCTCGGCCGTCTCGGCCGCCCGCCCGCCGAGCGCCGTGCCAATACCGGGTGTTCGCACATGCCATGCCCCGTCCCCTCTCGTTGCTTTGCGCTGCCGACCCGCCTCTGTCCCTTTCCACACCTCTGTCAAACGCACACGCCTACGCCGCCGCCGCCCCCCCCCGGCAGGAAGACCAAGGCGGTGGAGTTCATGGTGTGCGATGCGCTGGTGGAGGCGGACCAGGCGCTGGGCTTCAGCCAGAACAGCAGCTGCGCCGCGGTGAGGGGTGAGGGGGTGGGGGTGGGGGGATGGGGTTGGGGGGATGGGGTTGGGGGTGAGGGTGAGGGTGGGTGTGAGGGTGAGGGTGAGGGGCCGGCTGGGCAGGGGGGCGAGCAGGCGGGAGGGGGGGCTGCGAACACCAGCCCAAGCTCAACCAACCAAACTACTTGTGATCGCTGCCACGCACACCACACACATGCACAGCCTCTGTGGTCGTTTTTTCCTTGCGCTCTCTAACACACACACACGCACACTCTCACACACGCACACACACACGCCACCTCACGCGCACGCGCGCACAGGACTTCTGCATGCTGAACGACACGCTGCTGAGCACCATCGAGAATTGGGGCCTGTACAACAGGGACTTCAGGCAAGGCGGGGCGACAGGGGCGGGGGGCGGTGGACGTGGAAAGGGAGGGACAGGCGTTGGCAGTGAGCGGCAGGAATGCAGGAGCGTGCGCAGGGAAGGGGGGGTTAGCTGTGCTTTTGGGGCTTTGCGACCGCGTGCAGCGCGTTGCTTCGCGTGTGTGCCGTGGTTCGGCACGGCGCCTGGTGTGCGGGTGCCGCGACGGGCGCCGAGCTGCCCTCAGTCGCGCGTGCACAGACTCCATGGCAAACTGCCGTACATTTGATCGCGCCTGGGCCTTACTGCAACCGGCTGCAACACGCGGCATGACACGGCACAGGTCCGCGCAGCGGCAGCGCGAGCAGCGGCGGCGCGCCGACCGCGCCGGCGGCGCCGACCCCATGGCGGCGGCGGCGGGCGACGAGGGGCTGGAGAACGGCGCGGACGTGCGCATGGAGCGGGCGGCGCAGATCATTCGGCGGCTGCGCACGCGGCAGCTGTACGCGTGAGTCAGAGACTGTGTGGACAGGATCCGTTTGTTTGTTTGTTTGTTTTCAACGCACACCGTCACGGTCCGCTCTGGGCGGGCTGCGTTTCCTACTTAAACCCACATGCGCACACGTGACACGTGACACGCGACACGCGACACGCGACACCCGACACGCAGGTACTGCAACCAGGCCAACGTGCCGCGGGAGCTGCTGCGGGAGCGCAAGTGGGACGTGAGTGGGGAGGGGGGGCAGGCGGGTACGCAAACCAACGGCCACTTGGCTACACGGCACTGCACACGCGGGTTCGCGCTGCCGAGCGCACACAGGGCGAGGGCGGGGCGTCCGCAGGCGGGACGGGGGCAGGGGGTGCGGGGTTTCGCGTTATTCGTTAGTTTGGCTTAGCTTGGGCCGTTGTTCAAAAGCCCCCCACACCACCTCCGCGCTCTGGGCAGGGCTGGCTGGTTTGGGTCCACTCGGTGGGTTGCTTTGGGTGCTGGAATGAACTAACCCCAACCCAACCCCAACTCCTCGCTACCACCATCAGGACATGAAGAAGAAATTCACGGCGGCGGAGGTGGCGGCGTTCCACCCGCAGCTGCGGCCCGAGGACGTGATTGTGTCCAACTCCAAGATCGACTTCACGGCCGGCGACGGCAACCCGCTGGACTCGGTAGGCGCGAGTGTGGCGGGCTTTGACTGCGGCGTTTGTTTGTTTTGGAACGGGAGTGTGGGTGCCCAGGGTGTGGGTTGCTTGGGGGTGATGATTGGCTGAGTTTGCTCTTGCATCGAAGGTGAGCCCAGCGCCGCCCAGTGCATCCTGCCCGCCGGCCCAATCCCGCGGACCCATTTGGATTAGCTTGGGCTGGCAACCACACACACACACAAACTTGCACACACACAACACAAACACGCAACACAACATAACACAACACAACACACACACCGGCGCGCACAGATCCGGTTCTTCCACACCAGCGACGACACGGAGGCGGTGCCCATGGACCCCAGCCAGGCGCTGGGCATCGTGCCCGAGTTCCACCAGGTGAGCGTGTGGGCGTGGCGTGTGGGCGTGGCGGGTGGGCGTGGCGGGTGGGCGTAGGCGTGGGGGCGTAGGCGTGGGGGCGTGGGGGCGTGTGGTAGTGGAATATGCCTTCTTCGTGCGCGCTGTACACTTTGCAATGCATTCCTTGCGCCGCCCACCCATCGTATACACGCGCACTTATGCTCTGCCGGCGCAGGAGCAAATCGTGCGCGCCTACACGCCCCGCACCGAGCCCGGCTTCAAGGAGGCAGTGGAGTTCGCCTTCGAGCGCTGGTGCCGCCGCTACTTCGGCTGCAACACGCAGATGGCCACGCCGGCGCGGCACCGGCCGCAGCAGCAGCCGGAGGCGCTCACGGCGCGGGAGGTGGGTCGTGTGTCGTGTGTTGTGAGGCCTGTGACACCAACAACACCAGCAGCGTGTGGGGAAGCCATAGTCCCGAGGCCGGCATCTCAAGGCCACACGCCCTTGCTGGCTTCCCGCTTAGCAGCCGTGCATGGAAGAATATAGAGGCCCACGGGCTTGGACGTGCTTAGCAGGGCCGTGGCAGCCGGACCGTCGCCACACACGCCGCAGGCGGCCACGCCGCATCGAGCGCGCCACGCTTTCAAGGGCGCTCACTACCTATGAAACGTCGCGCTCACTCACGCGCCCACTCACGCACTCTTATCCCCGGATTGGGTGACAGGCGGCGCGAACGGGCGCCATCCCCTACCGCGGCGCGCCGCCGGCCGCCGGCTCGGGCGCAGGCGCCATGCGGCCCCCCGCCGGACCGGGGTCCGCATCCATCACGGTCGGCCCCGCCGGCGTCCGCAGCTCCGCCGCCGCCGGCAGCGGCGCGGACCACGGCGGCAGTGCTGGCGGCGGCGCCGCCGCCGGGCCCAGCCTCGGTGACTGGAGCGCCGGCAGCGCCGCCGCCGCCGCCGCCGCCATGGGCGTCGGGGGCAGCGGCGCCGGCGGCGGTACGCCCACGCGCTCTACGCCTGTGCTGGCCGGTGGCGCCGCCGGCACCGGGTCTCGCGCGACCTTCGGCGGCGCCGCCGCCGCCGCGGCGGCGGCGGCCTCGGAGGGCGGCGCGGCGACGGGCGCCGGCACGTCGACGGCAGACGGCGGCACGGGGAAGGGCGTGAAGCGCGCGCGGGGTCTGTTCTCGCAGGAGGGGGACAGCGCGTGAGGGGCCCGAGGACACGCGTGCTGAGGAGAGCGCACAGGGCATGAGGAAGCATGAGGATGGCAGCAGCGTAAGCAGCAGTGCGGTGTGTGGCTTGGGGTGGGCATGTGCGCGTGCGCAGCGATGATGGTGGGGACGCAGGGTGCGCAGTGCGGGTGTGTCGTGAGCGTTTGGTGGTCGGCGCATTCGCCGGTGGTTGGGAGGGTTGGTGAAGGCTTGCGGGTGCGTTGTGAGCTTGCCGGGTAGTAGACGGCGTGGCGTGGCGGACCGGAACGTGGTGAGGGCCTGTATGCAGATGGTGACTGGTGAGAGAGCGAGAGACCGCGCACACACGTGTGTAAGCGCTGCGGCACACACGAGTAGAGCTAGTAGAGCAACGGTAGGAGGGCTGAGAGAGTACGGTATGCTGGATTACACCATTCAAGTATTCAACTGGCCAGGTCTGTGACAACTGGCCAGGCCGATGACGTATGGTGGTGAGCATTCGATGTCTGGTTGGTCGTCCTGAAGCCGCCCGCAGTCCAATCATATCACCGTTTAGTCACGGGGAAGGCTGCCGCGGTCGGCCGGTCAGGCTGGTACTGGGCTCCATGCCGTGGTGTACGGGAATGGTATTATGGTAACCAGTGGCGCCGTGGCGGTAAGGGCGGGCTGCACAAGGCCCGCGGCGGCCCTGGCCCGTGCCAGTTAGTGCTGCAGGCTGCAGACGCGGCCCGAGGAACGGACACGCACAGGGCGGCGCGTGTACAGTGCTCGTATCTTCCATCTACGCTGTAGAAATTTGCCCAAAATCCGCCGAAGGCGGAGAAAAATTTTTGGGTTTGGGTTTCGGCATCTACGGAGCGTAGACGGTTTGGGCGGGTTTGGCGGTCTTTTAGACAGGGAGCGTAGATGGTTTGGGGGGTTTGGGGGCGTGCCCCTAGGAAAATTTTTCCGGGCGTAGATGGCGCGGGAGCGGTCATCTACGCTGTGTAGACGCCGGGGGTCAAAAGCCATCTACATGATACGGGCGCTGCGCGTGTAGACAGTTTACAATTGTTCAGATGAAGAAAGAAGCATGCACAGCCACCGTCCGGCAGTTCCAAGACTTCAGATCTGCCCGAGAGGCTCTCATACGGACGGTGGGGCGACCCCAACTCCGCCCCTTCACTGCAGGCCAAGCCCGTTGAAACCTGCGCACCGCCCATCATCATAGGCCTATAAATCACAATTCCCCGACGGAGACTGTACCTAACTGCACCAATCTTGTATGGGACAGTAGGCAATGCATCACCAAATCAGACGCCCCCGCTCGCCAGGAAGAGGGATGCGCCAGATGGGCAATTCACAGTCGCACAGGTCAGCAGCTGCGGCCCTAGCTCTTGCCAGCACCCAAGCAGCCGCGGGACGTCTATGCTGAATAACGACCGAGTATCTTCAGTACTGAATTGTCGCGTGCCACACCCGCGGCAATCGGGTGGCTCACTTGGCATTGTAAAGGTACGCACGCGACCTCTTCCGCACGCCGCGCCGCGCTGCTGCCACGGCTGCGCGCGCCGCCACCAGCCCATCCATCAAATCAATCCACGTCTTCTCTCTATGCCCGTCTAAACGACACCGCCCTTGGCGCCTCACGAGGCACAGGGTGCGGTGGCGCGGCGCCCTGTGCATGCGGCGCACACACTCCGCGAGCCTGCCAGCCAACAGTGGGCTGGCCTACCGCCCACCCGCCGAACCCGCCCGCCCACCACGGCCGCCCCTCCTCTCCTTCTCCCACGCTCCTCGCCGCTCTACTTGAAGAAGTACGCGATTGAGATGAGCACGTACAGCGCGATGAGCTGCACGCCCAGCAGCCAGTGGCTGGTGGCGCCCGCGGTCACGAAGTTGGTCTGCGCGGCGCACGCAGGCGCACATGGGCACGGGCGCACACACGGGTGGGCACATGCAGGCATGGGTAGGAGCGGGGGATTCACTCTGAACCAATCCCGTAAGGAAACATCGGGAGCCGGGAGCGGGGAGCGGGCGTGTGAGGCGGCCCTTTTCCCTGACCCCACTTGCCCCACCCACCCACAACCCATTCCCGCCCCCCCCCTCCCCACCTGCGCCACGCTGAGCATGAGCGCCATGGCGCTGAAAGGGTCGAAGGACAGCGTGAAGGGGTGGCCGGTGGCCCAGCCCACCACCACCGCGAAGGGCACGGCGAACAGCGCCACCTGGATGGAGGAGCCCACCGCCACGCCCATGGAGCTGTGGCGGGAGGGGTTGGCGCAAGGGTGGTAAGGCAAAAGCGTGGCAGGGCACGGTGGAATGGGGTTGGGGAGGGACCGATCGACTACCCAGCAAGGCACGCAAGCAAAAAAGCGCGATTCATATGAGGGCACGCCCCACTAGTCTGCTCAGATGCACAGCTTGCGTCACGGCTCGGCCGGCCGTCAACCTCTGCCCACGGCCCCCACTTGGCCAGCCTCCCCCCCCCCCGCCCTCATCTCGCAGGCGGCGCGTGCGGGCGCACTCACAGGTCCATCTTGTTCTTGGTGGCCACGATGACGGCGGTCATGTGCTCGCAGGCGTTGCCGGCGATGGGCAGCACGATGGTGCCCAGGAAGGCCTCGCCCAGGCCCGAGCTGGAGGGTGGGGGAGGGGGTGGGGGGGTGGAGGGAAGGGAGATGGGGTTCCACGCATGATTAATATGGAAGAGCCTGGCACCGTAGTGCCAAAGCGGGCAACACCGCCAGCCTGCCGCGGCTCGTGAGCATTTCAGCCTGCCCTGGCCCTAGCCCTGGCCCTAGCCCTGGCCCTAGCCCTGGCCCTAGCCCTGGCCCTAGGGTACGGCAAGTGCGCGAAATGACCGCCACGACAACCCCCGCTGGCGTGAGCGCCGCTCACTCACGTCTTGCTGAACTCCTCCAGGGATGAAGTCAGGAACCTGCACGTGCACACGTGGTGCAGGGGCGCAGGGGCGCAGCGTCACAAGGGGCCGCAGCAGGACCGCAACGCGCTTGGCGCGGCCTTGACACCGCGTTGCTGTCGTGATGGATGGCCCCCACCGTCTCTTCAGCAAATCCCATATGGCACACCGCCCCCCGGCCTCTCTCCCTCCCTCCCGTGCCTCATTAGCTCCGGTTGCCACCCCGCCGGCCATCCCTGCCGGGCCTCACCTCAGCCGCACTCCTGACGCGCCCCAAACCACGCCCCGCCTCACCGTGCGCATGCACGGCTTACCTTCCCCCAACCCCCGCACGCAGCGCCACTCGCCGCCCCCCCCCACACACACACACCCACACCTTCCCCACACCCCCACTCACTCGCTGGCCACCGCCACCACCAGTGTGATGGCTGTCAGCAGCGCCACGGACGCCACCAGGCTCAGCATCGGCTCCTCCGCCTCCGCCGGCAGGCCGTCAGAGCCGATCTCCGTCTCGTGGTTGGGCGTGTCCTGTTCGTCGGGTGTGGGCGGGTGTGCGCGTTAGAGAGAGTGTGTGCGTTACACGAAAGCGAATGAGTGGAGAGCCAGTGTCTGGTGTACACGTTGTTGTCGCTTTCGCTTGTGATCTCTAACACAAGTGTGTAGAGTGTGGGTATGTGCGTGCGCGCGTGCGTGTGACCTGCACCGACAACCGCGCTCCGCTCCGCTCCCCCCACCCCCCGCCACCTTCCCCCCTGCACCCCCCCCCCCTTCCGTAACTAGTGATGAATGGAACCCACCCCCCTGCCCCCCACCTCGAACAGGTCGGTGTGGGTGTACAGCTGGAAGCCCAGGTAGCAGGCGTAGCTGCGGGAGGGCGGCGTGGAGGGGCGGCGTGATGGGGTTACATGCATGATTGATCAAGAGAACATACATGAATCAAAAGAAGATGATGTTGACAGGGGGCGGAGGAGGGAGGAGTTGTGAGCACCAGCCCAAGATAAACCGAACTGACTAGGCGGCAGCCCCCAGGGGATTGCAACAAGGATGGTGCGAGCCGTGTGGCAGCGTAGACAGCGGGCGCCGCGGCGCAGGCAGGCGGCCAGCCCAGCCCCCCATGCCCACCCCACCCCCACTCTCCATCCCACTCCCGCACACCCACTCCCTTCCCCCCCCCCCATCCCCCGCCCCCGCCGCCCCACCAGAGCAGCAGCACCACGGCTGTGCCGCGGCTGATGCCCAGCACCAGCGCCTCGGGGTTGTGCTCGCTGCCGCCGCCGAACAGCAGCCCGGCGCCGGTGGGGATCAGGAAGCCCAGCGCGGCCAGGAACAGCAGCGAGCTGCGGGGAGTTGGGGTGGGTTGGGGGTAGTTTTCTCCAATTCCCAAATCAACCATTGCCAACCCAAAACCACCAGTTGCGGGGCACTTGTTTGCGGCACTTGTTACCCGCAACAGGGGGCGGGCTGCGGCCGCTGCTACAGCCTTTGGATGTGTGCGGAGAGGCGCGTCCCCCTCCACCCACCCATCCACCCAATGCCCCCAGGCGCCACCACACCGCTCACCCCGAGGCCTGGTTGCCGGTGGCGTTGAACCTCTGCGTCTTGTTGTACAGCCCGCCGAAGAAGAAGGAGCAGCCTGCGCGCGCGCCGGGTGGGTGCGACACCGGGGGCCGTTAGGGGGCGTCAGCGCTGCGAGACCGTGATTCGGCTGCACATCGCCACTGCAACGACCGCCACGGCAGCGGCCAGGCCGCCAGCTGCGGCGCGCACGATACGCCGCGGGCCCGCCCAGCCGGCATGCTACGCCTCCCCATGTCGCTTGGAGCGTTGCACGCGCCCTTGCGCCGCTCCCCCCAATGGCAACGGTTGATTTGGGAATTGGAAAAGACGACCCCCACCCCCTGCAGCCCAGCCCCACCCCACCCCACCCCTCACCCCTCACCCCACCCCTCACACCACCCCTCACACCACCCACCCCCGACCCCACCCCACCCCACCCCCCAGCCCGCTCACCCATGACCAGCAGCAGGTTGGACAGGATGCTGCCCAGCAGCGAGGCCGCCACCACGCCGTACAGCCCGTTCAGCAGCGCGGCGATGGACAGAATGATCTCCACGATGTTGCCGAAGGTGGCCTGAGGGGCGGGGGGGAGGGGCGAGGATGGGCGGAGGGGAGGGCAGGGGAGGAAGGAGGGGGTTGCAAGGATGGTTGGGAAAGCGGTACAAGGTAGATGCGGGGGGTGGGGGTGGGGGTGGGGGTGGGGGTGGGGGTGGGGGTGGGGGTGGGGGTGGGGGGATTCCACGCATGATGACTAATTAAGACGAGATGGGGGAGGGGGTCGACGAGCTCGGCCGCGACTCGTAGGTGCAAGGACAGGTGCCCCAGGGGAGGGCGGCTGTGGCTGCTGGCTGCTGGGTGTAGGTGCAGCGGGTCCGCCCAGCCCACACACGCCAGCTCCTGCCCTTCCTCCCACGCAGCAGCACGGTGCCAGCCAATCCGGTGGACCCCGCCCTGTGATTCTCCCACCCTGCTGCACACCCCTCCCCCACACGACCGCATGCCGCCCCCTCCCCCGCTCCTGCCGCTTGACCGCCGCCCCGCGCAACCTATTGCACAGCGCCACAGCCCCCCTCCGGCACGGCTGCACCCCACCGAGCCCTCCGCCGCCAAACCCCGCTCACCCAACCCCTGCAAACCCCCCTGTTTGGTTTGGGTTTGGTTCAGCTCGGGCTGGTGCTCACAAGCCCTGCGCCCCAACCCCTGCCCCCCACCAAACACCCCCGCCCCGCCTCACGTTAATGAGGCCTCCGATGACGGAGCCGTAGCGCAGCGCCAGGTCCTCCGTCACGTCGCCCAGCACCAGCGCCAGCGGCACCAGCGACAGGAAGTTCTGCGGCCCGCGACACGACATCACACACAGACACACCAGGCGGCGCGGGCGGCATGGGAGAAGGAGGAGGAGGAGGAGGAGGAGGAGGAGGAGGAGGAGGAGGAGGAGGAGGAGGAGGAGGAGGAGGAGGAGGAGGAGGAGGAGGAGGAGGAGGAGGAGGAGGAGGAGGAGGAGGAGGAGGAGGAGGAGGAGGAGGAGGAGGAGGAGGAGGAGGAGGAAAGTGGAGTGGGTGAGGGGGCCCGCGCTGCTATTGCGGTTGGTGGGCAGGCGTGGGTCAGCGCGTGTGGAGGAAACAATCCCCCCACCCCCACCCCGACCCCCCACCCCCACACCAAACACACCCAAACACACACCCCACACCAGCACACACGCACGCGCGCAGCCCTGCGGCGCCGGGTCCCAGTTGCCCGCTTTCCCTAATTTAACCAGTTGTTAAAGCCCGAGTTCCTGCCCTGGTTTGGGCGGCACCCACCAGGATGAACACGTAGCCGGCTTCCCACTTCAAGTACCCCGCTGCCAGGCCAACGGGCGTGATGAGCAACAGCACGTTAATCCAGTTTCCGAGGATAATCTCGCGGACGGCGCGCAAATCGCTGCGCCACCAGCGCGGAGCGCTCCGGCGCATAGTGTCGCTCCGGCCGCGCGCGAATGACTTGCGCAGGTCGGCCGCTTGCCCCGTCTGAGGCAGCCGGCTGCCATCGTAGCTCTCCCGGCCAGCAGCACCACCAGTGCCGGGCGGAATGAGGGCAGCCTCTGAGTCTGCGGCGCACTCGCAAATAGAAGTCAAAGGAGTCACACGGCCACATCTCCGACACAAGAGTCAACGGCAGGCTCGCGCCGACGCCCATGCGAGCTGTTACCTTCAAGGTGCTGTTCGTGCTCTTCCCTATTTTGAGCCAGCAGCTTCATACGGGCCGAAGCCCTCAGAACCGTGAACGCCGCGCTTCTTGACTGCATGGCTGCTCGTTGATGAGCTAAACAACTACCACTTAATACGAAAACGGCGTCTGCAGCAGCTGGCCCCGCTCGCTTGCACCACTCGGCCGGATTGGATGGAGCCCAATCGCCATGCGGCTCTGCTTCGATCGGACCGCCTGGCTGGCCATTTATAATTGCAAGCACTTCATTTTATGCATACATTCAGCTGGTGCGGAGTGTGCGTCTCGCCCGCCCAGGTGTCTTGTGTGGCGTGCCCCCAGCGTCGAGGGGGTTTCTGTGTCGCACTCGAATCGATACCGTATCATGCCCAACAAACGACTTGATGCATGCAGGGAGGTGCTGTGATGACTGGGGTCAGGGGAATTGTTACAGCGTGGTCCCAGACGCGGATGTTGCCCGGCCGCGCGGGGCCGGCGGACAACACTGCCCATCGCTGCTACGCCGTGGCTTCCGAGCATGTCCGTGCAAGCATTCGTAAGAGCCGCTGCACTCATACACACGTCGGGCAGCCAGGGGGCAGGCTGCGGCGGGAGGAGGGGCAGGGCAGGCACTCGCAGGGGTGCCTAGTTCTTGGGCTCCGCCTAGCGGGCGTGAGTGAGTGAGTGTTACAGGTGGTCCCTTCTCGGGTTCTCGGGTCACTCCCCTGACCATCACACCTGGCAAAGTTTGCTAGCCGTACGCATGTCACTGAGCGCAGAGATGTGCTTCATAGGCAGGTTCGATGTCAATTCAGTAGTAGGACTAGCAGGCGCTTCACCTAATCAGAGCGGTGGCGCCCAATGCTGTTCAACAGGCAGAAAAGAAGGTACATACAGTGGAACCCGTTGAAACTAGAGCCCCAACTAGCCTGAATTTGAGTGAGTGAGTATTACAGGTAATCTGATTGTATATAGCCGTGAATGCAAATTTGTCATCAGGCCTTCCGAGCGTTTGCCCGGAATCCAAGCCGCGCTTCTATAGCTCAGTAGGTAGAGCGTGCGGCTGTTAACCGCAAGGTCTACAGTTCGATCCTGTATGGAAGCGAACTCCTGGGTCACCAGGAATTCCATTTTGCGCCCCAAGTCGCCAAACCCTAGTCCATATGTGCAAAACTTTTCTCTTCAAAGAGAAACAAAACGATCCTACCAGGGATCGAACCTGGAATCTCCGGTTGACATCTATCAAGGAGGGTAAACCCTCCTCCGATCCGTAGACCGGCGCTTTATCCATTAAGCCATAGGACCACAGCTGAGCTGCTCCCCGGCGATCGGGGCTATGGATGACAAATTAGGTATGTAATTAATTACAATACAATAAAGCACGTAATTATTGCATTAGCAAATTCTTGCCAAACACACCGCCTCCACCCTGATCCACTGGCGTTCACCCCCATCCACTCTGTGCACTCCTCCCGCTCACGTCACGCCATCCCGCTCGTCGAAACCGTGGACGACTACAGTGCCACAATCCTACTCCACTGGCAACTCGCGCCGCGCTGGATCTATGGTAACGTGGTACTGGTAACATGAACGGGAGTTTGTGGGCGCACGAGAGTATACCTGCTTTCTGATTGCGCACTGGGTTGGGCGTAACCTGTTTCTCGGGACTTGCGGTTCAGCTACTGCCCCTGATTTGCCGTGTAACACCAAATCCACTGGCAACCCCTGCCGCCGACTGGAGAGGGGTTCACGTAGGTTCACTTGCACAACAGGTCATCCGTATGCAGGGGTGCCACCAGAGGGGGTTCTGCCCTGGCCATTTTGCACACGAAGTGCCGGCATCTGAGGTGCCTCGGCAGGGTCGCCGGGGCATCTTCAGATGCCGGGGCATCTTAAGACGCCGGCTCCGCCAACTAAAGTTGCCGGCGCGGGGTCGCCGCAGCAATTTAAGGTGCCTGCGCTGGCAACTAAGTTGGCGCGGCGGGGTAGCGCGCGCATGCCAGACCAGACCTGATGTCCGTTCGCAACGCCGGGAGTGTGTCCACGAGAAGGGCGTCGCGGCGCTTGACAGCCAGAGGTCCGCGCGCAATGTATGTAATCGATGCAGTGATACAGTGTCATACATGAAGCTTCAATTGGGCAAGAGTGCGAGCAGCTGAGCGAGGTTCGGTCATGCTATCGGTGATGCTTCGTGGCTTCGTGGTTTAGCGCATAGTGGCCTTGGTCGTAGTCACTTGAGAGACTGTCTGGCAGTGTAGTGCACTGATTAAGGCGCTGGGAGCATGTCCAGATCGGCTCCCTTCGCAGTTTTGGCGGGCTCGAGTCCACGCGCATTCCACGACACACCCTCTGCCCCCCCCCCCTCCCCATCACGGCATCCGACCCCGGCCCGGCCCCGGCTCCCGAACCTGACCTCCTGTCCTTGCCTGCTAACTGCCGTCACACATTCTCCTCCCCTGAAAACTATCATAGGTTTGTGGGAGCATAGATCTGCCCGCAGCGCGCGTCTGGCTGGCGCGGCGCCCGTGTGCGCGCTAATCTGGTGCGCTGGGTTCACGGGCTGCACGGCACTACACAGCACGCCCCAGACCGGGCTGGGGTGCCAATCGCCACTCCGGCTCCAAGCGGCAAGCGCTGGCGGCCCCCGCAAGACATCCTGCAGGTAAGCAGCACACCAGCACCAGCGCGGCACAGGGAGGCGTGGCCAGACGGCAGATGCGCCCCTAGCGGCCTCAAGAGCCTTTGGCAAGCGGCAGTGTTGCTGGCAAATCAGCAGCATAGCTGCGTGCAGGCTGTTGCAGTGGTTGGAGGAGTCGGCCGGGGTGCACGGCACGCACACTGTGCCTTCCGTTTTCCCCATAATGACTTGCCAATGGCACGCCCCGAAGAGATGGCACGAATCTCGCAGACGTACACGGACACAGACGGAGGGAGCGCGGAGAGCTTCTGTGTTGTGGTGGAGCAATTGCAAAGCGTTCCTCGTGCGCTTCCGGATGGGGCCGAGCGGGGGCTGCGTCATCCGGCCCGCGGGTCAAGGCCCTCGTGGCGCGCTTCACAATGCGCTTCTCCCTTAGTCCTCTCTTCTATCCTTTCGCAGCCACTGCCAACCCTACACACAAGAACCTAAAGTATAACTAAACTGGCACACATGTTCAGCCAGCTCTCTCGTCGCGTTGTCGCCGCCGCCTGCACGCTCGCCGGCGCAAATGCCGCGTCGCCTGCTGCTGCCGGGGTCAAGTGAGTGCCGGAATGGGGGCCATCCAGTGTCAGTGCACGGTCCGCGGGCAGCAGAAGCAGCGGCAGCGGCGGCCCCCCGATTTCCGCGCGGTGGGGGCTACCCGGGAGCCGTGAGCATGTGCAATCTCACTCTACAGTTAGGGTGCTGCTGCTGGGGCGCCGCCCTGCAGGCTGTTCTCGGCCGCGTTCGCCAGCAGCGGCGGCGGCGGCGTGAAGGAGACCATCGACCGCGTGGCAGAGAAGGTGTGCGCGTGTGTGTATGGGAGAGAGAATGGGGGGAGAGAGAGGAAGAGCTGTTTCTCCGGCGTGTGTGTGGGGTGTGTAAGGGTCGGTGGGGGGTGCGGTGCGTGTGGAACGAGGCAAGGGGGGGCCGGGGGGGTAGGACGGGGTGGCGCAGCGAGCGGTCGCTCGAGGGATTAGGCAGGGCGTCAGGGCGCTTGGTCCGGTTTGGGTTTGGCGCCCACGCCCCACACACCACGCCCCCACACACCCCACGCACCATTCGTGGCGCCCGGGCCCACGCCCCCCACACCCCACGCCCCACGGCGCCGCCGCGCGCAGGTCCACAGCGCCACGGACAAGGCGCGTGAGGGCATGAAGCAGGCCGCCGACAGCGCCGCCCATACCATGGACAACGTGCGTGCCTGCAGACCGTTGCGTGCGTGCGTGCGTGCGTGCGTGCGTGCGTGCGTGCGTGCGTGCGTGCGTGCGTGCGTGCGTGCGTGCGTGCGTGCGTGCGTGCGTGCGTGCGTGCGTGCGTGCGTGCGTGCGTGCGTGCGTGCGTGCGTGCGTGCTTGCGTGCTTGCGTGCCCGGCCACGCCGCCCCCTTGCGCTGGTGTTCGCACACACCAGGGCACTCCCCGCTCCGACGATTCCCACCACCTCTTCACTTCATTGGTGTTTGTTTTCGAAATGGCTGATCTGGCTGATCTGGCTCAAAACCGAACGACCGGTACTCCCCCACCCCCGCCGCCCCCATGCCTCTCTGGCCCTCCCCGCGCACACAGCTGGCCGGCCGCACGCGTGAGGGAGTGGACAGCGCGCGGGCCGCCGCCTCCGAGGCCACGGAGCGCGCCAAGCAGGTGCGGGCGGGCAGGCGTGGACGCAGGGGCCTTGCTTTGGGGAGCTTGGAAGACGGAGCAGGTTGTGTTGTGTGTGTGGGGTCGGTGGTAAGGCGGTAATTTCTTTTCGAGTCCTTTGGTGTTTGAGCGGCTGATTGACCGGGTGGTTCCAGCAACTACAGCTCTTTCTCTTGTTAGAACACCGCTGCTCACACGCCCAGGACGCGCGCACACACACCTCCCACCTGTTGTCCGTCATGCTGTTGCTGTCATTAACACGCACCGCCCACTTCCCCCCGCTCCCTCTTCTCCCCGCAGACCGCGAACCAGTACACGGCGGGCGCGCGGGAGGGGCTGCAGGACGCGCGCAACAGCGCCGCTGACGCCGCCGCCGGCGCCACCCAGGCCGCCAAGGTGGGCGGACGGGCGCCGGGGCCGGGGCCGGGTTGTCCAGGGGCGCGGATGGGGCTAGGGGTATGTGCAGGTCGTGTTGCCAGGAATGCAGGGTGTGGTGGGGCCTGTCGCGTCACGGCATCAGGCATCGGCACGCCCCTCGTCCCCTCGACACTCCCCTCCCCCTTCCCTTTCCCCTCCCCCTTCCCTTTCCCCTCCCCCTTCCCTTTCCCCTCCCCCTTCCCTTTCCCCTCCCCCCTTCCCTTTCCCCTCCCCCTTCCCTTTTCCCTCCCCCTTCCCTTTCCCCTCCCCCTTCCCTTTCCCCTCCCCCTTCCCTTTCCCCTCCCCCTTCCCTTTCTCCTCCCTTTGCCTTCCCGGACGCGTACAGGACACGATGCGCAACGCCCGTGACACCGTGTCGGAGACCCGCCAGGCGAGTCGCAGGCCGCGCGTGCGGGGTTGTCAACCGCATGTCGCCCGGGCTTTACTCGGGTTGGGATTGCGCGCTGGCGTGTGGCGGGGCGGGGCCTGAAGTCAAACCCCGGCGTGTCCAATACTTCCCATAGCCGCATTGCCTGACATGCGGGCATCGGGGTGCCAACGTGGGGGTGGGTAGCTCATTCCCTGCAAAGACCTCACTCCCTTAACCCCATTGGGCTACGCTCCGCTCGTAATGCCATGATCAACGAGATGGACAGCGCGCGCTCCCTGAACCTCCACCGCCCACCCCTGTCGTCGGCCGCCTTGCATACTACACACACACACAGGCCGCCACCGACCGCGCGGCGGACGCATTCGCAGCCGCCACGATGCCCGGCGGCGGCCGCAGCAGCATCGACAGCAGCAGCAGCAGCTCCGGCGGCGGCGCCATGGGCGCCGCGCACACGGGCGCGGAGGTGGGGGCGGGCGGCGGCAGCGACCCGCTGAGCGCCACGGCCACCGGGCGGCCGGGGCGGCTGGATGAGACCGGCCGCGCGGCGGGCGAGGTGGTGGGAGAGGTGAGTGGCGGTTGTTCGGTGCGTGTGACTGTGTGTCTGTTGTGTGTTGTGGTGCTGGGGAGTCTTTAGGGTTATGGGGTTTGGGCGTACGGGCATGCGGCGCGAGATGTGCAGCGGATGGTTAGGGTGCGTCGGCCTGCGTGGCAATTCCGTTCGCGGGCCGTAAGCGACGATGGATGTGTCCCCTCATGCTTGCCAGGCACTGCCTTTCCTTGCCGGCCGGAACTTACCCTTACCCCTGCACTTCCCGGCATTCCTTCCTCCGCTGCGCTGCGCTGCGCCCCCGCGCCACGACGCCGGGTACTGCTGCTGCATGCCAGGTGGGAGAGGCGTTCCGCTCCGGCAAGCGCGAGGGCCAGGACCGCGGCAAGCAGCAGCAGTGAGAGATAGAGGTCGTGGACTGCTACAGCAGCAGCGGCTGTAGCAAAGGCGACGGCACAGCTGAAGCTGACTTGGCAAGGGTGGTCAGCACACGCAGCAAGCAGGTGCAGGACAGCTGAGGACTGGGAGGCGGCGGGCTGCCGGACCGGGGAGGCGGCGCGCTGGGAGGCGCGATGGGGCTGGCGGGTGCTGGCGCGTGGTTGTGTGAGGCAGGAGGCACAGACAGCACAGACACGCGTGTGGGATGGCAAGCGGCTAGGAGGGCGTCGCAGGCGCGAGCGTCTCCTCATTAGGATGGCCCGAGGGGTTAGACAAGGAACCCCTGCAAGGAACGGCGTCGGTGAGAGGCTGAACCTCGAGCGCGTGGCGACGTGCGAGGCGTGTGGTGTGTGGGCGGAAGATTTAGGGGTTCCGGTTGTTCAGGAGGTCTTGTCCCCAGGGCTGGTTGATTGATTGGTCGGCCCAGGCACGCTGCTGCACGCAGCACGCCTGCCGCGTTAGCTCACTTCAAACGTGCAACGACATGTCAATATTCAACGTGGTGCGTCCACCGTCAAGACCCAATCGTGGCGCATGTGCTGTATCCACAGTGTTCAACCCAGATATCTCGGGGTTACAACAACGATCCGCGTGCACACCGTGCGACAGCACGCCCCGCGCGCGTGAACCTCCCGCTCAACACCTCACCGCTCGTGCCAGGCTAGTTGCGCCTGCGTGCCACTGCGCGCACGGACCTGACATCTCGGTTCACGAAGCGACCCTCGAGGGAGAATCTCAGTCCGGTCCGAAACTCCCAACTTGAGCCCCTGGAGCGCACACTGTCGGCCTGTCCACCGTCCGCGGTCCGCTCATTCCGCCGCCAGCTTCCCCGCACAATCTTCATCCGACTCGTCACAAAGTCGCTCCACCCCGACTGCTGCCGCAATGTGCAGCGCTCGCACACTCGTTAGTACAACTTGGCGCGGACGTCCACCGCATCCGTACATGTCCATACACGCCACTCGCCATAATCGTACAGTTGGGTCATGGCATGTGTGTTCGGCCGCTGCTGGGTGCGGATGCCATCCTTTTTTATAGCTTTTTGTGCATTTGATGCGCAATAGTTCCTTCTTGTATCCACACGCACAGTAACCCCCTCCGCCCCCACACAGTCACACACAGACACGTCAGTCATTGAACCGGCCGCCTGATCT
Organism: Chlamydomonas incerta; assembly: GCA_016834605.1. Lineage (NCBI taxonomy): Eukaryota > Viridiplantae > Chlorophyta > Chlorophyceae > Chlamydomonadales > Chlamydomonadaceae > Chlamydomonas > Chlamydomonas incerta. The sequence goes on from JAEHOC010000024.1 coordinate 1,422,828, forward strand.
GGACAGCGTCAGCCCCCATGGCCGGCGCGCCTAGACTTCGATATAGCGGATAAAACTCTTTTCGTGCTGCACCAACACGCAGCGATTCCCATGTACCCACGTCGTGCACCAGTCAAGAAGCTATCCCTGTGTGTCAGTGCGCGACAGCAGTGGCTAATACGAGACACACAACGGCAAGCACAAAGCACCGCAGCCCGCCGGAAGTCGTCGCCCGCGACGATTTGGCCGCCGCGGCACGCAGACCCGTGCACAAAGCGCAGTTTCCGTCAAAAGCCGGCCCTGCACAGCGCAGCACTGCTGCTGCCAGGAGCCCGGTCAGCGAGCAAACAACGCCAAAATGCAAAGTGCACATCCGCGCCATAAGTTGTGCCCTAGCGGCAAGCAAAGCAGCCGCCATTCCGTTGGTATCCCGCCTCCACAAAGCCGCATTCCTGTGTCCGGTCGTGACAAGTCCGCAAGCAAGGTATGTAGCAAGCAACAAAATACTGACAACGCACAGGCACAGCACAGTTGCACACGGTCAGACCCCATGAACCGCCCAGTTCGCAAGCAGTTCTCCCACGTCTCCGGGGCGCAGCGTGCATCTCACCTCAGAGGTCACACCACGCCACAGACAGCACAACGCATTCACAGCAGTGAAAATGTAAAAGAAAAAGCGGGGCCGGCTGATTATGAGCCGGGCTATTGCCCGCACTCGAGCAATGCGTCAGGACTATCGTACATGAGACCCATCGTCTCGCTCGCAGGGCACACCTCACTCCCACCACCTCCGGTCTGACCGGTGCCGCACGCTCCGGTGGCTGCCCACGCCGCCTCCTGCTGCGTCTGCTCAGCAGCTGCTGCCAGGCGGCCCGCCAGCGCACTGCCGTCATTTGTGCGTGTTGGGGGAAGGGTTCCCTGTACTGTACACATGCCCGCGCTGCTCGCTGAGGCTGATTATGTTACACCGAGGCGGAGGCGGAGGCGCCGCCCGCAGCAGCCGCGGCCGCGCCCGCGGCCCCGTCCACCTGCTGCGACTGCGGCTCCGGCTCCGGCTCCGGGCGCCGGGCCGACATGACCGCGCAGCGCGTGGCCGCCTCATAGGCGCTGAGGCCCTGGAGCGAGAACTTGTCCTCTGCGAAGGCGGAAAGGGCGGGAGGCAGCAGATGGGCAGGTTGGGGTGAGGCAGAGCAGCGTGGAGGCGGCCCGAACGCTGACGCCGAGCCGGCGGGCTGGGCGCGGTGCAAGCAGCGCTGCAAGCAGCGCTGCAAGCAGCGCTGCAAGCAGCGGTGCAAGCAACTGCGTGCGGCTCGGCGGAAACGCGCGATCTGGCCCTGCCAGCGCACTGCTGTTAATGCCTAGTGTCTGCTGGTCGCGTTTCCGAAAGCCGAGCGACAGCGAGGACGAAAGCGGACGCCCATCGCCACGTCGACAGTCAAACCCTAATAGCCCAAGTCGCTCGCTTGCTTGCAGCGCCTACTAGTGTCGGCACACTATGTGACCTGATCACACCACGAAAGCATCGTTGGCTATGGCGGACGCGCGAGCTGAGCTTCCAGCTGAGCTTCTCGAAATTCCAGCAAGCGCGGCCTCGCCAAGCTCATATGGCCATCCCACTCACCCCTAACCTTGACCTCGAAGTTCACGTCGAACATGCGGTTCGACAGACCAAACAGCTGTGGGTATAAGGTCGGGGGGGGGGGGCGCGAAGGCTCGACGCGTGGCCATGTCAAGCACGCAGCTTCACACATCTCCCTCCGCTTGCCAGCCCACCCCCCTTACAGAGCCCCCACCCCACCCCACCCCAACCCAACCCAACAGCTGCTCCACATGCCACGCTTTCCCACCCTACAGAACACTTGCCTCGTTGACGCGCCGCTTGAACTCCGCCTTGCCCTCCGGCCCCGGAAGAATGGGCAGGATGTGCACTTGGTTGTTGAAGATGACTTTGGCAAGCAGGGGCCGGGGGCCAGCGTCTGCCGAAGCGGAATCACCAAGCAGCGTGGGGCGCCAGTCCGGAAGCACCTTGTAGCAGAAGCGGCAGGTGGTCTCCTCACTGTGAGGGGGCAGAGCCTCAGGGTTAGGGCCACGACGGGGTTCAGAGGTTGGTTCCGAAGCAAGCACACATGCGCGCCGACACTCAAAGCGCTCTTCCGGACGTGTGCACACACCTCTTTCCGGACTGGTGCAGCTGCCACCGCGCCAGGCATTCGCGGTGCACCGGGCGGCCCTTGCAATTGCAAGGAGTCAGCAGGGGGCGGCTGAATGTGCCCTCCTGCATGCAGATATAGCAGTCGGAAGCGACGATTGGGGCCGCGCTCGTCGACGCGCCTGGCCATGCGCTCATTTTTCAAGTTTCGGGTTCGTGTATGTCCGGAACCGAATAGCAAAAGGTTTTGTGGAAGCTTTGTTAGTGAGAGCTTGAATGTGGCTTTGTGTGTCGGTGTCGAGCGTGCACCCGGGACCTTCTTGACTTTCCAGCGCGGATTCATTGCGCCCATGCAAGGCCCTTTCGCCTCCCGACCTTTCCCCGAATGCGTAATGATCTATGCGCTTGAAACGGACATATACCATATCCCCACTGCTGTAAAAGGACTGTCTTAAGTCTCGTGGAAGAGACCGACATTTCAGGAAGAACCTTCGAAGCTCGGGTTGAACGTGTTAAACCCACTATTCCTTACTGCATCAGCATACATCATAGTTTAGTGAAACAGAAATCGGATTTGGATACCACAAACAGCGCTCGATTGGCGAACATCTGCGGCAAGAGCCACGAACCTCGCCGCAAATGCCGCGAGGTAATCCGAACGTCTGGAAGAAGCATGGACAGAGCTACTCGGAGCTGGCGGGCACATCGACGGCCGTGGAGAAGCACCAAGAGCTCGCGCCGCGCAAGCTGCCTCCAGTGTCCCGCGCGGACGTCGAGGCGGTGAAGGCGCTGCCCCCGGCGGGCACGCCCGCCAAGGCGATGCCGCGAGGTGCCGGCACGTTCGTGATGCAGGTGCGCGTGCACTCTGCCGTGGACGGGCGATGGGGTCGTTCGCGCTGGTGGGGTTGCGGCACGGCGTGTAAGCATGTACGCACACGCCCTGGTGCGGGTTGCGGCCCAGCCCTAGGGTGCGTGCCGGGCAGCGGCACCACGTGGGCTGCAGACCCCCTGCCTTGGGCCGTGTCAGGTCAACCGTCCACGCCTATACGCACTGCTCACCGTGAAGGCCACCTGCGTGAAGGCCATGCGCAAGAAGAGCTCGAAGTGGGCTGCGTGCACGCACCTGAATGATCGTCCACCGGGATGACAGCCGTCGTCAACAGACTGGCATTCCCAACCCAACAGACGTCTTATGCGCCCATCCACCCAACCCCAATCCCTCAGAGCACGTGGAGCATGAGCTCGCCCGCCCAGCCCGCCCAGCCCGCCACCAACACCGCCAACACCAACACCGCCGCCGCCGGCCGCAGTGCCAGCGGCCGGGAAGCGGGGCCAGGCCCGTCCTCGTTGTCAGCGAGTATGCCCTTAGCGGCAGCAGGCGGCGGCGGCGGTCGTGGTGGCAGCGGCGCCTTCGGCGGCAGTAGCACGGCGCGGTCCACCGCAACGGAGCAGCGGTCAAACTTCATGCCGCCGCCAGCAGAATACCGGCGAGGGGTGAGATGAGCGGGATGAGCGGGATAGGCGGGTCCTGCTCCAGACAGGGGGCGCTCCTGGGTTCTGTGGTGTAACGCGAGGGAGAGTGAGCGTGCGTGTGTGTGTGTGTGTGGCTCCGTCTATGTTAGATAAGGGGGGCAGGCGGGCGGGCGGCAGCACGGGTGCAGCAAAGCTCGGGTCATTGGGTAAAGCTGTTACAGACTACGGTCCCGGCCGGGTGCTGGGGACATAGAGCCGATGGCCGGTGAGGGGGAGGGCGGGAGGGGGTTGCAAGGATGGTCGGGAAAGCGGTATAGGGAGGGGGGGAGGGTTGTGAACACCAGCCCAATCTAAACCAATATAAACTAGGGAGGGAGGGGGGCTGTGTGTGTTCATGGCTGGCGGTGCAGAGTTGAAGGGGCCTGGGCCGCCCCCTTCATGGACCCCCATCGCAACTTGCAGACACTGTCCACATGGACGGCTGCCCGCTCCCCCGCTCCCCCGCGTTCAACACTCTACACCTTTTCAACATGGCAACCCCCTTGCGCTGGTGCTAACAGCCCCTCCTCACGCCGCCGCCCCCCCCCCCCGCTGCCCACCCGCCACAGGCGAGCGCCACCACGCCCGTGTCCGAGATGCCCAAACCCAGCTACCCCAACGACTGGAGGTGGGTGGCGCCGGCGGCGGGGGCAGGTGGGGAGGGGGGGTGTTGGGTGGGTGGCGCGGGGAGGCGGGGGTGTTGGGCGGGTGGCGCGGGGAAAGCCGGCAGGTGCTGGGCGGCGGGCCGACAGGCGGTAGGCGGTGGGCGGTGGGAAGGCGGAACAGAAGAGACCAATAGGAGCCTGAGCTGGCTGGTCGGACGTGTGACGCGGCGACGGCGGCGGCGACGGTGCTGGGGAGGTAGCGTTGGTGTGATGTGTGGTGTGGTCGCTGGCAGGGTCTGTGCGGCCTCATGGGGAACTCGTGGAGGCCCGCGAGTGCAGGCGTGTGTAGTGGCACGCGGTGTGGGGATGGGTGTTACTGTGAACCAATCCCGTAGGGAAACAGAAGCGCTGCAAGGAGAAACTGACGCCGCAATTGGACACGGCCGCCATCCAGCCGCCATCCCCACCTGCTTCCTCCCACATCAACTTCGCTGAGGGCCCTTGCAAATCCCCACCGCCCTCCCCGCCCCTCCCCCTGCTACACTTCTCTTACCATACCCCTCCCGCCCGCCCTGCACCCCCACCCCCACCCCCACCCCCACGCCGTACGCCGCGCAGCACCTCCAAGCAGCAGGACTTCAAGCCCGACGTCCTCTCCCGCCTGGACCCCGCCCGCCCCATCCGCCATCGCGACAGCGGCCGCCTGCTGCCGCAGGACATCCCGCCCGGCGACGCCGCCGCCACCGCCGCCGTCTTCACCACCGCCAGCCGCGCCGCCTTCACCGGCCCCAGCCGCAGCCAGGCCGCAGCCATACCGCCCGGCGGCGGCCGGGGCACGCAGCCGGCGGGGTACAATATCATCACGGGCGCCACGCCGTACAACAACAACGTGTTCGAGCACTGGGATGGGCGCGACTACCGGCGGCACCGGTGACACAGCCGCACCAGGGCGGGCGGGCGACAACAGCACCAGGTGGCAACGCATGGGTTTTCATGTCTTCGTGGCAGGGCTAGAGGGCGGGCCCGTTTGAGGCGTGGCCGGGTTGGGGGGTGCGTTGTGCGGGTGCGGGGTGCGGCGGCGCGCCTGCATCGACATTTGATGGTGATGCTGTGCTGTATTGTGATGTGCTTTCAATTGACGGGGCAATGCACATTCACACATTCACACTGAAGGCATGTGATGTACCATATGTAGACATGTGGGACTGCGAGGTGGCCGCTGTGAAGGCAGGGCAGCTGGAGCCGCCTTGGCGCCCGATTAAGGTGTCACAGCGCGCGCAGGGTTCCGCATTGCCAGAGGAGAGGAGTTGGGAGTAATGAGCAAGGGCAGCGTCTGGGTAGCGCAGGTAGGGCTGGTCTGCAGTGCAGTAGTCTGGTGAAGGGAGTGCAGCTGTGCAGGTGAGGCCGCAAGACACCGCTTGGCGTGTTCACGAGGAGGTGGTAGGGCCATAGACGACGGGCAGCTGGGGACCGGCAGGCACTGGCGGCAGGAGTGGCCAGGCAGGTGGCCGAGGTGGGGCAGGCGGGGCGGGGGAGCGCACGCACCGGGCAGTTGCAGTTGCAGCCATGCGATGGATGGGATGTTTCCAGGTGCGCCATCGTAACCGCACCCCGTGACAGGTGCGCCTGAGGTCTAGAGCAGGGCGTCCGTACTGGTACCTGTGTCGCTGGCTTGTAAGCTGCGTCAGCGGGTCCCCCTGTACCCAACGCAACCTGCAGGCGCTCGCGGCGCGCCCGCACCACTGTGACCCGGAATTGCACCCCTGGTCCCTGCGTCCCGCCGTCCGGCTGCCGACGTCTGGGTCGTCTGCCGTAGGCCCCATTTATAGTTAACGCTTAGTTCAGGTTGGACAACAAACCGTTTACATGGGCTTTACCTTGCAACCCCCTTGGCACAACCGCCGCCGTGCCTAAAACGCATTAGCCGTAAACCGCCCGGTGCCGATGCGGCCACCGGCCGGCTGCCAACTGCTGCCGGCAGTCCGAAGCCCACCACCCAACAAGCACGGCCTCACAACCGCGTCGCCCAACCTCCCACACCAATAAACAAGCAAGCAAGTATTGCTGCTGGTTGCTGCCCAGCGCATGTGCTACTGCCGCACCTCCGCCCCAGCCAGCTGCTGCAGCACCTCCCGCACCTGCCCCTCGTCCATCAGCGCCGCCCCGAACAGCAGCGCGATGCGCTGCTCCGCCAGCTTGCTACTGCCGCTGCTACTGCTACTGCCGTCCTTGCCAGCAGCACCATTCGCCTGCTGCTGCTGCGGCGGCGGCGGCTCGGCCTCCATGCAGCGCTGGAAGGCGGTGTCGAGGGCCTCCACCGCGGCGCACAGGTGGATGCCGAACTGCCACCCAGCGTCGCCCACCTGCTCCTCCTCGGCAGTAGCAGGCGCAGCGGGTGCGGGTGGCGCGGCGGTAGCAGCCGCGGGGTCGACAGCGGGGGCGGCGGCGTCCACCTCCATTGCATCCTCCGCCGCGGCCGCGGCTGCTGGTGCTGTCGCTGCGGCCGCCGGCGCCCCTGTGCCGCCGCCATCCACCTCCATCCCCGCGGCACCGCCACCGCCACTTCCGCCAGCCTGCGCGCTGCCGCCACCTCCGGCTCCACCATCCCCACTACCGCCTTCACCAACCCCAGCACCACCACCACCACCGCCGCTGCCGCCGTCCTCAGCGCTTTCACAGCCTTTCGGCTGTCCGCCGTCGGCGGCCGCAGCAGCCGGCACCCTGGGCTCTCCTCCCCGCCCCGGCCCCGACGCTTCCCCTGCTACTGCTGCTGCTACTGCTGCTGCTGCTGCTGCTGCTGCTGCTGCTGCTGCTGTCGCGCCGTGCTCGCCAGCCGGGCCCGGTGCTGCTGGCGGAGCGTCATCTGCTACAGCCGCGCCGGCTGCCAGCGGCGGGCTCCCCGCCGCCGCCGCCGCCGCCTCATGCCTGGGCTCGCCGCCGCCGCCGTCTGCCCCGGTGGCACCGGCACCTGCTGCTGCAGCCGCGGCGGCCGCCGGCGGGGGGCTGGTCAATGTCAGGTCAAACACGGCTTCAGGCACGGGCGCGGCATCCTGGGCCGCGGCGGCGGGGCCGGCTGCTGCATCCGCAACTGCCACGGCCTCCTCCTTGTCCTCCCCCTCCTTGTCCTCCTGCTGCTCCTCCTGCTGCTGCTGTGCGTGCCGCAGCAGCTCCGGCAGCAGCGGCTGCCAGTCGCGCGGCGCCGCCTGCAGCCGGGCGGCCGGGGGCAGGAGATGGGAACGGGCAGGGGGCGTGGCGGCAAGTCGGCATGCTCAACACGTGTGTGTGGCACAGAGCGAGCCGTACCAAGCCATGGGCTGTGATTCCAAACCCACTCCATGCATACACATACGCACACGCGCTCGTGCACACATGCGACCGTCGCCCTCGCCCCTCGTCCTTCCCCCTTTCTCCCCCCTCACCTTGAGGCCGCCCCGGAAGGGCCCGCGCAGCTCCGGCCGCTCGGCGGTCGCCGCCAGCAGCGCCTCCGCACTCCACTCCTCCTCCACCTCTCCCGCCTCCTCCACCTCCTGCCCCTGCCCCTGCGCCTGCTGCTGCCCCTGCTGCGCCCGCCGCTCCGGCACCAGGCGCACGTGGCACAGCGCCAGGTGCGTCAGGCCGTAGTCCACCCCGGCGCCGTGCTGCTGCCAGGCCGCCAGCCGCGCCTCCTGGCCGGGGTCGTACTCGATGCGGAGGGCGCCTGGGGGTTGGGGTGGGGTGGGGGTTGGGGTGGGGGTGGATGGGAGGTGGTGGTGGGGTGGGGTGGGGGGCGGGTGGGGTGGGGGGCGGGTGGGTGGGGTTGTAAACACCAGCCCAATCTAAACCCAAGCGAAACTAGACGAGGGACAGGCAGGTGCAGTTTGCGACAATACAGGGTAACGGTATACTCTTGCGTTTCGGGTCGAAGAGCGTAGACGGGCGAGGTCGGCGCGCCGTCGACGAAATGCCACCCAGGCTCGGCTCGCGCACAGCAGAAACAGACACGCAAACATGCAAATGCAAAACACACGACTTACCTGGCGACCAGGAAAATGACCCCGGCGCCAGGCAGCAAGCGCCGGGCCAGAAGAGCGACATGCGGTTAAGGGGAAAGGCGAGGTTCGGAAGGGCGGGGCACAGTGAAGGGGCCGAGGCGCATCGGCAGGTAGGAAAGGGTATGAACAGCACAAAGTATATCACGCACGAGCCTGGGTGGCAAAAGAGAAAGGTGGGGGCGTCAGAACGGGTTAAGAGGTAGGCGCTGCCGGCATGGGGGCGGTTAGTGGCAAGGGATGCGGCAGGCAGCGTGCGGGCCGCGTACGGCTCCCCACAACGCTGCCAGCCCGGACGCCCCTCACGCATAAGGGGGCACCCGGGAGCGGGGGAGCGGCGACGGCGGGGGCGGTGAGTGGCGACGGGGGGAGGCGGTTAGCGGCGACGGCTGGGGGAGTTAGTGGCGACGGCGGGGGGCGGTTAGTGGCGACGGCGGGAGGCGGTTAGTGGCGACGGCTGGAGGCGTTAGTGGCGATGGGGGTTGGGGTGGGGGAGGCGGCGGGCACGACGTGGTGGGGGGTTAATAGACATGGTTAGACATGGTAAGCGAATTGTAGGCGATGGCCGACTCTGCCACAGCTCCAGGCGCGCAGCTCCCGGGGGCGCCAGGGGGGGGGTGCAAGGACAGTTTGAAAAGCGGTACAGGGTGGGTGCTTGGCTTCTTGCTCACCCGTGCCTTGGTCGAATGACGTCACGCGCGCCGTGTAGAGGCGCGCGCCGCTGACGCTGCTGCTGCTGCCCCTGCCGGCGGAGCTGCTGCTGCTGCCGCCGCTGGTGGTGCTGCTACTGCCGGCGGCGCCGCTGCCGCTGCTGCCGGAGCCGCTGTCACAGGACGAGTCCGTGAAGTTGAGCACACCCAGCCGCCGGCCCACCAGCCGCCTGCCGCCCGCTGCCTCGCCCACCTGCCCATCATCGACAACCATGGCAACAGTGGGGCGTCACAAGAGCAGTGCTGCGCAGCGAGCCGCGGTGACTTTGAGCGCGGCAGGGACGAAAGAACTTATCGCAGCCTGAGCTGCTAATGACGTCCTGTAGATATATTGTATTGACGTACCGCAGACCAGCGCTTCCCCTCAACGTGATTGCACTGCGGTGAGCAGTTGTTTGCTCCCCACACGCGCGTCCCGTGCACGAAGGACTTCCGAAGCCGCCCGGCCGCCCGGCCGCGCCCGCACCCACACCCCCACACCCCCACACCCGCATCAGCGCACCTGCTGCATGAAGCTGTGCAGCGACAGCACGCCGCCGCCACCCCCCGCTGCTACTGCGGCGCCGGCGACCGCAGGGCCGGCAGCGGCAGTAGCAGTAGCGGCAGTAGCAGCACCAGCACCGGCACCGGCGGCAGTAGCGGTGGGCACGTCCAGCACATACAGCACGTGCGGCACACAGCGCTCCAGCGCCGGCCCTACCTCTTCCAAGTCCAAGCCGCTGCATGGTGGTAGGTTCATTGCATCAAAAGCAAGGATTCTTAAAGATGCAACGCCCCAAACTGTATTTTGGGGGAATCTGTTGTCCGGGGGGGTGGGGTGGCATGACACATGGAAACCACCCCACCACCACACGCGTGCCGGCTGCTCCTGCCCTCCACCCGGTGAACACCCCCACACGCTTCAATGTCAAGGCCACTGTTCCCGTCGCTGCTGCTGCTGCGACAGCTGTTTAAGAGGCTGCCGCCGCCGCTGCTGCACCTCCCACCGCACCCGCACACCCCCATCTTTGGGAACTGGAAAAACTACCCTACCCGCACACCCCCACCTGCACACCCGGCCAGCCGCACCCGACAACCCGCACCCCCAGCCGCCCGCCCGCCCCCTGCACCGCCACCCACCGCGCCTGCAGCGCCTGCATCAGGGCGTCCATGGCGCCCTCGGCCGCGTGCGACGCGAACTCCAGCAGGCTCCAGATGCGTGCTGGGGGGGGGGTAGTGGTGGTGGTGGTCACGGGTGGTGGTGGTGGTGGTGGTGGTGGTGGGGAGCAGACGTCAGAGCACACACACGCGCACTGACCCCACTGCAAACCCTGTGGCGTGCGTGTCAGCGACCGCACCCGTGCCCGTGCTTGCACCCGTGTCGCCGTGTCGCGCTGCCGGACTGCATCGGCAGTACCAACTCCGGAAACCGCACAGCACCGCGGCGCGTCGGCACGCTGCACGCGCCCTTTGCCCAGAGGCCCGCTTGCCGCGAGTAGCGGACTCGCGCTGCCCCCACTCGCCCTTTTGAAGTGAATGGCAGCAACTCACTCGGCTTGTCGAGGTCCTCATCGGGGTCTTCGTCCGCGTCGTCGGCCGCGCGTGGCAGGAGCGCTGGCAGCGGCGCGCACTGCGGGCAGCGGCACTCGACGTAGACCGCCGAGCCGCTGGCATCGAAGACGTTGCCGCCCAGAAAGCGCGCTACGGGTGCGTCTGGCCCTATCCCAGTCACGAGAATCGGCAGCGAGCCCGGCCACGCAGCCCACTTGTCGCCCGCGGAAATGAGCTTGGCGCCCTCTCTTGCCTGCTCGGCCTCGCGTTTAGACGACATTGGTGTTTTCACAGGGCGACGCCAACGCACGTCAAAAAATAAGCGTCGCTTCGGGGCCGAAAACTTCTTACCGGCCACCATCTTGTCAACCCGTTCTTGTCCTAGAGCCCGCCGGGTTTGGCATCCAAATTTCCACTGCTTTAAATGCAACTGCCGTGAGCTACTTGATTTTTACTTGCTTCGCGAAGGCCGAGTAGTAACAGAAGTTCTTGACCCAGGACAGAAGGCCGGCTGCACTGCAACCATGCTGAAATACTGTAGGCTACCTGCCTGTGACATAGCCCTAGGTGTTTAGGGTTGCGCTCCCTCGGCACGGGTTGAGGCGCTTTTGCGCTCGCCTGGGCCAGCGCGCGTGTCCTAAATGATGTAGGCGCTTACTGTACACGCGCATAACCAATGGGCTGCCTGCAATCACGCCCGGCGGGGCCTGGCGAAGAGGAGGAGCAAGGTGCTGAGAACGATGTGACTCCAGCTCCTCCAGCGCCAGTTCTGCCCAGGCGTGGAACGGCGTCGCTGTCCCTGGATATTGACAATGCAGCTGGCGTGGGGGGCACTGTGCCGGGCCGGAAGTCCACACAACTGGATTCGCAAATGGTGCTCACTCTCCGCACCGTGCGCGACCTGCAAATGTTTGACCACAACTCGCACGTCGACACCGAGAATGTGATGGAGGGCCGCGCGAGCATCTCGCGTGACTCGCAGTCAGTGGCCGGCAATAGCCGTTCTCGTGCGTTGAGTGGGCTGCGCGGCATAGCCACCCAGCCGTCCCGGACCTCTTTCCAGTTGGACCTCCCGACCGCACACGCCAGCCACGCAGCCATCGCAGCCGCGGCATTCGGCCCCAACGGCCTAGGCTACGGCCGGCCCTCCGCCACGGACTCGGCCGCCGGCGTGGCCTCCCTGGCCGCGGCCTCCCTGGCCTCGGGGGCCGCCGGCGCGGCCGCCGCGGCCGCAGCTGCCGCCTCCCTAAAGACCTTCTCCCCAGGCGGCGGCGGTGCAGCCGCCGCCGCCGCAGCAGTCGCAGCAGCCGCGGCTGCCGCTGCTAGCAACGGCCACGCAGGCGCTGACGCGGAGGAGCACGGCGCAGGGCACAGCGGCGGGCACGGGAACGACTCCGACTTTGACCAGCAGCCGGCGTCGGGGTACGGCTTCATGGCCGATGACCTGATGGACGGCGGCGGCGGCGCCATGGCCGACGGCGGCGGCGGCGCCGGCGGCGGGGGTGGCGGCGGTGGTGCGGACGACGGCGGCGGGCTGGACGCGCCCGCCCCCCGGGCGTTCTACCCGCAGCGGCACATGACCAACGCCGCGGACAACGCGCCGCCGCCGCACCCGCCGCCGCCGCCGCGCTGCTTCGTGCCGCTGCCGCCGCCGGTGCGGTTCGCGCCCGGCGCCGGCGCCGCCGCCACCGCCGCGGCGGCGGCGGCCGCCGCCGTCGTCGCGGCCGGCGTCTACACCACCGGCGGCAGCGAGACGCCGGGCGGCGACACGCCGGGCGGCGGCGGCGGTGGCGCCGGTGGCTTCGCGCGGCGCGCGACGCTGGTGCGCGGCCTGACTCGCGACTCGTTCGTGTTGGGCGCCACGGGCGGCCTGGCCAGCGGCGGCTACATGATGCGCACCACGGCGGGCCGCGAGGAGCTGCTGCAGGCGCAGACCAACTGGCCGCCCTTCCAGATGGGCAACCCGCTGCAGGTGCGGGCGTGGGCGTGTGGGCGTGTGCGTGTGTGGGGGCCGGGGCCGGGAAATGGGGCGGGGCGGGGCGGGGCGGTCCCGGGTTGGCGGGTGCGGGGCCCGTGCTGCAGGATGCCGGGGCGGGGGTGGGTGGGCGGGGCCGGCGCTGTCCGGCTCGGGCCTGTCCTGGAATACGCAAGCGGCGTTGGCGTGACGCTCCCCGCGACGCCCACACGCTTCGACGACCGTTCGCTCGGGAGTTACTCTGTGTTGACATGTGTGCGTGTCTCTCTGCTTGTGTCTGCCGTACGGCGGCGGCGCAGGTGCAAGTGGGCGACCTGCTGGGCCGCGGCGGCTGCGGCTCGGTGTGGTCTGGCACGTGGCGCGGGCGGCCGGTGGCGATCAAGGTGGTGCAGCAGGTGGTGGTGGTGCCCACGGGGGCCACGGCAGCGGCCGTGGCGGCGGCGGCGGCAGGAGCGGGGGCAGGCGCGCGCGGGCAGGCGGGGCTGACGCTGGCACCGGCGGGGCTGGGCGGGCCGATGCCGCGGCCGTCGCTCGAGGCGCCAGGCGGCGGCGGCATCGGCGGTGGCGGCGGCGGCGGCCGGGAACCGGCCGCGCTTGCCCTGGGCGGCCTGGGCGGCCTGGGCGGCGTGGGCCTGGGCGGCGGCCAGGCGGCGATGGTCAGCGGCGCGCTGCTGCCGGCGCTGCCCAATCTGCCGCCGCTCATCGACTACTTCGCCAGCGGCAGCAATGCGCTGTTCGCCGCCGTCACGCCGACGGCGTCCGGCCGGCAGCACGCGGTCGAGGGCGCCGCCAGCGGCGGCAGCAACGCCGCCGCGCCGTCGCCGCACCACCACCACGGCGGCGGCGGCGGCGGGCACCCGCTGCACCCGCACCCGCTGTCGGCGGTGGTGGAGGGCGAGGGCGGCGGGACGGACAGCGCGGACACGGACGAGGAGGGCGGCGGCAAGGGCGCGGCGCTGCGGCCGCCGCAGCTGGCGGACGCGTGCGCCTCGGTGAAGCGGCTGCGCCACCCCAACGTGAGCCCGGGTGTTTTTGGGGTGTGCGCGTGGATTCGCTCTCGAATGGCGTGTTGCCCTGTGAAGCTAGCGATTCCAGTTTTGCTGTGTGCTTTCTCTGTGTTGCTTACAATGCCGAAAATCGATATCGAAAATATTCGTACATTATTCTTCCGCGTGCTCTCTGTAAAACCGCATGCGCTGCAACCCCACACACACGCGACGCCTCTCACGACGACCTCTCGCGCGTGCGCATGTGCGCATGTGCAGGTGCTGCGCACCTACGCCTACGCCAGCGTGAGCACCGCGCCGCAGCTGGGCGGCGTGCTGCCGGCGCGGCACGAGCACCACGTGCTGCTGGAGCTGTGCGAGGGAGGCAGCCTGCGCTCCTGGCTGGACGTCAAGCTGCGCGCCGCGGAGGCGGCGGAGCGCGCGCGGCAGGCGGCGGCGGCCGCCGCCGCGGCGGCGGAGCAGCAGCAGGCGCAGGCGCAGCAGAAGGCGCAGCAGCAGCAGCAGCAGCGGCTCCAGCAGGGCGGGCCGCCAGCGGGCGCACACGCAAGCGGGCATCTGGGGCAGGCGGGCGGCAGCCTGGCGGCGGCGCCGGCGGTGGCGAGCCTCGCGGCGCTGCCGGCGGCCGCGGAGCTGACGTCGCCGTTCGCGGCGCCCGCGGTGGGCCACGTTGGCGCGTCGGGTGTGGCCAGCGGCGCGGTGGACGTGGCGGCGGCGGCGGCGGCGGCGGTGGCGGCGCTGTCGCGCGCGCAGGAGCACATACTCACCGGCGTCGCGCCGCCGCCGCTGGCCTCCAGCACCTCGCTGCACCTGACCGCCTCGCGCGCTGCATCCATAATCTCGCCGGCCATGACGCGAAGCAACACCACCACCTCGAACGTGCTCGCGACCGCGTCGCCCGCGCTGCCGCACGGCAAGCCGCTGGCCGACCTGCTGCGCGCCGTGCTGCTGCCGGGGCGCGGCGGCTCCACGCCCGACGCCGCCGGCCGCAGCGGCGGCGGCGCCGGCAGGGGCCTGTTCAGCGGGCCCGCGGGCGCCGCGCCCGGCGCCGCTGCTGGCGGCGTTGACGTCGGCGGCAGCCTCGGCTTCGTCCCTGGCGGCGGCGAGGAGCACAGCGGCGTGAACGCGCCGCCGGTTCGCTTCGCGTCGCAGCAGGAGGAGGCGATGCAGCGGGCCGCCGCCGCAGCAGCAACAGCAGCAGCAGCCGTAGTAGCGGGCTCAAAGCCCGCCTGGACGGCCGCGGCAGGCGCGGCGAACGACACTGCCGCTGCGACGCCGCTGACGGCGGCCGCGGCAGCGGCGGCGGCGGCGGCCTCGGCCTCGCTTACGCTGCCGTCGCTGCCGTCCGCGGCGGCGGAGGGAACGACCGGCCCGGGCACGCCTCGCATGTCTAAGGAGGGCTTTGCCACCGCCGGCGGCGGCTCGAGTACCATGGGTCAGTCGTCCGGGCTGGCGGCTGTAGCAGCCGCAGCAGCAGCAGCAGCAGCCCCTGCAGCGGCCGCCGCTGCCGCCGCCGCCGCCGCGGGCCTCTTGGCCGCCGCCGCGCCGCCCGCAGCCACGCAGCCGGGCCGCCACCCGCACCCGCACCAGCACCACGCGGCGCGCGGCGCGGCGGCCAGCGGCTCGTCCGCCACGACGGGCGCCTGCGGCAGCGTGGGCACGGGCATGGCCACCGACGGACTGCTCGCGCAGGACAGTGCTCTTTTCCGAGAGCTGTCTGCCCTGCTGGCTACTGCCACCGCCACTGCCACTGCTACTGCCACCGCGTCGCACCTGGTCAGCGGCGGGGGCGGCGCGGCCGGCGGCGGCAGCAGCACCACCGGCGGCGGCGGCAGCAGCACCGCGGACGGCGGCGTGGGCCGCAAGTTGGAGGCGCTGCTGCAGCGCCAGGCGTCGGCCACCGGCACGTCCGGCAACACCGCCGGCTTGGCGGCGGCGGCGCTGGCGTCACCGCAGATGCGCTCGCCGGACCAGACGGCGGCGGAGGCGACGCCGCTGGCGGCGGGCTCGGGCACGGCATCCTCGAACCCGGCGTGCCGCGGCGTGCAGCCGTCGCGAATGTCGGCGCGCCACCTGCGCGAGCAGCTGGCGGCGGCGTGGGCGACCGACGACTCCATGACTGGCGGCAGCAGCACCTGCGGCCCCGGCGGCGGCGGCGACGGCGCCAGCAGCCGCCTGCCGGTGGTGCTGGAGGCGCCGTCGGAGCACCGCATGACGGCGGTGGAGAGCCGCGGCAGCGGCCGCGTGTCGGCGGCGGCGCTGGCGGCGGGCTCGGGCGGTCTGCACGGCGGCGCCGGCAGCCGGACCTCCACGCCGCCCGACCTGCCCGCCAGCCTGCAGGCGCAGCTGCCGGCGGAGCAGCAGTCGGCGGCGGCGCTGCTGGCCACCGTCACCTCGCTCATCCACGACCACCACCACCACTACCAGCAGCACCACCACCACCACCACCACCTGCACCACGCGTACGAGCAGCCGCAGCAGCCGCAGCAGCAGCTACAGCTACAGCTACAGCCGCAGCAGCATCCACAGCAGCAGCCGCAGCAGCAGCAGCTGGAGCAGCTGCCGACGCGCGGGCTGGAGGAGCTCGCGGCGGCGGCGCACCTGGTGCCGTCCGGCGGCACCGACGGCGACGGCGCGACGCCGCAGGCGCGCGTCGCGTCGCTGCCCACAGCCGCCGCCTGGGTGGCGAGCTCCGACGCCAGCGGCGGCACCGCAGCCGGCCAGCACCCGAGCGGCGGCGGCGCCGGCGCCGGCGCCGGCGCCGTCGTCAGCTTGTCGCCCAAGCCGCCCACGCCGTTCGCAAGCGCGGCGGCGGCGGCGGCGAAGGAGGCCCCGCACTCGCCTGCGGCAGCGGCTGCCGCTGCAGCGGCAGGCCCCAAGCGGGCTGCAGCGTCGCTGCCGCTGCCCCGGCTTCGCCCCGAGACCGCCGCAATCACGCTCGCCTCCGTGGTCGCGCCGTTCGCCGCCGCCACCTCGTGTGCGCTGGAGTTCGCGGACCAGCTGCCTGCCAAGCCGCCGGCCGTCTCGGAGCTGGGCCCGGCCTTTGCCACCGCCTACACAGACGACGGCGGGACGGCCTCGCCGCGGCACGCGCACCACCACAGCCACGGCCACGGCCACCAGCATGCAGCCCGCCAGCGGCACCGCCGCGGCAGCCACAGCTTCAGCCAGCAAACGCCGCAGCCGCACCACCAGCCCGAGCAGGACAACAAGCAGTCCGGACTGCCGCGCGGCACCAAGAGCGGCCCGGGGGGCGCCAGCGGCGGCAGCGCCGCCGCAGCGGCAGCCGCCGCCGTCGGCCTTGGCTCGGGGGCGGAGGGGGAGCTGGTGCTAGAGCAGGAGAGCCCTTTCCGGGCGCAGGAGGAGTGCGGCGCCGGCACGATGGGCAGCGGGCCCAGGGGCGGCGCCGGCGCCGGCGCCGTCGGCAGCGGGGCCGGCGCCGGCGCGGATGACAGCATCGCCTCCGTCTACTGTGGAACGAGCACCTACTCGCCCGCGCCGGAGCTGCTGGCGGCGGCGGCGGCGGACGCGCTGGCGGGCGCGCAGCAGCATTACGTCATCCTGGACGACATGGACGACGAAGACATGTCGTACGGCACGGGCGCCGGCGCCTCCTCCTCCATCCGCGGGCTGCTGGACGGGCCCTTCGACGGCAGCTCCGCGCTCAACGCCGCCGCCGCCGCCTTCGCCGAGAAGGCTGCCGGCTTCCGGCAGGCCGCCCTGGCGGCGCACGGGCGCGGCGGCGGCGCTGCCGGCGGCGCCGCCTCCGCCGCCGGCTGCGTGTCGCGCGGCCCCAGCGGCAGCGGCAGCGGCGCCGCCGCCAGCGGCGGCGGCGGCGGCGGCGGCGACGGCAGCATGGGCCACCTGCGCCGCACCCGTACGCTGTACGGCGACATGATGATGCGGTGGCCGCTGCGCGTGTTGGAGGAGGGCAGCGCCGAGGGCCGCATGAGCAGCTCTGCAGACCCCGGCACCGGCACCGGCACGGGCGTGGGCCACGGCAACAGCAGCTGCCTGGTGCCCTGGGCGGCGGGCTTCAGCCGCCGCAGCAGCAGCCGCACGCACGGCGGCACGCCGCCGCCGCCCGCGTCCACCGCCTCCGGTGCAACGCCATCGGACATGCTGGCGACCCTGTCGCCTGCCGGTACCGAGAAGCTGCAGACGGTTCCGTCTGCGGCTGCGGCGGCTGCTGCGGCGGCGCAATCCGCGCGCGGCAGCAGCACGGCGCTAGTAGGCGCCTCGTCGGAGGGGTGTGCTCGCGCCGACGCGCCAGCCGGCGGGCCGCCAAAGCCGGCCGGGCCCGCAGCCGCCGAGCGTGCTGTGGCCCACCAAGACGACCCCCAACAACACCAACAGCAACCACAACAGCAACAGCAGCAACCACAACAGCCGGCCGCCGAGCTGGAGCCCTGCGGCCTGGTCACCAAGGCGCTGGGCCGGCGCGCTCGCGGCATCGTGGCCTCCATCCTGAAGGCCGCCAACACCGCCGCCGCCGACGGCGCCATCTCCAGCCCCTTCAGCCCCGCCGCCGCCGCCGCCTCCCTCAACGGCGAGTCGCCCGCCGGCGCGCTGACGCTGCTCGGCGCGGGCGCCGCCGCCGCGGGCGCGGTGGCCAGCGGCGCCGGCGGCCTCGCCAGCGGCGTGGGCGGCGGCGTCAACGTGCCGGCGGCGGGCAGCAACTATGTGCCCATGGGGCCGGGGCAGCTGCGGCACCTGTGCGAGGTGCTCGAGTGCCTGGCGGAGGTGGCGTCGGGCCTGGCGTACCTTCACGCCGTGGGCATGGTGCACGGGGTGAGTCTGGGCTACGGTACTAGTACTGAACGGTAATCTGGCGCCGGGTGCAGGTTGGGGCGGGGGTGGGCCGGGAGCGGGGGCGCGAAGGGGCGAGGCGTGGGTGGTGGGTGGTGGGTGGTGGGTGGGTGGTGGTGGGTGGTGGGTGGGGGGTGGGGGGTGGGGGTGGGGGTGGGGGTGGGGGGGGGGGTGGGGGGTGGGGGGTGGGGGGGTGGGGGGGTGGGGG
The DNA here is from genome assembly GCA_016834605.1 of Chlamydomonas incerta. Classification (NCBI taxonomy): domain Eukaryota; kingdom Viridiplantae; phylum Chlorophyta; class Chlorophyceae; order Chlamydomonadales; family Chlamydomonadaceae; genus Chlamydomonas; species Chlamydomonas incerta. The sequence goes on from JAEHOC010000024.1 coordinate 1,441,337, forward strand.
GGGGGGGGGGTGTGGGGGTGGGGGGGTGGGGGGGGTGGGGGGGGGGGGTGGGGGGTGGGGGGTGTGGGGGTGGGTGGGTGTGTGTGTGTGGGGGGGGGGGGTAGTTCATTCCAGAAACCAGAAGCGAGACGACCAGGAGAACCCGAACCCGCCATCCCATGGGGGGGTGGGGGGGTGGGGGGGATGGGGGGGGGGGGTAGTTTTCTCCAATTCCCAAATCGACCATTGCCAACCCAAAACCCATGTGCGGAGGAGAGCGGTATACTCGTGTTCTTGTTGGCGGTCTTCAGTCTTGTTCATCTAGTCGTCGCCGGCATCTTGGGTCGTCGACTCCAGTAGCAAGTAACGCCGAACGGCGTTTTCGCGTCACCCAGGCTCGCCGCGCACTCACACCCAGCCCGACCCAGCCTATTGCGCTAATCACACACAATACCCACCTGTAGCCACACACGGAAGGGCCGGGCAGCGTCCACGATAAGCCCGGCAGGAGCATCCAAAGCATCATCGACATGCGGGGAGGGTAGAGGCGAGCAGGGCTTGTGAGCAGACGAAAGGAACCTATGGAAGACCTATCCTATGACCTATCCTATGGGGGTGGGGGGTGGGGGGGGGGTTAGTTTATTCCAGAAACCGAAGCGAATCATATGCTATAGCAGCAATAGGGGATGGCCGGGGGGGAGGGGGGGGACAAGGGGCGGGTTGAGACGGCCTTGCCCTCCCAGTGCGCCCCACGAGCGACTACGGTACTGTTCATATGCCCCGCAACGCCTGTGCATCCCCTATGGCTGCTATAGCAGATGCCGGTTATCGATTGTCTGTTAGGTTTACCGTAGCTCGGGCCGGTGCTCACAGCCCCACCTCCCTCGCCCCGCCTCCCTCCCCTCCCAGGACATCAAGAGCGGCAACGTGCTGCTGAAGCGCGACCCGCGCACCGCCCGCGGCTTCATCCTCAAGCTGGCGGACTTCGGCTTCAGCCGCGTGCTGGAGCACGGCTCCCACACCTACCTGTCCCGCCCCAGCGGCACGCTCGCCTACCTGTCGCCCGAGCTGCTCACCAGCCACCGCCAGTCCTCCGCCGCGGACGTGGTGCGTGCTCAACTGCGTGCGTGCGTGCGTGCGTGCGTGCGTGCGTGCGTGCGAGCGAGCTCCTGCGTGCGTGCGTGCGTGCGTGCGTGCGTGCGTGCGTGCGTGCGTGCGTGCGTGCGTGCGTGCGTGCGTGCGTGCGTGCGTGCGTGCGTGCGTGCGCCTGCGGAGGCCGAGGCTGCGCAGTCCGTGCGTGCGTCGTGCCGCTCTCGTGGCCGCGCGGCGCATGCCCGGGTGCCCTGCCCTGCATGTGAAGCCTTTCCGGCGTTGTTGTCGTGGGTCCTCGCGCACATTCTCCCGTCCGGGGCCCGTCCGCGGCCTTGGCGCTCTTTCCTCCATTGCACGGCTTTGGCGGCGAGCTGCCTCACCCTGCCCCGCCCTGCCCCACCCGCCGTTCCCTCCTGTACGCTCCTGTACGCTCCTGTACGCTCATTTCTGTTTGCCCCGGTGGTGTCCCTCCTCCGCCTCGCGCGCAGTACGCCTTTGGCCTGCTGGTGTGGGAGACCGTCACCACGCAGCCGCTGTTCCGCGGCCTGGCCACCGCACAGGTGAGGCAGCCGGTGGCCCAGCGGGGCAGGCGGCCCGCATGCTCATGTGGCCATGCGCGTGTGTCCATGCGGGCCCAGGTTTCCGACTCTATCCCCGCCGTTGCCTCGACCTCCACCCCGCGTGCCTGACGCGCCGCACTGCCGCGCCTCACCACCTGCGCCCCACCGCCCTCCCCCCCCCCCCACCGCCATCCCCTCCCCGCCAACAGCTGCTGTACGCTAAGACGCACGACCAGGACTGGGTGCATCTCAAGTGGCCCGACTGGACGCCCTTCGAGGTGCGCTGCCTGGCGCGCCGCTGCACCGAGTACACGCCCGCCGCGCGCGTCACGGCGGTGCAGGCGCTGGCGGCCCTCGAGGACATGCGGCAGCGCTTCAGCCAGGTGCGCGTGCGTGTTCGCGTGTGCGTGGGGGGCTGGACGGGTGGTGGCGGTGCAAGGATGGCACAAAGACGCAGGGAAGACAGCGGGCGTAGGGGCACGCGTGGGGCGGGCCGCCCCACAAGAAGCCGGCGCTGCAGTCGACCGATGACGGCGCCGCCCTTCGCAGAGACCACTGTATCGCCCCGTTGTCCTGCTTCCTGACATTGTGCGTGTCTGTTTGTTGTGTGTGAACCGTATGTGTGCGCCTGCCTCGCGCGTTGCAGGACCTGGCGGCGCTGGAGCAGCAGCCGCCGCCACGCCCGGCCGTGGAGCTGCGGCCTGCAGCCCAGGCGACGGCCGCGTAGTGGAGGGGGGTTGTGAACACCGGTCCGAGCTGGACCAAACCGAACTGGGGAGGCTTCCGCATCTTGGCAGGCCAGCTGCCGAACGATCACGGCCCCTGTCGCGGGGCCGGCCGCGCTACGGCGGTGGACGGCGGCGCATGCAATGGGCCCGCGCATCTGGTGAGGCCCGGGCTTCCGGAGCCTGCTGCGGCGCGGGGCATTGCAGCGGCTCTGCTAGCACGCACCAGCCAAGGTGCTATTTATGCCGACATGGCGGTTGGGTGTCTGCATCGCGCAGGTGCATGTGCAGGTACGCGTGCGTGGGCGTGCTAACAAGTATTTTAGGAATTTCATAAGTTCTTATGGCAGACGGTCCGCATTCCTGCAGCTGGCTGTTGTTAGGGGGGGAGGTGAAGAGAGGGTGCATGAGGGTTGCGCTATCTCATTAAGGAGAACGCACTGCGGTGTTCATCCCGCACGTGTGATTTACTTCGGGGCGCTTTGCCATAATGTGGCTGTTGCTGCTGCTGATAATGCTGATGATGATGCTTATCAAAAAGGAGGTGAGAACTCAATTCTTCAGCCCACGTTTTAGCTGCAAACTCAATGGAAATCATGGCCTTTCAAAATTGCGGCACCTTAAGCCATGTGTCCGGCCGTGCGCGATGCACTTTGTATGCGCGGGCCATGTAGGGCGGCAGGTGCACACGCATGCGAACATGAGGAAGCGCGGAGGCGCAGGTTGTGTGGAACCAAGTCAATAGCACTTGGGTTCCTCAGATTGCAAAGATGTGGTGGGCAGTGAGCCTACGGTTGTGCAGCGACGGGCCACATGGCTAGTGGCTCACAGCCGCTGTGTCCAAGGCTGCCGTATCATCGCGGTGCGGGGGACTCGATGGGATGGGGTGACGCGTCGTACAACATGTACACGACACGGCAAGATCCGGCGGGTGGTGGGATTGGGTGGTTGGTGGTGGTTGCGGTCTGGTTTACAGAATGCTTCTTTAGCAAGCACAACGCTTATGCTTGCCTGCGCTGGCTGCCGTGTGTATGGGCCGGCGCAGCGCACCTGCTGCTGTGGTGACGCTGGGGCGGAAATAGGAATTTGGTGCCCGCTTAGCATTAGCACCGTGCGAAAGTAGATGGCGCATTCGCCTGCAACTGACAATTCGGTACCTGACGTGACGTATCATTGAAGGTGGCGATTTTATCATGGCCTACAGTTTGTTGATACCATGAAGGTTGGCCCGGATATGCCTTCAAGTCCGAAACGCAATAGAGCATTCTTGTAGTGCGTGCTTGCCGCATGCACGCATTTGAGGTGTTGATGGAGTGCTGGGCTCCCGGCCCAGACGACGTAAGTACGCAGCTTGTTGGGCAGCTTCCGCACCGCCTCGCATTTTACATTACTGAGGACAGCCGCCGTCTCGGCTACTTTGTTGTGTGGCTTTCGCATGTAACGCATGTAATCACGCCTCTGTGTGAGCACAAGAGAATGTGTGTTGTGGGCTGCAACAACCTTCCCTGCATCAGGGCTGCACACGCCGCCAACTCCCACCGGCGCGCTGACTCACCACCACCTGTGGTGTGCAGAGCAGCGCCTGGATTGCGCGCCATTACGCTGTACCTTCCCTGCGGCAGAGCTGCACACGCTGCCGACTTGGGGGTCGCGACCGCACCAGCCGACCGGCCCGCTGACTGGACACCTGCTGACTCAACAGCCTGGTCCGCTGCATCACACCCCACCACCGGCTGGCGACCCGAGTCTCACCACCGGCTGGCGACCCGAGTCTCACCACCGTCACACAGCGCGCACCCTCGCCCTCTTTCCACTCTCATGCCCTTCTTGCGTCCTCGGGCTGAGCCTAATGGTGCCTGTCGGTACGGCAGCTGCTCGCGGCACGACGCCATGCCCACACCGGTGGTCCACGCAACTTCGCCCAAACACTTTTGCATAACATTGGAAATTGTAGAAGCACCGCACACCAGATGCTACCGCGAGGCCGTAGACGTGACTCACTTTCGCACGCACGAAGCCTCGCCGTAAGTCCGTAACCACTCCTTTCAGTGTCATCCACCTCCACAATGCGCCCTGCATCCGTGCCGCAGCTGCCTCGGGCGCTTTCCCTTGCACGCTGCCGCATCACGAGTAACCGCACGGGCGGCGTACGGCACGCCAGGTTCACGAGTAAACCCAACACCGGTAACGTCGTGCAAGCCCGTGCCACCGACTTGCACCCATCCGTATATTAGAGTTGCAGCAATCAGTCAAGACCCATTGCACTCCACGCTGCCTGGGCTTGACTGAACAATCACCCGCCCCGGAAATCGTACTAAATCAGAGGGTATTATTCTCAGGCTGCAGGGGCCACGTACCCCGGACTCAGCTCCAAGGTAACTTGATGAGTTTATTCCGATAAGACAATTTCTATGGAGCTCTGCGCAGTGCCCTGCGTCGATCCTACAGCCGGCGTCAGCCGCGGCGCCGCGGCTAATGTCGCGTGCGCCGGCACGGGCCGGGGCGGCGACGCGGCCCCCAACGCCCCCGGCGCCAGCGCGGTCGTCAGCTGCGGCTGCAGCGGCGGTGCCGGCGGCTGCAGCGACCGCGCCAGCGAAGGGCCCGCATCGACACTGACGCACGTGGACGGCACGTGTGGTGCTGGTGTGCACGAGGATGCGGGCGAGACCGCACCCGCGCCCCCAGCAACGCCCGCCGCGGCCCCCCGTTGCTGCCCACGGTCGGGGACAGGCGCGGCGACACGCACAACGCCTGGTAGCGTTGTCGTGCTCCGGGGCACACAGCCGCCTCCGCTGGCGGTCGCGCTGTCGCCGCCCTGGCCCTGGGCGTGTCCGGACCGCGCCGCGGTGCACGGACTTGGAGTTGAGCGCAGCGGCGCGGAGTCGGAGCGGCGGGGCTGGTCGGCCCCCGTGGCGCCGAGGCCTCCTGCTGGCCCCGTGCAGGTGCTGGTGCCCGCGCGCCTGTGCTGCTGCTGCGACAGCGACGGCGTCGTGCCGGGCGTTGTTGCTCCGGAGGCGTGCGCCGTGGTCGGTCCGGAGGTGCCGGTGCCGGTGCTGCGGGCGGGTGCCAGTAGCCAGAACGTCTCCATGGCCCCTGCACAGGTGCCAGCCACACGGCGGCGCAGGGTGGATGCGTGAGCAGAGTGGGACGCTGAGCGGCGTGTCGATGCAGGGCATTCGGCGGCGTGCCGGGGCGACACGGTCTGGGCACGAGCGGGAGCGCGAGCAGGAGCAGGAGCGAGCAGCGCCCGCACCTTTGCCCTTCAAGTTCATCACGCCGCGCGGCTCGAGCGCAAAGCTCTCGCCGCTCTCGCGCAACAGCGTCGCCGTGGCTTCCGATACCTGCATGTGCATGCATGGGTCGTGCGGCGGTTGCGGCAGGTACAGTGAGCGCGCGCACGGGTTGTGTGACGCCGTGTGCATGAGCCCGTGTGCATTGGCACGTGTGTGACCCGGTGCAAGGTGCGCGGCAGATGCGGCTTCCAGCTAGGTAGGCAGCGGGCAGGGCACAACGGCGCAAGTGAGGGGCTCCGCACCGCATTACCTGGATGCGCATCGCGCTAGCGGTGCCCTCTGCAGTCGACACAAAAACGGGTGCGCAGAGGTCAGACACAAGGCGATGCTTTGACAGCCGGGTACTCGGCGGTTAGAGGTGCAGCCCCCAGGGTTCTGCCTAGATAACCCATTGCTGCTTGCGTGCATGCCGCCAGCGACTCACCCATGCGGCTGGCGGTGTTGACGGTGTCGCCGAACAGGCAGAAGCGCGGCATCTTCTTGCCCACCACGCCCGCCACCACCGGCCCCGAGTGCAGGCCCACCCGGATCTGCACGCGCACGCCCTCCAGCGACGGCTTGAAGCGCTCCACCGCCGCCACCATGTCCAGCGCCATGCCGGCCGCGCGCACCGCGTTGCGGACCGCGTCGTCGGGCACGGGGCAGCCCGCCACACACCTGCGCGGGGGCATAGCCGAGGTGGAGGTCAGCAGCCTGCGGTTCAGGAGCATGAGCGGGCCCCATACACCGTCCTGAGTGGTCGTCTGTTCTAGGCGTAAGCTCAACACATTGCTTCAGCGTGTGGGGACGCCGCGTTGGCGAGAGCCACGGATGGCCCTAATACCGTGGGGGCATGTCTCGCCCGTGGAGGGCCCTGTAGGTCTGGCGGCGACTACTCACAGGATCGCGTCGCCGGTGGTCTCCACCTTGTAGACGCCGTTGCGTTGCGCCAGGTCGTCAAACATGCCGAACAGCTCGTTCAGCAGCGACACGACCTGGCACGCCGACAGCTGCGACGCCGCGGTGGTGTAGCCCACCTGAGAGCGGTGCGGAAACAGCAGCGTGCTTACATGCGTCGTGGCGTGTGGTGTGCGGGCAGCAGGGGCCATGCACCGGCTTCCTCTGCCTGCTAGCGACAACATCTTCTGGTGTCACATGCATTCGCGTTCACTTGTACAAAGCACTTCGCTATGCACGTTCACGGGTTGAGCAGGTGAACAACAACCTTCGTCCTTCGAGACCTCGAAGCGCACATGCACGCACCATGTCCCCAACGAGCACGGTGACGTCATCGTACTGCTGCGCCACGGTGCCCTCGCCGTCCTGCAGCTGCGCAATGACCTGGTCCGGCAGCATGGCTTTGAGCAGCCGGTTGTGCTGCTCCTTGGACACCAGCAGCCACAGCACCAGCAGCGAAACGGCCACCGAGCCCACCACCACCGCCGCAATGCACGGCCCCCGCCACGCCGGCACCCAGCCGTCTGCCGGCGCCAGCTCCAGGTGCCTGTTGATGCCATCGGGCGCGGGCACTGGCTCGGCGTCAACGCATACCGGTACTCCCGTGTACACATGCGAAATTTACCTCCAACAAAACAGTGGCAGGTGCAGGATAAATAACACAGACAGCAAAAAGAATGCCCGATGCCTGCCTGACTGCATGTTCAGTGCGGGCCGGTGCGCGGCGCCTGATCGCTCACCACAGCAAGTTGTAGGCCTTGATGGCGATGCGCATAGGGTCCGCGGGGCGCTGCGCCGAGGCCGCCAGCTCCGCACGCAGGTTGTTAATGGACGTCTCCTCCTGCCACAGCTGCGGAAGCGGGCGCGTGCGCGGGTGGGAGCGAGGTAAGTCCAGGCGCGGGCAGAGACACGGCACACGTCCCGTGAGAGCGCACCGGTGGCACTCCGGACGACATGCACAGGCAAACAAAGCAGCTGCCGCCAGAGGGCTGCCGCTTGTCGCGCCCACACACCCCGTGCCGCCCACTTGCATTTCGTCGCCGACGTACCCGGTACGCGTAGCCGTCGCGGGCGAGCGACTGCAGGCGAAAGGCGTCGCGGCTGATGAGCTCATCCAGGTTGAACATGGTCGACACCTGTATGTCCCGTATCCGTCACGTGGCCGGCACGTGGGTCGGGGATGAGGCGCGGGGGCGGAGCTGACGACGGACAGGCGGGAGCGGACATGCCTGCTGCGGCAAGACACACAGCCTTCCCTGACCCACAAGTCTCCCACTCCTATGCATGCGCATTGCGTCCGCGCCACGGGTGCGGGTGCGGGGGGCGCGCACCTGCCCCCAGTACTTGGTCTTGTTGGCGGCGTGGAAGCACTCGCTGCAGTTGTGGGGCTGCATGCCGCAGCCCCAGTCGTAGTCCGCGCTCGGCGCCGGCAGCGATAGCGGGTTCACGGTGACTGCGCGCACGCAGCGATCGGCAGGGCGGCAAATCGCTGACAGCGTGCAGTGCGAGTTGCTGCCGCAGCACACACACGCCGGTCGACAGCCGGGACCGGCGCAAGCATGCGACGGGCACAGGCGCCACGGCCATGCGACGGGCGCCGCAGCCGCGCCACGGGCACTCGCGAATGCGGCACTCACACATGCAGGCGAAGCCCTCGGTGCACTGGTAGGGCCCCACGATGGCGGTGACGCCCTGCCGCATCATCTCCAGTGTGCCCTGCCGGCTGCCGTCCTCGGCGAGCAGGTCCTTGCCTGCAGCAGGCGCGCGCACGATGTGCACACATAGAGGTCGCAACACGGAGGGGCGGGCAATATGGGACATGCTGGGGCGGGGCGGGCCGAAGGGGGCGGGTCCAAGTGAACGGGCGGCCCGAACCCGACCTCCGGGCCCACACGCAGCGTCACTCAGCCGGTCCCGCTCTATCGCATCTGCGTTGGCTCCGCTTAGTTAGGCCTGGTTTATTTAGGCTTGGTTTGGTGCGCTGGCAACCCCCACTCCCTCTCCCCCCCCCCAGGCACGCCTGCTGCCGCACGCACCGTACAGCACCTTGGCCAGCTGCCCCTCCAGTGGCGGCCAGGTCCTCCATATGATGCCCGCAAAGTCCAGCTCCAGCTGCACCACCACCTGCGTGTCGACCTGCGCCGCGCAGCAGGCAGCAGGCAGCAGGCGGCAGGCGGCAGGCGGCAGGCAGCACGCACGGGCAGGCGGTCGGGGCGCAGAGCACGGCCTGTCGAGTCAGCACCGTAGCTGTCTGCGTGCTGTCAAGCGCACTCCAGCCCCGCCGTGAGAAGGTGACACACTGCTCCATATGACATGTAACGGTCATTGAAGGAGGTTGATGGCCGAAGTCGCTAGGAATGCGCAGCGCCCCGGGGCCCTACGTCGCAGCCATCATCGCCTCGGGTGCACGCACCCGTGAGAGGATGTCCAGGCTGAGGGCCTGCCAGCTCGCCTCCAGGTCCGGGCACCGCGGCATCTGCCCATTGGGGGTCGGGCCAGGCAGCGCACACGGGCCAGGGTTCAGGGTTGGGACATGCAGCAGGGGTCCTCAATCCCGACGTCCGCGCCTCTTGCGCCCCATGCATCGCCGCCGGCGGACGTAAGTAATCGTAGTGCTGTCTGCACGCGCGTTTTCCCGTGTGCTCTCTAACACACACGCACACACACGCACACACGCACACACACGCACACACCTGCGTGACATGGGAGCTCAGCAGCTCTGACCCGAACACGGTCTGCTTGAGGGCCTCCGCGATCGTGACAGCCACGCCATTACCCAGGCCATTGCGTGCCAGGTCCTGCGAGCCGCCGGGCGGGGCGAGTCAGGGAATGTGGCAGCGGTGAACACGTGCATGGTGCTATAGCGCAAGCCAACGCGGCGTGTGCTGGCGTGAATTGAGAACAGCCCCCATTAGTGCCCCTAAGACCTCTTGAGGAAGGTTCATGCTAAATTATCAGCAGAGATGCGGGGCGGCGCTGCGCCGTGGTTGACAGATGCTGAAACAGACGAACACCCGGCGGCCCCCTGCCATGGACGCCCCTGCCATGGACCCAGGCAACTGATTGCTGCAATAGCTTTCGGTGGTTACCTTGGAACGGGACACTGTCGCGCTGGACGCGGTCAGGACTGCCGCCAGCCCTGGAAGCACCACATTGCGGACAGGGGGGCTTGTTGACGGCCGCTTGGCATGAGCTGCGCTGGACCAACACCCAAGCCCGCAGACCTGGCCGCACCACACCGCGGTGCAGGCGTGCCGCAGCCTGCCGCACCGCACCGCGCACACACTCCGTCCTCTGGCCAGGAGAGCCCTGCCTGGCTGCTGGGCCTGCTCACCAGCGCCCAACAGCGTCACGCAGGTCAAGAGCGTAATGAAGATGAGGGAGGGCCGGTTCGCCAGCAAGGCGCCAGTCTCCTGCACGAGTGTTGGGGTCGCGTGTGAGGCCCGCGCCGCGCTGCCGAGTAGTCGAGCCGGGTTTTGCAAGAAACGCAGCACATGTGGCTGCAAGGCGCCATACTTGATGCCAATTTATTGATATTGTGTGCTGTCCTGTCCACAGGACGAGTTCGTCTTGTGAAGGGCCGGGGGGTTTATTACCGCTTGCGTTACCACGGTTGAACTGATTCCAAGCATAACAAAACGGTGAATTGTATAGATTAAGAGTGCAACACACCTGGAGCTTCCTCCGAACTCGGTTCAGCAGCGGGCTGCGCCGGAGAGGCCGCCTTTCACAGCTGCAGCTGCAGCTATAGCTGCAGCATGATATTTCGTTCATGCAGTGCATGGGTCATACAGTCGAGGGCTCAGGCCGGCGAGCCATTGTTCGAGTCGAGGAGTCCTAGCTCGCTGTGGCTCGGAAGGCGCCCTACATCAAGTATGTCTGTGGAAATAATGTCTGTAGATGATTGTGAAGCGGCGAGCGCAACGGCGTTTTGCCTGGGGCCTGCCCTGTTTAAGGGGAGTCGATTGCCCAATCGACCGATTGCACGTACCATGCGTGGGCCGAGTCCCGCATGTACGCCGGACCTGGCGGCGTCCGCAGGCGATCACTGAATTATCCCCTCACGAGCCGCCTGGTTTGGTACGCTTGCCAGCCCTTGTCGGATTGCAGCGCGCGCCCTCTAAAGCAGCAGGGGCTTGAGCAGGGCGTGGGGCATCACACGACCCAAGTCTGGGCGGGTCTGGGCGCCATGCGGAACGACGGCACGTGAACGCTCGAAGGCCCATCAGCCCATGCTGGCACCTGACACGTATGCCTCACGCACGCAGAGACCGAGAGACGCGCGGTCTACTCATCCGCGCCTCGTGCATCACACGCACGCTTTGCTGCTTGCCGGTGCAACGCCACAGCAAGATAGTGCTCGACTGACGGCATCCGCGCCATTAATTCTACTGACACGCTCTTAATCATGCCGCCCCGCCTGGCACGGTGTTGCTCAAGCAACCAGGCGGCGGAGGCCCACAGGCCCCACCCGCTAGTCCCACCGGCCACCGCCTAATATGGCACTGCACTTGAGCGCCCATGCACGGCTTGGTGGGTGTAACATAACCCCACAGGTCCCACCTATGATCCGGCCATCATCAGTACTCACACGCAACAGCCTAATAATGGGCTCCGCCAGCAGTTCATTGCTTAGCTACTTCATATCGTCAGGTGCAACTCAGAGCGTCGCGGTCCGGTGCAACTCCGCGGCCTTTGAGCCAATGCACACAGCCAGCGTGTTATTCTTAAGAGGTGTCCGCCAGCTGGCATGGGGCCGGCTCCCAACCGAACCGCGCAGAAACGCACATGCATGCCCCCAGCACCCAGACGCATGCTGCCGGGGCAGCCCTTATGTCGCGGCGCCGCCCCTCACTGCGGCGCGGCCCCAGCCGCCTGCTGAGACGCGCCCGGCGGCGGGGCGCCCGGCGGCGGCGCGGGCGCAGACACCGCCCGGGCCGCCGGCGCCGCGCCGCCCGCGGCCGTGGACACCGCAGGCCCGGCTGCCGCGTGCCCCTCAACAAGCGCACCCATGGACCGACTGCCGCCACCGCGGCCTGCGCCACCGCTGCCGCGGCCGCCGAAATGCCCTCCGTGGCGGCCGCCGCCGCCGCCGCCGCCCCAGCCGCCGCCCTCCAATCCGCCGCCGCCGCTGCCGCCGCGCCGGCCCGAGTACTCGCCGCCTCCACGGCCGCGGCCGTGGCCCAGAGCCCCGCCGCCGCCGGCCGCGCCCCATGCGTGCGAACCCATGCCGCCCTGCCCGCCGCCACCGCCCCAGCCCCGGCCGCCACCGCCGCCGCCGCCGGCCCAGCCCTGCCCCGGGCCGCCGGCCCAATCGCCACCGGGCGCGCCGCCGTCAGTCGGGTACCCGTAGCCACCAACGCCGTACCCGGCTGGGCCGTACCCCGGGTAAACGCCAGGGGCGCCGTAGCCGGCGGCGGCCGCGGCGCCGCGAGCGAAGGCGGCGGCCGCGGCCGCCGGGTGCCGGTGCGGCTGCCCTTGGTGCATGGCTGCTGCTGCTGCGGCGGCCGCCTGGTAGTACTGCGCCTGCTGCGCCGCCGCCGCCGCCGCCTGCTGGTGCTGCGCCTGCTGCGCCACCGCGCCGCGCTGCTGCAGCGCCGCCAGCGCGGCGGGCAGGCCGGCGCCGGCGCCAGCAAGCATTGGGTTGCTGCCGCCCTGCGGGTTGGGCGGTGCGGGCCAGGGCGTTGGGGGCAAGTCCGTTACGAGACGTTGGGGCAAAAAGACAGCAGCGGGCACCAACAATCAATAATCGTTCACAGCACGCGCGTGCGCCCACATCGCTTCGCGCGGCCGCCACCCACCCACCCACCCACCCACCCACCACCGCCGTACCTGCAGTGCGGCCATGCCCAGGCACGCCAGGTCCCACAGCAGGGCCGAGTCCTGCTGCAGCAGCGGCCCCAGCGGGTGCTTGGCTGTAGCAGCGGCCGCTGCCGCCGCGGCCATGGCCGGGGCTGCAGCAGCGGTGGCGGCTGTAGCGCCCAAACCCGCCACCAGGCCAGCCACGGGGCCAGCTGCAGTGGAAACGGCAGGGCCAGGCACCCCGGCCCCGGGCACGAGGGCCCGGCTCATTGGGCCCATGCCCACCGCCCGCCCAGCTGCGCCGCCGGGCCCTGTCAGTGAGGCCATGGCCGCCGCCGCCTCGGCGGCGGTTGGCGGCGCGCCGCTACTGCCGCGCACCACTGGCGGCATGTCGGGCATGGAGCCAGCAGGCGCGGCGGCGGCGCCGCCACCAGCAGCGGCAGGCGCCAGCGCACCGCCGCCGCCGCCGCCGCCGCCGTGCCTCAGCCGGCTGTGCGCCACCGACAGGCTCGGCATGGAGCCAGCCATGCCGCCGAAGACGTCGCCGCCGCCGCCGCCGCCGCCGCCGCCGAGGTAAGGCGGGGCGTCCGCTTGCACGCCGGACAGCCGCATGCGCTTGTAGTCACGCCCGCCGGCGCCGCTGCCCACACCGCCAGGGCCACCCGGGTCGCCGGCGCCGGCGCCGCCCTGCTGCTGCCGCCAGTCCTCGCCGCCCCTGTAGTAGTCAGCATCCGCGCCGCCGGCCGCCCAGCCGCCGCCACCACCGCCACCATCCGCGCCGCCGCCGCGCCAGCCGCTGCCACCGGGCTGCCGCCCGTTCGGGTAGCTCTGCGAGCCGCCGCCACCGCCGCCAGCAGCGCCGGCGGCGTCGCCATTACCGCGACCGCCGGCAGCACCGCCGCGAGGGCCGGCGTAGTAGCCGCGTTGCGGCTCGGCGCCGTAGGGTCCGGCGCCGCTGCCGTCGCGAATGGGCCCCTCGCCGCCAGGGCCGCCGCCGCCAGCAGAGTAGGCTCCTTGGCGTCGCTGGTACTGGTGCTGGTACGGCGTGCCGCCGCCGGGGCCGCCAGCGCCGCCAGCCTCCCAGTCCCGCCCACGCTTCTGGGCCGCCCAGCCGCCAGCGCCGCCGAAGGCGCCAACGACGCCGTCGTCGCCCCGGCGCGCGCCGTGGTCGCCGAACTCATCTGCGTGCAGCCGCGACTGCGACGACGGCGCAGGCGGGATGCGTTCGCGCGAGCCAGACCGGCGCGGGCCACGCGGCGGGCCGCCAGTAGCGGCGCCGTCAGCGCCGGCTCTGGCGGCGCCGGCGCCGCCGCCGCCGCCGCCGCCTGCGCCCTCCATGGCCGCAAGCAGCCGGGCGGGCGGGTGGGCTTCCTCCGGCGGCGGCGAGCGCGGCGCCGACGGGGACTGGGATCGAGAACGGGACCGCGACCGCGACCTGGATCTTGACCGGGACCGGGACCGCGAGCGCGTGCGCGTGGAGCGGGAGCCGCTGCTCCGCGATCTGGATCTGGACCTGGACCTGGATCGAGAGCGGGAGGAGCCCGACCCGCTGCGGCTGCGGGATCTGGATCCAGAGGCGCTGCGGCTGCGGCTGCGGCGCGAGCCGGAGGGCGTGCCGGACCGCGAGCGGGAGCGGGAGCGGCTGTTGGAGCGAGACCGAGACGAGGATTTGGAGGGCGATGATCTTGATGACCCCGACCGGGACCGGGATCGGGAGCGGCCCCGCTCGCGCCGCTTGCGACTGCGCCCGCGCTTCGTTTCCGTCGGGTGCGACTTGCGGTCAGCGCGCTCCGCAGCGGCGGCGTCGCCCAGGCCGGCTGGCGCCGCGGCCGCCGCCGCCACCGCCGCGGCCGCCGGAGGCGGAGGCGCAAGTGCTTGCGACTGCAGCTCCGGCTGCAGCGGCCGGCGGCGGCGCGGCGGCAGCTGCCAGTTCTGTTCCTCCTCGTGAGGCGCCGGGGCTGCGCCGCCGCCGGTGCCGCCGCCGCCGCCGTCGTGGAGCGGGCCGGCCGGCGCCTGATGTCCAGGCTGCGGCTGCGGGTGCGGCTGCGGGTGAGGGTGTGGCTGCGGCTGCGGGTGTGGGTGCGGGTGCGGGTGCGCAGGTGGCTGCGGGTGCGGCACAAGCGGGAGGTGGGGCGGGTGGCTGTGGTGGCTGTGGCTGTGGGGGTGCGGCTGCTGGGATGGCTGCCGCGATGACGTCGCCGGCGCGACGGGCGGCTGTCCGCGATGGGCCGGCGGCGTCGCGTCTGCAGGACCTGCAGACCCCGGCCCGGCCCCGGGATGGACAGGCAGGCCGGACACAGTCGGGCCCCTTGGCCCAGGTGGGGGGGCGCCGCCAGGGTAGCTGTCGCCATCTCCATTGCCAGCCGGCGGCCCATGCGGCGGCCATGCACGGCGTGGCGGCGGCTGCCGTCCGAACCGCTCGTCCGCCAGCCCCTCCGAGGCGTAGCCCCCGCCGTGCCCCTCCGACACGTACCCGCCGCGCTCGGCCCCTTCCCCTTCCCCTTCCCACCCGCCCTGGCCCGGCCATCTTGGCGCGGACCCATGCGGCTGCCGCTGTGGTTGCTGCTGCGGTGGCGGGCGGCCGTAGCTGCTGCCCGGAGCTGCCGCGCCGCGCCAGGCCCCCAGCTGGGGGTCCACGGAGCCAGGTGGCAGCCCACCCTCGTGCCCCGCGCCGCCATCGCTGGCCCCGCCACGCAGCCACGGCGGCGGCGGCGAGCGCCGCGCCGGCGGCGCGCCAGCCGCACGTGCGTGCGCATGCGGCGGGCCCGCGTGCCACGGCGGCCGCAGCGCCTCTCCTCCGTCGCTGTCAGGGCCTCCTGTGCGTGCCCGACTGCCCGGCGGGCCCAGCTGCGGCGGCCGCTCAGCGTCCTCCCACTCCGGCGGCGGCCACCGCCCGCCGGGTGCGACGCCGCCGCCCGCACGGCCGCCGCGCCAGCGCGGCCCGCGCCAATCGCCCTCGTGCGCCTCATCTTCCGCGTCCTGCTCCCAGTCACTGTCGGGGCCGCGGCGCCACCGCAGCGCGGCGCGGCGGCCGGGCGTCAGCCCCGCCTCCTCGCCACCGGACTCCGGCCCAGGCCCAGGGCCAGCGCCGGGCGGCGGCGCCCGCACCCGTCGCCGCGGCGGGGCGGCTGCGCCATAGCCGTGGTCATAGTCGCTCTCACCGTCCGCGTCGCCGCCGGCGCCCTCCCAGTCGCTGCCCCCGTAGTCCCAAGCGCCAGCGCCCCGGCGCGCCGGCCGCCGCACAGCCGGACCGGGCGCATCGCGCGGCCGCCGCCCAGAGGGCTGTTGTGATTGCTGCGGCTGCTGGTACGCTTCGTAGGGGTCGTAGGGATCATGTGCGGGCGGCGGCGCGTGTCGCCGCCGGCGCATGTGCGGCGGCAGGGCAAGCAGCTCCGGCGGGATGGACGACCGCACGCGTGGAGGCCCAGGCTGCCGGGGCGGCGCCTGGCCATAGCGCCCCTCGCCATCGGCGTCGGCGTCGGTATCTTCTTGCTGCTGGTGCTGCTGCTGCTGCTGCTGCTGCTGCTCCTGCTGCTGCTGCTGCTGCGTGCGCCACCGCCGCGGGCCTGCAGGCGCGCGGCGCGGCGGGAAGTGTGGCGGCAGCAGGGCGGCGTCGCGCCGGCCCCAGAACTCATCCTCACCATCCCCGTCACCGTCGCCGTATTCGTCGTCGGTCGCACCGCGATACGGCTGCTGCGGCGGCTGCGCCCAGTGCCGCGGCCGTTGCCAGCGGGCGTCCTCGGCAGCGCCGGGGCCCTGCTCCTGGCCCGCCCAGCCCTGT
This sequence comes from Chlamydomonas incerta, assembly GCA_016834605.1. Lineage (NCBI taxonomy): Eukaryota > Viridiplantae > Chlorophyta > Chlorophyceae > Chlamydomonadales > Chlamydomonadaceae > Chlamydomonas > Chlamydomonas incerta. The sequence continues at coordinate 1,457,505 of JAEHOC010000024.1, forward strand.
GACTGGCTCCGCCACGCCCGCCCGCCCCATGTCGATGCGCCCGGCTCGCGCTCCTCCTCCCCGGCAGCAGCGCCCTGGTAGACGTCGCGGCGGCGGGAGCCGAACGACCACGCCGGACCTGGCCCTGACGCCGCAGCGCCGTCCTGGCCCGCCTCCTCCTCGCCGTCCTGATACACCACATCGCCGTCGGCCGGCGTCCCGGGCCCCCCGGCCAGGTGCGGCGGCACGAATGGCAGGCGCTGCTGCTGCTGCTGCTGCATCGCCGCCGTACGGCGCCGCAGCAGCAGGCCCGCGCCGCCTTCTGAGACGTACCCGGACGTCGCCGCGGTGGCGGCGCGGCGGCGGCTGGGCCGGACGCCGGGCTCCGCTTCCGTGTCGGTGTGGGCCGACCGATCCGCCACCTCGTACAGCCCACCAGGCGCAGAGGCAGCGGCACGTGCGCCTGCCGCGGTCGGCCGGCCCCAGGCGGCGGCCGGGGCGTTGGCGTAGGGATTTGCCCCGTCGTAGCCGGGAGCAGCTGCGGGCAGGCGCGCCTGCGGCGGCCCCGTCGATGGCTGCGGGTGCCGCTGCGGCCCCCACGGGTGCCACTGCTGCCCTGGGTAGGGACCAGCGCCGCCGCCGCCGCCAGGCGCCTCGTCCTCCTCCTCGGCCTCGCCCTCGCCGTCCTGCGGCTGCTGCCAGCGCCAGCTGCCGTCGGCATCGCCAGCTGCGCCGGGCCACTGCCCGGGCCGCGGCGGCTGCCGCTGCCGGCCCTGCGCGGGCCACGCGCCGCCCGGCCCTGGCCGCGGCGGGTGCTGCTGCTGCTGCTGCGGGTCCGCGCCCGGCGCATAGCCCTCCGCGGCCTCGTCCTCCTCCTCGGTGCTAGCGCCGGCGCCAGGGGGCCTGGAGCCGTCGTGTAGCACCTGGGGCTGCCGCCTGAACCGCACCTGCCCCCCCGGCCTGCCCTCCAGGATGCTGCCGCTAGAGGTCGCGTCCGGCGGCGCCGACGACGCGAGCGGCGCCGGCGCGCTGGCGGCGTCGAAGGTGTGGTAGCTCAGCGGAGGGCCTGCAGCAGGAACGGATGCCGGCTGCTGCTGCTGCTGCTGCGACGGGTAGGGCGCCGGCCCCGGGCCGGCGTGCCACGGCGGCCGCTGCGCCGCGCCTGACCTTTGCTGGTGCGGTTGCTGGTGTTGCTGCGGCTGATGCGAGTGTTGGTGCGAGTATTGCTGCTGGTAGTGCGGGTGTTGTGGGTGCGGATGCGGCTGCTGCGAGTGCTGGTCGGCATGAGGCTGATACTCCAGGGCGTGTGCCTGGGCCTGGGGCTGCGGCGGGCCGTGCGGCATCGCCAGCGGCTGCGGCAGCAGCTCCTGCTGCTGCGGCTGCTGCGGCGCAGGCTGCAGCGGGGCCGGCTGCAGCTCCTGCGGCGGCGGCGCGTGCTGCGGCTGCAAGTGCCGGTGGCTCGAGTGGTGGCTGGAGTGGTGCCGGTGCTGCCGCTTGCGCGGCGTCCCGGTGTCCTCAGCCTGCCCGCCGTCCTGGCCCGCAGCAGCCGCGGCCGCGACCTCCCCGCCCTCCCGCGCCTGCGCCGCCATCAGCTCCGCATCCAGCTCCGCCTCCGACTTCTCAGCGCCCCAGCGGCTCGGCTTCCCGCCCCGCCGGCGGCTGCTGCGGCCCCCGGCTGCGCCGGAGCTGCCTGGCGCCGAGGCCGCCGATTTGGTTGCAGCCGAGTGGTGGCTGGTCGCAGGGTTGCGGGAGTCGTGTGCGTGCGCCTGTGCCGCGTGGCCGGCGGCCGGGGTGGGCGTTGACGCCTGGGTTGTGGCGGCGGTGGCCGCGGCAGCGGCGGCACAGGCGGCGGCACGTGCAGGCGCGGGAGCCGGGTCATCGGCAGCCGTGGGCGTGTGCGGCGGCGTTCGCGCGGGGAGGGGGGAGGCAGGCACTGCGGTGTGCGCCTGCGCCTGCGCATGAGCCTGCGCCTGCGCTGTGGCAGTGGCAGCGGCCGCCGCGGCCGCCGCAGCGGCTGCAGCAGCCGCGGCCGCGGCAGCGGCAGCGGCGCGCTTGCCGGGACTGGGCATGGGAGGCGCGGTTTCGGCTGCCACAGCGGCTGCGACGGCGCCAGTCCTCGCATGTGTGGCAGCCGGCACCGCCGCCGGCTCGTGCGCCGTCACTGGCGACGGCGCCGCCGCAGCGCCGAAGGCAGCTGGAGCGGTCACCGCAGCCGCCACGACGCCGGGAGCACCGGGTGCCGCCGTGTGCGCAGGGCTGCGGAGGGTGGGGGCGGCCGCGCCAGGGGCCGGCACAGCAGCCGCAGGCGCGGCCTGCTCCTGAGGCGGCGGCGGTGGCGGGGGCGGCGGGGGCGCCGTTGAGGAAGGGCGTGCGGTGGCCTCTGCCTGTGTGGTGGCGGGCGTGAGCATGGCCGCTGGCGTCGCGGAGGGCTGCGCCCGCGCCTCCGCCTCCGCTGCGTCGGTTCCGGCAGTGGATCCGGTGCGGTGCAGGGCGGCGGCGGCGGCCGCATCGCGCTCGGCGCCGCTGTGCCCCTGCCCCAGCACGACAGAGCTGGCGGGTGCGACGTTCGCGCGCGCTGCGCCCTGCGGCGCAGGCGGCGGGCCAGCAGCAGCACCGCCCGCCCCGGCCGCCCCAGCCGCCGCGGCCGCGGCCGCCATGTTGGCGGGTGCTGTAGCGCCATAGCCTCCGGACTGCGCCGCCTGCGGCGGTGCCGCCGCCGCTGCAGCAGCAGCAGCCGCAGCAGCAGCTGGCGCGGCGCCCACGATCGCATCCGCTGGCGGCGGCATCGGTGGCGTGCGGGCGCCGACGCTGCCAGTCGAGCCGCTGCCGCCGCCGCCGCCGCAAGGTGCGTGCGGCGGCGTTACCACGGCGCTCTGCATCGCCGCGTCCGGGTGCATCTCCGCGGCGGCGGCGGTCCCTGGCGGCGCCAGGCGCCGCGGCGCTGGCGGCGCCGCCGCCCCGGGCACGGTCGGGATGCCGGCGCCCGGCATGGCGGCCGCGGCAGCCGCCAGCGCGGCGGCGGCGCCGGCCTGCGCAATCACCGCCAGGGCCTGGGCGTGCAGGGTGGGGTCCGGGTGCGCCTGCTGCCGCTCCTGGGTCCGCTCCTGCTCCCTCTGAGCCGCAGTCGCCGCCGCCGCCGCCGCGCCGCGGCCCCCCAATGGAACCAGGCGGATGCGAGTCGGCCCAGATGATGGCGGCGCCGCCGCCGCCGCCGCCGCCGCCGCCGGCCGCGGCGGCGGCGCTGGCGGCGGCACGCCCGCCGCCGCCGGGTTCGATCTGCTGGCTTCCAGCATGTCATACAAAGCCTCGCGCACCGCACTGCTTGCAAGCAGGTCCCCAGAGGCTGGGCCGGCGCCAGGGCGGGCCTCGTGCGCCGCTGCCGCCGCCAGCGACGGCAGGCGCAGCGCCAGCGGCGGCGGCGACAGCTGCGGCTGAGGCTGCGACGACTGCGCGCCGGTGGGTGGCGCCGCTGCGTCCTGCATGGGCCGTGCCGCTCCGTGCTGGTGCTGCTGCGGGTGCTGCTGCTGCTGCGGGTGCTGCTGTTGCTGTTGCTGTTGCTGCATGTGCGGGTGCGGGTGGGACTGCTGCAGGCCCACAAGCGGCCCCGGCGCGGGCGCAGCGCCGGCGGCTGCCATCGCGCCCGCCGCCGCCGCCGAGCCCGAGCCCGAGCCCAGGCCCAGGCCGAGCTGCACCTCGTGTGCCGGCGGCGCCGTCGCCCCCGCGCCGCCTGACAGGCTGGTGGCGCCGCCGGCGTCTGTAACCGGATCCTTCATGATGGAGGCGAAATCGGATCCAAATCCGCCGAAGGATGTGCCGTACGAATCCGCCACGTTGCAGTCGTGCAGGCCGGCGGCGCCGCCGGCGAAGGAGTCGATCAGCAGGTTGTCACTCATGGTGGGCACGGGCAGCGCCGCCACCGCCGCCGCCGACTCATTCAGCGGCAGCGGCGCCGCTGAGCCGCCGACGCCGCCCGTCGCGAGCGCGGCGCCGCCGAGCCCCGCGGCTGCCGGCGGCGCGGTCGCCATGGCAGGCGCCATCCCACCAGCGGCGCCGCCAGTGCCAAACCCCGTGGTGGCCATGGTGGCGGCGCCGCCGCCACCGCCGGTGACCTCACCTCCGCCGCCGCCACCGCCGCCGCCGCCACCACGGCTGTGGCTGACGCTGACTGTGGTGCCGCTCGGCGTCTGGCCGCCGCCGCCGCCAGCGCCGCCCCCTCTCAGCGGCGCCCGAGCAGGACTGGCGTTGTGGCGCATCCCCGGCGGCCCGTCGGGCCCGTACAGGTAGATGCCCTTACCGCGCCCGACGTAGCCCAGCCGCGGCGGCAGCGGCGCGGCGCCGGCCGCCCCTTCGTCGTCCGTGTCGACGTCGCCGCCGTCTGAATCCGTGCTGCTGGTGTTGGGGTACATGGCGGCGAAGCGGCCCCGGCCGCGGCCACGCCCGCGCCCGCGCCCTCGCCCCCGGCCGCGCCCGCGCCCGGTGGCCGCCGGCGCCAATGCGGCAGCGGCGGCGGCGCCGCCGCCGCCCTCACTGCCGTTCTCCACCACATCCCCCGACGGCAGCAGCATCATGTGCGGGTAGCGCCGGTACGGGTGCGACGGCGGCAGGTCCACCGGCGGCAGCGCGCCGCCGCCCGCCGCCGCCATGGCGCCGCTGAGCCGCAGGCGCACGCGCTGCCCCGGCGGCGCGGCGAGCTCCTTGAGGAAGAGCACGTGTCCCACGGGGCACGTGGCGATGGCGTAGGCGGGCGCGCTGGTGCTGCTGCTGCCGCCCGGCGCGGCGCGCGGGTCCACGTTCGCCAGCAGCGGCGCCGGCGGCGGCAGCGCCAGCCGCAGGCCGGCGCGGCGCGCCACCGCGTCGCGCCCCGCCGCGGTGTAGCCCAGCCGGGAGAGCCAGGTGGCGGCGGCGAAGGTGACGCTGGCGCCGGCGCGCGCCGCCGCCTCGTCGGGGACCAGGCGCGCGGGGCGGCCGCGGCGCTTGGGCAGCAGGTCGCTGCGGCGCAGCGCGAGGTCGTGCGCGGCGGCGGGCGCCAGCGCCAGCAGCGCGGCGGCGACGCCGGCGGCGGCGAGGGAGGCCTCGGCGGAGGCGAGCAGCGCGGGCGCCAGGTCCAGGCCGCGGTGGCGCGGGTGCACGGAGGGCACGTGCAGCTGCAGGGGGCAGTGAGGGGGGCACAGGGGGCAGTGGAAAGTGCATCCATTACTACTTCAGGTATGGTGAGGGGGGTGGGTGGGCTGGGCGACACGCATGGCCGGCCGTACGAGCCAGGCACGGGCCAGCCGCGCATCCGCAAAATTGACAGAATCGAAATCCGGCATCCGAAATCGAGGCCACAGCCCGGGCTGCCAAAACCCCAAACCCAACCGGCCAAACCCCACACCCCCACCATGGCCAGGCTGGGTCCGTACAGCTGCACCAGCATCAGCGCCGCCACCCGCCCGTCCGCCCACAGCACCGCCGCGCGCTGCATGCACCACGGCCACACCGCCCGCGCGCTGCCCGACCCCGCCGCCGTGCCGCCCGGCGCCGCCGCCACCAGCGCGTCCGGCGGCGGCGGCACCAGGCCCGGCGCCGCCGCGGCCGCGGCGCCGCCGGCGCCGCCGCCGGCGGCGCTGGCCAGCGCCGCCGCCACGGCGGCGGCGCCGCTGTCGGTCCCGCCCATCTGCGGCGGCGGCACCCAGGGCAGGCCGCCGACGAAGCCGTCCTCTGACAGCCACTCGGCGACGTCCAGCGCCGCTAGCTGGCTGCTGACCGCCGCCGTGGCCGCCGCCATGGCCTGCGCCGCCGCGACGCCGGGCGGCACGGCGCCCGTGCTGCCGCTGCCGTTGCTGCCGCCCGCGCCGCGGTCGTCGCCGCCGCCGCCGCCGCCCAGCGGGTGCGGCTGGTGGGAGTGGTGGTGGGAGTGGTGGTGGGGATGGAGGGAGTGGGGGCGGCGGCGGTCCGAGTTGTTGTCGGTGGTGTTGTGCTCGCCGCTGCCGGCGGGGTACAGGCAGGCGTTGATGTCAGCGAGGATGGCGCCCGTCCTCTGCGACAGCGACGTCAGTGGCGGACAAAGCAAAGCGGTTCGGGCGGGAGTTAGGTGAATGATACGAAGATTGGAAAGGAGTGGGAGGATATTCTACAAATGTAACAAGCATAAGCAGCACGTGCGACAGCAAGGCGGGGCGCCTGCGGCACTGGCGTCACCGCCGGATCGCGCGGCGCTGATATGAGTGCCTCACCTCGTCATTCGGCGGCGGCGCATCGCCGGCCGCGGCCGCCGCCGCAATCGCGCGCGCCAGCAGCGCACCCGCCGCACTGCCGATGCCGGCGCCGGCGCTGGCACTGCCATTGCCGCCGCTTCCTCCTGGTCCCGCTGCCGCCGCCGCGCCCACAGCCCCTTCCCCGCCGCCGCCGCCGGCGCCGCCCTCGGCGGCGGGCGCGGGCGCGGGCTCCGGCTCCGGCTCCAGGCAGGGCCACACCTCCAGCCACTGCCACTCCAGGTTTATCTCCAGCAGGCTGATGCCCACGCAGGCGCTGGAGTGCGCGGTCTGCACCGGCCGCGGCCCCATGTTGCAGCGCCGCTGTAGGTCTCCCACCAGCCGGTTGCAGCCGGTGCTGCAGCGCCAGCCGCCCTTCACCGCCTCGGACGGCATGAGGTCGCCGAAGCGGGTGCGCACCGACGCCGCGACCGCCGCCCTCGCCGGCGGCTGAGGCCGCGGCGGCGACGGCGGCGGCGGCGGCAGCAGCACCTGCTGCCGCTCCTCCTCGGACAGGCAGGCCACGTGCACGGGCCGGCCGCAGCACACGCAGTACACAACGGCATCGGGGGAGACCTCTATGGTGGGCTGGGTGGCGCGAGCGGGAGTGGCGGCGCCGCCGGCGCCGGCGGCGGCGCGGCCGCGCTGCGCGCCGCCATGCAGCGGCGAGCCCGGCGAGCCGTTCGCAGCCGGTGGCAGCGCCGCAGGCGCGTCTGCATTGGGCTGCGGCGTTGCGGGCTGCTGCGACGCCTGCGGCTGCGGCTGCGACCCCCCCGCCGCCGCCGCCGCCGGCGCGTCGGCGTCGCCGTCGTCGTACAGCTGACTCAGCACAGGCAGCTTGAGGGCGGTGGCCCGGTTCGCCTTGTTCCGTCTGCAGCGTCATGCGGCGTCGGCAGTGTTAGCGTCGGCAGGACACACACAAAACCGTACACCAGGACAGCGACCACAAGGACGAGCGATTGCTGTTGGGGAAGGTGAGGTGTTGGTATTAGTTAGTCACGCGCGGCAACGAACCAAACTCACTTGCTCGCGAGCAGCAAACGTGAAGCCAGGCCCGACGGCGTCGCGGCTGCGCCGGCCGACGCCGCGCCGTCTGCCGCCGCCCCGCTCGCGGCCGCAGCAATCGTAGCGGGGGGCGTGGCTGCATCCAGACCCGGCGTCACCGCCGCCGCCGCCGCCGCCGCCGCCCCTGCCCCTGCCTTGCGCTGCTGCTGCTTCAGCTTGTACCGCTCCATTGCCGACAACACCGCCTTGGGCTCCGTGCCCGTGCCCGCTCCGGCAGTAGCAGCGGCGCCGCCGGCAGCAGCATTGGCGGCACCAGCAGCCGCAGCTCCCGGTGTGGTGTCGGGTGCGCCTCCGGGCACGGGCGTGAGCGCCGAGCCGCCAACCGCCGCCGCCGCCGCCTGCGGTGCCGGTGTCACGCCCGCTGCCGCCGCCGGCTGCGCCTGGCGCTCCGGCGAGCAGCCTGCGCCGGTGCCTGGCTGCGCTTCCCCCTCTGATGCCCCTGCCGGCCCCTGCCCAGCGCCGGCACCCGGCACGGGCGGCGGCGACACGGAGCGGGGCGGCGGGTGCGGCTGCGCGCCGCGCGGCCCGCCCAGCGGCGGGTTCACAGCGGGCGCGCGGTCCTGAGGGGAGCGGTCCGGCCCCCCGCCTGCAGACCCCCCCGCCGCTGCCCCCTCTTCCGCATCCGCGTCCGGCCCGCTGCCGCCCTCGATGTCCGCCGGCCGCCGCTTGCGCTGCAGGCGCGCCGCCAGCTCCGCCTCCGTCTCGCCGGCGTTCACGGCGGGCCCCGCGGCCGGCACGGCGCCCGCGGCGGGCCCCGGCCCGGCACCCCCGCCGCCCGCGGCTGCGCCCGCTGCGCCCGCTGCGCCGCCCGCCGCCGCCGCCGCCTGCTGCCCCTGCCCCTGCTGCCGCTGCGGCGGCGAGGGCGAGCCCTTGTGTATGAGCGCCACCAGATGCGCTATCGCAGATGCGACCTCGACATTCGGAATCGGGCCGCCGCTTTGATGACCGCCGCGTTGTGGCGCGGATCCGGGCGCCGCCGCCGCCGGCCCGCCGCCCGCGCCCGTGCCGCCGGCGCCGCCGCCGCCGTGCGGGGCCGCTAGCCGCGGCGTCGACAGCGCGCCCGCTGACACAGGCGGCGCGGGCCCGCGCTCCGCGCCCGGCGTTGCCGCGGCCCCGCCTGCTGCCGCCCCGCCCTCCTGCGTCCGCTGCTGTGCCTGCTGTTGCGCCTGCTGCTGCGCCTGCTGCTGCTGCGCCTGCACCGCCGCGCGCAGCTGCTGCACGCGCATCAGCGTCCGGGCATCCAACCCCGAAAGCAGCGCCTGCATCGCCGCCGGCAGCTGCTCAACAGCCGTGCCCACAATCGACGCGTGCTCCGCATCCTCCTGCGACCCGGCGGCGGCGCCGCTGATGAAGCTCAGCAGCAGCTGCGCCGGGCTGGGCTGCGGCTGCGGCGGCACCGGCGGCGCCACGGTGAGCCGCGGCCGCTTGGGCGGCGGCGCCGCCAGCTCGGGGTCGCCGGCGGCGTCGTACAGGTGGGCCGCCAGCAGCCGCAGCGCGCGCCGCCGGCCCTGTGGGTGCGTACGGCACATGTGCATGTGTGTGTGTGTGTGTGTGTGTGTGTGTGTGTGTGTGTGTGTGTGTGTGTGTGTGTGTGTGTGTGTGTGTGTGTGTGTGTGTGTCAACGCGCAGTGCGGTCAGAGCCAAGAGCCCAGCGCTGCTGCCACGGCCAATGCGGGCCACACGAGCTCCAGGGGGCTTCTCCCTCTCACTCAGCACCGAGTCCCACCCGCCTCCCCTCTCCCCATCCCCATCCCCATCCTCCACCCCCACCTCCCTCACCCCCCGCCCCCACTCCCCATCCCCCGCCCCCCATCCCCTTCCCCGCCCCACCGTCCACGGCTCGGCGGGTAGCAGCGCCGCCAGCAGCGACCGCAGCAGCGCGTTGCCCGCCGCCGTGCGGCCGGGGTTGGGCGCCAGTTGGCCGTCCAGTGCCGCCTCCAGCTCCGCCGCGCTGCGGGCGGCGGCGGCGTGGTGCCGCACCGCGCTCACGGTCAGCGCGGAGGCGGCGGCCACGGCGCCGGACCCGCGGTCGCCCGCCTGCCGGTTCAGCTGCGGGCAGAGGCAGAGGCAGGCAAGCGCGCCGGCGGCGGGGCGGTGCGGGGAGTGGGTGTGGGCACGTGAGTGCGGAGGGCGGTGCGGGGGTGGACCCACACCCACACAGCCCCGGCAGGTATCCGCAAGTAACTCGGGTACAATCCGGTCCACCCAGCCGTCCCACCCGGTAACCCCCCAGCCCCACTCCCACCCTGGGGAGCCTGGGTGGCCGTTCGTCGACGGCGCGCCGACCTCGCCCCGTCTACGCCCTTCACCCCGAAACGCAAGAGTATACCGTTACCCTGTATTGCCGCAAACTGCACCTGCCTGTCCCTTGTCTAGTTCAGCTTGGTTTAGCTTGGGATGGTATTCACAACACCCCCCACCCCATACCTGGTAGTCTCCCGCCCTCTGCGCCATGGCCCGCCACAGCGCCCGCTGCGCCGCGTCCCAGCGCTTCTGCCCCGTGCGCGGCTCCGGCATGCCGTGGCCCCGAGCCAGCGCGTCCAGCGCCGGCATCAGCACCCCCGCGCCGCCGCCCAGGCCCTTGCCGCGCCCCGGCGCCGGCGCCGCCGCGCCAGCGGCGGCGGCGGCGGCTGCCGCCGCCGCCGCCGCCCTGGCGGCGGTCGGCGGCGGGCAGCAGCCGGCGGCGCAGCGGCTGCAGCGGCAGGCGGGGCAGTACCAGTCGCAGGCGGGCGTGGTGACGAGCTGGGGCTGGGCGCCGGGGTGTTCGGCGGCGAGGTCGGCGGGCGGCGGCGGCGGCGCGGCGGCGGCGCTGGGGCGCGGCACGGTGGGCCCCTCGATGCAGGTCCAGTGGAACACCGCGCCGCAGCCGTCGCACGCCACCATGTCATGCTGCCCCTCCTGCTTGCGCGGTGGCGGTGGGGTGCGGGCGGGCGGGCGGGCGGGTGGGTGGGTGGGTGGAGGTGCGGGTGGAGGTGCGGGTGAGGGGCGGGCAGCGGGTGGGTGACTACGAATTACGGATGTGGCCACTGCATGACCGCCCCGTGTGCGTCGTGGGGGCACGCGCGCACGCGGCGTAATACCGGCTGATGCTGTCAGGAGGGCTGCTAGTGGCACAGAAAGCGTACCATAAGGATTTAGGAGTCCAGTGCGCGCGGCCCCGGGTCCAAAACACCCCCCGCGCCGCGCGGCGGTTACAGGCCACCGTGCCGCGCTGTCCGCACACGCACCCCAACCCGGTCCATGGCCCAGTCTCGCACTGTGCGCTCACCGTGTCATAACACGCCCGGCAGTAAACTTCGTCCATGTCCGTTAAGCTCCTGAATCAACCCAATGTGGGCGCACCGGGGCGGAAGGGTTAAAGAACCGAGGGCCCGGCTTGTTTCGCGCTCGATTGTCAGTCGCACCGACCAGACTGGACTATCGCTGAGGCACTAGCGCAGGCCTACCAGTGCACCGTGCTATCCCGTCAGGCTCATGGCGCCGGACTCCTGCCGCACGCTGGCACCCAGCCAAAGAAGTTAGCATCCACAGCGAGTCGGCCTCAAACCGCTCGTGAATTGAGTGGCGTGTTTTCTACTTGCACCATTTGAGTAAATTTGTGCGTTTGCAACCGCGTTGGCGAGCTGGAAAGAACGCTTGCCCTGCAGTTGTGCACCAACTTCAAAACTTGAAGCGCATTGACCTATGAAGTATATTTGCCAATGCAGACTACATGCTGTCAAATCCGCGAGCCCACGACTTGTGTAAGCCGCAGGGAGCGGAAGAAGCATTTTTTCCCCATGCACCGCAGGTGCACCGTCGATTCACAGCTTGCCTGCCAACCCCTGCAGACTATCCATCAATAACATGACATGATCCATGCCTAAAAGACAGCTAATCATGTCTTGACGCCATTTTGCTCAGCGCGCCGAGTTAGAGATGTCTCTTGTGCGAGCTGCGCTGTCGCAGCTCGCGGAATCTGTTAGTTATGGCATACTAGGCATCAATCGCTCGTGCTGGGGAGCCAGCACGAGCGGAGCGACGGGGCTGCCTGGCTCCATCAGCGGCCTGCGCCTGCTCCGCTCGCTCGCTGGAGCAGGCGATGATCGAGCAGCGCTGCCCTTCAGCTCGCGGGCGACGGCGGCCGCGCCCTCCCCGTTCTTCAGCTCGCCCGCGAGCGGCACCCCCACCGCGCCGACACCACTCGCAGCCCCGCTCGCCTCGCTGCTCCGCCCGCCCGCGGTCGCCCTGCCGCCCGCCCTCGGCCCGCACGTCGTCACCCGCGGCTACAAGAGCAACAAGAGCTCGCTGAAGCCGCTCAACACCGCCGCCAGCTGGCAGGCGGTGCAGCCGCTACTGGCGGAGCAGCGGCAGCGCGCCGCGGTCGAGGGCGCCAGCCCCCCCGGCGCCGACGGCGGCGGGCAGCAGCAGCAGCCCGGCCGCCGCCGCTGGCGGCCGCGGCGGCTGGGTCCCATCGTGGACACCTGCCTGCCGCCCATCCCGGCGGTGCCGCAGCCGGCCGAGTACAAGCGGGTGGGCGTGATCGCGGGGCAGTACAGCCTGGAGCCGGAGCGCACCTTTGCGGTGGTGGAGCTGGCGGGGTCGCAGTACAAGGTGCGGGCGGGTGCGGGCGGGAAGGCAGAGGACGGGCAGGAAGGAAGGGAAGGAAGGAAGGGAAGGAATAGGAGGGAGAGGAGGGAGAGGGGGGAGAGGAAGAGGGGCAGGAGGGCGGCTGTAGCAGCCAGCCTGGCCCCATCGCGCAGCTTTCACCGGGGTGGGCTACCGTGTAGTTTAGTGTAGAACAGCTTGGGCTGGTGTCCACAACCACCCCCCTGCGCCCCCCCTTCCCCCCCCTCCCGCCTCCCCCCCACACACACACACACGCAGGTGACCGCCGACGACGTGCTGTTTGTGAACCAGCTGCGCGGCGTGGCCGTGAACGACGTGCTGGCGCTGGAGCGGGTGCTGCTGCTGGGCAGCCGGGCCGAGACGGTGGTGGGGCGGCCGTACGTGCCGGGCGGCCTGGTGCTGGCGGCGGTGGAGGAGCACTTCAGGGATGGCAAGGTGGGTGTGGTGGGGTTGGGGTTGGGGTGGGGGTGGTGGATGGGGTGGAGTGAAGAGCGAGGTTGCATGCAGGCGGTGAGGTTGTGGGATTGTGGCGCGCCCCTTGCCTCCCTGGCATGACCGTGACGCGCCGCCACACGCCCCCCCCCGCCCGCCCGCCCGCCCGCCAACGCCAGGTGCACGTGTTCAAGAAGCGGCGGCGGAAGCGGTATCGGAAGTACCAGGCCCCGCGCCCGCACCTCACAACGCTGCGCATCCTGCAGGTCGGTCGCGCGCGTGCGTGTGGGCTGGGGGCTGCTGGGCGCTGCTGGGGGCTTGCTGTGGGGTTGGGGTCGGGATGCGCGGCCGACCGTGGGGCATACGGCACCACCGAGCGATTGCGGCGCGAGTGTCCTGGCACCCGGCACCGGTGCCCGCGACCTCGGACACGCCTCAGCGGTAGGCCATGCCTAAATTATCAAACACATGATTGAATGCAAAATGCCGTGTAACACCATGTCACCGTATGCCGTGCGTGTGTGTGTTGACATGCGCAGGTCCGCGGCATCGACCCCGCCCCCGGCGACCAGTCGGCGCGCCTGCCCGAGCTGCCCCTGGCGCAGCTGGACGCGCGGTATGAGGGGCGGCTGCGGCTGGCCGGCGCCGGCGAGGAGCAGCAGCAGCAGCAGCAGCAGGAGGAGGGGCAGGAGCAGCGCCAGGCGGCGGTGTAGTGCGGCGCGTCGCGCGTGTGCTGGGTTGGGGAGGCCGGTTGTTGCGCCGCATGATGCGCGTGTGAAGAGTGCTCGTTGCTATTGCGAGACAGATTCGGTGTTCACTGGTGAGGACACGGCTGGCTCGGGAGGCGCTTGAAAGGAGCTGCGTGTGCTGGGCTGCGGTCGCCCTACCTGGGTCGGCAGCGGATGTCGCTATTGCAGGTGCCGAACAAATGCACACAGGTGTCCTGTGCTGGATGGTGTGGTTGACGTCTCGCGCCGAGTGTGGCACAGTATGCGCCTGTTGGTAATCGGACGGGACGGCTTTCGTGCTGTAACGAGGGGACAGGCCACGAGTCCATGGCACCGCCCAAGCAACCGGCACGGCAGCATCTCTTACAGCACGCAGGGCCTGCCTACGGGCCCTGCACTCGCCATCAGCTGTCGTGGGAGCTAGTGGGAGACCACCGATGCACGGTCGATGCGTCCCTATCAGCTAGCCCCATTCCGACCCGCACAGGACCAATCCGCGGCACGGTTACGGCCCAACCTTGAATCCAGCTAGGGCCGGCCATCCCCCAATCCAAGCCCTACGCATTGCAGCTGGTCCGTTACATTCCGCACTTCAACAGACAGGTCCGTATATTACCAGCCCCCCACCAGCCGCCACCATGCACCCACCGCAGCTCCACCCTGCACCCAGCCACACCCCAGCTCCTTACGCCGCCGCCACCGCGCCGGCGGCCGCCTCCTTCTCCGCCGCCTGCTCCGCCACCGCCAGCGCGTCGCGGTACTCCTGCACCATGCCCAGCATCTGCCCCCACACCAACTTGAACTCCAGCCGCCACGACACAATGCTCTGCTGCCGCACAGACGTGATCGCACCCCCGGGCGCCGCGCCGCGGCCCTCGCCGTCGCTGTCGGATCCGGATCCGGAGCCGGTGGTGCGGCGGCCGCCGCGGCCGCGGCCGCGCGCGGGCGAGGCGGACCCGGAGGCGGATCCGGCGCCGGCAGCTGCCAGCAGCTGCTGGTCCTGCTCGGCGGTGGTGGGGAAGCTGGCCAACAGGCGGGTGATGTCGGCGACCAGTTGGTCGGCGGCGGCCAGCTCGCGCGTGATGTCGCGCGGCGAGGAGAACACCTGCGAGTAAGTGGTGCAGGCCGTGTGCAGGTTATGTGGATGTACAATTCGGTGCAAGGAAGGGAGAGGAAAGGCGGCTCAGGGAGACGGCCCAATGCCGCAACAGCTGGGGGCTTGGAATTGGGCAGCAATCGCCGTCGGCACAGTCCCCACAGCTGCGTGCGGTGGAACGGCGAGCTTCAGGCGTGGAACGCGGCGCGGTCCGGACCCCAGCCGCGCAACCTCATCCCTTCCTCCGTACGGCGCCGCAGGTGCGGAGCGCGGCGCTGGCACATCCCCAGCCCGACCCCGCCCCGCCGTTCCACATCCTACAACTTCTTTGCACACACACCTCTCCATTTGCTTCACAGCCCCCGCCCCGAACCACCCGCGCACCTTGTGCAGCGGCGCGCCCGCCACCGCCAGGTCCATCAGGCGGCCGTGCTCGCGCGTGTTGGCGGGCGCGCGCGGCAGCGAGTGCCAGGCCGCCTGCATGCGCCGCCACTCCGCGCGGCCCTGCAGGCATGCAGGACAGAGAGACCATCAAGACCGGGGGCAGGAGCAAGGAGCCAGGAGGACAGGGGGACAGGGCGTCAGAGCGGCACCGGGCTAGCGGCTTGGTATCAGATCGCGAGCGGTGCGCCGCAAGTAAGCAAACGCGGCGGCGGACATACGCGGTTGTAAACGCCATCCCAAGCTAAACCACGCTAAACTAGAGAGCAGACAGGCAAGTGCAAATGCGGTAATACAGAGCAGCAGAATACTGGGGGCCACGTACGCCCGCCACGCTTGCGCAGCACACGCGCACGCCACACGCACACGCACACGCACACGCACACGCACACGCACACGCACACGCACACGCACACGCACACGCACACGCACACACGCCACACGCACAGACGCACACACGCAGCCGGCTGCCGCCGCCCACCTCGGCCGTCTTGACGAGCGACTCGTCGGCGGGCAGCTCCCGCAGCTCGGTGAGGGCGGGGTCCTCCCGCCACGCCTCGAACTGGTCGTACTCCACCGGCGGCGGGCCGTGGCTGGGCGAGTCGCCGGCCTCCGCCGCGGCCTCGGCGCGTATGGCCGCCACCTCCGCCGCCACGCGCTCGTCGTCGTACAGCTCCTCGCGCACAGCCTGCCGGGGGTTGGGTGGGTGGGTTGTAAACACCAGCCCAATCTAAAACCAAGCGAAACTAGACAAGGGTGGTTGGGTGGGGAAGCGGCGGGGTGCGTGTGTGTATGTGTGAGGGGGGAGAGTTGTGAATAGCAGGCCATGCTGCCGGGGGACTGGTGCTGCGAGGGGGGTTGCAAGGATACGGAAAGGTGGGGGGGGGGTCGTGGAAACGTGGCGCCGAACTCGTTCCAGCCCCAGCCCGTGCGGCGTTGCACGGGCTGTGTCCGACACTACCGGCACCTCCCCCACCCACCCACCCCGCCGCCCTGCGGCCCGGCTCACCTCCAGCTCCTCCGGCGGCACCTCGGACCGCACCTCCACCAGCCGCAGCCGCCGCACACCCGCGATCAGGCCGGGGCCCCAAAGCCGAGAGATCTGCGCGGGGGCGGGAGACGGGGGGCGCACGTGCATGAGTGGCTGGGCGCAAGGCTAGTCCAGTGAGCTGAACAAACTGCGCGATGCCACCACCCACCCCCAGTCCCAGTTCCAGCCTCGGCCCCAGTCCCAGTCCCAGCCCCAGCCAAGGTGACACCACAACACAAGGTCCGCAAGAGCGCGGGTGGACGGCCGGCCAAGAAGGCCAAGCAGGCGGTGGACCAGAAGCACACGTGCAAGTGCTGCTATCAGCAGTTCCCCAATGGCTGGGACAAGTCCCACCTCAACAGGTGTACGTCTGGTCCACCGCCTGCTTGGCCTTCTTGGCCGGCCGTCCACCCGCCGACCTCCACACCAGCCCCAGCCCCAGGACTTCCCGGACCCCCCCTTGTCTAGTTTAGCTGGGTTGAGCTTGGGCTGGTATTCACAACCCCCCCGCCCATTTAGGATTGCCCCCCCCCCCACACACACACACACACACGCACGCACGCACACACCTGCAGCGGCGGCAGGATGTCCTTCACGAACGGCATCTGCTCCGGCTCCGCGTTGTCCGCCTTGATGAGCGACAGGATGTGCCGCACGCGCGGGTCGGTGATCTGCGGCCGGCGGCAGGAGGACGGCCGGGCGTGCGGGCGAGTCAAGAGGCAGGGGGCAGCACAAGCGTTGGGGCTGCAAACAGGGTACTTGCGGCCGTCCAGCCGGCGTGGGGCTAGCTCGGCGGAGCAGCACCGGACACGCGGGGGCACGCGGTGGGGGTTGCAAAGGTGGTACGAAGACGTGTAGCAGTGCGTGTGCGTGTGCTGGTGCCGCAGCAGTGGTGGTGGTGCTGCTGGTGGTGGCTGCTGATGGTGGGTGCCCCAGGCCCTCACCATGTCCAGCCGCGTGGCCGCCTCCTGCCCCAGCGCCTGCTTGTACACCACGTCGCTCAGCGTGCCCTGTGACAGCGGCGGCGGCGGCGGCGGCGGCGGCGGCAGTGAGCAGTCAGTCAGCATTCAGCAGCCAGCAGTCAGCAGCAGCCGGCCGCCGGTGTGACCCCTCCTCATCGGCGCACTGCCGCCTGCCGCGGGACCGTCAGTCCACCTGTTCGCCCTGCCCATCCCCGCCATCCCACGCAGTCCCGCAGGCAGACCTGCAACCCGCAGCGCCCATCCGTAACGGCCGCCGCACGCTCTGGCCCGCCGCCCCCAAATCAAACAAACCCGCACTCACAATGTCGGGCTGCAGGTCGATGAGGTCGGCCGTGTTGCCGCCCGTGCGGCCCGGCGACAGCACGCCAAACTGCTCCAGCAGCTGCGTGGTGCTGCCGCCGCCGCCGCGCGCCGGCCCGGCCAGGAAGGGCGCCGAGGCGCCCAGCACGGCGCCCGCCTCCAGCGGCTGCAGCGCCGCCACCACCGCCCACTCGTCCAGCACGGGGCCGTCTTGCGCCACAAAGGCCAGGGTGGTGTTGGTGGCGGCGGGGTCGGTGGTGTACAGCGCGGGCGAGGCCTGCGCGCGTGGTGTGTGTGTGTGTGTGTGTGTGTGTGTGTGTGTGTGTGTGTGTGTGTGCGTGTGCGTATGTGTTAAGAGAGCACAGGGGAAGCGGCAACAAAGACGGTGCGCGTGTGTGTGTGTGTGTGCGGGTCGCGTTGGCGGAGTGCGGTGTTTGGTTGGCGCAGTGTCCGTGCGCGCGTAGCCAAGGCTTTTCCTCTGCGTCCCCGCCATCGCACGCCTTATTCCCTACTGCGGCATCCGTGTGCGCGGCCCTTGCCGTCCCGCTGTCGGTACGCCGGAGCCCCTTCACACGTGGCTGCACATGACAGAAGCCGACACGCCTCGTCGCGTTGCCTCCCCTCCCATCAGCGTGTGTCTTGTCTAGTTAGGTTGGTTTAGCTTGGGCTGGCACAATCCTTCCCCCCCCCCCGCCCCTGTCAACATCCTCTTATCTTAATTAATAGTGCACGGCTACCCCCCCCCCCCGCCGACCCCCACCTGCGGGAAGAACACGATCCGCTCGCCCTGCGCCATGCTGCGCGCCTCCGCGTGGCAATAGGCCCACAGGAAGCGCTCAAAGGGCGGCAGCGGCCGCTTGGGCGCCGCCGCCGCCGCCGCCGCCGCCGGCTCCGCCGCTGCCGGCTCCGCCGTGGTGCGGGCCTTGGTGCCGCGGCCCTTGCCGCGGCCCTTGCTGGCGCCGGCGCTGCCGCCGCGCCCGCTGGTGGACGGCTGGTCCGAGTCCTCGCCGCCGCCGCCCGACTCCTCGCCGCCGCTGGCGGCGCTCAGCTCGCCGCCGGCGGCCGCCAGGCCGGTGACCTCGAAGCCCATGTCGGCCGCGAGCGGCGAGGTGCAGAAGGCTTCGTAGAACTGGCGCAGCGCCTCGCGGCGCACGCCCGCCGGCACCGCCAGCGGCGCCCACTGCAGCTGCGCCAGCTCCTCGTCGGCGGCGAACTCCAGCTGTGCGGCCGGAGGCGTGGGGGAACAGGGTCGTGGAGGCGTGTTGAGTTGTAGAGTCGGCGGGTGCAACAAAGGTGATGGGAAAACATGGTTGTGGGAAGAGGTGAGGCTCCAGCACGGCCGACATGCCTGCCGGCCGCTTGCTGCATCTGCGTCTTCACCTCCCTCCACGCGCGCATCGTTCCATCCCACGCTCACGCTGTGCACCCAGGCCGCACCCCACATCCCACACCCCAAACCACGCCCCACACCCCAGGCCATGCCCCACACCCCGCACCCCGTGCCACACCCCACGCCCCACACCCCGCGCTCACGTTGGGCATGTCCGCCTCCTGCGGCAGCGCCGCCAGCTGCCGCTTCCAGTAGGGCGACTCGCATGCGGCGTCCAGCCACAGCAGCCACACCGCCATCTTGGCGCGCGCGTTGGGCGCCTGCAGGCCAAAGTCCATGAGCCAGGCCACCAGCGCCTCCGGCAGCGGGCCGTGGAACTCGCACCAGCGGTTGATGAAGGCGGCCTGAAGGGACTGGAAGTCCGCGGCCGCCTCCTGCGGGTGTGTGTGTGTGGGGGGAGGTGGGGCGTGGCGTGGCGTGGCGGGTGGGTGGGGCGTGGCGGGAGGTTGGCGGGGGTTTGCGGCCGGGGTGATGGCCGGGGTGGGGGTGTTGGAGAGCCTCCTGGGGTCCTTGCCTGCAGCCCCTGGCCCCAGCCCCGGCAGAGCTCGCAGCTCTCACAACAAACGTACACGCACGCGCTCACACACATGTTCACACACACGCGCCGCCGCCGCCGCACCTGGCGCTCCAGCGTATCGGCTGTGTCCAGGCCCTCGCAGATGTACAGCAGCAGGCAGTTGTGCAGCGGCACCTGCGGGGCAGGCGGCGGGCGGCAGGCGGCGGGCATGGAGTGGAGTGGAGTGGACTGGGGTGGAGCGGTGGGTGCCCCCGGGTCAGGATGGATGGATGGGTGGGTGTGCGGCGCATGTCGGTGCAGGTGGCATGATGTTGAAGCACGCGTGCGACTGGAGCAGCGTGAGGCCCTGACACGACCCTGACACGGCTGCTGGCGGTTCCCACGCCACCCATGCATGACTCATCCCGCACCGGCGCCCCCAAGCCGTGCGCGGTCCATGTCCCTATGCACCCACCATGACGCTACCCCTGAACCACAACAACAACCATACACGCGAGGATGGACATACACGCGAGGTCTTGTGCTCTCTAACACGCGAGGCCCCATTGCTCGACCTCGGCCTGCGCGCCACGCCCACCCACACCTGGATGATGGCCTCGTCCTCGCCCACGGCCGCCTTGGCCACCAGGCGCGTGCCCAGCCCGCCCGGCACCGGCTCCTCCGCCGCCCGGATTTCGTTGTGGGTGGTGGGGTCGCTGTTGTAGGGAATCCACACCGGCTCCTCGCCGTCGTCCTCCTCATCGGGGTCCTTTGTGTCTTCCTGGTACAGGGCCGGGTCCAGCGCGCCCATCTGCTCCAGCAGACTCTGCCGGTCATACACGCTGCGCAGCTTTCCCACGCGCCCCGAAATTTGGTCCAGGCGCTCCAGGCGCTCCTCCAAGTCCATGCCCGCGATGTCGTCATCGACGCGCCGGGCGCGACAGGCGACGCTGCCGGAGCCGCGAGCATGCGGGCCGGGAGACAGTGCCAAGGATGGCTGCTGCTCGCTGACACATGGTACAATGACACGAGCTGGGAGCTGGGCGGCCTTGCCCGCCGCTGCGCCCGCGGTCGCGGGGACCCGTGTGCGGTGCAGCATTTTCAGGTCCGGCGGCGGTTTGTGAGCTTATTCGCTATTCTATTTGCTCGAAGGTAATATGCTCACAAAACACAACAATTGAGGTCTTCAGCGGCTCAAAAGAGACCTCTGGCGCAAGTCAAGTTTTGTGGCCAAGCCAACCACACCGCCTGGCTATTGCCCGAAACCTCTACACATTAAAAATATCCATACCAACGTAGTAAGCGACTAAAATGCACCAATTGGACCTGTTCTGCATTTCAGTCTCATGCACTTGGTGCATTCCAACTCGCAGCTTTGTATGTACAGTTGTCGCACCTTGTTATGCAGACAATATATAATAAAGGCAGCATTAACTCACAAGTTTGGCTGCCCTGCTTTTGGCGGGATTTCTTAACCTTCTCGTGTGTAGCCAAGCTTGATGGCAGGCTGCAGTAGTCTTCCACAAGTCTCCAGCTCTGGATCAGGCGCCCTGCAGTGACGCAGCGCGTGTCGCAGCCCCAGCTGCAGCAGCACCGTGAGGATGGCACACCCGCACCATCGTGACCCCGCCTTCAAGGCGCCGGGCCACGGAGGCCTCACCCTCCGCACTCGCTGGATCATCTTCGCGCTGTACGCGGCCCTCAGCATCGCGCTGACGGTGGTGCTGTTTATCGACCCCCTCATCGATCGGCCCTCGGGGCTCATCAAGCTGAAATGGTTCACGAAGGCGCCGCTGAGCCACGGCACGGACCCCTGCGCATGGGACTACGAGGGCTCCTGGCGCATCGGCTTCGCGCGCGGCAACCCCGACCCGCAGCACCTGCAGCTGTCGCCCGAGCCCGTCATCACCTGCGCGACGCTGGCCAACGCGACCGCCGCGAGCTTCGTAGCCGACCCATTCCTGTACATCCCGCCCGCCAGCAACGCCACATCGGCGGCATCGGCGGCCTCACCCACCTCGCCCGGCTTCAACAGCTCGGCTGTGGCTGATGGTGCGACGGCGTCTGCAAAGCAGCAGCCCTGGTTCGCATTCTACGAGATGAAGAACCTGAAGCGCTACCTGGGCGAGCTGGGCGTGGCCGTGTCGTACGACGCTGGCGCCAGCTGGCGGCACCTGGGCACCGCCGTCGCCGAGCCCTTCCACCT
The DNA here is from genome assembly GCA_016834605.1 of Chlamydomonas incerta. Lineage (NCBI taxonomy): Eukaryota > Viridiplantae > Chlorophyta > Chlorophyceae > Chlamydomonadales > Chlamydomonadaceae > Chlamydomonas > Chlamydomonas incerta. The sequence goes on from JAEHOC010000024.1 coordinate 1,478,492, forward strand.
GTCCTTCCCGCTGGTGCTGTGGGACGCCGACTCGCAGCAGTACCTGATGTTTGCGGAGACCATTGGATCCAAGGAAGGCAACATTTGGATCTACGGCACCAGCCGGGAGGCCTTCCCCTTCGGCTGGCGGGTTGTGCGGCGCGTGTGGCCGCAGGACCCCGGCTGGCCCGCCACGCGCCGCTGGTTCCAGTTCGGGATGCCTGCCAAGTGGGTACCTGGGCACTGGGGGGCCGCAAGGTTCTTCCTCTGCAAAGTGCATGAACGCGGGATGGGCTTGCGGGTGCTTCATCCGGGGCCCAAGATAATCCATAAACAATGGGAGGCCTGAGCAGGACTGCAAGCCAAAACGGTGGCCCCTCCTGCATCTGTGCCCACACGGAAAATACGCTATTGAAACTGTAACCGCTCAGTTAAATTCTGTTGCCATTCACTGCCGCGGCTGGGCCGCAGGTACGTGGACACGGCGCCGGTGTGGTTCGAGGGCCGCTGGTGGGTGTTCACCACGCGCGTGGGCACGCCCGCCGCCGGCCAGCCCAAGTACACGCTGCTGCTGTACACCGCAGACACGTGAGTGGGCAGGCGCTGCTGGCTGACTGACGACCGGTGGGCGGGCTTGGACTGACGGGCTGACGCAGGGTTGGCAGGGGGCGCAGGAGGCGCAGCAGGGGGTGGCAGCGAGCGCCATCCGGTAGTCGGGCTGGGACCGCGCCACACGCACACACAGCCACACAGGCAGCCCCCTCGCGCGACGGGTCCACACCCGCGCGAAGCCCCTTCCAACTGCGCGGCTCCCACACAAACACCGCCACCAGCATCAATACCAACACCAACACCACCAACACCGCCTGCTGCACCATGCCCCCAGGCTGCTTGGCGACTGGAAGCCGCACCCGGCGGCGCTGGCGGGAGTGCCGTACGCCGGCGCGCCCGGCGGCCGCGTGCCGTTCGGCGTGGACGCAGGCCGCCGCACCGCGCGCAACGGCGGTCGGCCGTTTGTGATGGGCGGCCAGCTGTACCGCTGGGCGCAGGACTGCAGCCACTTCTACGGAGAGGTGCGCGCCCGCCTGCCAGGCTGTGCGTGTCTTTTTAATCGGCCCCGTCTATGTCAGCTGGAGGTTGCGCAAGTCGGGGGTTGGCGTGCGCAAGGGCGTGCGCATGCCCGCGTCGCAGTGGCCGCCACCGCTTAGTTTGGTTCAGCTTGGGCTGGTGTGCCGCTTTTCCAACCATCCTTGCACCCCTCTTCATTGATCAAGCATGGAACCCCATCCCCGCCCTCTGCAGGCGCTGCGGCTGATGCGCGCCACGGCCGCCAACGCCAGCCACTACGCGGAGGCGGAGGTGGCGGCGCTGGCGCCCAGCCGCGACGGGCTGTCGTGGCACAGCGCGCGGCTGCACCACGCCGACATACACCGCCTGCCGGACGGCTCCTGGGGCGGCTTCGTGGACGGCGACAGGTGCGCGTGCGCGTGTGTGTGGCGGAGAATGAGAGAGTGCGGAGGGTTGCCGTCAAGGGATAATGCCGTTCGCGGTGTATTAGATAACCGCTAGTTGTCTTGCCAGACCATGTAAGCTGTCAGCGTACGGCCCACGTGCATGCATGGGTTATTAACCTCGTGGGTACCGTACACCGGGTGCATGGGTCCAAGGCGAAAGGCAGTGTGGGCACGCACGCCGACCGAGAGACGCGCGCGCCCGGCGTGGGAGCGCACCATCAGATCTCTAGTAGACGAGGCCCATGCTCCCCCCGTGTGCCTTCACGCCGCCACGCGCCAACACGCACAGGTACCAGGACGGCTACTCGCACTTCATCGCGCGCGAGCAGTGGTTTGTGGAGCTCAAGGCCCGGCTCAAGTGGCTGGTGGCGGCGCAGCTGGTGGTGGTGGTGGCGGCGGCGGCGCTGCTGGCGGCGGCGGCGGCTGCGAGCGTGGGCGGGCCGGCGGGGGCGGCGCGGGGGCTGCTGGGCTTTGGCAGCAGGTCAGGTGCGGCAACAAGGGGCTCGGAGAGGCGGCTTCGGCTATGAGGCGGGCCCAGCCCTTTTGCTAGGCAGCGATAGCTGATGAATGACGCCTTGGACACAGTGATTGAAGCGTGCTGAGGCTTTCGGGGTTGTCGCCGCCCGCGTGCGTGGTCATTTGTGTGTGCAGGTGCTGTGGGCTCTGCCCCGCACCGGCCCGCATCGCACTAGCCCGCGCCGCGGCCGCGCTGGGCCTGCAGCAACAAGCGGCAGGCGGCAGCACGGCGGCGGCGGCGGCAGGCGGTGGCGGGGCGCTTGGTGCGCTGTCGGCGGCGGTGATGCTGGCGGCGACGGCGGCGGCAGTGGCGGTCGGTGCGATGGCGCTGCTGCCGTGGATGGTGCCGTGCCCTAGGTGGGTGTGCGTGCGGACCATGGGGTCTCAATTCATAACCCAAGAACACGAGGTAACGGGCAAGAGGTGGATAGCCGTCCACACGAACCGTGTTTTTGGGGGGCAGGTAGCGGCACCGTGGACTGGCAGTGAATGGGCTACGACAGATCTGCAACGGCGTACATTACTGTGTGCTCTTGCCTACCCTGCGGCAGGTGGCCGGTCCAGGTGCCGCCCTTCCCCGAGTCGCCCTGGTTCGTGCCCGACTCGCCCCACGTGGACCCCGCCGCCCCCTTCAACATAAGGGCCGGCCCGGGGCCGGGCCGCGGCGGCAGCCGCAGTAGCAGTAGCAGCACCGGCAGCAGCAGCAGCGGCGGGACTGGCGGCGGCGGCAGCGGCAGTAGCAACGCCAGTCTGACGGTGGTGACGGGCTGTAGCTCCACCTTCATGGACCGGCTGGAGAACCTGGTGGGCAGCCTGCAGGTGAGGGGGGCGGGGATCGGGGGGGCTGGGGGGCGGGCGGGCGGGCGACATCATGATCGTACCGTCGTCATCCGCTGCCCGCAGCGTCAACTGCGTAAAAGGGCCGACAGGAGAGGGGAGTTTTGATAGCCAACCCAACTTCAAGCAAGCAGGGGGGGCTTCGTGCGGAGGCCAGGTTGGATGCCAGGGGCAACCGCAACCCGTCGGCGCGTCCCTGACCCCGACGTTCAACGCCATCTCGTCACCGTCACCATTTAATCATCCTTGCAAACCCCCCGCCTCCCCCCCTCCCCCCCAGTACTGGGCGCCGGCCACGCCCGTGGCGGTGTACGACCTGGGCTTCACCAGCGCCCAACTGGCGGAGATACGCTGCTGGCGGGGCGTGGAGGTGGGCGCGGCGGGGTGGGGCGGGGTGCGTGGAGGGGGCGTGTGCGTGCCGGGGTCAGGAGGCGGGGAGTGCCCTGTGGCGGGTGGAGCGGTGCTGCCCTGCGCATGCGCGCCCCTCGTTGGGCTTGGTTTGGGTTTTTAATGACGAACCCGGCGCCCCGCTAAGGAGCAGTGCTTTCCCCGGCGCGCACCCACCGTGTGCGCACAGGTGCGGCGCTTCCCGTTCGAGTCCTACCCGCCGCACGTGCGGGAGATGCGCACCTACGCGTTCAAGGGGCTGACGTTCCGCCAAGCGGTGGAGGCGGTGGCGCCGGGGCAGGCGGCGCTGTGGATTGACTGCGGCCTGGAGGTGCGGCGGGCGGGGGCGGGTCTAAAGCACGAGCTGGGTCGCACGAGCTGGGACCTCTTGGGCGGACCTCTGGGGGGAGGTGCGGGTAGGTGAGCCTGGCCTCACACAAGCATGGGCACTGAGCACTCTGCTCGCCGCATGCCGGTGTCCGCCCTGGCCCACCTGCTGCTGCTACTGCTGCTACTGCCGCCGCCGCAGGTGCGCGCCCCTCTGGACCCGCTGGCGGAGTCGCTGTCGCGCCACGGCCACGTCAGCGCGCAGCAGTCGACCTCGCCGGGCCGCCAGGTGGGTGCGCCGGCCGCCCACCTCTCAGGACAGCGCCGCAAGCAACTCATGTTATGTTAGAGATCGGGACACCATTATGTATGTGCGTGCGGAGTGTGCGTGTGCGTGTGTGAGTGCCCCCACCGGCCCCAACCAACCGCGCGTGCGCCGCACCCGGCGCAGGGCGCCCCTCTGGGCCACATGGCGGAGCGCCACACGCGCACCTTCTTCAACATGTCGCTGCCCGACTACGAACGCATCAAGCTGCTGCCCTTCTGCGCGGCGGGCGTGCAGGGTGCGAGGGTCTGGGTGCAGGGTTGGGATCCGGATAGTGCCGGGGCGTGCCGGAACGGCTAGGTGGTGCGTAACCCTAGACTCAGACGGGACTTGCCCCCAACTCCTGACACACGAGTTAGGGCTACCAACTCGCCGCATAACGTACCGGTATCGCGTGCGCCCCGCCCCACCACCGCCCCGCGCGCTGCAGGCTTTGTGCGCGGCAGCGACGCGCACCGGCTGGTGCTGGAGCCGGTGGCGGCGTGCAGCCTGGACCCCGACCGCTGCATCGCGCCGCCCGGCCACTCGCGGGACCAACACTGCTACGAACAGACGGCGCTGACGCTGCTGCTGCGCCACCACAACTTCTCCACCTGCCTGCAGCGGGTGAGCCGGGCGGCGGCGGCGGTGGCGGCTGCGGCGCTTGTTGAGCGGGGCTTGCTGCCGCGCGACCAGCCAGCGGGCGCTTCCTTGCTGTCATGTGCGAGTGCGTATGCACGGCACGCGGTGTGCTGACACTGTGTGTGCATTTGTGTATGCGTGTGTATGCGCACGGCCGTACAGGAGCTGTACGCGACCTCCTCCACGCGCAAGACCACATACGACCCCCGCCAGACCTCGGCGCCGCTGGTCATCGCGTCCAGGTGGGTTACTAGCCCCACAGGCAAAGGCAACTGAAAGCGGCACCAAGTCGGACAAACCGCACCAACTCGGACCAACCGGAACCGGCCATGCGCTCGCCACGCGCTTCCTGACCCGACGCGCGCTCCGCGCACGCAATCCTGCCGCGCAGGCGCTACCGGCAGCCCAAGCCCTACCGCGCGCTGCTGCACCGGCGGCCGCAATGCGCCGCTGACCCCGCCACCAACCCCTGGCGCACCATCGCCTCGGAGCACAGCGAGTCCACCATCGGCCACTCCGGCCTCAACACCCTGGTCCTGACGCGCGCCAGGGTGGGTGGTGGGGGTCCTGCGGCGCGCACGGCGTGTTGGGCGCACGGCGTGTTGGGGGGCAAGGGTGGGGCCTCTGGAGCGAGCTGTGGACCTTGCGTGGGGGCGGGTGCAGCTGTCCTGACGCCCTCTTCTGCTGGTGGTCGCATTGCTCGCTGCGCCCTGCAAACTGCACCCCTGCACCCCACCAACAGGCGGTGCTGGACTTTGTCGTGCAAGCCGGCTGCTGCGTGGGGCTGCACGTGCTGGTGCAGCTGGTGCTGTGGGCCCAGGTGCGGACGACTCGCTCGCTCGCTTTCGGGCTGTGCGAATTGCAGCGCTGCAGGCGGCCCTTGCGAGCGTAGCCTTCGTCCCTCCCATCTTTGACACTCATAGCATTTTAATAGTCAACAATATAACGCTGGTGTGCTTCATGCCCTCGGTTTGCGGTGCCCGGCCCCCGTGCACACGGTGCGGCTACGCAGGTGCTCCTGGCGCTGCGCGGCTACGGCTGGCGGGTCGTGGTAGCCAACTGCCGGGCACAGGACTCGGCAGCCTCGCACCCAGGAGGCGCAGCAGCTGCTGCTGGCAGCCCCCACGTCAAGCAGCCGCTGCTGGGAGCGCAACACGGGGCGCGGGGGCGGGGGCAACAGCTGTTGTGGGGCGCGGCGGGCAAGCGCGCGGGTGCCGGTGTGTGCGGCGGGCTTCTGTCGGGGCCGGTGAAGCTGGCGCTGCTGTGTAGTGGGGTGCTGGGGCTGCTGTCAGCGGCGGCCATGACTCATACGTGTGATGTACTGTAGCACCGCAAGGGCAGCGCGCATGGCTGCAGGCCGAATAGAACGAATGAAATAGGGAGGGGGGCGTGAGCCTACAAGACAGGTGCAATGCGGAACTGGGAGACTCGTGGGGGGTTGAGCCGGGCATGCGTTGTGTGTATGTGCGTGGCAAGGGGGATGCGGCCCCCGCATGGCTGAACTCGGAAACATTTTATCAGCTGAAGCTTCAGCCCGACGTGGCGCTGACCGCTGGACGCGGTGCTGCACTGGTGGCACCAGAGCCCTCGTGGCAGGCCCCCCGGCATTATTACGGTGTTACTGAGGTTCTGACGTGCCGCCGCGCGCTTCATATCGGCATTGCATGCTGCTGCGTGGTGATAGCCTGGCCGGGTACCACGCTCGGGCGGGGAGGCGCGGGGGAGGCCGAGAGGCTGTGGAGTCAGGGTGTGCGCGCCAGCAAGCCTGCTTGCCTCGACATGTGACACGCAGACCTTACACACGGAAGCACGCTCAGCCTTGCATGCCACAATTCCTGGGCATCCACTGCCACACACTCACACTCACTCTCTCACGGCACGACTCGTCCCGGGCGTGCTTCCAGGCTACGCCGGGGCTGCTGTTAAGTTTGACCACTCAAGAATCACAAGCGCTCACACGGTGGCCAGTCTCCCGCACTCTCCCGCACGCTCTCAGCAATCTTCTGAATCCGCCCGTCATCCCACGCGCTTGCAACCCGAAGCGCTTCCGCCATTCGTCCCACAGCTGCACGATGCGCGATCGCGCGCCCGCGTGCGAGTACGCCACGTCGCCTGCCCGCCTGCCACCGTACGTTCCGACTAGCTGCCCAACCCACCGTCCGCGCAGCCCCTCCTCGCCCGCCGCTGCCTCCACCTGCCTCCACGCCGCCACTAGCCGCCGGCGCCCATCTGCACGAAGCGCGATATCGTGAAGGCGATGGCGGAGAAGGTACCCAGGATGGTGATGACCGACTTGATCTGTGTGTGCACACATAACAGCCGGAGGGGGGAGGGGTCGTGAACACCAGCCCAACGAGGGGCGCAGTACGGGAGTTCGCGCGCAAGCGAGTCCACCGAGAGACTCATGGCCACGACCCATGGCCACCTCTGACAGAGCGTCCGGAGGATTACCATAAACACAACACATGTGCAAGGAGCCCAAGGAAACTCATGCACGAAACACCCGTGTGTTTATTGTGTGCGCGACCCGGCCTCACCGTGTCGTTCTTGGCCTTCTCGACACTGGACCGCAGCTCGTTGATGTCCTGCAGCCGCAATCGAGTGTGGAGGGGGTGGTTGCAAGGATGTTGGGGTGGGTGGGTTGTGAACACCAGCCCAAGCTAAACCACGGTCAGCTGAGGGGCCGCCGCCCCGCCGCCTGGCCACCGCCCGCCAATGCAGCAGCCCCTCGAGCGGCCAGCCCCCTGGCCAGCCCGCAGCCCCGCGATGGTCCCCACCCCACCCAAACCAGCCCAGCCCCCAACCAGCCCCCCGCCTCCCGCCCCGCGCCCCTCCGGCCCCATCCGGCCTCTCGGCCGCACCCACCCGGTCCATCTGGATCTGCAGGTCGGTGGACTTGTCCCGGATGCCCTGCAGGTCGTCGCGCATGCGCCTGCAGGGGGCGGCGGCGGCGGCGAGCAGGAGGAGGATGAAGCGGTCAGGAAGCCGGGCAGTCACAGCCGAACACAGGACAGGCCGACTTGCTCCCGTCGTGCTGCTGTGGAACCTGTTCTGCCATGTGCACGCGCTTGTAATGCATCGCACCGTGTGCAATGTTGGGGCAAGTCCCTGACAGCAGAATTGGAACTGATTACCGATCCCCCACTCCCACACACACACGCCCTCCACACTCCTCACCCCTTCTCCAGGTTGAGGTCCAGGCGCTGGCTGGCGCTCAGCTTGTCCAGCTCGTGCCTGCACGTGCCGGCAGCACCAGCACCCGCACCGGGGAGTTAAGGGCGGGGTGAGGGCCGTCAGGGGCGTCAGGGGCAGCAGCGCCTCGAGCAGGCAGCCTTGCGTCCCCGTCTCAGTCCAGCCAAACCATCCCTCCAGCCAGCGCCACGCGCGCAGCACGTGTCATGCGGTCGCAGCCCCTCCTTCCTCCCCCCCTTCCCAGACCACAACACGCCCTGGCGTCCGTCTAGTTAGTTGAGCTTAGCTTTGGCTCGTGTCCACAACACGGCCCCGAACCGCCCCCAGACTGTGCCTTCCCTCAGCTTCCCTCCACATGTCCCCAGGTTTGGTTTGGATTAGCTTGGGCTGGTAACTGCAACCCGGAAGCCACACATGCCCACGCATCCACGCACCGGATCTCGGCCTTCATCTTGTCCAGCACGTTCTGCTGCCGCTCCATGTCCTTGTTCACCGTGGCCTGGTGCATGTCCTGTGGGTGTGGGGTGTAACGGGCCGCGTGGGGGGCTGTTGCCGTGAGCGTGTGCGTGTGCGTGTGTGTATTGCGCGGTGGTGGGACGCCTGCGGTAATGGATTGCCCCACGGCCGCGCACAACCCCGCGCGCGCGAGCTGCGGTACGGCGCACAGATGCCCTTGACCCGGACCCCCTCCAAGGCCGGAGCCCCACCCACCCACCCACCCACCCACCCACCTGGGTCTTCTGCAGCTCGCTCTTGAAGGACTGGATCTTCGACTCCTGCTCCAAGATGCTCTGCGGGGGCGGATCACGGAACAGGACATATTGATTGTCGCGCCCACAGGGTGCCTCACGAGGGTGCCTCCTCGTCTCCTTTGTGCGCACCCGCGTGCTCCGTGCGTGCAACAGCCTTGCCACCCCCGATTCCCCTCCAATCCCCCGGTTCAGCCGCGGTCCGCGGTCCGCACCTTCTCCAGCACCACGGTCTTCACGAACGCGCCCTCCATCTTCTCCTTGTTGAGCACGATGAGCGTGGTAATGTCCTTGGCCAGCTGCTCCGCCGTGTCCCGCGGCAGGCCCGCCTTCTCAAACGACTTGCTCTGCACATTCAAGGTGTGCACCAGGACACGTCAGCAGGTGGGGCTACGTCGCACGTGCACACGATGGCGTGCAGGTCAGGCGCGAGGGGTCAACAGCTCGGGGGACGTGCCAGGTGCCGCACCAGCTCGAGTGTGTCGACCAGCAGGTGGTTGCTGACCGCCTGCTTGTTAGACTCCTCAAGCGTGGAGCCGAACATCCGCATCGCCTGCTGCTGCGCTCCCGCGCGCCATAAAGGCGCTGGCCCGGCAGCCGAGCGCAACTGCATGCCCTCGGCCTGGTGCAAGCTGCGCGCTAATGGCCCTAGCCTCGTAGCTAGAGATTTCAAACGCGACATCGTGACGGTGTATCAGGCACGAGAAGCAGCCCTTTCGTCTTCACGTTGCAAGTTGATGTTAAGAACCAGGCTCAAGGCAGGATTCAGGCAGCAGTGGGTAGCGTGGTGCAATCAAGCAGCAACAGCAGTGATGGATTTGCGCTAAGAGCACCAAATTGAGCAGGAATCATGTGCATGGTATTCTCGACGCTTCCTGCATCAACTTGCTGTCTCCTCGCTGCGCCTGTGAATTTTTTTCGGATAAACCATGTACATCAAGCACACAGGCTAAATAGAATACCAGGAGCGACCGAAATTGACAGCTGCTTGCTTCCTGCGGGCTTTCTTGCTCCAACTCTCCCTGTTTTATCATACACAACGAAAGCAATAGATCTGGGGCGTGAAGAATCATTATGGAACTGCACCCAAACTCCCTGTCTTGTTATCAGCAGGCCGCTGTGCCGCCGGCACGGCAGTAGCAGCGGCTGCCGCCGCGGCTGTGCCTAGCCTGCCCTCATGCAGCGTCCCATGCTACTAGCGCCATCACGTGGCGCAGGCATCGGCGCGCCCCACAGCTCGCTAGTCCCCGCAGCCCCCTCCGCAGCCCCCTCCTCAGCCCGCCCAGCGCCCAGCGGCCCACCTCGCACCGGCCCGCTCGGGCCAGCCCCGCACGTCCCCAGCCCGCCCAGCTGCGATCCGTGGCCACACGGCCCGCCGCGCCCCCGGCGCCCGTCAGCGCACGCGCCGCCGCCGTGTGCCTCCGTGCCGCCGCACGGGCTGCTGGTCACCGTGCCGGAGCCGCTGCCGTCGGCGGCGGCGCTGCCGGACGAGCCGCCGCTCCGCAGCGAGCACATCGACATGACGAGGGCCATCCAGCGCTGCCGCACCTGGCAGCAGCTGAGGTGCGCGAGCGCAAAGTTTGCTTTTGTTCGTGTTCATGCGCGCGCTGCGTGCGGTTGTGGGCTCTGAGCCGCAGGCATTCCAAGCTTGAGGCAGGCGCATGCTTTGACAACAAGAGCCTGAAGCCGAAATTGAAACGCGCTTCCGCCACCTTGCTCCCGCCCGCCGCAGGCGCCTGTACTGGCGTGTGCGCACGCGGCAGGGCCCCCTCAACATGGTCGGCTTCTTCACGCGGCTGGCGGCGCTGCTGGGGCCCAGCCTGCCGCAGCTGCTGGGAGAGGAGGGGGAGGAGGAGGAGGAGCCGCAGGCGGGTGCGGCGGCGGCGGTGGAGGCGGAGGCAGGCCAGGGCGCGCTGGGGGCGGGGAGTCCAGGCCGTGAGGCTGCGGGCGGCAGGGATGCGGCCCAAGCGGCGGCGGGGCAGCGGGGCCGGGGTCGAGGGCCGGGGGCCGGCCCGCGCGGCCAGCAGGCCCCGCCGGCGCCGCAGCAGCTGGTGGGGTTGGCGGAGCGGGCGGCGCTACGGCAGCTGGTGGTCCGCATGATGTACGACGCATGCAGGTGAGGAGGACATGGGGGGAGGAGGCCGCCCAGGCCCCATACGGCTTTGGACGGGCACACCGGTTGCCGATATCTCGTTCCGGCGTCTGCGCCGCTCCTCAGCCTGGGCTGCTTACCTGCCACCTAACAAACCCCGCCAACCCACGCCACCCCCGCTACCCCCGCCACCCCCGCCACCACCCTTGCCACCACCCCCGCCAACCCCGTTCCCCGCCCGCCCGCCAGCTTCACGCGCGAGGCCGCGGCGGCGGACCTGCTGGACACCATGCGCCGCGAGCCGCTGCCGCCCTGGGAGATGCCTGCCTTCGCCCGCTATGCGGCGCTGCAGGTGGCACAGCTGCAGGCCGCGCACCAGCTGCGCAGCGGTGGCGGCGGCGGCGGCGGCGGCCTCGGGGACCCGGATCGCAGCAGCCAGAGGGCTGTGGTGGCGCGCGCTGGTGCGGAGGGTGGTGCGGAGGGTGGTGGTGGTGCGGATGCGGATGCGGGCCGGCAGCTCAGCTTCCTCGAGTGGCTGCGGGAGCATCCGGAGGTGAGGGCGCGGGGGGTGGGTGCGGGAGGGCGCGGAGGGGAGCGTGTGCCACTGCATGTGCGGCTGGGGCTGGGTGGAGGCTGGAGGCCTGCGAGTAGGCAGGGCAGGGCAGGGCACGCAGCCGCTTCGCCTGTGAGTCGTCGGTCCTGTGAGTTGGCCTGTGGCGTCCGGTGCGCGCGCGCAGACGTGGGAGCACCCCTACGAGGTCCTGCTGTCGGAGCGGGTGCACCACTGGCGCGACCCACCCGGCGCCGGCGCTGACGGTGCTGACGTTGACGCGGATGCCGGCAGTAGCAGCGGCAGTAGCAGCAGTGGCAGCAGCAGCGGCAGCGGCGCGCGGTCGCGGCGGGCGCCGCTGTGCTACGGCCCGCACGAGCTGGCCGCGCTGGCCTGGGCGGCGGCGCGGCTGCGGCTGGCGGCGGCAGTGGCGCCGCAGCACCTGGCCTGGCTGCTGGATGACCTGCTGGGCGCCGCCGCCGGCGTCATGGCCGACTTCGACGGTGAGCGGGCGCGTCATCGGGGGGTGAGGGGAGGGGTGGGATGGGGGGTTGCACGGGTGGTTGGAAAAGCGGTACACGGGGGCGGGAACTGCAGTGCGGCCGCCACGTGGCAGTTGCGGCGGCGGTGCACCGCCCGGTCCCATGCCGTACCTTCCTTGTGCAAGCGTCGTGGGCAGCGAATTGAATGGTGTCGCCGGTGTGGCCGGGCCGGCCGGGCTGCGGCAGCGGCGTCGCGTGACCGGCGATGCCGGCTGCACGGAGCCAGCGCGGGTACTGAGAGGGTACTGGGCGCCGCGCGCGCCTGTTCGCATCCCACACCTCACGCCTCACGCCTGCACCTGCCCCTTGCCCCTGCCCTTGGCGCCGCCGCCGCCGCCGCCCAGGCCGGCAGCTGTCGCAGCTGGCCTACGCGCTGTCGCAGATGGGGCCGCTGGCGGTGCCGCCGCCGCCCTGGCGCCGCACCTTCCTGGCCGCCGCCCGCCGCCGGCTCTTTCAAATGGATGCGCAGGTGTGCGGGTGTGTGTGTAAAGATGGTACATGCATGATGGAGGGTGGGGTGGGGGTGGGTAGTTTTCTCCAATTCCCAAATCAACCATTGCCAACCCAAAACCCAGGGGGTTGTAAACACCAGCCCAATCTAAACCAAGCGAAACTAGACAAGGGACAGGCAGGTGCAGTTGGGGGGGGGGGGGCAGGCGGCTGGGCGGGTGGGGAAACGGGGACTAAACGTTTCCCCGGGCCCCAGAAACCAAGCGCCGTTTAAATGGGCGGCTAGTTCCGCCCCCAAAACAACATGCACACGCTTGTCGCCTGCCGCCTGCCGCCTGCAGTCCCTGGCCAACCTGGCTCACGCGCTGGAGCCGCTGCGCCTCAGCCCCGACCCGCCCTGGCTGCGGGACCTGCTGGCGGCCACCGGCGCGGCCATGAGCTCGAGCACGCCGGGGCCCGGGCCGGGACAGAGGCAGGGGCAGGGGCAGGAGCGCTGGGGTCAGGCGCGGCGGCCGGCGCCGCCGGAGCTGACGCAGCTGGCCTGGGCGATGTTCTCGCTGCGGCGGAGGTGCGTTGGCGCGTGCGTGTGTGGGCGCGACCGCAAGGCAGAGAGGGCAGGGCGCCTGTCAGGTGGCGCGTGTGGAATCCTGATAGGCCCCCCCAATGGTTGATTTAGGAATTGGGAATGACGAACCCCCCCCCACACACACACCGCTGGCACGCCTTCGTGCGCAGGCTGCACCAGCCGCGGGAGTGGGCAGAGGAGCTGCTGGCGCTGTCGGATGAGGCGCTGCAAGCTGGGGCGCCGCTCGCGCCGCCGCCGCCGCCGCCGGCTGCAGACGGCACAGCCAGCCCAGCTTCTGAAAGGCAGAGCGCACAGGCCGGCTTCGGCGCGGCCAGCGACGCCACCGGCGGTGCCGGCGGTGCAAGCAGCAGTGGCAGCGGCAGCAGTAGCGGTATTGTGGCAGCCGACCGCGGCCTGGACCGCAATCCGTACGCGCCGCTGGGCGCTGTGGAGCTGATAGGGCGGCTACAGCCGGTGCTGGCTGCGGCGGGCGCAGTGCTACAGCCGGGGCAGCTGCAAGAGCTGCGGCGGGAGATGGAGGCGGCGTGCGCCAGGCCAGGGCCGCGGCTGCCGCCGCCGGCCCCGCCGCCGCCAAGCCACGGGGCGAATGCGCCTGCTGCCGCCGGCGAGGCTCCCTTGGATCCAGACGACGCGGATCCTGGCAGCCCGGATGACTTGGATCCAGATCTGGAAGCATGGGCTGCTGGCGGGGAAGGCGCCTGGATCGACGGCGGCGGCGCAACGCCGCTGCTGCGGCTGCTCCAGGCCCAGAGCGAGCCGCGCAACGTGCTGGCACTGTGGCTGCTGCGGCAGCCCCCCGCCGCGGTGCTGCTACTGCGCCGCGCCCTGCGTTCTGCTACAGCCTCGGACGCGGCGGTGGGCGGCGAGGTGGACTCGGAGCCGGGCTGGCTCGCGGCGGCTGTAGCTGGGGACGTGGAGGCGCCTGGCGATCTTGGGCTGGGTGGTGATGGCACTGGCGGAGTGGGGGCGGTCAGGGGTGGCGGAGCGGCGGGCGCGGCCGCGCAGGAGCCGGCGACCTGGACGCTGGACCACCACTCGGGCGACGTCACGGGCCGCGACATGGCGGTGTGGGCGAGCGTGCTGCAAGGCTACAGCCGGCGGCAGCAGCAGCAGGGGCAGGAGCAGGAGGGGCAGCAGGGGCAGGGGCAGGGGCAGGGGCAGCAACGCCAGCACGAACGCCAGCCGCGGCTGCTGGACCGGCTCCATGTCGGCTGCTGGCCGGGGCCGGAGTGGCTGGAGGCGCTGGCGTCCGCGTCCGCCGCCCAGCTGCACAGGCAAGTAGGCGGCGCGCAGCGGCCCGGGAGCTTGAAGCGCAGCGCTTGCACCACCACCACCACCACCACCACCACCACCACCACCACCACCACCACCGCCTATTCCTCCTGCACGTGCGCACGTGCGTTGTGCCTCTGAGCCCGCCCCGCCTCGCCGACTGGCTGCAGGTACTCCTTCCGCGCCCAGTCGCTCGGCATCATCCTGTGGGCGCTGGCGGACCTCGGCTACAGCCCGCCGCCGGGCTGGCTACAGCCGTGGCTGCGCCGCGCGGCGGAGCTGGAGCACGACTTCCGGGCGCAGAACCTGGTGCGTGTGGTGTAGGGCGTAGGGCGTACAGGGTGTGGGCGTGATGTTGGTGGTGTTGGTGGTTGCCAGTGTGTGTGCACGTGGGGCTGAAGTGGATGCTTGGCGGCTTGGCGGGGTGCTCACGTGGGCTCTGCTGGCCGTGCCCCTCACCGCCCGTCCCGCACCGCACCGCCTCTGCAGGTGAGCTTGCTGCGGGCGCTGGCCACGTGGCGAGAGGCGCCCGACGGCGCCGCCTCGGCCGCCCTGCGCCGCTGCGCGCTGCGGCTGCTGCCGTCCATGCCGCCGCGCGAGCTGCAGCTCGCAGCCTCCGCCCTGGCCCGGCTGGCCGAGGTGCCAGAGCCGCAGCCGCCGGCGTCGCCGCCGGCGCCCGACGCCGGCGCCCTCGCGCCGCCCGCCTCGCCGGCTGCCCGGAGTGGGTTGTCGGGTGGAGGTGCTGGCGCTGACGGCGGCCGTGCGGCGGGGCCCTGGGGCGCTCAGGCGCGGGGGTGGTGGGGGTCACGGCGGCCGCGGTGGTCGTGGTCGCGGCGAGCCGCAGCCCGCGCCCGGGCTGTTCGTGGTGATGGACGCTGCGGTGGCGCGGCCGGAGGCGGCCGCCGCCTCCTCGCAGGGCAGCAATGAGGGTGCTGGCGGAGCAGCAGTAGCCGCTGGGGGCGCGGGTGGTGCGCGGCCGCACCGCACCCTGGACTGGGAGGTTGGCGCGCTGCTGGTGGCGCGTGCCGTGCAGGTGAGCGGGCGGTGCCGCGCCGGGCGGTGCGTGTTTTGAACCTGCCGAGCCGCAGCCAATCAACAGGCGGCCCCATGCGGGCCCCCATCTGCTGCGCTGACTTGGTGCACTTTGTGTGCCGCGCTTGGCCTCACGTGCACCTTGTGTGTCTGTGGCCTGGCCTGCCGCAGGTGTCGCCGGCGTACAGCCTGCACCACCTGGCCGGCCTGCTGCGGACGCTGCTGGCGCTGCGGCTGCACCTGCCGCCGCCGCCCCGCCCGCCCAGCCCCAGCCCCGCTACTGGGAGCTCCCGGGGGCGGGAGTCCGGGCCTGGCCCCAGGCCCAACTTGCCGGCCTCGGCCCCGGCCCTAGCCCCGGCCGCAACCACCAGGCTTGCTGCAGGGGACACCGGCGTCAGCGCAGCCGCCGACCGGCAGCAGGGCGGCTCGGGGAGGCTGGACGCGGCGGCGCTTCAGGCGCTGCTGCTCGGGTCCGTCCCAGCGCTGGAGGCGCTGCAGCGCGGCGCGGGCAATGGGCTGGACGCCGACGCCGACGGCGGCGGTGGTGGCGGCGGCGCGCGGCGGCGGCGGTCGACGGAGCGCTGGCGGGCCGTGCGGCGGTCGGAGCTGCGGGAGCTGGGCACGGCGGCGCTGGAGGCGGCCCGGGCGGTGGTGGCGGCGGCGGCGGCAGCTGCTGACGGGGGACGCGGGAGCCAGGGGGGCGGGAACGGCGGCGGCGCAAGGGGTGTCACAGGGGAAAGCGGTGGAAGGGAGGGCGGGGAGCTGGCGGAGGTGGAGAGGGCGGCGGCCGCGCTGCTGCCGGCGCGCTGGTGGCGGGAGTATGTGGCTGCGCTGCGAGCCCTGGAGTAACAGTCAGTGGGGCCGCCCGTCTGCAGCGTGTCGTTTCATCTTATCGATCGATGCGCCTGGACCATTCGCCTCTAGCTGCCCCGAAAGATACAGACATTGTTGATGTTTCTTGTGTTTGCAGTCTTTGACTGGTGCGCAGAAGTACGTTTCGAGGTTTTCGTGTGCGTTTCGGCGCCCAACGGTTTTAGTCGCTCATGTCGCGCGTAAACTTGTGTTGCTCAAGTCACGGCGCGGCTTGAGGCATCAATCTGGAGGTGACCCCCGGCAGTGATGCATATCAACTGCGCTGCGAGGAAGGTGCGAGTCGGACTCAGGGGCACCGGAGCCCTGCGCGAACTGTGTCGGATAGCTTCGTTCGAGGGCCCGCTCCATCTACGAGATGCATTGCAAAATTGCGAAATTGTTTTGCTGTTGGACGTCGAGGGGCGTTGCGCACTTGCGTGAGTTGGTACGTGTGTCACCGCAGTTACCGGATTTCCCGTTCCTCAACCGCGTGCTGACCAGTGCTTGTGAAGCTACTGACAGGTGAGAATGCAATATTCGGCTTTTTTTGGTAGCGAGGCAATTATGTAGCGAAGGCGCGTCAGTGCGCAGAGACGCGCAGACAATGCTCCTATTGCCGGTCGTCTGCGGCGTGTGGCCACCGGCCGGCACACGCCGGCGCTCTGGCTCTCCTTTCCAGTTTCCGGGCAAGCTATGTCCGTGATTGGTCCATGAGCCGGTCGCTTACACACCATCTGTTTTTGCTGGCCCTGCAGAGAGCACGCAGCAGCCATGCAAAGGCGCGCCTGCCGCAGCGGCCGGCGCGCCGCAGCGGCCGTTTCGGCTGCCGCCGCCCGCAGCGTGGCCTCCCCACGGGGGCGTGATGCACGGCCGCTGCCGCTGCCACGTCTAGCGACTCTGCTCCTGCTGCTGGCAGCTGCCGTCGCTATACCAGGTGATTTGGGTCGGTCAACAACTCAACATTGGTTGCATGACATCGAAGTTTGCGTCCCGAGTTTTCAAACCAGTGTCGAATGTCGCCCCACGCAGGTGTGGCGGCTCAGGGGAACAGCGGTGGCAACGACACCAGCAACGGAAATGGCAACAACATGGGCGGCGGCGGCGGCGGCGGCAGCGCAGCGGCTCCCGGCCAACTACGACAGCTCGAGGGTGAGCCGCAGCGCAAGCGGGTGAAGCGCAACACGCTGCCTGCTGCACTCATACCGGCCCTGCAGCTGCCGCATGCTGATCGTTGCGCTTCGGCTGGTGCTCACAACCCGCTTCCTCCTCCCCACACTCCCCCGCCGGCACGCACTATCCACACGCGCCCGCCTCTCCGCCAGGCCAGCTGGTTTTCGTAGACTACCACGACGGCGGCGACGGCGAGTACGCGCTGCAGCTCACGACGAGCGGCCTGGACGGCCAGCAGCAGGGCCCCGGCAACAGCGGCGCCGCGGGAAACAAGAACAACGTTAGCAGCAGCGGCAACGCCACAGGTGGTGGCGGCGGGCCGCCGCGACCGTACTTCAAGCTGGGCGGTCGGCAGAAGGTGCCGCGACGCGACAAGGACGGGCAGGACGTGGAAGTGGGGCAGCTGCTCACGATTGTGAGTGGGTGTGTATGTTGTTGTGCTGCCGCTCGCTGGTTGCCTTCGTGCTGCTCCCATACGGTACCAGGACCGTGTCGCCGCCGCTTCGGGGTCGCTGCGCTGCGCTGCTCCCGCCTCCGGCCCAGCCTTTAGAGCCGCTAGCGCCGCTGTCACCACATCACATCGTTGCACGTGCCCGCCACGCTGCACACCCCGCCCGCCCTCGCTCCCGGCCGCAGGCCTGCACCGTGGACCCCACCTCGGGCCAGTGCTCCTCCCTGGCCCCCAGCGACGTGTCCTACCTAGGCACCGCCGCGCCGCCGCCCGCCACCGCCGTGCACCAGCGGCTGCTGGTCATGATCCTGGACGCGCCCGCCTGCGGCATGCCGGCGCCCGCCTCGGGTAGGGCATGCATCCCCCTTGTTGTGTGCAGCAGTAAATATATACGTACTGACACGCATGACAGGCGCTGTGCAGCATACTGTATGCAGCCACAACGTGCTGACCTGTTGAATATGCCCGCCGCGTGCGCGCTGCCGCCACCGCTTTTCCAGTGTCCTCCGTCAAGTCCACTTACCTGGGTCCCGCGCTGGACGGCAAGGGCGGCCTCGCCATCCGGATTGAGAACTGCAGGTGCGTGCGTGGGCGGGCGTTGGTTTGGGGGCCGCCCTTGCACTGTCCCCGTCTTCGGTGCGTGTGACACGCCCGCCGCCGCACATCACATTGCCTGCCCACCTCCCAGCCTTGGGCTGGTGCTCACAACCGCCCCCGCATCCCCGCCCCCGCCCGCCCCCCCCAATACCCGGCCAGCTACGGCGAGCTCACCTGGAACGTCACCGCCTTCACCGTCCTCACCGTGACGCTGCCCACCTGCACCTGGTGCGCGCCGGCGAGCATAATGCAGATGCACACGTGCCGTGCTGCGCGGTGTGTGTGGCTTTCGTGCCTATTGCATGTATGCCAGATTGCCAGCTCACCAAATCTCTTGACTGTTCGCACATCGTCCTGCCCGACATTCATCAAGAAGCCTAGGGGGCACCTCCCTTTCCAAGCCAACCCTGCGCGCCGCACCATGCCACGCGCCACACAGGGACACGACGACCTGCGACCCGTTCGGCATGGCCAACGCCGCGCGCACGGCCGCATACAACCTGCTGGGCGCGGCCGCCTACGGCGTCTTCACCAACTTTCACCTCATCCTGAGCACCGGCCTGTGCGGCTGGGCGGGTCTGGCCACCCTGGGCGGCGACCAGGTGCGCGCGCGCGTGCGCCGCGTGCGCGCACATGCGTGCGCGTGTGTGTGGCCGAGCGCCCCGGCGAGGCGGAGTGGAAATGGGCTTGCTGGATGGGTGCAACGAGTTGATGCGCGTGCATGTGGCATACAGCATACGTCAAGCCCACGCTGCATTGCCCATTTGCACCTGGCCCTCCCCGGTCCTTTCTGTCCGCCCCTGCCCTGTCGTACCCAGGTGTGGCTGCAGGCGCAGTACGTATCCTACTGGCCCGTGACACTGCAGGAGGTGGGTGGCGAGCGCAGGGGGGGGCGTACCTGTGCAGGGGGGGGTAGTTCATTCTAGAACCCAAAGCAACCGACCGAGTGAACCCAAACCAACCAGTCCCGCCCAGAGCACGGAGGAGGTGTGGCCACACCTCCTCCATAACCTCTCCCCCGCTTGCCCCAAGCGTTTCCCCCATGCATATGCCCGGTCTCCGTCTGATTAGTTTGGCTTAGCTCGGGCTGGTGTTCACTGCCCCTTTCTCCTCCGCTCCCCTCCCGCCCGCCAGACCATCCACAACTTCTTCCTGTACCACTCCTACCGCGCCTACATGGAGTACCAGGACACATCTACCTTCATGGGCCGCGGCACCGCCTGCCCCAACACGCCAGAGCTGGCACTGCTGGGCTGGGCCTCGCCCGCCGCCGGCGGCGGCGCCCTCAACACCTCCACCATACCCGCCGGCGCGCCGGGCGTCGTGCTGCCGCGCTTTGAGCTGCCGGCGACGTCGCTGACGGGCCGCGGCGCGTTCGTCCGGGTGGTGCCCAACTGGCAGGGCGCCTACAGCAATGCCGCGGCCGCCCACAACCTGTATCTGGAGGCGCGGGTGCCGCGCGGCGGCGACGCGCAGATATTGGGCGAGCTGCAGTACAAGGTCGGCGTGCTGCGTGTGTTGGGGGGCTCGTGGGGCTTGGGGGGTTTGGGGGGCTTGGGAGTGTGCCGCCGCGGGCTGGGGGAGGGGAGGTTGTGGAGCATGGGCAGGCATTGGGCATTGGAGGCGTGCTTAGGGGCTGGAACGTGGCCGGGGAGGTGTCAGGTTTACGTCATGGAGGGGCGAATCCGTGTACGTGCAAGTGCGCGTGCACGTGCGCGCGCCTTTGGGCCTTTGCAGGCGCGTGGACCTTAGCCTCCCTGCATGTTGAACGCACAGCACCGCCGCACCAACCCAACTCACCCCACAATCTGCCCCCTGCCGTGCAGCTGCTAGTGCACGAAGTCAATGCCACAATGGTAGGCGCCAGGGCGCACATCGCTTGGGGGTGCTGGGCCGCGGTTCGGTGCTGTGATGCAACGTGGCTGCCGTGTCGTTCACACACTGGGCGCTACTCGCGCTATTTGTGCGCGCCGGCGGCGCGCCGCACAGCGGAACATTGCCCCGCGTCGCAACACGGTCGCGCGCTTGATTGAACGTGCTCCGCGCCTTGACCCGTGCCCACAGGACAACAACCGGCAGTTGTACCGCAACTACAACCGCCGCATCAACTACCTGTCTTCCTTCTCCGCCTTCAACCGCTCTGTCATCCCCTCTTACCAGCTGGTCATTTACTCATCCAACTGGACAGGCTCCCAGGTATGCGCAACAAAAACATCGCCACTCGCCATGCCATCATGCTACCTAAGCGTACGCGTGCACACAAACTGCAAGCGCGTGCTCAACCTGGGTTCTTGTCTGCTACGTCGCCGCGATTCAACTTGACTGCCCTGCCGCCCCTCCTCCCTCGCCGCCCCGCCCGGCAGGCTGCCATCCTCCCCATTGCTCTGTGCCGGTACGTCACTTCCGACGTCGAGTGCCCGCCGCTGTCGGGCAGTCTGTTCCCACAGCCGCCGCCGTCGCCGCCGCCGCGGCCGCCGCCCCGCCCGCCGCAGCCGCCGCGCCCGCCGTCACCGCCGCCGCGCCCGCCCAGGTGGGTTTGTGAATACCAGCCCAAGCTAAACTAACTAGGCAGGGGACAGGCAAATGGAATAGCAGCTACCGTATACAGAGCAGCAGAATACTCAATGGGGATTGCACGTATGACGTGCAGCGGGTTAGCCTGGACCTGCACAGCGCCTGGGGGGCTACGCAGGAGGGATCCTACCTCGGGGTTTGCAGCCTGCTGGTGCGCCACGCCACCTGCGGGAGTGTGCTGACCCGTCATCACGCCGGCTGCCGATGCAGGCCGCCGGCACCACCCCCGCGACCCCCGCGCCCACCGTCGCCGCCCCGCCCGCCGTCACCGCCGCCGCCGCGCCCGCCTCCCACGGTAAGTTCATTTCCGGCCTGCTGCCGCGGCCAAGTACAAGCAGGTGGAAGGCATGCGCGGTGGCCTGTGTCCCGGCGGCACGCGCCGTCCACGCACACGAACCTTTTCCCGCTCTGCACCTCCCCCTGTGGACGCAGGGCTCAGCGGGCTCCAATGCGCCGCCGCTGCCGCCCTTTGCGCCGCTGCCGCCGTTCGTGTTTGAGCTGGTCCCCAGCCCGCCATCAGGTGTGTGTGCGCGGCGTACACGTGGGGTACCGCCGAACGTACTGCCCTCCCCATAAGGCGGTTGGCCCAAGATCACTGGCACCCTGCCGTATGTGGTCATAGTCTGGCGCCTCCGACGTTAATGATAGACCTTGACCTGCCTGGAAACTGCTCCCACAGTGGCGCCGCCCAAGCGGCGACACGCGCCGCCGCCGCGGCACCGCCCGCCGCCGAAGCACCAGCCGCCACCGAAGCACCAGCCGCCGCCACACCGCCGCCTGCCGCCGAAGCACCAGCCGCCGCCGCCAGAGCGCCGCGCGGCGCCGGGGCTCCGTGCGCCGCCGCTGTACTATTACCAGCCGCCGTCGTACCAGCAGGAGGCTCCGCTCCAGCAGCCTCCAACCTACGGAGGCGCTTACGGAGGCACCTACGGCGGCGCTGTGTGATTCTTCGACTTCACAAGGGCATGGTGTTAGCTGCAAGTGCACCGTATGTATGAAGCACCTTATAGCTTCATGAATCTGTGGACACATGGTGTGCGCGACGCCCCGGAAGTGAACACCAGTTGGCGCTGACAAGGGTGGAGGGATGGCGCGAGTTGCAGGTTGCGGCACACCAAATTTGCATTCATCGGCAACGCAGGCTGTGGGTATCATTCAGCGTGTGAGGTAGCTTGAGGCATAATTTAGCGTTTGCCCGGATGAAGCCCGTCGCGACCGGCGTTCCTCTGCTCGCATGCGCGCCTTCCAGCAAATGCCCAGCAGTAGTGATGCCCAGCTTCCAGGAGCGCAAACTAATGGCATAAATTGAGACCGATTCATTTTTTTGTTGCGAGCGACCCGAGAGTGTGCGAACCAAGCCCAGCGATCCGACATTTCCAGGACTTTGGTTTTTCCAGCTCTGTAAACATGCAAGGATTGAACTTATATCACATGATACTTTAATATCTGGAGTTACTACAATGGTCGTCCGGCAAGTTCAGGGCAGAGTTCAGAGTGCATTCCCAAACGCGGCCCCTTGCATCGTGTGATTGCGTCGCACGCATGATACATGGCTTCAGCAAACCCTGTAGCGTTAGCGTGAGTTACGCCGGCCTTTTGCGGCTGCCCCCGACTGGCGCCTGCCTCCCGGCGGTTAGCCGTACGGGGCCACTACTGGTCCGACTCCTGCCTGCAATAAAGACCGAGGGCCTGGCCGCTCGAAGTATAGAACTGAGCAAGGCTCGCAGCGCTTCCTCACATAGCGCAAGCCTGGACCTCGACGCACTAGTCCAACCTCGAGCATTTCTACCTCGCTTTACGTTCCTAGCTGAATCTAGCAGCGATTTAAGCTAAGGACACTAGTTCAAGGTAAGAAGAGCTGTTTCGAGGGGTTGCTAGGCCGCGAGAGGGCGAGAGCATGCAACGGGCTCTTGGCGCCATCGCGAATGCGGTTGCGCCCGACTCACCCGAAAGCGACCGCGAACAAAGCCGTCGGGCGCGCGTTGAGGTCTTGGGGGCCTCCTGGTTACAGTCGCTACCTGCTCGAAGCGACCGGCGCTCAAATGGGAAGGGGTAGCTCCTCGCCGTTCCTCGTGACACCATCGTGTCTCGCCGAAACCTCCTTCGCGTGCTAACCCGCCACTCCCTCCTCTGTCGCTCCCTCTTCGCAGTTGCACATCCGTTCGTAGAAATGAGAGTGTCAGCGCTGTTGGCGCTGGTGCTGGCGGCAGGCCTCGCCTGCTCCGCACTCGGCCAGACCTTCCCGCCCTACAGCTGCACGCGCGACCCGCAGCAGTCGCGCTTCCGCCTGGACATGCCCTACACCGTCACCGGCAGCCGCGTGTGCATGACCACTCGTGTGGTGCCCTGCGCTAAGCCCGGCTCGCCCTGCTGCGACAAGAAGATCGACCTCTACAAGATTGAGCTGGACATCAACGCGCAGTGCAAGTTTGCGGTGACGGGCGTGACGGTCAACGGGCGCCCCGCGCTGGCGCCCACCTTTGACCCGTACGGCCCCAACGATTCCAAGGCCGTCATGAAGCTCACTGGCCTCAACCTCACGCTCGCCACCGCCGAGGGCGCCGTGGTGTGCATGAAGCTGGGCGGCGCCTGCCCCACCATGGACACCCTGTGCACTGTGGGCAACGGCTTCTGCCAGACCGCGCTGGTGCAGAGCGGCACCTGCAACTGCTGCCCAGTGCAGATGCTGGGCTTCATGCCCCCGCCGCCCTCGCCCATGCCACCCAGCCCGCCGCCTCCTCCTCCTCCCAGCCCGCCCCCTCCTCCTCCTCCCTCGCCCCCTCCTCCCAGCCCGCCCCCGCCGTCGCCTCCTCCTCCCTCTCCGCCCCCCCCATCTCCTCGTCCTCCGTCCCCAGCGCCCCCGTCTCCCAAGCCGCCCAGCCCGGCGCCTCCTTCTCCTCGCCCTCCCAGCCCCCCTCCTCCGTCTCCCCCTCCCCCGTCTCCCCCTCCTCCCTCGCCTCCTCCTCCTAGCCCTCCTCCTCCCTCTCCGCCTCCTCCTAGCCCGCCCCCTCCCTCTCCTCCTCCTCCCTCTCCTCGCCCGCCCTCGCCGGCTCCGCCCTCCCCTAAGCCGCCCAGCCCGGCGCCGCCCAGCCCTCGCCCTCCCAGCCCCCAGCCTCCTTCTCCCAAGCCTCCCAGCCCTCCTCCTCCCTCGCCTCCTCCCCCGAGCCCTCCTCCTCCCTCTCCCCCTCCTCCCAGCCCGCCTCCTCCCTCCCCTCCTCCTCCCTCTCCCCCTCCTCCCAGCCCTGAGCCGCCCTCGCCCGAGCCGCCTGCGCCCCCCAGCCCTGAGCCGCCCATGAGCCCCCTCACGCCCGCCATCCGCCGCCCGCCCCCGCCCGTGCCCGTCAGCTTCCCCTTCTGCGAGTGCAACCGCACCGTCGGCAACGTGCCTTTCACCTTTGACCCCACGCCCGTGGTGAAGAAGGCCGCGTCGGGCCCCAACAAGATGTACTGCCTCACGCTCTACACCACCGACTGCGTCGACCCCAGCAACAAGTGCTGCGCACAGCGCCTGTCCAAGGTGGAGTGGTGGAGCAAGGACGCGTGCCGCAGCAGCGTCAAGGCGGTGTACCTAGATGGCGTCAAGGTGGACCAGCAGTGGGCGCCGAAGGGTTCGTTCAAGATCCCCGCGCTCAACATGGCTAAGGCTGCCGTGCCCTCGGCCGGCCGCGAGGTGTGCATTGAGCTCAACGCCATGAGCGCCTGCCCCACGCTACAGTCGTTCTGCGCGCGCGGCGCCCAGGGCCGCTGCTACTATGCGATGTTCTCTGAGGACAAGACGTGCTGCCCGCTGGACACGTTTACGGCAGTCAGCGCGCGCCGGTAACTGGTGCGGATAGGCACTATGAACTCAACCGCTTTCCGGAACTGGACTTGTAGCAGGATGCTGCAACAATGAATGTGTGCATAGTAGGTTGTGAGGTGTAGTTAAACAGGGCGTGCAGACGAGTGCGCGGCTGGGCGCAGAAAGCAGGCAGGCGGACAGACAGGCAGGCAGGCAGGCGGCAGCAATCTATTTGTGCGGCTGACTGCGTGCGTAGCATGCGTGTATCTGCGGAACTCTTGACAAGCTGATAGCGGAGCATTAGCTTAGCCGCATGACCGACAAGGACATACCCTAGCTCGCGTGATTAATGCTTTGACCCAGAACATGACTAAATGTTCACTAGAGGTTGTCGTGGGTTGCGTTTTATGGAAATTTAGGAGCTGATACTAGCACACTGACGCTGGGCTAGGCTGTGAACAAACTGGTGAGCCCAGTGGAATCACTATCGTGTGGGTGATTAGCACACGGAAGGCTGGTGCTGCAGGACCAGGACTACCGTATGTCCAGGCGCCATATCGAACCAAGGACGTATATCTGCAGTTTTGCACAGATGTTGTAACCACAGCGGTTATGTGCTGGAACAAGAAGAGTCCCACGCGGGCATTAACCATTCCCGCGTTTAACGGGTGGCGGACGGCAGCGGGGCAGGTGGGTGAGCACACACACGCAGTGGAGCCGCGGCACCCACCGCAACAACCGAAACACTGCAGCCCGCAACAACATCTGTGAGCATGGTCTGCTCGCGAACCAGTAGACGCACACGCACACGTCCTCGGGGGACCCACTTGATACGTCACGACATTTGGCGAGGAACGTTGGCGGCAGTAACGATTGTGCACGTGATGTGCAGCAGGGTGGGGAAAGGCAAGCATCGGGGCATGCCACAGCGGTGGGTCGACCTCTTGGCATTGGCCCTTACACAGTCCGTACGGCACTTATAAATCCAGCTCACGGCAGTGGATTCATGTGAGAATCTTACCTAGACGAATCACAGGGAGTGAGGGCGCCCAGAGCTCCATGCAACCTTCCACCGGGACACGACCCGTGCAGCATGCACCGCCCTGGCGTGCGGCCGGACGCAGGCGCCGAGCTGGCTGCATACGCAAGGGGCCGAGGGGCACGTGACATAGAGGCCAGACAGGGGCCGGACCGGGTTTAGCGGCCGCGACCGCGTGCAGGCATTTTTGGCCTCACGGGCATATACTGGCCTGCACCTGCCCGCTGCGACGCAGTGCGGCCTCTCAAGTACCGTGGAATCTGTGCGCTGCGCCTTCCCCGCCCGCTGTGCCAAGCCATACTAGGTGGTAGGCTATACCAGGGCTCAGGACGCCGGAGCTAGCAGCGCCCTGGCCACACGGCGGCCGGGCGCCCGCGCACCCCGCACGGCGCGCTGCCTGTGGGCGGGCCCAGTGGCCGTGCGGCTGCCCCACAAATGTCCCACCACGCTTATTTCAGAGTTGTGACCATAGGGGCGCGCCCAGGGCATACTGGCGGGGCGTGCCGTGCATCGCGGGGTCGCGTGCGGGCATGTTGACATGTTTGGCGAGTCCGCATTTCGTTAGGATTCGGACAACCCCCACTTCAAGGTAGGTCGTTTGCGGTCATTTACATCGATTTGTATGTTGATAAGGATATGAGGGACCCGACGCCAGGAAAGTGGCGACTTTCAGTCCACACTTGAGTCGCTCGCGCCAGGATCGATCGCGCCGCGAACGCGACAATAATTCCTGCTGCCCACCCGAAGGCTTCCTGTCTAGCTTGATATGTGTGGTACTACTTTATCTGTATTATGAATTCTTCTCACAGCTCACCAGCCCCACGGCGCAGGTTTGCCAGGCCGTGCCGATGCTCCCGGCCCTCGCCGTGCCACCCCAGGGCAACCGGGTTCCGCCAGGCCCCTCCGCCGCGTGCAGGCGCGGGCCTGGACTTGCACACCCCTCTGGATGCATGATCAGCAGCAAGCAGTAAGCCCCGTACCGGCATCGCGCGGCAAAAGCACGCCCGGAACGCGGCGCCAGGGGATATTTCAAACCGGGTCTCATCACACGCTGCATAGGCGACGTTCAAAACCTGCACTCCCGTGTTCACTGCATTTTGCGTTTTCAAAATCAGACTTTTTAGTCTAGAGGAACATATGTCGCCTTGTTACATATGTATGGCTTCCCCCGCGCGTGTGGTCCAAACACAGGGCTAGCTCATGCTCCCCACTCAAATTCACGCGGACCCGTGCGTGTCCCTACACGCGTGCCCGCCGACATGCCCTACCATCTCCACGTACCGTAATGTGGCATGCACGTGATGTCAGAGCCAAGCAAAGCGTCACAGTCAGATGTTCCCTCGCCGTAGTGTTCACACACCCATGCATTCACGTCAACAACATATGTACAGCACTGCAACCTCCTTGCTTATGTTTGCCTCCGCAGCCACCGGCGCGTGCGTCCTACATCTTAGTCCCACCATTGTCGAGTGCATAACCGCATCTTTCTTTTTATTTGCATCTTTAATAGCTGGGGTTTTGGTGTCTGCCCGTAAAGTCTTGTCGAAGACCAGGGCACGCCTTCCATGACAAAGATGCCATTCGAATATGTTCACGCAAATTGCCAACGCTTTTTGAGGACGCATGCAGTTACCAGCCACAGTATTTGCGGTTGGTCGTGGGGAGATCAGTGCGTTGATGCAACTTGTGAGAGGGCAATGCGCTTAGTTCGGACCCGAGCACCCACCAACCAGCAGGTCCCAAGCCCATAAATCGAGAAATATGTACCAATTCAATCCAAAGCAGCGAAGCAAGCGACAGTAAGAAGAACGAAGCATTGGATTAATTCACGCTTTTCCACAGACATTTAGGTGATAGTGAAGGGCACGCAGGGAGTGGGGAAAACACTCCGTCCTTGATGCCCCCTGTACGCACGGTGCCGCATGCAGCAGGCGTTGATGTGCAGTCTCATGAATGCAGGCGATCCCAGCAGCAGGATTTAAGATGAGCACGTGAACTGCCAGCACAGGAAGCCCACGCCGGTGTACCCAGCCTTGCACTGCGGGTAGCAGAACGTGCCCGACTTGTCCTCGCTGGAGCCGCAGCCCAGGGCATAGCCGGCGCCGTTGCCGTACGACTGCTTCTGGCAGCTCACGCCAATATCGGTCATGCCGCTGGGGCAGCTGGGCGAGCAGGTGCAGCAACCCACGGCGGAGTAGCCGGAGCGGCACTTGGGCTGTGGGGGTATTGAGGGAAGGCGGGAACAGCGGGAAGCGGAAGTCAGGGGCAGGGAACGAAGCGGGGAGGAAATGGAGGTTATGGAGCAACGATAACAGGGGCGCGCGTGCTTCCCAGCCCGTACGGAACCGGCCCAATCTTTGCCCCGCAAGCCGAACCAAGCACAGCAGGCACGGCAGGCTTACTAGTTGCCCGCCCGCCCGCCCCGCATGTGACTCACATAATAGACCTCGCCGTTCTTCTCGCAGCCGCCCGGGTTGGCCTTTTCGCACCGCTTCCTGGCCGCGTCGAAGCTGAGCCCGTCCCCGAACTTCCAGGGGTACCCCGCGCCGCGGCCGTACGGCGCCGGCTTCAGGCAATGGGCGCCGGTGTTGGTGTAGCCGGAGGGGCAGCTCTGCCAGCACACCGGCCCCACCATGTAGTAGCCGGCTCTGCAGGCGGGGTAGCACAGCAGGCCGTTGGGGTCCTTGACCGTGCCCGCCGCGCACGTGTCCACACCATGGCCCGCGCCGCGGTTGTACACGCCCACGCAGTAGGCCTTGCCGTTGATGACCAGCGTCACGCGGAAGTCCGACTCCTTGTGCTTCTTGGTCAGCAGGATCGAGACCTGGCCGCCGGCGGGCGGGATGTCGAACTGGCTGGCGATGTCGTCCGCGATGCTGAAGCTGCCGTCCACCTCGATGCGCACCGCCGCGCCCACCGCGTCCACCTGCACCGCCAGGCTGGCGCTGCCCTCGAAGGTGACGATGTTGTAGAGCAGGTCGCTCAGGACCGGCGCGTCCTGCAGCAGCCCGGAGATGTCGTTGTTGGCGGACG
Source organism: Chlamydomonas incerta (assembly GCA_016834605.1). Classification (NCBI taxonomy): domain Eukaryota; kingdom Viridiplantae; phylum Chlorophyta; class Chlorophyceae; order Chlamydomonadales; family Chlamydomonadaceae; genus Chlamydomonas; species Chlamydomonas incerta. The sequence goes on from JAEHOC010000024.1 coordinate 1,506,960, forward strand.
CGTACAGCACGTACTGGAAGAAGAAGTCGGACTTGGAGCTGTAGCGGAACTGGATGTTCTGGCCCAGGTCCAGCAGGCCGGTGAAGTCCAGCTCGATGACGTCGGCAATGGTGAGCGTGGGGCCGCGCGCGTTGGTGGCGATGATCACCTCCTTGGAGCCGCCCACGGTGGCGATGCCCAGGTCGGCCTCGGCCTCCAGCGCGATGCTGGCGAGCGTGGGGCCGCCCTCCTCCGCCGACAGGTCCAGGCCCCACGTCACGCCGCCGCCCAGCAGCACGTTGACGGCGCGAGTCACGTCCGTCAGCGTTCCGGGCTGGTTGCGTCTGGCGGTGGGAGGTAGGCAGGGCGAGGGGAGTGGGGCGAGTGTCGGTGGTGGGCGCAAGGCACGAAGCTGGCGGGGACAAGAGCGCAACACGCACGTGATGGGCAGCGCCCACGTCCACGCGCACGACGCCGGAATCAGCATGGAGCAGTGCGTGAAGATGGCTGCCGCATGCGCCTGCTACTGGCTCCTAACCAGCTAGCCCACCCATGCTCCCGACCCAGCAATCAAGCCCCCACAGCCCTCTGCCCCTCACGCACGGCGTGCAAGCGCACTCACTTGCTCCAGTCGTAGCTCCAGGCGTTGTGCACCTGCAGGTCCATGTAGCTGGCGTTGAAGGCGGCGCCGTAGCTGAAGCCCGCGCGCAGCAGCGAGAACGTGAACTGGCCCACTTCCGTGTTGATGGGCGGGGTGCTGAAGCCCTGCGGGTGTGTACCGGTATTCGATTGGAGGGTAAGGGCGCGTGGGAAATAACGGCGGGCACGCGGCGATGCGGCGTGTCAGAAAAAACGGCCCCAGTGGCGGTTGGCGCCGCGCAAAGCGCGCGCAGCAGCGACACACATACAGTCCCCACGCGCCCTCATGCCGGCAGCCAGCTAGCGGCACTCACGTCGAAGCCCAGGATGTACGTGTTCTCGCACGGGTTTATGGCGGCGCACAAAGACAGCCCGCTCAGCGCCTCCAGCCAGGACTTTTGCTTCGAGGTGTCGGCCTCGGCGGTGGCGCTGGAGTCGGGCAGCTCCAGGTCGTTAAGGAAGGCGGTGGTGACCACGCCCAGCACGTACTGCGAGGCGGGCCGCACGTTGCCGTCGATGTTGGCGCAGGCGGCGTCCAGGCCGTCCACGCCGCTCTGATACGCGCCAATCTCGGCGCCCGTGAACACCGGCAGGCGGGCGTTCTGGGCCATGGCGTACCCGGCGAGCAGGGAAAGCTTCAGGTTGTCGAAGAGGCCGCCCGCGGAGCCGCCGCCAGAGCCCAGGGCAGGCAGCTTTTGCAGAGCCGACATGAAGGTGCCGAGGATGGGCGGGTTGGGGATGGCGCTGAGAAAGTCCTGCACGCCGGCCAGGCACGCCAGGCTGCCTCCGGGAGTGGCGGCGACAGTGGAGGTAGAGAACGCGTGTGGAGAAGGGGAAGGGGGCTTGGGTGAAGGCGGGTTGGGCGAGGGGGGCCTGGGCGAGGGAGGCCGCGGCCTGGGAGGTCGTGGGGAGCGGACCGGGCGAGGGCTCGGCGGTTTCCCCGCGGTGCCCAGCAGGGCCCGGCCGCTCAGCTCGCCATCGGAACCCAGTTCGGCGCCGTTTGGCTGCTGCTGAGGCAGGGCGCGGGACCATACGCCTGCGGCAAAGGTGCATGGGGTCGGGGCATGCACGAGCGTGACTGACGTGCGTGCGCGTGGGTAGCGGTGCGGTGTCGCCCGGCTTCACACGGGTGGCTTGGTGTGGTTTGGTGAGATGCGACACACAAAACGCAGATGCCTAATGTCATGCATGGAGAGTGAAGCGCACCTGCCACGCTGATGCTGAGAACCAGCAAGGCTGCAAGCAGGGGGGCCCGCTGCAGCTGACGAAGTTGGTGTCGACCATGGTTCCTGTGCCGGCAAACCGCCATCACGCAGCACGCCACGCTGCATGGGCGCGAGGGACAATGTGGGCTTGCCGTCTTTGGAATTTCCCCTTTGTGTTCTTTGGCCCTGGAAGTGCCACAGTTTGCAAAGGAATGTGGCATTCTGGCGGAGCGGCGCAGCTCAGCGGCTCTTACCTCGGTGCTTCAAGTTATGGTCACAATCAAGCACTGGTATTATGACTATCCAGTGCAAACTGCTGGATAGTGTCAAACGAAGCTGGAACAGTTGGCGCGCCTAATTGTTTCTGCCCGGTGTCATCGTTGCCTTTAATATAACTGTGAAAAGTTTGTTCGTTCGCACCGGCGTCTGAGCCGACGTGCGCATGGAGCTCGACCGCTGTCCGCGAGAAGCCCCACGCTGACGAGCATTCAGCGGCCACGGTTTCTGCCCTGACCACCGACTACCTGCTTTAGCAAAAGAGCTCAGAATAAGCTATGTAACACATTAATCCATCACAAGTTTTACAACTGGCCTGCCCGCCGAAACCGCAAACCACTGCGTTAGGATGCCGCGAGATGTGTGGGGTGCGTGTCTTTGGCAGTCATCAATCTAGTATGAACCGGGAACTGGCGGCAGTCGCAATTGTGCACTCAAATTGGAATGGGGGAACCTCTGACCCGGGCCCAAAGCACGGCCGCCGCAGCATGCCGCAGCCTACCGGCCTCTGGGGATTGGCCCGTAAGGCACTCCAAAACCCGCCCACGGCAGTAGATTCAGATAAGAATCGCGACCAGCTGCAGTCACAGGGCATCTAACTCTATAGGCAGGCCTCGTGTCTGATGGAACCGACGCCAAACTCGGCGCTTGGAAACAAGCTGCAGGCCGTTTTGAGGGGCCGTTTTGTGCCAGTCGAGGGCCCCCAGCCTTCTACAACACGTATTCTCGAGTGTTTGGGTGGCTGGAAAAGGAGACTTGTGGCGCGTTCACAGGATTCACAAGCGGTTGCATGCACGCTGCTGTCTAAACCCTGAAGTCAAGGTGCATCTTCTTTCCTTCGTTTACAGCCGCAAGCAGGGGAACCCCTGGCCGCAAGGCGTGCCCGGGACCGCCCAATAGCCTGGCCGGGGGACGTGACACGTGACCGTATGGTATGTGATAGCTGTGAACGACAGAGACAGGGTGTGTGACAGATTGACCCAGTGAGAGGCCGATTTCGCACTTGCCCTGCAATTGATGACACATTGGTGCCCCACCGCAACATCGCTCGCCTACAACATGCGCCGGAGCCCGGAGGCGACACATGTACGGCGTGGCGCTTCCACAGCACACGGGCTCAGGGCCTGTCAGGTTTGCTGCGGCTGCGGAGCGCTGTCCGTTCTGGGCTTCTGGCTGCAGTGTGTTGGGCTGGGCCCCAGAGGCGTTTCCTGCGCCTTCGTGGTGGTGCGGCACACGTCATCATACGGCTCTGCAAGCCGCCCTCCAAGGTTCAGTGCAAGGTTCGTACCACCAAATTACAACTTTGGGCTTGCGTAGGCATCGTCTGAACCCATGCCGTGCACACGGCATCAACGTTCTACACGCTCATCTGCGCCCTGCTAGTTATAGACATGCTGCCTGCTCCTTCATTCACAAGCACGTCAACGTCCGCCACTGCTTGTCAGTGCTGATCACTGATGAGCTGCTACAAACAGATGCTAGATTTTGATAACAACAAGCGCTAGCGAACATTAGTCACGTCCGAGGTCAACGAATCAATCAATCGAGCTAGGGTTATGTTCGTGTGAGGGTCAGCTACTTAACTAATGCTCCGCGGTCAGCTTGTCAAGGGTTCCGCAATGCAACACACGCACCCAGCCATACACTGCCTACCTTCCTGCCTGCCTGCCTACTGCCTGCCTACTGCCTGCCTGCCTACTAATTGTTTCCAGATGCACGTCCTTTGTTAACCTCTACCTCACCTAACCTCAAAATTCTACTATGCACACATGCATTGTTGCAGCATCCTGCTACGAGTCCAGTTCTGCAAAGCGGTTGAGTTCATAGTGCCTATCCGCACCAGTTACCGGCGCGCGCTGACTGCCGTAAACGTGTCCAGCGGGCAGCACGTCTTGTCCTCCGAGAACATCGCATAGTAGCAGCGGCCCTGGGCGCCGCGCGCACAGAACGACTGCAGCGTGGGGCAGGCGCTCATGGCGTTGAGCTCAATGCACACCTCGCGGCCGGCCGAGGGCACGGCAGCCTTAGCCATGTTGAGCGCGGGGATCTTGAACGAGCCCTGCGGCGCCCACTGCTGGTCCACCTTGACGCCGTCTAGGTACACCGCCTTGACGCTGCTGCGGCACGCGTCCTTGCTCCACCACTCCACCTTGGACAGGCGCTGTGCGCAGCACTTGTTGCTGGGGTCGACGCAGTCGGTGGTGTAGAGCGTGAGGCAGTACATCTTGTTGGGGCCCGACGCCGCCTTCTTCACCACGGGCGTGGGGTCAAAGGTGAAAGGCACGTTGCCGACGGTGCGGTTGCACTCGCAGAAGGGGAAGCTGACGGGCACGGGCGGGGGCGGGCGGCGGATGGCGGGCGTGAGGGGGGTCATGGGCGGCTCAGGGCTGGGGGGCGCAGGCGGCTCGGGCGAGGGCGGCTCGGGGCTGGGGGGCGCCGGCGAGGGCGGCGCGGGGCTGGGAGGCGCCGGCGAGGGAGGGCGGGGCGAGGGAGGTGCAGGCGAAGGAGGGCGCGGCGAGGGAGGTGCAGGCGAGGGAGGGCGCGGTGACGGAGGCGCAGGCGAGGGAGGGGCGCGGCGAGGGAGGCGCAGGCGAGGGAGGGCGAGGCGACGGAGGGCGAGGAGAGGGAGGAGGAGGGCTGGGAGGAGGGGGCGAGGGGGGAGGAGGGCTCGGGGGAGGGGGCGAGGGGAGGAGGAGGGCTGGGAGGCTTGGGAGAAGGAGGCTGGGGGCTGGGAGGGCGAGGGCTGGGCGGCGCCGGGCTGGGCGGCTTGGGTGAGGGCGGAGCCGGCGACGGCGGGCGAGGAGAAGGAGGAGGAGGAGAGGGAGGAGGAGGGCTAGGGGGAGGCGGAGAGGGAGGGGGAGGGCTGGGAGGAGGAGGCGAGGGAGGCGGGGGAGACGGGGGAGGGGGAGACGGAGGACGGGGGCTGGGAGGGCGAGGAGAAGGAGGCGCCGGGCTGGGGGGCTTGGGAGACGGGGGCGCAGGGGAAGGAGGGGCGAGGAGAGGGAGGAGGGGGAGAGGGAGGAGGAGGGCTGGGGGGAGGGGGAGAAGAGGGGGAGGGGCTGGGGGGGGGAGGGGAGAAGGAGGGGGAGGGCTGGGGGGAGGGGGCGAGGGAGGAGGAGGGCTGGGAGGCTGGGAGAAGGAGGCTGGGGGCTGGGAGGACGAGGGCTGGGGGGCGCCGGCTGGGCGGCTTGGGTGAGGGCGGAGCCGGCGACGGGGGGCGAGGAGAGGGAGGAGAGGAGAGGGAGGAGGCGGGCTAGGCGGAGCGGAGAGGGAGGAGGAGGGCTGGAGGAGGAGGCGAGGGAGGAGGGGGAGACGGGGGAGGGGGAGACGGAGGAGGGGGGCTGGGAGGCGAGGAGAAGGCGGCACCGGGCTGGGTGGCTTGGGAGACGGGGGCGCAGGGGACGGAGGGCGAGGAGAGGGGGGGAGGCGGAGAGGGAGGAGGAGGCGACGGCGGGGGGTGGGCTGGGAGGAGGGGGCGAGGGAGGAGGGGGAGGTGGCGGGGCTGGGAGGAGGAGGAGGCGGCGGGCTTGGTGGCATGGGCGAGGGCGGCGGGGGCATGAAGCCCAGCATCTGCACAGGGCAGCAGTCGCAGGTGCCGCTCTGCACCAGCGCGGTCTGGCAGAAGCCGTTGCCCACAGTGCACAGCGTGTCCATGGTGGGGCAGGCGCCGCCCAGCTTCATGCACACCACGGCGCCCTCGGCGGTGGCGAGCGTGAGGTTGAGGCCAGTCAGCTTCATGACGGCCTTGGAATCGTTGGGGCCGTACGGGTCAAAGGTGGGCGCCAGCGCGGGGCGGCCGTTGACCGTCACGCCCGTCACCGCAAACTTGCACTGCGCGTTGATGTCCAGCTCAATCTTGTAGAGGTCAATCTTCTTGTCGCAGCAGGGCGAGCCGGGCTTAGCGCAGGGCACCACACGAGTGGTCATGCACACGCGGTTGCCGGTGACGGTGTAGGGCATGTCCAGGCGGAAGCGCGACTGCTGCGGGTCGCGCGTGCAGCTGTAGGGCGGGAAGGTCTGGCCGAGTGCGGAGCAGGCGAGGCCTGCCGCCAGCACCAGCGCCAACAGCGCTGACGCTCTCATTGCTACGAGCGGATGTGCAACTGCGAGGAGGGAGCGACAGAGGAGGGAGCGGCGGGTTATTAGCGCGCGAAGGAGGTTGACACGATTGTGTCACGAGGAATGGCTACCGCCCTTAAAGCCATTTGAGCGCCGGTCGCTTCGAGGAGGTAGCGACTGTGACCAGGAGGCCCCCATAGACCACAGTGCGCGCGCGACGGCTTTGTTCGCGGTCGCTTTCGGGTGCGTCGGGCGCAACCGCATTCGCCGATGGCGCCAAGAGCCCGTTGCATGCGCTCGCCCTCCCGCGGCCCTACAACCCCTTGCAACAGTTCTTCTTACCTTGCAATAGTGTTCTGAGCTCAAATCGCTACTGGATTTAGGTAGAAACGTAAAGCGAGGTAGAAATGCTCGAGGTAGGGCTAGTGCGTCTAGGTCCTGGCTTGCGCTATGTGAGGAAGCGCTGCGAGCCTTGCTCAGCTCTATACTAGGAGCGGCCCGGCCCTCGCTATTTATTGCGGGCAGGAGTCGGACCAGTAGTGGCCCCGTACGGCTAACCGCCGGGGGAGGCAGGCGCCAGTCGGGGGCGGCGCAAAAGGCCGGTGTAACTCACACCAATGCTACATGTATTTGGATTGACGTAGCATGTAGCCAACATCCCTGCTTGCTTGAAGTGACAGACGTTGCTGGGTTTCAATCGAGAAGAGTTGCTCCTTCTCCGGGAAATCTAGTCCAAGTATTGATTTGGAGTAGTACCAAATAACTGTCGGCTTAACGAAATAAGCTCGGTCGCTGAGTGCTCGACGTAGGATCATGACCGGCGGTGCCCAAGCTGGCTTGTTGGCGTAATTCATTTCTAGAACACATCCAACACACTTGTATGAACCAAATGTGCTGGCGACTTTGGGACTCGGTGCTCTTCCGTGCTGTCAGGGCCGTCGCCCACGCCGACGTCGGGTCGCCTCGGCGCGAGTGGGGCACGAGCGGACCGCCAAGCGATCCATGGGGCGTGCCCCATAAGCATCATTTTATGGGCCAGTGTCATGACACGAGGGAGGATCAATAGCAGGAAAGGCGTCCTGAGCAGGAAAGGACACGATAGGTAGCGGCACCCAGCATGCGGTGGGCGGGGGCCGGGGCACGCCAACACGCCCTCGAGGCGGGCAGGAGATTTCCTTGGCTATCGCTAAGCACATAGCAGTAGACGGGGCGAGGTCATCGCGCCCCCCTAGAATGCTCGGGAGTATGAAACAAAGTGCCAAACCCTATGCCCCGAAATGCCCCCGTAGCCTTGAGGGGACGACCCGTAAAGCGGGTTATACCACGCACCCCTCTCACACAAGTGGTGCCAATCGACTCCTCTTATCAAGCGCTATCACACTGTGCCATCGTCTTGTTCTGTAACGTCGATGACACGCGGCATTCTACCCGTGGAAAATCCTCGACCCAGCCCCTCGAAAGGGCCCTGTTCTATTTTGTGCATCATGCATTGATAGCCTTGTATAACATGGATTCATGCACACTTGCGATCGAGAGTCCCGCCAGCATGTCAGTGCGCACGTGTCGACATGTGGAGGCCTGTGCCGACATGCCCACGCCAGGACATGCAAATGGATCCTCCCATTGCTTTGTTTGCGGGTATTACGGCATCACATGCATATTTGAGTCATGTTGTGCTGGGTTTGGCCCATAAGTTTTCTTGTGCGGCGCTTCCCGAAATCCGCCAGGATGGACTCCCGAAACCCGGCTGACCCCCAGGGACAACAAGCGAACCCCCAACTTTGGCGCCCCAGAACTTCCTCATCAGACCGCCCCTGAAGATACTACAGGAACTTGCGTACTGCTGACCTAAGCTCTATGATTTTGAGCATGGGTAAGGCTCTGAGCTTTCTAGCCCCCCTCGCCGTTTGCGCTGTGCGTGAACCAGAGCCTGGGTCAATTCTGGTCGACACGCTGCAAACCGGGTCCCGGGCAATGGTGCAAGGTCCTGGGCCCCATGCAGGCCAGGGCGCACTGGCCGCTGCCAACCGCCACGCACGCCCACTGCCAATCAACCGGCCGCGCGCACTGATCCAGCGCCTGCCTTGCCCCGTCTACATCCTCGGCCCCAACCTCACGAGTATTATGTTGCCTTGCATTGCCGCTATTGCGTTTGCCTGTCCCCTGTCTAGTTAGGTTGGTTTAGCTTGGGCTGGTATTCAACCCCCCCCCCCGGCGGCCCTGCCGACCAGTCCACGTGGTCGGGTACGGTGGCTCCGTGCAATGCGTAGGTTGGTGCGCCGGTCGCACTTTGCCGAGGCTGCAGCAGCTATCACTGAAATGCTGAAATGCGAATACGAATGCGAATGTACCGGGCACGGGGCGGCGGTATGCCTGACGGAGAGCTGCCCTGCCGCTGCCGCTGCCGCTGCCGCTGCCGCTGCCGCTGCCGCTGCCGCTGCCGCTGCCGCTGCCGCTGCCGCTGCCGCTGCCGCTGCCGCTGCCGCTGCCGCTGCCGCTGCCGCTGCCGCTGCCGCTGCCGCTGCCGCTGCCGCTGCCGCTGCCGCTGCCGCTGCCGCTGCCGCTGCCGCTGCCGCTGCCGCTGCCGCTGCCGCTGCCGCTGCCGCTGCCGCTGCCGCTGCCGCTGCCGCTGCCGCTGCCACTGCCGCTGCCGCTGCCGCTGCCGCTGCCGCTGCCGCTGCCGCTGCCGCTGCCGCTGCCGCTGCCGCTGCCGCTGCCGCTGCCGCTGCCGCTGCCGCTGCCGCTGCCGCTGCCGCTGCCGCCTCCCGGATCCGGGCCTCACGGCCTCACCTCGAAGTGTGCCGTTACACGTTCAAGACCCAGCAACGGCCGTGTCTGTGGCTACCCGGGTTCCGAAGCGCGGCATGCGTGCAGCGTGGTCTTACCAGTGAGACTGAAGCGGGCAGGACCAGATGACGGGGGCCGATGTATGGCCTGCTGGTCATGCCGTACGGCTGAACGTTTGCCCTTCAAGCTGTGCTCCCCCCATCTGAAATTTCGACTCTCATGTGTATCACGAAAGCTGTTACAGTACGGTACACGGCACATTGATTGGTGTTCATTTGCCAGCATCAGTTTACCTCGACACCACTCATCCTTTCCCCGCCGGGTCACATCAGTCTAATTCCAAAGCCATCCAGGCCTACTCTGACACCAAGACAGCTATATGCAGACTTGTTAATCAAATGCCATACTGTCAAAGAATAAATCAAGCTATGAAGTTCATAGTCATCACATTAGGGACGGCTCATTGTATCACGTGAGGGCCTAGTCCAGCCTAGTCACTGTGTTAGCAGGCGCTTGTGCTACTATCCCTAGACACAGTCCGCTATCATACCTGGTCTACAACGTCCTGCACACATACCTGCCTGAGTGACTAAAGCTAATGGCATTAAGACACACAACTACTGTCCCCTATGCGAGCAAGTGTACAGCAAATCTAGCCATACACATCTGCGGCTCTACTGCGAAGTGTTCTACCAGCTAGGTGCATATGCGCCAAGATGCAACTTGGACAACCATACTTATCAACGTCATGTTGCCAACGCTCCCTAGGATGCTACCGGCGCGCGCTGACTGCCGTAAACGTGTCCAGCGGGCAGCACGTCTTGTCCTCCGAGAACATCGCATAGTAGCAGCGGCCCTGGGCGCCGCGCGCACAGAACGACTGCAGCGTGGGGCAGGCGCTCATGGCGTTGAGCTCAATGCACACCTCGCGGCCGGCCGAGGGCACGGCAGCCTTAGCCATGTTGAGCGCGGGGATCTTGAACGAGCCCTGCGGCGCCCACTGCTGGTCCACCTTGACGCCATCTAGGTACACCGCCTTGACGCTGCTGCGGCACGCGTCCTTGCTCCACCACTCCACCTTGGACAGGCGCTGTGCGCAGCACTTGTTGCTGGGGTCGACGCAGTCGGTGGTGTAGAGCGTGAGGCAGTACATCTTGTTGGGGCCCGACGCCGCCTTCTTCACCACGGGCGTGGGGTCAAAGGTGAAAGGCACGTTGCCGACGGTGCGGTTGCACTCGCAGAAGGGGAAGCTGACGGGCACGGGCGGGGGCGGGCGGCGGATGGCGGGCGTGAGGGGGGTCATGGGCGGCTCAGGGCTGGGGGGCGCAGGCGGCTCGGGCGAGGGCGGCTCGGGGCTGGGGGGCGCCGGCGAGGGCGGCGCGGGGCTGGGAGGTGCCGGCGAGGGAGGGCGGGGCGAGGGAGGTGCAGGCGAAGGAGGGCGCGGCGAGGGAGGTGCAGGCGAGGGAGGGCGCGGTGACGGAGGCGCAGGCGAGGGAGGGCGTGGCGACGGAGGGCGAGGAGAGGGAGGAGGAGGGCTGGGAGGAGGGGGCGAGGGGGGGGGGAGGGCTCGGGGGAGGGGGCGAGGGAGGAGGAGGGCTGGGAGGCTTGGGAGAAGGAGGCTGGGGGCTGGGAGGGCGAGGGCTGGGCGGCGCCGGGCTGGGAGGCTTGGGTGAGGGCGGAGCCGGCGACGGGGGGCGAGGAGAGGGAGGAGGAGGAGAGGGAGGAGGCGGGCTAGGCGGAGGCGGAGAGGGAGGAGGAGGGCTGGGAGGAGGAGGCGAGGGAGGAGGGGGAGACGGGGGAGGGGGAGACGGAGGACGGGGGCTGGGAGGGCGAGGAGAAGGAGGCGCCGGGCTGGGGGGCTTGGGAGACGGGGGCGCAGGGGAAGGAGGGCGAGGAGAGGGAGGAGGGGGAGAGGGAGGAGGTGGGCTGGGGGGAGGGGGAGAAGGAGGGGGAGGGCTGGGGGGAGGGGGCGAGGGAGGAGGAGGGCTGGGAGGCTTGGGAGAAGGAGGCTGGGGGCTGGGAGGACGAGGGCTGGGGGGCGCCGGGCTGGGCGGCTTGGGTGAGGGCGGAGCCGGCGACGGGGGGCGAGGAGAGGGAGGAGGAGGAGAGGGAGGAGGCGGGCTAGGCGGAGGCGGAGAGGGAGGAGGAGGGCTGGGAGGAGGAGGCGAGGGAGGAGGGGGAGACGGGGGAGGGGGAGACGGAGGAGGGGGGCTGGGAGGGCGAGGAGAAGGCGGCACCGGGCTGGGTGGCTTGGGAGACGGGGGCGCAGGGGACGGAGGGCGAGGAGAGGGGGGAGGCGGAGAGGGAGGAGGAGGCGACGGCGGGGGTGGGCTGGGAGGAGGGGGCGAGGGAGGAGGGGGAGGTGGCGGGCTGGGAGGAGGAGGAGGCGGCGGGCTTGGTGGCATGGGCGAGGGCGGCGGGGGCATGAAGCCCAGCATCTGCACAGGGCAGCAGTCGCAGGTGCCGCTCTGCACCAGCGCGGTCTGGCAGAAGCCGTTGCCCACAGTGCACAGCGTGTCCATGGTGGGGCAGGCGCCGCCCAGCTTCATGCACACCACGGCGCCCTCGGCGGTGGCGAGCGTGAGGTTGAGGCCAGTCAGCTTCATGACGGCCTTGGAATCGTTGGGGCCGTACGGGTCAAAGGTGGGCGCCAGCGCGGGGCGGCCGTTGACCGTCACGCCCGTCACCGCAAACTTGCACTGCGCGTTGATGTCCAGCTCAATCTTGTAGAGGTCAATCTTCTTGTCGCAGCAGGGCGAGCCGGGCTTAGCGCAGGGCACCACACGAGTGGTCATGCACACGCGGTTGCCGGTGACGGTGTAGGGCATGTCCAGGCGGAAGCGCGACTGCTGCGGGTCGCGCGTGCAGCTGTAGGGCGGGAAGGTCTGGCCGAGTGCGGAGCAGGCGAGGCCTGCCGCCAGCACCAGCGCCAACAGCGCTGACGCTCTCATTGCTACGAGCGGATGTGCAACTGCGAGGAGGGAGCGACAGAGGAGGGAGCGGCGGGTTATTAGCGCGCGAAGGAGGTTGACACGATTGTGTCACGAGGAATGGCTACCGCCCTTAAAGCCATTTGAGCGCCGGTCGCTTCGAGGAGGTAGCGACTGTGACCAGGAGGCCCCCATAGACCACAGTGCGCGCGCGACGGCTTTGTTCGCGGTCGCTTTCGGGTGCGTCGGGCGCAACCGCATTCGCCGATGGCGCCAAGAGCCCGTTGCATGCGCTCGCCCTCCCGCGGCCCTACAACCCCTTGCAACAGTTCTTCTTACCTTGCAATAGTGTTCTGAGCTCAAATCGCTACTGGATTTAGGTAGAAACGTAAAGCGAGGTAGAAATGCTCGAGGTAGGGCTAGTGCGTCTAGGTCCTGGCTTGCGCTATGTGAGGAAGCGCTGCGAGCCTTGCTCAGCTCTATACTAGGAGCGGCCCGGCCCTCGCTATTTATTGCGGGCAGGAGTCGGACCAGTAGTGGCCCCGTACGGCTAACCGCCGGGGGAGGCAGGCGCCAGTCGGGGGCGGCGCAAAAGGCCGGCGTAACTCACACCAATGCTACAGGGTTTGCTAAATTCAATGTCACACACATATCTCGCGTGCAACTCAAATCGAGAACGCAAGGGGCCGCGTTTGGGAATGCACATAGAACTCGCCGGACGACCATTGCAGTAACTCCAGCTACTAATGTATCATATGGTATAAATTCAATGCATGCATATTGACAGAACTAGAAAAACCAGTGTCCTGGAAATATCGGATCGCTGGGCTTGGTTCGCACACTCTCGGGTCGCTCGCAACAAAAGAATGAATCGATCGCCATTTATGCCATTAATTCCCGGTCCTGGAAGCTGGGCATCGCTACTGGGGACCTTTCCCGGGAAGTGCATGTGAGCAGACTTGCACGCGACGGGCTCAGCCGGGCAAACGCTAAATTATGCTTCAAGCTACCTCAAACGTTGAATGATACCGACAGCCTGCGTTGCCGATGACAACGATCAGCCGACGCTTCTGACCGGACATGTGCTGGGGTGCTGGGGTATGGGGGCTTCGGTGCTTCCGCGGCGGTGCCGGCGCTGACGGGACTTGTAGGGGTGACGGGGGATTGCAAAGATGGTCGTAAAAGCGGTGGAGGGGTCGATCAGGGGGGGGGGTGGTAGCTGCGCAGTCTAGAGGGTAAGGTGTGTGGCCCCTTGCTCCTCCGCGCCCGCGCCGCTCCTACTCCTAACCCCCTTCACCTCGGGGGCTACGATGTGTGAGACATGCTCGAGCAAATCGGCTTTGAATGACTCAAGGCACGGAGCAAAAGGGAATGATGGCTTCGCCTTCCCGCGCCTCGTTACAAGGCGAGTCCGGGGCTCTTCCCCGCCCAACGTTGGACCCGCGGCCGGGCCTGCCACCACGAGCCCCCACACGCACCGCCAGGGGAACATATGCGGAACACACAGCAGCGACCCCACCGCGCCCGACAGGCCAGTTGCAGGCGTCACCTCGTCGCTGAGGTGAGCCCACAGCCGACACTCAGCGCCTCTCCAACGGCAACAGACCGGCCTCGCAGTGATGCGCAACCGGGCCTGTCTCCTCACGCCAACCAACAGCCTCCTTGTCAAGCCGCACACTACACACACCAGCACAGAACGAGCGCAGGCGGAGCCGCCCCGCGAAGACGACCACCACGCGCCTGCGCAGCTCACACCGCGCACGCCACGGCGTGCCGCCCGCTGCTGCTGCCACTCTCCGCAACCGACGCGACTAGCGCCAGCTGTTTACTCGTCCTTGTGCACGGGGATGTGGTGCCGGAAGGCGGCGTAGTCGAAGATGTGGTCGGGCTCACGCTCGGTCAGGGGGCCCTTGTTGGTGAGCACCTTGACGTGCGAGCCGTCGTTGATCAGGCGGCCCTCCTCGCGGTAGATCTTGAAGTCCTTGCGGGTCAGGTTGGTGAAGCCCCTGCAGGCGGAGGGCGAGGAGGGCGGGGGTCAGGAGCCCGCAGTTGAGAGGCCGGTGTCGCGGAGGGCCGACGACCGAGGCAAGCGTGCCTGCTGCCCACACGCCCCGTCAAGCCGTTGCGGAACCCTTCCACGGCTGGTTTCATCGAGCAGACCAAGCCCTCACTGGTCGACGCGCCGAGCTCCTGCTCCGCCACCGGCTGGACATGCTAGCCGCTGAGCCACCTCCCGTTCGTGCAGCCCCCGTTAGGCGCCGCAATCCATCCCCTGCCCACCGAAAGGCTACCAGCCCTGGCCAGAAGCTCTCTCGACTCACCAGTTGTTGGAGCGGATGATCTTCTGCCGGCCGGGGAACTTGAACTTGGCGCGGCGCAGGGCCTCCTCGGCCACGGCACCGTGGTTGTCACGGCAGCGGATGCTCATCAGCACCTGCGCACATACCGCGGAGCGTGGGCGCTTGGTCAGCCAGACCACGAGCACTATCCGTTCGCTAATTGTGCGCGTCGGCATCTTTACTTTCTCCCCCCGCGCATTCCGCAACGCCAAGTTGTGTGCAGCGCCACCCCTGCTTCGCAGTCCGCCCGCATGGCTGGATGGCTGCTGTCGCCTGGTGATGCCGCGCGTCGACCGCTCCGCTGTCAGGCAGGCCCGACCAGCCAAGCCGCGCCTCCCCAGTGCATTTGGCATCCGACCCTTGGTGCCCTCCCCCCAAACACACACTCCTTGGGAGCATCCCGCCCAACTGCCGCGAACATGCGTGCCTCACCTGGCCGATCTTCACGCGAGCGGCAACGCCGTTGGGCTTGCCGAAAGCACCACGCATACCGGTCTGCAGGCGATCAGCGCCTGCGCACGAAAGCATCTGCGGGACACGGACAGGCCCGAGGCAGTTGGGTCAGAATTCGATCGGGTCGCCACCTGATGCATTCGAAAGCAACCACACCGCCGCACTGCCCGCCTGTGGAGCGCTCACGCTCTGCTCATGCACACAGGGTGCGTTCCACTGGATTCCAGCTGAACGGGCACGCCTTGCAAGTTCGGTGCCTGCTCGCGCCCCCCGCCAGCAGCCCCCAGTCCTCCTCACCTTGTTGATGCGCAGCACGTGGAAGGGGTGCACGCGCACGCGCAGGTGGAACGCCTCCTTTCCGGCGTTCTTCACCATGTACTTGTTGGCCGCCACACGGGCAGCCTCCAGCGCCTCACTGGTCACGTTCTCCTTCTCCCAACTGTGTGCGACGCACGAGCAGCCAAGCGGCGACAGAAGCAGTGCGTCAGCACAATCTGGGTGCCAGGTCCGGCGTCAGGTCGGGCATCCGCACAGTCCTACTGCCCGAGTTTAACGCGCATCGCATGCACGTGCGCCCTCTCGCCCGGCGCTGGCGCTGCCGTTGGCCGCCGCGCGCCCGTTCCAGCCGGCGCCGTGGGCGGCAACCCAGCCCGCGGGTGCGGCCGCCGGGTTCACGAGGTCTGGCGCACCACGTCCTCGGCGCGGGCTCCGCTGGCTGCCGCACGCTGTGTCCGCCACTCGCGCTGCTGCCCCTGAAGCAGCTGCTGGGCCGGCCCCCGCTCGCTGCGCTGGCCCCGAACAGCTCCAGGCCGATACGCCCCGCCGCTGCGCTCCATGCTGTCCGTGCGCCCACCCCAGCCGCTCCCACAAACCCGGAGCTGAGTCCTAGTCAAGGTATCCGCGAGCATGCATCCATGCTAGCCTCCGCGGCGACGACGCTGCGAGCGAGCCCGCTGGCAGGTTGCTGCCTGGCCGCGCTACTCCCGCCCTCTGCCCAGAGCCCCCCCGCCCCCGAAAGCCAGGAGCCCTGCCCCAGTCCCTACCGGCCCACCCCGTTAGCCCTGAACACCACCGCACCTGGCCAGGTGGACGCAGCACGGGAAGGTGTCCACATCGGCCCTCTTCATGCCCGCATCGTAAATGCGGATCTTGGGGTCGGGCACACCACGGCAGAAGCGAGACTTCGGGTAGGGCTTACCCTTAGACTGCCGGTAGCAGCGGGCGGGGCGGCGACCCATTTTTGCCTGCGCAGCAAGAGGCAAAGCAGGGCGTCAGGCGGATGAGCACTGGCTGGAAAATGGCGACCAGCTGTAAAGCACCCAGCTAACACGAAGACTCATATGCTGGTCCGCAGCTGGAGAATTTACTGCCAAAGCTGCTTAAGCTGGCCTCCGGCGCTGCCTGTCTGCGCGGGCTCCAGGGATAACTGCTGCTGGGGCATTGCGTCTTCACGAGCAGATGCCTTCCGATGCGCCATGTCCTGCTATTTTAGCAGCGACTGTCAGCGACCTTGCTCGCCGCCATCCGTCCAGCCGCCGAGCCTGCTGCCCGCGGCAGCACCAGAGCATGCTCCTGCGATATGCACGCCCGTCCAGCTCCATAGCAAGGCGCGGGGGCACCAACTGTGGCGGCCCGAGGCTGCTGGGCGTCTCCGCTCCCCACCGTGGCAACTCCGGCGCTGGGGGACTGTTGGCGCACTCCAATGCTTTATAGCTTCCAGAAATGATATCCATATTGGCTGCTGCTGCGGATGCGCCTTGCCAGCAGCCGCTCCTTGCCGATTTCTCCACCGCTGCTGCTGCTGTAAGCGGCGACCCCTTCCCCAAAGATTCACGAGCCTCACGCACCTGTTTTCCTAAAGCGTAGGCCCGAGAAGAGGGCAAGTGGAGGCGGGGCTGCCAACCTTGTCGCGGTCGCCTCGCTCATGAACCATGACGTCGTACGGGTCCCAAATTTCTTACGTTGCCTGCAGCTACTTGCAGCACTTTCGGATACTTCTAGGCCAGACAA
The DNA here is from genome assembly GCA_016834605.1 of Chlamydomonas incerta. Lineage (NCBI taxonomy): Eukaryota > Viridiplantae > Chlorophyta > Chlorophyceae > Chlamydomonadales > Chlamydomonadaceae > Chlamydomonas > Chlamydomonas incerta. The sequence continues at coordinate 1,523,637 of JAEHOC010000024.1, forward strand.
CATCATCCAAGTCACGCAGCTGCACGTAGGCCTCTATTACAGTTTCGAGGACTGATTTACCCCTCGCGCAACGTCACCTGTCGATTTGGCGGGGTGGTGCAGCTACCCTAGTGACACTTAGGCATTTATAGGACAAATGAAGGTCCGCGGGAAAGTCAGGTGAGCGCGGGTGGCAGCGCTCCCGACTCGCACAGTGCACTGCTGGCGTGTTCGGTGCACCCTGCCCGGATGCGGGCCGTGAACGCCGTGGCACCCGGTACCCATCCGCGGAAACATGCTCACTAGGTCTTGGTCATGATATGACGAGTGATGTGGTTGTAGTGTGGGTTGCTAGCACGATGTGGCAGTTATGGCACAACTGCATGGGAGGACGTGCTTGTGCACACACAGTGGCGGTGCCCTCCGCGGACAGGCTGCTGTGCGAGTTCTGTCGCAAGACAGTCGTCAAGCTATCTCGCGATCAACACTACGTATACATCTACTGCACGAAAAACCCCAGGGTAAAGCAGGGCATTGTGGACCGACCAGGTCCCACCCGCGCGCGTGGGCATGCCTGCTGGGTATTGGCGGCGGCAGTGTGGTGCTGCGGTGTCATCCTGCACGCGGTCGTGTAGCCATGTAGCGATGTTTCATGGCGGCTACTCGTGTCACCGAATCCCCTATGTCTGGTGTCCCTCGGTTGCAGCACAAGCAACGGACAAAGTTTGTGACGATGGCGAGTCAAGCAGGCTCCGAATGCTGCTCCGGGCACGCGCATGAAGCGCACCAGCACGGGCACGCTCCGGCACCGGCGGCGGGCCTGCCCTGCCTTCCGGAGCCGCCGTATGCGCTGGTGCACTCCAAAATGATGGGCGACATCAGCCGGTGGGTAGGACGTGGGGAATGTATGGGTAGAACCGGTGGCTCAAGGCCAGGCCTGGAGCACAGGGTTAGCGGCGCAGGGCTGGTCGTCCATGTCTGCACGCATGCAGCCCATGCCCGCCCTAGGACCGTGCCCTAGGACACACACCGTAACAACTTCCGCCGGAACTGCTCGCAGGGGGCTCCTCGGCAGCCGCCACACATCAGTCCTGGGCGAGCTGTACTGGCGCGCAGCGATGCAGCAGCAGTAGTAGGAGTACGAGTGCGGGGGTCGAGCGGCCTGCAAAGGCCTTTGCCAGCAGCAGCAGTAATGCGGGGCCGAGCGGCTGCGCCGGCCGTGACCATACAATGCCCTGGGGTAGGGAACAGACGAACTGTTTTCAGCCTTCATGGCGCTGCGGCAGCTTACCACCCTGGCGCCAGCAAGGGCGAGCGCCGCACAGCACGGCGTGATTGCCTGGCCACAAGCTAGCTTAGAGACAAGACGACTGTGGTGTATGGTGGTGACGGCTGCGCACGGCCACGTTTACGTTTACACACGAACAGAAATGCTTAGACAGAGTGCTACCTTGGCAATGAGTGTTCATTGCTGACTACCGTATGAAGCTTGTGTGTTGATGAGTGTATGGCATGGGCACGTGCGATCTGTGGAATAATCAGGTGGTCCTACGGTCGCTTTCAGCTAGTCTGCTGCATGTTTTTAAGGCTTGGCCAGGGGCCTGGCCGCGTGGCCGCTGCCGTACGACGCCTGCACTTGGCTGTGGTCATTGCTGCCAGCGGCGGCGAGGAAGTGCGGAAGTTGACCAGCCTAGTTGTGTAGGCGCAGTTCTCATGGATGCCGGATTGCATGTGCGCAAGCGAGCGCAGCCATGTACCATGACTGCAGCCCGGAGGGGGCAATGGCGGGGTCTGGAATCAATGGCGGGGTCATTGTCTGTTTAAACAGAAGGATTGTGCGTCCATTTTCAGCCTTTTGAGTGCAGGCTGCGTACAGTATCGCATGTGACGTGTCCAGTGTTCCCAGTTCCCACCCAGCCAACTGCTACGTAGCTGCCTGCGAAAGATCATCTGCCCCAAGCCTGCACTAGAGAGTAGAAACCTGCACTAGTTGACATAAGATGCGCTCTGACGCAACGTTCACCGAACACACACATGCCGTGGTGACGGCCCCACACAATAAATTCACGCCATGCCGGTGCGCCTGGGTGCCGGCACCCAGTTGCAGGGCTACGCAGCCGCAGCACGGCGGGCTGAGTCGAAATGAGTGTGCTCCAGCTGGAACATGCCGCCCGCCTAAGCACCCCGCGGCGCCCGCCCTGCTTCCCAAATGGCGGCCGCGGTGCTGCAGCCCCCACACGGCGCAGAGTTGCACGCCCCCGCCGCCTGCACACGAGGGCCGCTGGCCACCAGCCACTGCCGCTCTCCATATCTACCCGGTACCCCCTCCCCGCGCCTCAATTTCGTGTTTCACCAAGCGCTCACTGCTCCCCGTTCCCCGCCAGCCACTCCGACTCAATGGCCGCCATGATGGGCTCGGGGTCGATGCCGGCGGCGCGCATGGCGTTGCACAGCGCCCGGTTCTTTGCCGACTCCATGCCCAGGCACAGCAGCAGCTCGTCAAACTCCGCCTGTGGGAGCAGCAAGGTGCGGGGCGTGCGCATGAGTCCATTGCGTCAAGCCACGCTCGGTGGCTTCTGGGCGCGCAGCCGCACACGCAAACGTCAACCAAGGGCGACACGGCCAGCGCAAGCTGCGTGGCAGCGAACCGCCGCAAACGCCCGCTCTCTCGCACCGCCTGCCTCGCACCTGCATGTCGTGCAGCTTGCGCACGGCGTCGTCCAGCTGCGACTTGGTGGTGTCCAGCTGCTGCCGGTGCGTGGCGATCTTCTCCTCGTACCGCCGCCACACGTCGCCGCGCTGCTGCGACTGGGGGTTCGCCGCGGCAGGGACCGGCTCCGCAGCCGCCTGCGCCAGGCGCGCCGCCGCCCGCTGGTGCAAGACGGCGTACCGGCCGCGGTCGGCTACGCTGGGCGATGCAACGTGGCGCGGGAGCGCCGAGGCGGAGGCTGGGCGTGCGACCTGCACGCCCACGGCCCCGCTGCCGGGCATGTGAAGGGCAGGCGACGCAGGCGCGGCAGCCGCAACGTTCACCGCGTTCGAGGTGCCGAAGGCCCGTGAAGCCGACGGCGAAGCCGGGACTGCCGCGGGCTGCGCCGCGGCGTTGTTCGCGCTCTTGGGCGAGAATATGCCTTTGATGAAGGCACTGAAGCTGGCTGAGCGGGACAGCTTGCGCTGCGGCGTGCCCGCCTGCTGCTGCTGCTGCTGCTGGTGGGCGTCGTGCATCGCCGGCACCGGCGCCGCGGCCGCTGGAGCAGCCGGCGCCTGCGAGGCCACGCTGGCGGCCGCGGCCGCGGTGCTGGTGCGCGCCAGCAGCTGCTCCACCGCCATCTTGAGCTGCAGGACCTGTGGAGCGCGGGAGGGGGGGGGGTGAAGGCGGTTTGGGGTGTGTGGTTGGGACATTCTTAGACGGCGACAGAGGTGCCCGCCCCGCACGCAGGCTCGCACCTGCGTGATGCCTGTCACGTCCACCGCCTTGTCCTCCGCCAGGATGGTGCGCTTCAGCGCCGTCAGCTGCTGGATGCCGGTGGTGATCTCCTGCGGGCGGGACCACGGCACCACGGCAGCAGGCAGGGGTTATGAATGCTTGCCCAAAGGATGCAGAGCGACAAAATGGGTCTCATCGTCGCCGTGAGCGCGCGCTTACGTTGAGAGGGTCTGCGGCTGGCGGCGCAGTGGATGTCGAGGGGCCCGCAGGGTCACGCATCTGCACCCCGACCACGCTGGCTGCGTGCTGCGCCGCCGCCACCACTGCCACAGCCGCTGCAAGGTTGCCGGCCCCAGACGGTGCGCTGTGCAGGCTGTTGAAAAATGCTGGGTTGGGGGTGGGCAGTTCGCGGGGCGCGTTTTGCATCAGCGTCACGGGCGACGGCACGTACTGCCGGGCAGGACCTGCGGCGGCGGCTGATGCGGCACTGGTGGAGGCACTGGCCTCCACCGGCGGGAAGTTGGGAGACCAGACGGCTTCCTGAGCCGCCACAGGCTGGGGCGCCTGCACGGGCGCGAGCGTGGGCAGCTCCGGCGCCGCATCAGCAGCGATAGGTGTCGGCGCGGGAGCGGCAGCGGCCATGGATGCCTCGGGGGGCGCAGTGGCGAGTTCGGCTTCCTGCTGCCCCCCGACCGCCGCCACCAGGCTCCGCTCCAGCCCCTCCGAGCAGCTGGCGGCGGCTGCCAGCAGCGCCTCCACCGCCGACAGCTCCGACGTCTCGCGAGGCTCCGGCGAGGCGGACTGCGCCCGGCGGCCGTCGGTGGTGGGCGTTGCAGCGGTGCTCGAGGCGCCCGCCTGGGCCGGGGTGGCGGCCGCGGACGGAGCGGCAGTGCTGCACGCGCCGCCCGGCGTCAAGGGGCCGCCCGGCGTGGTGACGTTGCTGGGCGGCCCACCGGCGCCGCCGCGCGTCGGCGTGGGCGAAAGCAGGTCCCTGATGGACGCCTTGGCCGCGGTGGGCACCACCGGCGTCTCGTGCCCATCCACCAGCGCCATGACGGCAGCGGTGCGAATCCCCACAGCCGCCACAGCGGCCGCGAAGGCAGAGGCGGTGCGATCCGGCGTGCTGCAGATGGCAGTGCCCAGGGCCATGGCACTGGCAGACGCCGCCAGGGCACGCGCCGCCAAGGCCGCGGACACGGGAGATGCATTGGTCGACCCCGCAGCCGACGCCACCGGTGGCGGCGAGGCCACCGCCACCTGCCCCCGCTGAGATGGCGAGGCGGCCGCATCGAGCGCGGGCGACGCCAGCGCGTCGGCGGCCCGGTGGATCGCTGAGGACGTGGGCGTGGCGTCGGGCCGGCCCGCGGCCGGCGCGGCGGGGCGGGACGCCGCCGTGTCGTCCAGCTGCTCCAAGCGCTGCGCCAGGATGGAGGAGGCGGCCGCGCGCGACACGGAGGGCGTGCCCACGGCCTGCGACACGCTGCGGCTGCTGTGCGCGGGCGTCAGCACCTTCTTGAGCCCGTGGTGCGCGATGTCCAGCGCCCTGGGAAGGGGGGGGGCAGCGCGGGGCCACAGCGTGGGGAAGCGGGTCATGACATGCGTGCTGGGGATTCGCACGGTAGTGCACGGCTGCGACAGCTTTGGGACTGCAAGTTATTAGTCAACCCTCGCATGCCCTGCATGTCCAACGGCCAAAGGATGCAAAGCCCTGCGCCCTCACCGCACCACGCGAACACACCTGCAGCACGCCTCGCTCATCGGGGGCTCATCCAGCGACCACTGCGACCGCAGCCCCGACTTGGGCGTCTCCGGCACCGCCTGCTCCGCCGGCGCCGGCGCAGCAGCCGGCGGCGCCACGGTGTACACCTCGGCCGGCTTGTTCTTGGCGTTCCAGTCGCGGCAGTGCTTGTACCAGTTGTCGCTGTACTTGACGTCGTCCGCCAGCTCGTCCGGCAGCGGCCCGTCCAGCTTGCCGGTGTGCCCGGGGTGCATCATGCTGTCGAACAGCTGCTGGAAGTTGTCCACCTTGAACGTCTCCGGCTTCCGCTCCACCGCCGCCGCCAGGGCCTGCTGCAGCGCCTGCTGCAGCGCGGGCACTGTGATGGCCGACGACACGGAGACCAGCGGCGGCGGCGGCGCGGGCATGGCGACCACGGCCTTCTTCTGCGGCTGCTGCTGGGGGCCGTCGGGCGCCCCCGACACGCCGGCCGGAGTTGCGCCGCTCACGGTGCTTGCATGCTGCTGGTGCTGCGCGCCGGTCGGGGTCAGGATGGACGCGTTGCGCGGCTGCAGGGAGGCCAGGATGGAGCGCTCCGGGCCCGGGGCGGCCGACGGCCGCGATGTGGCCGTGGAGCTGTGAGCCCGCGCCGCCGCGGGGGCGCCACCAGAACTGGTGGCCCAGGGCTGCGCCGCGCGATGCGGTGGCTGCTGCGGCCCCCTGGCGGCGCCCGGCACCACCGGCGGCGGCACGGGAATGGAGAAGCCGGTGCTGGTTGCGGTGGACGTCGCCGGCGAGACGGCAGCGCCGGCAAAGGGGCTGCCGCCCATCCCGCCCTGCGACAGGCTGCGCGACGGGCTGGGTGGCTTGGGCAGCGCCATGGCCAGGTCGCTGCTTCTGGACGGCGCGGATGGGGAGGGGACCGAGTTGATGCGGACGGGAGTGGGCAACCGGGTCGCGATGTTGCTGTTGACGAAGTTGGGGTTGGAGCTCTGGCCCAGCGGCGCGCGCCCCCGCATCGTAGGGCTGGACGGCGTGGAAGGCCGCTGCTGCTGCGCTGCCTGCTGCTGAGGAATCTGCAGCGGCTGCACGTAGAAATCATGCTGCGGTGGCGCTTGGGCCCCGGGGGCCACCAAGCCGCGCAGGCCAGGGTTCGACGGTTGCGGCGCCGAGTTTTGGCGGCTGACATTGAGGTTGGGCTGCAGAGCGTAGCGCTGAGCCACATGGCGCCTGCGAAAGTGTGGAAGGCGAGCGGGATGAAGAGCATCGATGCCCGGGGCGGAGCAGACACGCTCGGAGTGTCTCCGGGGGACATTTGCAACGACAAGGATGTTGCGACGGGCCGAACGAAGTCCGACTACGACCTCACCGTGGCCCCAGCGTTTGCAGGTGGCTCAGGTCAACCTTTGGTGGTGCGGCATTCGGAACGTATTCGTTCTCCTTGCCAACCTGCGCAGCACAGCAGCGACCGACTCGCGGTTGACATCCCCCCTGAAACGCTGCAACCCCCTCGCGCTGTTGCTTACCCGTGCGACTTCATTTGCACCCTTTCCACTGAAGAGCTTTTCTTTCAGTGTCTGCGCAAACTTCAGGCTTCCCCACTGCAAGTGCAGCAAAATGGCACCGGGGGGTCGTCAGTCGTCAACGTCTTGACCGGCGCCTGCCCATTCGCGAGGCTGCTCATGCTATATTTACCGTCGCGGGCTTTAGGAACGCGACCGGCTGCTGCTGCTGTTGCTGAGCCATTTTTACGGCTGTAAATGCTACCCTGCAAAGCTAATCGGCCCGTTATAGCAAGGACAGCATGCAGCATTCATGGAGCCAAGGGTCGCCTACGAGTGCGCGAGTTGTATCATGCCAAAGGCGGTGTCTCTTTGCCCATAAATTAGGCTGGCTGTCGCTGTCGGATCCAACTCTGCTGCAATGGGCTCGCCCATATCATCAAATCACGCAACCGGAGACATATATCAATACATACGTGTATTATTAATCTTTCAGTACCTTGCCGGTCCACAGATCGGGTGTCCGCGCATATGCCGACCTCTCGCCTTCTGCGCCGGGGACCCGTGTGGGGGCGGCTCGGGCCTTCCACGCCGGCGTGTGGCCAAAGCCCATATCGCATCACCGCGCACCACCTCAACACCGCACACACGCAGCGTCGCCATCACATCACGCATGGACGCCGGCGTCCTATGCACGCGTGCCGCCACGCACCACGGTATCATCGGCACGTTCAGCAAGCAGACAAGGCCGACGCCGCTTACGCCATCACATCCCGGCACACTGCCTGCACCAGCGCGACCTGCTGGCTGACGACGCGGAACGCGGTGGACGTCCGCAGACCATCATCCTCCACGCGCACCATGAAAGCGCCCGCCCGCCGCCGGTCTGCAGGGCTAGCGGCGGCGTCGCCCGCGCCCTCAGGTGGTGAGAGGTCGCCTTCCCCAGTCGGCGCCGGCACTTGCGCAGAGGCGGCCGCGGTGGCGTCGGCAGCTTGCGCCGGGGCGGCGTCGGGGGCGGGCGGCGGCACCATGCGCTGCTCCTCCCCGACCATCTGACGCAACACATTGCCAACGAAGTCGTTGAGACCAAACGCCTCCGTGGCGTCACCCAGCCTGGGGAGGGGGAGTGCCGTACCGGTATTCGCATGTTGCAGGTTGCAGGTTGGCTGGGGCAGGTCACGGCGGGTCGGTATCCGGCTGGGGTTTGTAATTCGTGCGAGCCCCCCGCCAGTGTCCCGAAGCAAGTGCTGCCCGCCGCAGCAGCCCGGCGCAGTCGCGCGCACTCACCCAGCCCACGCCCAGCCCACGTGCTCCGCCGCCGCCGGGTACGGCACGTGAAGCTGCGCCAGCGTCATGTACGACAGGCTGATCCAGCTGCTCAGCAGCTTCTGCGTGATCTCGTGCGAGGGCGCCGGCGGCGCCTCGTCGGCGCTGCCGGCCGCGGCGGGCTGCGCTGCCACGGGCAGCAGGCCGCCGCTCTGCGCGAACTCCGCCTCCTCCAGCTGTGAGAACAGCTCGTTCGCCGCAAGGCCCTGCAGCCACGTGCGGCGCGGGTTGGATTGTTGGGCGACCGGTGCAGTCGGGGGGATGGGGTGGGGTGGGGTGTGTTGGCGCAACCTCCTGGGCACATGCCGCCCGATGCACCCGTGCGCTCCGCACGCACGCACGCAGCGCCGCGCAGCGCCGCGCCGCCCATGCACCACGGCACTCGCAATCTCCCATCACGCCTCACTCACCTGGTCGTACGCGACACGAACCGCGTCCACGAACCGCTCCAGGCTCCACCTGCTCCCCAGCACCGCGCCCGTGAAAGCCATCAGCAGCCGCACCGCCAGGCCGCGGGGCGGGCAGTCCCCGCCTCCCGTACCCGCACCCGGCCCTGCCGACGCCTCGCCCGCCGCAGCCCCCGCCTTGGTCCACGGCGCGGCTCCCCCCAGGGGCGGCTGCGCCGGCGGCGAGTCCAGGTCGACCGCTGTGCAGCTGGAGACGAAGGCGGTGCTGTAGCCGCTGGGGCGCGTGATGGTCTCGGGGGCGCGCAGCGGCCGCTCGGTGTGCAGCCCCGACGCCGCCACCACCTCCACCGTCAGCAGCACCAGGCGCGTGTACTGCTGCATCAGGAACAGGAACGGCGACGTCGCCGCGCTCGTGGACTGCGGGGGGGGCGCGGGGGGCAAGTGAGGGCGCGATGAGCTTCCAGGACTGCTCCGGTTGGCGGGATGGGAGTCAGCACGCCAGCTGCTCCCAGCCAGCCCTTTCACCCACCCAACACCCACCCAAACCTACCCTACGCACACACATAGACACATACGCGGCACATGCACACACCGCACGCACCTGCTGCACCAGCCCCTGCAGCCCCGCCACACGCGCCAGGGTCTGGCCCTCGTCGTACATGCCCAGCGTCTGCCGCACATAGCCCAGCATGCCGCGCAGGTAGGTGCTGCTGGAAGCCATGGCACCCACGCCGCCGCCCGCGCCCACGCCGCCAGACGCGGCAGAGCCAGGCCCGGCGCTGGTGCCAGCGCCGGCGGCCCCGGCGCCTGGCGCCGCGTCGGCAGGCTCCTTGTCCCGCGGCACGCCCAAGTCCTGACGGCGGCGGGAAGTGCAGAGGTTGCTTCAGTGATAAAGAAACCGGCTAATGCGGCTCGAGGGGCCGCGCGTCCGCAACCAGCCACGGGTCACCTCAACCACCCCTGCCATCTCTGCCACCCGTGCCTGCCACCCCTGCCTCCCCTGCCACCCCTGCCACCCCTCACACCCCTCACACCCGTCACACCCCACCTCCAGCGTGAGGAACACCAGCGCCACCCACGACACCAGCACATCCTCCTCCTGCGGGCCAGAACGTGGCAGCCAGGCAGTCAGCCGGCCAGGCACTGCCTCGCTGACACGGTGCGAAGAAGCAAGGCCGCAAGCCGCAGTATGTGTGCTTCACGTCTCTTGGCCGAGCACGGCCGTTGCATGCGCCAGCACGGACATCCCGCCGGCTGCGCCCCCACCTGCAGCTGGAGGAGCGGCGGCAGCACCACCGCCTCCCCGTTGGTGCCGTCATCCGCCGCCGTGTCACTCCCGCTGGTAGGCGCCGGCCGCACCGCCCAGCCGCCGCCTTGTGTCGCGGCCTTGATGGACAGCTGCGGCGAAGAAAGGGTCGGGCGTCTGGTAGTCAGCCTTGGCATTCGAGCTTTGCGATGCGCTCCATGATTAAGTTAAGCTGCTGCACCCACCTGCAGCTCTTCGAAGCTTCGCCCCTCCCTATACAGCTCCACCAGCACCTCCACAAGGCACTGCGCTGCGAAGAGACTGCGGTTGCCGCAGGCAAACCAAGCCAGCAGCATGGCCGTGCTCGGCTCCTCCACCCGCGCCTCATCTGTGGCAGCCCGGCTGCCAGCGGCAGCTGCACAGAGCGGCGCCAGGGGTCGGCGGTTCCGCGTGGCTGCCAGAGCGGCGCAGGCTGGCAGGCCGCGGACAGCGCAGCTGGCGGAGGCTGCTGAGGCCGATGCCGGAGATGCTGTGCATGCTAGCACCGAGGAGCTTTGGTGGGACTGGAACTTGGCTATGGATGCCGGCATAGCCGGCGCCGCGGGATGGTTAACGCCGGGCGAGGCCTGCGGGAGGTCGAGGGCCACACGACGGCATGAGCAAGTGTTGCAGGGGGCCCACACAAACCCTCGTTGAGCACACCCTCCCGAACTGACCCTGGCCGTGCCACCCCGAGCGCTCCACATGCTTAGCGACATTCACCAGGACGATAAAGTTTTCGTTTAAGACGGTAGCTGCTGCACCAACGAAAATTGAGCGATGATTCTTCCTCAGCTGTGACCACCGGTTGTGCTTGGTTGCTGGGTGGAACACTTGAATGCAAATTTTATTGTTAACAAACAGAGGAGGCAGGTGGTGCCCGTCCAGGACATGCATTGGCATGCGGCATGGGCTTCGCAGCCAAACGGCCCAAACGCATGCGCCGATTGCTCAATGCAGCACTGCCGGGTGCCTAGACTTGTCCAGAAACAACCATAGGTGTACATGAAACTTCTTTTCAGAGCGACAGGAACCGATTGGTATTTCCTCGCTCGCTCCGACGCACATCTGCGACCGCTGGCCAATGATGTCTTACAGGTTTTAGTCACTTAGACTATTTATAACCTCAGGCAGCATGTTAGAGGGGTAGGGTGCTCGGGCGCGGGCGACGACAAATGGCGGAGAACTACGTGCGCGGCGCGTTGCTCGGACAGGGCACGTTCGCGGCCGTGTACAAGGGTTCGGACAAGCGGGTAGGTTTGCGCATGGGCGCTTGCGCTGGGGGGTTGGACTGTGCGCTGCGTTGGACAACGGGCGCACGGGGGGTGGGGCGCGCAGAGGAGGCCCGAGCGGCCCCAGCCGCAAGGCCGGCTCAGCAGGGGCCTTGGGATGAATCAAGTTGATCCCCGTCAACTTTCCGGATTGCAATGCCACAACATCACGTCACAGCGCTCAGGACAGTTGGCACGATGGTGTGTGACTGTCAGCGGCGCGCCACCAGCCGACCCCCTTAACCAGCGGTTGTCCGGCTGACCCCACTTGCATGCCTCACACAGACGGGGAAGCCGGTCGCGCTCAAGGAGATCTTTCCCGATGACAAGGGAGGCGCGGACGGGAAAAAGGTGAGCGGAGCTCCTGCGGTTCCTGCCGCCTTGTCGCCTTGGCATTCCGACCTGCGGCATGCAGCAACAGGTCTCTGTCGCGCGGCGCCCTGCCCTTCCCGTGCAAACCAGCCCGCCGCCGTACCGCCCCCGGCACCCAAAGCTTCCATTGGCTAACGGCCACACCTGCTGTCGCGCCGCCTCGCCCGTCCTCACCCATCCATCGCCCGCCTGCGCGCAGGGCCTCGACCCCACCGCGCTGCGCGAGATCAAGCTGCTGCGCGAGCTGCAGCACGACAACATCATCCGGCTGATAGACGCCTACCCAAAGAAGAAGTCCGTGGTGCTGGTGAGCAGGGCGGGGCGGGACTGGGCGGGAACAGGGCTTTGCGGGCACGGACCTTTGCGCCGCAGGCGCACACCCGCCCGTGGATGAAACCCGCGAGCAAAGCACACCGCGCCGCTCACCGCGCCGCTCCCCCCGCCGCTCACCCCCGCCGCTCACCCCGCCGCTCACCTCGCCGCTCACTCACGCAGGTGCTGGAGTACATGCACAGCGACCTGGAGGCGGTGATCAAGGACGGCAACCTGGTGCTGGCGGCGGCGGACGTCAAGAGCTACATGCAGCAGCTGCTCACGGCCCTGGCGACCTGCCACAGCAGGTGCGCGGCGTGCGGGAGGCCGGGCCGGAGGGAGGCGGCGGCCGCCGCGTAGTTGCAGACACCAGGGGTCGGGGTCGGGTTCGGGAGAGGAAACGCGGGAGGGTGAAGAGTGCCGGGTGCTCGGAGGCGAACCCGGACTGAGCGACCCCGTTTTGTCAGATGAGCAGGTGCATGTGGCGGAGTCCCGCGCGAACAGACAGGAATAGGCCGAATAGCACCATGTAATGCTAGATGCCGCTGCGCCGCCGCCACCCTGTCAGGTGGGTGCTGCACCGAGACATCAAGCCCAACAACTGCCTCATAGCGCCCGACGGCCAGGTGGGCATGTGGCCGTGTGGGCGTGTGTGGGCGGGGCTGCGGTGGGCCGGGGTGCTTGCGGCCGTGTTTGTGTTTGTGCCATGCACCCGGGAGCTGGGTGCGTGACGACACGGCCGTGCAGAGCCGTGGTCTTGCTTGTGCCGCAGTGCGCCGACCCCTGCCCTCGCACGCGCCCGGACGCCCCCCAACCCTGTCAACATCATAGTTGATCATGCATGGAACCCCCCCCCCCCCCCACGCGCACCCACACACGCCCGCAGCTCAAGCTGGCCGACTTCGGCCTGTCACGTGTGTACGGCAGCCCCGACGGCCGCCTCACACACAAGGTACAGGGCACGCCACAGCCGCGGAGCGCGTGTGTGTCTCGTACGTCGGCTTTGCATGGCGCCATGTGCCGGGGGGTTGGGGAGCAGCCGACGAACTCTCGCGCCCTCGCGCCGGCTGCCTGCATGCCTGCATGCCTGAGCGTTGAAGCTGTGGCCCGCACTCGCCCGCACTGCCGCCCGCCCGCCCGCCCGCTTACGCTCTACCCCCCGGGGCGCAGGTGTTCGCGCCCTGGTACCGGCCGCCGGAGCTGTTCTTCGGGGCCAAGCAGTACACGTCGGCGGTGGACGTGTGGGCGGCGGGCTGCATCATGGGCGAGCTGCTGCTGCGGAGGTGCGGCGCGGGGGCGGAGGCGCCCCGGGGGCGGCTGGGCTGTGGCGGCCGGGGGCGGGCGGGGCCAGGGGAAAAGGGCAGGCGGCACACCATCCTGTGTTGCAGCCAACTTGGCACGCGCACAGCTGCGACCACAGGGCGCCCAGGACCAGCCCAGCGAACGGCCACTGGGCGCGCGAGTCGCGCGTTGGACATCGCGTTACCAACCGTTCCAATCGGTGCTGGCATCTCCCTGTACTGTGCCCCGGTCACGCGATGACGTGGTGGGGCGCCGCGCCGCGCAGGCCGCTGTTTGACGGCATGTCCGACATCGAGGTGCTGGCCAAGGTGTTTGCGGTGTGCGGCACGCCGGGCGTGGACGGCAACTGGCCGGCGGCGCGCGACCTGCCCTACTTCCTGCAGTTCACGGAGACCAAGCCGCTGCCGCTGCGGCAGGTCTTCCCGGCGGTGAGGCGGTGTGCGCTTGTCGGCTGGGGAACAGGGTGTGGCGGCGGTGGCGGTGGCGCGCACACGAGGCGAGCGCGAGGCCAGGCGTGCGCGCCACCGGACATGCGCCGCAACCGCCGCACACACCCGCCAAGGCAACCGCCGCACATGCGCACGTACGTACGGCCGCCTGCGTGGTGGCTATGCGCCGACCCCCTCCCCCTGCGCCCCGACCCCGCCCCTGTCCCCCGCCCACGCCCCCACAGGCGTCGGGCGATGCCCTGGACCTGCTGGGACGCATGCTGTGCCTGGACCCCCAGCGCCGTATCACCGCCGCAGAGGCCCTGGCGCACCCCTATTTCTCAAACAACCCGCCGCCCACGCCGCCAGCGCTGCTGCCGCGGCCGCTGAAGCGCGAGGACGCGCCCCTGGCCAGCGGCGCTCCCACCGGCGCAGCCAAGGGTGGGTGGGTGCGTGCTGCCCGCCGCGCGCGGTCTGTGTTGCGCGCGTCAAGCCCTGGCGCCGGTTTGGGTTCCTTGCGCACAGCGGCTGGCGGCGCTCGCGCGACGGCGCTCCCGCCTATCCGCCGCCCGAGCCGCCTACACGCCGCGAGTCCATGAGCCTGTCACTAGTCGCTAGGTCGGAGGGCAGGGACTGCTTGCTGGTGAGTGATGGTATCCCAACACCGTGTGTTACGGTGCCCGCTGCGCCGCAGGTCGTGAGCGCATGTCCCCCAGCGCTTCGCCCCGCCCCAGCAAGGTACCGCGGCGCACGGGGCCCAGCGGCACCGCAACACCTCGGTAGCAGAGCCCTGGGGGGAGTATGGAGTGAGAAGGCGTGTGCGAATATCAGGGACTGCGGAAGGGAAGCGCACGTAGCGTACGGAGCAGGCGGAGTGCTATGCAGGCGGACAACTGGCTACCTGAACGCAACATATTAAGCTGGCAGAGTTGAAGCTGGTGCAAGGACAGGTTGGTGCAACGGAAAAAGATAGTGGGAATTCATGCCTTCAATTTCAGACCAAATAAGCTTTAGCGCGGCGATGTGCGTGCAAGGGCGTCCAACAGGTGGTACATGGATGTTGGCGCCGCATTCGCACATGGGTTTCCGCAGAGTCGTACAACGCAACAATGCAGCGGTGCCTGGGCGGAGCATATGGCATGCTCGATGCTTTTCTGTGCGGTATTGACTGATGGTGCGTTTGGAGGAGCCATGCAGGGGGTGGGCGGTAAGCCCGAAGGCCATGTGAACAGCAGGGGCGGAAGCTCCCCTGGTGCACGGCTACAACGTTGTGACTTGTGAGCACTGAGCACAGTGAGCAGGCCGCCCTACAGCTGATAAATGAGAAGCAACGATCTTGGCCAGGATGGCGTGCAAGAGTAACGGCCCCCAAAGCAAAGTTCATGAGCTGGCGCTAGGCCCAACATGCCCCACCCCTGGCATATATGCCTGGCAGGCCCCAATCCCACAAAAGCCGGACGGTTCGCAGCAAAAGCAAGGTGCCAGACGAGGCTGAAGGAGATGGCGCGCATTCGTTGTCAAGACTCAAGAGTCCCTTTGCATGTGGCTCTGCAGGCCAGGCACAAAACTGGCATGCGGAGGGCGAACCGCCAACGGTGTGCGGATGTGCAACCTTGTGTGCAACCACCGCGGCACGATGTTGGCGTGTCCACTTGCGACAACAGGGGGCGATAGCGGGGGCGATGGCAGGGGCGATAGGAGGACACCTGCTGAATGCTGACGCACGTGCTGACGCAGAGTGAGACCGTGGGAGACGCGGGTCTGTGGGGTTGAGGCACACGCCACGGCCGACTATGTCTCGATGACCCGCCTCTGTACCGGGCAGGGGGGGATGAAGTCCGGCCCGTGATGTGCTTTTGAAGGTCGGTCGGAGGGATGGCCCCTACGCCGCGCGGAGTGGTTGGGTAAGGCGGCGGTTCCACCGCGGCGTGAATGCGGGCGCGACATGTCTGGAAGATGCAGGCAGGTCGCGCGCTCGCGTCTGGGCCTGCTTGTGTACAACGGTTTGGGATAGCCATAATTGTCTGTTGAAATGTGCAACCGTTGGGTGCGGTCGGCGGTGCAGCTGCAGACGCGGCAGGTACGCAACTGCTGGGCCGGTGCCCGCTCAGCGGCTCAGGGGCTACACGCCGAATTCCGTCCAAGCGATAATGTCAAATGGATTAATGCATCAATCAGTCTACGTGCTACAAATGGGCCCGGTCAGACGACCGTCATTCCAGACGCAGTCCTTACAGCACTCGGGCTGCGCTCATATGCGGTTTCTGGAAATTCACTGACATTGAAGAGACAATACATATACATAGTCACAACAGCACAAGCTCGAGGCTCCGCCCCGCCAAGCTTATGATTATCATAAGAGTCCCTCTCGAATCAAGCCAAGCGCAACGGTCATAGGGACGCATAGGATAAACGCCACTCACTGAGCGCGCGCTGAGCTGCGTTTCACTCTGCTCGAGGGCGGGGGCGGAATCTTGGCTGAAGCCCAAATGGACTCAGTTACATGCAGTATTTTGCGACGACTTGCGGTGGTGTTCCTTCTCTGGAGCCTGTGCCAAAGTTCGACGACTGATGCCCGGATGGTGTCGGTGTTTACACCCCGCCAGTTTACCGCGGCGCTCGAGGACGCAACATGCGATACGGTACGGAATGGCGTTTGGAAAGCAATGGATTTGGGTGCGTTTTTGAAACGACGGCGTCAACCGGCCCCACCAACTGTCCGACGTCCGCTGTTCAAGCAGCGCCAACTTGTGCCTCACCCCCACGGACCACTGGCGTGCACTCCCTATCACGGTACAGGTCCAGGTGGAGGCTCCGCTTGTGGCCCTGACGGAGGACACCTTCCAGGGGCGACAGGACCTCCCGTTACTAATCAACCGCACCGTCACCGTGCGGGGGTCCCCCGCGCTTCCTGAGTGGCCTATGCTGCTGCTCTTTGCCCGGGACAAGGTAAGATGCTTCTCCTAACATAACGGGCTCCGCACATGAGGGCCGCACAGCCTGCGCCACAGTGGCAGGTGGCAAGTTCCCAGGGGAGGGGGGGGGGCATTCACGACTGATAACACCCAAGGACTGCTGGCCGCTGCACTGCCCGTGTCCAGGTCGAGCTAAGCCCGGGCGTCACATTCATATTTTCCAACGTGACCCTTCAGTATAACATCACAGATAGCCCGGCGCGGGTGAGTGGCGAGCAGCGACTGGAGGTAGTGAAGATACGAGGCATGCATGGCCGTGCCTCCCAGCTAGCGGACCGGTGCGGAGCAGCAGGGAGTGGGAGAGAAAGGGGACACCGCAGCTAGGGCCCCCAGCAGCGATACGTAAACCAAAGGAGCCCAGCCGGCTGCCTGTCCTGGCGGTTATGAGTGGTTCCCGACGTCACCGGGGTGTGGTAGCGAGGGGATCCTCCACCGGGTGGTTCACGCCTTACCCACAACCCGGGGCAACTCACTCCGATCTGTGGAGTTCATTGTCGCATTGCACCGCGTGCTCTGGCCTTGATTGCAGACAACAAACATTTATCTGTTTGCTCCATCAAAGGCCCCACACTTGGGTCCAAATGGCACACGTGTTCTTCTACAGAGCTGTGTCGTGATTCTGGGTGAGTTTTAGCTAGCTACGGTAACCGCCGCCGTCACCGCCTTGTGAACGGCAACTGGTATGCTGACTTTCATAATGCCCGCCCTTGATTGCAGCTACCTGCTTGCCGCTCGAGCTGCGCAAGCAGGTATGAAGTGTGTTTGCCTGGGATGAGTATGCCAACGGATGCTCCACCCACGTTTGAATGTCATTCAACCTGACCTTGCCCACGTTTGTGCATGGGCTCTCGCTTCAACCGCAATCCTCGAATTTATTGCAGAACATCATCAACATAGAAAGGCCTGTCTGGGAGGGGCCTGGAGCGCAGCAAGCCATATTCGTGGACCCAAACCCGTCGTGCGCCAACGACTCGGCAGCGCCTCTGATGGAGCGCTGCTGGACGTCGGTGAGCCAGCCCGAAATGCGTGCGTGTGGTGCCGTCGCTGCATGACTGCCGCTCTGGTTGAGAGGGGGCAGCTTGCGGGGCTGACAATGTCCCGACACAGCCGCCACCGATTGACTGATCCGCACCTTGCGCGCGCTGGTGCGTACGCAGGGGCTTGTACGCTTTCCAGGTGGGGTGACAGGGGTGGCTGACTGGCTGTGCCCCGAGCATAAAACGCTTCGTGCAAACGCCACGCATTTCCCACCATGTCCGTGGGCGTGCATAGCCCATTTTGCTTTGACACCCTGAATTCATTGTCGACTTTCCGGTATGTACCGCAGACTTCGCTTTTCGCGGGGCGTCCACATCGGTAAGTTTCTGCAATGCACCTGCACCTGTTTGGCAGATGGCGAGCCCATGTCGCAGTGCACGTGCGGCATGCTACCGTACGTATTGTGCTACGTTCGTAAACAGTGCTGATGCGCAAGAAACCCAAACATGCATCTGCGCGCAGGCCATCAGCGGTGCAGCTGTGCCTAGTAACATCACCTACCGCTTTCTGGATACCGCGTTTCTTTGCCGGCAGGTGGGAGTGAGCGACGTTGTAGCCAACTTTGCCGCAGGCAGCAATGGGAAGACCTGATTGATCTGTTGCCCACGCGCCCGGGGCAGGGGGGGGGTGCAAGGATGTAGGAAAAGCGGCACAGGATGCACTGAAGACTGCGTTAGCCCCAAGCTAAACCAAGCTATACTAGACAAGGGACAGCCAAATGCAAGGGGTACGCCTTTGCCAGCTCTGCGTGGGAGGCGCTTCCAGCCAGCTTGCTGTATCTGGGCTCATGAACGGTACGCAACAGTTGACATATGTGTGTGCCCATGAAATGCTCGCAGCTTGTGACCGACGACTGTCTGTCAAGCTTAGGGCCATATGGTGAGCCTCGTGGGTTGCGCGCGCCGCGAGGTTGCAGTGCACTACTGTTCCCACAGACGTGCCGTCGCACATGCTCATGAGTCATGACGGCAACACACATGTGTGGCGGTCCCCGGGGCGGTGGTGCGGACCTCCTTGTTGCTTGAGCCTCTGGAAACTTATGACCACCGTGTAAAGTACAACCATGACATCGTTTGCGCGCGCCGCCCTCCCGCGCGCAGGCTGCCTGGTGTTCACGTTCCAGCAGATGAGCACTTTGCCGCCGGTGCCTATCTCGGCCCAGATGGCGGCGCTGCTGGAAGAGCAGCAGCATCGCGGGCCCTCTGATGAATCGGATGGGTCCCTCACTACTGTGCCAAGCGGCATGCCGGTGAATGGCAACGGAACAGCGAACGAGGGCACAGGGACGGCGGCATCAGGACTAACTGCTGGCTTGGTCGGAGGTAGGCAAACATGCGGCAGGAATATGGGATGAGACGCTGGACAAGTCGAATGCGTGACGAGGCGCGCTGCTGACACCCAACGCCTCGTGTGCTTGCTCCCAAATCATACCCAACTACTTCCTGACAGGCATGGTGGGAGCGGCCCTGCTGCTGTTGTCGACAGTCGCGGTTGTATGGGCCGTGCGTAGGAAACGGCGGCAGCAGAAGCAGAAGCAGCAGGTGCGGCGGACAGGAAACGGCCTGGAATGCAGTCAGGTGCCTTACATGCAACCTCAACCCCGCACCTCCACCAACCCTCACCTACCCCAACCCCTCACACGCCGCCACTCAAAACACGCCGCCACTCCGCACACGCCGCCCAACCCTGCATGCTGCCAACTCCTCACACGCCCATCTCGCCGTCCGCCTCGGTGTGCGCCGCAGCATTCCTGGGCCGCAAACAGCTGCGCCGCCGGCAGTTCAGATACAAGTGCCATGTCGAGCGTTCGTCATATGGAGCAGCAGGAGAAAGACTTCATGGATTGCACGCCGTCAAGCCCCAAGCAAGGTGTGTATTGTTGAAATCCTGCTGCCACTATGGTAACTCTGGCTCTTGGCACCTCCGTGCAGCCACAGCGCCTTCAATAACATGTTTGCCCGTGCTGCTGATGCAGCATAGCGGTATGACATGAGGCAGGCACGCTGATACGTACGCGCGGTGCTTATGCCACCGCAGGTGCTGATTACCTTACGACTCACTCCGCCACAACATATGACGACCAAGCGGGGCATTCCGGGGCGCTGCTGCCACAGCCAAGCAGCAGCGCGGGCCGGCGGCCGCACGACTTGGTCGTCTTGGCCGCCCCGCTAAGGAAAGGGCTAGACATTCAAGTTGTTGTTGTTTCACGGGACACGCTAGGGGAGGTGGCACAATCCTCCTCTGATGCTGGCGTCTTTGGAATGGATAGCAGCACAACATGCTGCTCCCGGAGCGGCTGCGTGTCGCTGGCGGTGTGTGCAGAAGGGAGCAGCGCAGGCCCGTCCGGCAATGCCCTACCGATAGGTCGGGGCGGCAGGAGTGCCTCAGGTGCAGCCAGCTTATGTGCTGTACAGGAGCGGCATCAGCAGCCCACAGGCGGAGTAGCTGGCGGTGCCCCAACGGCGACGGCGGCTCCTGCTGGAAATGCATCCAGCATCGGTTGCGTGCTGACAGGCAGCGGCAGCATTCAAACCCTGCTGCAAACAGCGCATGAGATGGGCCTGGCGTCTGGCATGGCTGCGGTGGAATCCAGCACCGCGGCAGCGGGCGGGGCGGCTCCGCAAGGCACTGCTGCAGGCACGCCCGCAGCCGCCGTGTCGCTGCTGCCTGCCCAGGCGCCGTCTGAGCAGCAGCAGCATGTGGAGGCGGAGGTGGTGGAGCTGCTGCCGCACAAGCTGGGCAAGGGCGCCTTTGGGCGGGTGGTGGAGGGGCGGTACCGGGGGCAGCGCGTGGCAGTGAAGCAGGCGCTTGACCTACATGACGGCCTGACCCTGCCGGTCGAAGCAGTTGTGGCGTCGTTCCTGCAAGTAGGTGCATGCAGGGACGGGCTGCCATGGCGGCGGTGGCGTCTGCGCATTCCACCGCCGCATGTTCTGGTGCTAGTGATGCGGCACGTACGGGGCTGGGAGCTGCTGTGCCTGCGGGCTGCCCACCGGTCGTGCACTCGTGCTTGGTAACCTTACCCACCACCCCTTCTCGGCCCCCCGCTCCACCTTGTGAGCAGGAGGTGCAGGTCATGGGGCGTTGCACGCACCCCAACATCACCACGCTGCTGGCGGCGTGCCTAGCGCCGCCCAAGCTGTGCCTGGTGATGGAGATGATGGACACCAACCTGGAAGCGCTGCTGTACGGAGGGCCGCCGGGGCAGCTACTGCCGCTGCCCACCGTGCTGCACATCGCCATCCAAGTGGCCCAGGGGCTCGAGGTGCGCACAGTGTATACGATATGAGACGTTACTGTGCGAAGGGGTGCAAGTGCGTGCTAGTGTGTGTTCACAATTCCTGGGCTTACTTGCTACGTGTGCCTCTGCCCCTGCCGGCATGCAAACGCCAGTATCTGCACCCGACCGTGCTACACCGCGACCTCAAGCCTTCAAACGTGCTCATCAGCAACCCGGACGATGAGCACCCCATCGTGAAGCTCGCGGTACGTGCGTTGGCACTCAAACGCCCGCCCGCAGCATGGGTGGAGTGGGGAGCGCACACACGCATGCACACACGCGCACACACATGGCGACCACGTGTAGAACTCAAATTGTTGGCTCAAGTTGGGGCTGCTGCTTGCCCTGCCGTACGACACACACAGGACTTCGGGCTGTCCAAGATTTCGGAGATGACGCTACAAACAGCCCACCCAGAGGCGGGCTCACCCGCATACCTCCCTCCTGGTACGACCTGCGGATCAGACCCCAAACTTTGACTGACGCGTTCCCGTCCGATCCACAAAACGCCTAGCTGCTAGGCGGCCTGGCGTCCGGGGGTGCTTGACTTCCTAAAGACTGGGCGCTTAATAGCTGCTCTGCTCCTATGCGACTTGGCTGCTGCAGAGTGCTTCGACGTCACCAACAACACGCTGACGCACAAAGTGGTGAGCCCACATTGGGTATCTTGTTACATGTGGGCACCGTGAGGGGGGTCATCGTGTATGAGACCAAGCCGACATCACCCATGACCGTATGTCGTCGTACCAATCATTGCGAATGTGTGAAGCCTGTATGATGATACGTCCAGTTTCAGAGCCCTTATTGCATCAGCATCAACGTGCTGCAAGCGGCAGACGCGCCTCCGCAAGCACATATATGGATGCATAGTGTGGTCCGGTCCTCCTGCAAGCGCCTGTTTGAACCGTACACTCAACCATCCATGCACCCTTGCTTGCACAGGACGTGTACGCATTTGGCGTGCTGCTGTGGGCGATGCTCACGGGGCAGGAGCCCTGGAAAAACCACAGCATGGTGTCCGTTGCCTATAATGTGCACATGGGCCGGCGGCTGCCGCTGGAGGACATTGACGACAGCCGCTGCCCCCCAAAGCTCCACAAGCTGGTTGAGCAGTGCTGGGATGTGGAGCCTCGGCGACGCCCTGCGGTGAGCAGCAACTCTGAGCGATTGCGGGGAACAGCAGGCAGCAGTGGAAGTATAGGACGTGTGGGGCAAACAAAGATGGGGGCAGGCCGGCGTACTGGAGCTGGATGAGTACGGTAGTACGGGCACTTGCTCCGGGTGCAGTGTGCAACACTTGCTATTTGCTGACCTGCAGGCGGCTGAGGCTGTGAAGATGCTGCTGGTCATTCGAGAGGAGCTGCTGCTGGCTTTGAGATGAAGAGGCCAACATCCTGGGAAACGCATGCTGGCCTGCCTAAGGCTCAGCAGGGTAAGGAAGTTCGTATAAATGACTTGAAGTAGGCGGCAATGTACGGAGATCTGTCAACAATGCACTGGCACTATTTATCCTGCAGTGGGTGATGCAAACCGCCCTGTCTTGGCTGAACCAATCATGACCAAATAAACACGAGGTGTGGGTGTGCTATTCAGGTTGCACTTGCGCAATCACTGAAAGTTGAGAGGTGCACGCACTGCTATCTTCAAGGCTGTGGCGTCGGGTGGGGCAGGCATGCGTTATTGTGGCTGGAACCGGATGGGGCATTGCAAGCAAGTTATAAACTGGTCAAGAGTGGTGATATCCGTAATATGTAGCACATTGCGGGTTGATGGTATCAAGCTCGTACGGGTATGGCTTGGAGCTTCTTGAAGAATAACGAATGTGCGACTTTCTCATGTGTTGCGCGTGCAGTCGGGGCATTCCTGGGCTGATTCCGGAGTCAGGTTAACTGATTCCTGGGCGACAGAGTCCTGGGCCCGGGCCCTGAACCTAGGCTGATTCGGAGTTCCGACTGCATGGTGTGCATGGTGTGTGCATGTGCGGCATATGTTTACATGGCGGGGCACCGTTCTTTCCGTGCCATTGTCGATTCCATTTGCCTCTTTATGTCGTTCTTTACTGGCTGCTGAGAAGCTGAGATGCCGTCACTGCTGCTACGTATCTGCTACGTTGGTGTGTGTTCACTGGTCCTGTTCGCTTGGACCATCTGTGAGAGACGGTGCCTGCTACATTCCATTGAACCAATTGTGAGAGAAGTGCTGCTTTGTATCGATGGGCCTCGTGAACGTCGCATGCTGGTCCTGGTGTGTTTAGGCATGAGCAAGGCGGTGTTGGAGTTCGATGGCATGTGCATGCGGGTTTGTACGCGGCCGTGGCGGGTCGAGCGCGTACTGGCTTGCAGCTCTTTGAATACTAACAAATGTCCTAGTGTGACTTCTTCGTGCGTCGCGCGTACAGTTTATTATTTGTGCATGTTGTGTGCAAGCATGTGCGGCACATGGGTGCACAGGGTGGATGGCGATGTAACCCTTCCGTTCTTTATGAGTGTCCCAGTATCCGTGCCAATGTCAATTCTAATTTGCGCTCTTTATGTCGTGTTTGGTTAGCAGCTGAGGAGCTGAGATGCCGTCACCCCTTCTATGTGTCTGCTGCTTTTATGTGTGTTCACTGGTCCTGTCGACTTGGACCATCTGTGAGAGAAGTGCTTTGTGTTGATAGGCTGCAGCATAGGCTGCGGCGAGGACGAATGTATGAGGACGGCGTATGCTAGCCCTGATGTGTCTAGGCAAGAGCTAGGCGGTGTTGGAGTCCTGTGGAGGATGAGGTAGTGATTTCGGGCGTGGCGGTGGCTCAGCCCACTTGTCCCTGGAGGGGAAAGCCACCGTTCTTGTCATTGATTATGCGTCACCGTTGCGTGTGCTGTAACACTCAAGTGTCCTAATGGTGTCGCTTTTCTCGCTCCACGCTTGCCACAGGACAGCAGTGTGCGCACCTGTATAACGCGTTCAGCATTCGTCAGCGCGTGATACGCTGCTCCCGGAGACCGGACTGCCAGGGCCCGCGCACGGCCAGCTTGGGGGCTGTGGCACTGGCGACCAGCCGAACGGGTGGTTAGCGCTTGCCTGCTGGCGCGGCGGGCGGGGTGCGCCGCCGAGCCCGCAGCCTCCCAGCCCTGCGCTGCCCAGACCTCGTCCTAGTCCGGCGCCGCTTAGCTCGGCCTGGCCCGGCACCCCGCAGCCGGCCCCAGCCCGGCCCCGCCGACGTGCCCGCCGAGTTCCACTCCCCCCGCCCAGCCATCCTCATCCATCCCCCTGGTGGGCCACGTGGGCATGTATTAATCATGCAGATTGGGCTCCGCAGCCAACCGCAGCCTACTGCTCGGGCGCTGATCAAGTGATCCACTGTCGTATTTGTGCGTTTTCGAGCCCAACGAGCCGGTTTCTCCCAGTAATCAAATGCCTAGACATTCACACTGAATGATTAATCATGCTCCAAAGCTCGAGTGAAGCTCGACTCAGCCAAACGGCTTTGACGTCGCGTGAAGGGAGAATATTAGTGTTTCATCAGTTGGTTGGCTGAGACTGAATGCTTTCGCGCGTGCTTAAAGCTCGGCTTCTTTCGCGCGCACAGTCCGGAGGCCGGGAAAAGAAACTGTGACTTCTTTGAAGTGCTGCGTGCAAACTCAACTTGATGCGATGAGCTTTATGTCTGTACTATACTCAGCGCTGTGCCTGGCGCTTGCCTTGCGGAGCGGCGCCTGGGAGTGCATTGCTGCTGGACGCACTGCGCTCATTTACACGCCCAGCCAGTTCGTCGAGGCGCTGGCAGATGAAACTGTTAACAAGGTGCGGACTCTGGGGACGTTACAGCTCGGTAGGCATCCTGTGACTCCAACTGTTGCACAAACCCTGGTGGGGAATCCGGTCGCTGACACGCGCCCGTGTCAATACCAAGCTTAGCCAGCCGGGATTTGCTTCCTCGCATGAACTACCGGTACTCTGTGATGAATACCGCGCTGGGGTTACTGGGATCCGTTACTGTGTGCCCTGCAATCCCCTTTGCGTGACCCTCCCCACTTCGGCGAATTCACGGGCTGCTGACGGCATGTGTCCGCCCCTTTCATGTTGCTGATGCTGGTACAGATCCAGGTGGAGGCCCCGCTAGTGACCCTGACGGAGGACGTCTTCAAGGGTGCTGGCAAGCACCTTCCGCTCTTCATCAATCGGACCATGAGCGTTGTGGGCGGCCCAATGCTGCCAGAGTGGCCAATGCTCCAGCTCTTCGCTTGGCACATGGCAAGTGCATCTGATCGCATGCGGGCTGAAGCCAGCCGGTTTGACTGCTAAGGGCATGGTGCTGGTGCTGCTGAACGGCCAAAGTGTGCCGTGTGTACACACACAAACAGACACGCACAGGCGGACAGGCATCCCCCGCATCGCAGGCACCCACTCAGCTCACCAACAAACCAGCACCCCAAGCAGCACCCCTGGTTCTGGGCCCGGACGCTGCATTCATGCGCAGGTCGAGCTGAGAGCGGGTGTCACAATGCTGTTTGCGGAAGTGATGATTCAATATACCGTGACTGACAGCCCAGCGCGGGTGAGCGTGACGGAGATGTGCTGCGACAGAAATATGACCTTTCCCCTCCGTACGGTGGCTCACCGGGTAGAGTTGAGCCCCCCTTTTGTGACCATGGTCCTTTCTCGGGGCTCGTTTGTTCATTGTGGCCTCGTGCTTACGTGAAGCGAGTTCTCACAAGCTGCGTGCTTAAACCCCACTCGTCGGCGTGCATGCAGACGCCAAACCTCTACCTCTTCGCGCCTTCTGCAGCGCCAAACCTTGGTCCCAACGGCACGCGTGTCGTCCTTCAAGACTCCGTGCTCATATTGCGTAAGGCTGAACCTCAGCATGCTTAGTCACTGGTCAGAAATATTGTGTGCGAACCGGCTTGTCATGAAATCGTGTCCGGTTGCCCTCATGTTTCTTTATTACCATATGCCCCCTTGCAGCGTCATGTTTGCCGGCAGTACTGCGCAATCAGGTGCGTGTGGGTATCACTGTATGAGAGGCTCACATGAAGGTCTGGGAGAGGCAGCCAACCTGGGGCAGAGGAACTGCACGCGCTCGCCGTTTGTCCATCTGCGGTACCTAGATTTCTGCCTGTGGTCTGCCCGTGTGCAGAACCTGGTGCCAGTGGAAAGGCCCGTTTGGGAGGGACCCGGTCCACAACGATCGCAGTTCCATTACATGGGAGATTCGTGTAAGAACTCAGTAAGTGCAGCGTGCCATCGGAGGATGTGCAGGGGCTTGTAACTTGTAACATTGATCGCACATAGCTAGGGCGTGAGTGGACTGGGGTTCGTGCCAAACACACGTCAATTTGTGCTGTCGGGCGGGATGCCAGGAATCAACCATTGTAGGTGCAGGCGCGGGGGTTGGGCGCGGGGATGCGAGCGTGGGAGGGCGGGGGCGGGCGCGCCGGCGCGGGCGCGGGGGTGTGGGAGCGGGGATAGGGGCGCGGGGACGCGGGCACACGCGGCCGAGAGGCTGCTTTGCGACTTCACCAGGTGTGGTGGGAGTCCCACCGTTCGAGCCCGCCCGAACCCGGCATCGTCGCTAACACACACAGCACACACACTACGATGCGTTTTCCGCTCCGTGTGCTTTCTAGCACACATGCGGAATTACCACGCACGGTTACGACAGCACGGCCCTTTGCCCCTCATCGCCTGCAGACGGATGCCCCTCTCTTGGACCGCTGCTGGAAAGCGGTAAGTAGCTAGGTCCTGGGCTGTGTGCTAAGCATTTGCTTTCGTGCTAGAGGACGTGTGCGTGCGCTCCCTGCGGTGTTTGGGCTAGAGTTCAGCGGGTGATGGTTGGGCACTGCAATGCCCTCGCTCGACACACTACTCAGCTGGTGCTGCACCGCCCTGTCATGATGCACAGGGCGTATTGCTTCAAGAAGGTGCGGCAGCAGAGGCATGCATGTCGTGTCAGTGTCGACCGGGTTGTGCATATGTTGGCATGGGTTGGGATGCGTACATGCCGCTGGTCTTACTGATCTGCACTCCTGCGTTGACCTACAGATACGGCTTATCCTGGAGCCGAAAGCGTGAGCAGGTTATGACAACGGGAAAGGATAGTCCTGAGTCCCGAGCCTGCCGGTTCGTTGCAAGCTTGGCTGGTACGAAACTATGCATGCGACTGCACACAGGCTTTGGTTCCGTTTGTTTCTCCAACACAGGCTTCTGACGGCACGGTGGTACCCAACAACGTCACCCTGCGCGTTGTGAATACCACGTTTCTTTGTCGGCAGGTGCGTGACCTAACCCATGATCCGTTAGGTTGCGTGGGCACACGCACATGACGGTGGCATGCAAACTATGTATACACACGAATGGCTGCGGTACGACATTGGGTTGGCGTGATGCGTAACGGCTTCTGCCTCTGTCTGAGTGACAGAACCGCGCTGCGCAACCTGCAGGAGGTGTCTGAGGACTGTATAGTAAGCCTTGGGCCGTACGGTAGGTTGTTCCCTGCTTGGGCCGCGGCTCCAGGGACTAAGGACAACTGGGGGGCGGGGGCGGGGGCACGCGGCATGGGGGTTGTGGTTACCAGCCCAGTCATGGTCGTTACGCGGTGATACGTGCATGGTGCACGGCCGCGATGGACGGCCAGCAACCGTCTACGCCGGTGCTCAATATGCGTTTGCCTCAGGTTTGCCTCGTATAGCTAATAACATGTCTACTGAAAACATCGCAAAACTCGCAATCACGGCGCAGGATGTCTGGTGTACACAAACCGGCTGATGTCCACCATGGCGCCAGCGCCAATTTCGGCACAAATGCTGGCACTGCTGATGGCACAGCAGCAGCAAGCGATGCCGGATGGTGCTGGCAACCCACCCCCACCCATGCTTGCGGGCGGCGGAATGCCCACGGCGGACGCTGCAGGAGGGGCCAGCACGTCAACGGTGCTCATAGGCGCCATCATCGGAGGTAGGTGGGCAAGTCTGAAATGCCTGTGTAAGGTACTGCTAGCTGCACGCCCGCCGGCCGCCGTTTCCAGGCTGCGCGTCTCGGCCGCGTGCTGAGGTTGGGACGCGTGTGGACGGGCGATAACACTGTCGCGCTCCTTTCGTACGGCACGCACCTGCCTGCGAAAGGCAGCAGGAATGGATTACACATCATATTCCGCATCCTCTACTCTCTTCGGTCACAGGGGTTGTGGGCGCCGCGCTGCTGCTGGCGGCAGCAGCTGCTTCACTGCTATTCCTGCGAAGGAAGCGCCTTCAGCAGCAGAAGCAGCACGGGCGGCCTCCCAAGCCCGCGTTATTGAGCGTGCCCGGGTTTGGCATGCTGCATCACGCCCGCAAGGAGCGGCAGGAGGAATGTGACAGAAAGCCGTCAGTCCTGGTAATGTCGGATGAGCCGTTTGCCACGTACAGCTCCGAAACCGCAGCAGCAGGTGAGCAAATCGTCCGGGGCTCGACCGGGTTCCTGCATTGCATGCACTCCAAACATACCTGCGTCGGCGCGAGTCTGTCGCCGTGCTTGCGTACGCCGCGGAGATTGGAATGCCCTCCGCTTGCGCATGCATGAGATCCCTGTCTGCGCTTGCCCGGTCCAGCCAGGCAGCTGTTGCTGGCATGTGCTGATGCGGTGTCGTGCGCGTCATGTGTCCCTCCTGTCATGCGCGTCACGTGCCCATTCCACAGCAGGCTGCGGAAGCCCTGTCGCGGCAGCTGCGACGCCGCTGCCGGCTGTTGGGCAGCAGAGGCCATCTGGGTCGCAGCACCTGCTCAATGAAGTGGGCAGCCGGCGGCTGGCCAACTTGATTACCTTGAGCTCCCCGCTGAGGGAGGGGCTTGAAACCACGTTCATGGTGATGCGGGAAAGTGCCGCAGACGTCCCGTACAGCACAGCGCTATCAGGCAGCATCGCAGAAGGGTGTGCGGACGAGGGTGCAGCTGCCCCCGCCGACGCACCACCCACCTCCGGTCAGGGGAGCTTGAGCCGAGCACCAGACGTATGTGCGCTCCAGCAGCAACCTCAGCTGCAGTGTCCGACTGAAGCAGCGCTGGCGGGAACTGCGGCGCTGCGCGCGACCGATGCTGCTGCAAGTAGCAATGGCGTGGCGGCTGATGCCTGCACAGGCCAGACAGCCGCCAGCGCTTACGCTTCAAGCGTTGCGGCCTTGTTGCTCAGTAGCACTAACATCAGAAACATTCTCGCAGCGAGTAGTGGGGGCGTGCTGCCACGGAGCAGCAGTGGGGGCGCAGCCGCCTCACCTAATGCTTGTGGCGGCGCAGCTGGTAGCACGGCCACAGCAGCTGAGCCGGCGGCAGCGCAAGCGGCAGGGCTGGCACGTGATGAGGCCACAGAGGGTGCTGCAGGCACGCCCGCAGCCGCCGTGTCGCTGCTGCCTGCCCAGGCGCCGTCTGAGCAGCAGCAGCATGTGGAGGTGGAGGTGGTGGAGCTGCTGCCGCACAAGCTGGGAAAGGGCGCCTTTGGGCGGGTGGTGGAGGGGCGGTACCGGGGGCAGCGCGTGGCGGTGAAGCAGGCGCTGGACCTGCACGACGGCCTGACCCTGCCGGTCGAAGCAATCGTGGCGTCGTTCCTGCAAGTAGGTGCATGCAAGTACAGGCTGCCACGGTGGCGGCGGCTGCGCACTCCGCCGTTGCACATTATTGATGAGCACAGGGTCGCGTGTGCCTTCGGGCTGCCCAGATGTGCCCGCGCCGCCAGTAACCTTACCCACCACCCCTTCTCGGGCCCCCGCTCCACCTTGTGAGCAGGAGGTCCAGGTCATGGGGCGTTGCACGCACCCCAACATCACTACGCTACTGGCGGCGTGCCTGGCGCCGCCCAAGCTGTGCCTGGTGATGGAGATGATGGACACGAGTCTCGAGGCGCTGCTGTACGGAGGGCCGCCGGGGCAGCTACTGCCGCTGCCCACAGTGCTGCACATCGCCATCCAAGTGGCCCAGGGGCTCGAGGTGCGCACAGTGCATACGATATGAGACGTTACGTTGCGAACGGGTGCAAGTGCATGCTAGTGTGTGTTCACATTTCCTGGGCTTACTCGCTACGTGTGCCTCCGCCCCTGCCGTCATGCAAACGCCAGTATCTGCATCCGACCGTGATCCACCGCGACCTCAAGCCTTCAAACGTGCTCATCAGCAACCTGGACGACGAGTACCCCGTCGTGAAGCTCGCGGTACGTGCGTTCACAGTTAAACGCACAGGCATGGCGTGGGTGGAGTGGGGAGCGCAAACACGCACACATCTGGCGCTGGGTAGGCTTCGTTTTGCTTTGCCAACACGTGTCGAACTCATATTGTTATCACACACGCGCACACACATGGCGACCACGTGTAGAACTCAAAATTGTTGGCTCAAGTTGGGGCTGCTGCTTGCCCTGCCGTACGACACACACAGGACTTCGGGCTGTCCAAGATTTCGGAGATGACGCTGCAAACAGCCAACCCGGAGGCGGGCTCACCGGCCTACCTCCCCCCCCGGTACGACCTGCGGATCAGACCCCAAACTTTGACTGATGAGTACCCGTCCGATCCACAACGCGCCTAGCTGCTAGGCGACCTGGCGTCCGGGGGGTGAGCTTGGCATCCGTCGGGTTGACTTCCGAAAGTCTGGGCACTTAACAACTGCTCTGCTCCTATGTGATTGGGCTGCTGCAGAGTGCTTCGACGTCACCAACAACATGCTGACGCACAAAGTGGTGAGCCCGCATTGGATCTCGTGTTCCATGGGGGCATCGAGAAAGAGGTCATCGTGTATGAGACCAAGCCCACTCATGACCATATGTCGTCGTACCAATCATTGTGAATGTGTGAAGCATGTACGATCGTACGTCCAGTTTCAGATCAGCATCAACGCAAGCGCCTGTTTGAACCGTACACTCAACCATCCATGCACCCTTGCTTGCACAGGACATGTACGCATTTGGCGTGCTGCTGTGGACGATGCTCACGGGGGAGGTCCCATGGAAGAACCACAACATGGTGTCCATTGCCTATAATGTGCACATGGGCCGGCGGCTGCCGTTGGAGGACATTGACGACAGCCGCTGCCCCCCCAAGCTCCACAAGCTGGTTGAGCAGTGCTGGGATGCCCAGCCGCGCCGTCGTCCCGCGGTGAGCAACCGGTTATGCGCAGGGGTTGCAGGGAGTGCTGGGGGGCCCGCATGCTGAGCGGCGGGGTCACTCCAGGCACCCGTTGTTCACGTGCGTGCTCGTGAGTTGAACATGACCCACGTCCTGCTTGAACGCCACGCGCAGGCGGCTGAGGTTGTGAAGGAGCTTCTGGTCATTCGGGAGCAGCTGCTGCTGGCGTCTATGAAACAGGGCTTGTCGCTGGCCTTCGGGTTAGGTCGCCGCTAGCATGCCTAGCAATGTCAGCCAAGCAACAAAGTAAGGGTCAGGGCTGCCGTGCTGCGATAATGGAACTGGGGGATTGCAAGGATATGGAAAAGCGGTACAGGATGCACTGAAGACTGGGGAGAGGAGTTCGGCCATACTACCGAAGGCACCAGCTACAACTCCCCCGGTTGCAGGTGTCCGCGGTGGGTGGGGAGGGATGGGTGGGGTGGGGTGGGTTGTAAACACCAGCCCAATCTAAACCCAAGCGAAACTAGACAAGGGACAGGCAGGTGCAGTTTGCGGCAATACAGGGTAGCGGTATAATCTTGCGTTTCGGGTCGAAGAGCCTAGTCGGGGCGAGGCCGGCGCGCTGTCGACGAAATGCCACCCCGCGGTGGGTGGGGAGGGATGGGTTGGGGTGGGCCGGTGGGGTGGTTCTGTTGGCGCGCTGCATTAGCACTTGCAATCATTTCTCAGAGCCGCAGAGCACAGAATTTGTCTTTCTACTTCATTTGTGCTGTCATGGTTTCATATGGCATGATTTTTTACTGATTCGCGGCGTGGCACTGTGACAGCCAGCTGACAGGTGCGGTGTGTCGAGTTACGGTCATGATGGGTGAGGGATTCGGGTGGCTCCGCTCGTGTCCAATGTGCCGGGGGCTCTGCAGAGTGCACGCGCATTCTCTTCTCCAAGCTCGTGGACTACGCCCCCAAACACCATCACATTGATTCATCATGCCTAGGGGAAAATCCCCTTGAAGAAAAGTGTGAATTTGAACCAGGGGACTGGGGAGGCAGATATTGATTGAGAGCCAGGGGGTGAGCGGAACCAGGCAACGCCCGGCACGGCCAGGCTGGGGGCCGGGGCCTGTTGGAGCTCTTGCGAAGTGAACTCTGAATCCGACCGTTGAGGGGCTGAGGTGGGGACTGGGGCGAAGATTGAGGAGGAGGATTGATTATTTATGGTTCCAACAAGCCTATGGGAAACGACAAGCAATGCATGCGTTTTGGCAGCTGCCCAAACTGACAACCCTGCTGTCCAATGGACGGGTGCACTTCTGAATCATGCTGCGGCTGATGCATGCGTGTTGGGTACAGAAGGCACCGGGCCGTATCCGTTAGGGGCCCATTTCTTTAAATACGTGAATTGGAACGTGTGTATGTGGTGGTGGGGGGGGGGGCTGGGGGGCTATCATAGTTCATTCCAGAACCCCTACCGCTACGCAGTACCCCGGCTTGCCCCTCCCCCCTCAGGTAGTTCGCCCGCGGTGTAAGAGGGACGAGGGGGACGTTACCTGCCCAAGCCACTGGGGTGTCTTGGGGGGGGGGGGGTCTGTACAGCAGTTTCCCACGGAGACCGACGCGTTGACCCATCCGCGTTGACCCATCCACGCATTATAGCGCATATGGGGTGGGGGTGGGGGTGGGGGGCGCTAGGGGTGTCACCGAGGAAAGAGGATGCACCAAGCGGACCTGGGGCACCGCAGGGGCGCCGCGGGGGAAATCGCTGGCTGCTGCGCTGCGAGCGAAATGCAACATTATAGCAGCCAATATCGCGCATGAAGAAGTAAAAGCGCTGATTAGATCAGTGGGGCGAGCATTTTCTCGGGATCCTCCGACGCCTCCTATTCCGTCGTCTTGTGTCCTTCTGCGCCGGGGTCCAGTGTTATATATTTCACAATCGAATATTTATTCGTTTCACTGGAGCTCTGACGCTGAATCCGCGCTTGTGCGTTACCTGGACCTGACGTTTTGGTCTAGTTTTCGCAAAGTTACGTGTCGCTACGGATAAAGTGAAGGGCATTTTAGTTACAAGACATCTCGGGCTGCACCTGGGTCGCCGAAAGTAACGTTGAGGGACAAAACTGCTATAACCGAGAGGGTCCCCTCTGGCGAGCTCGATGCGACCGCAATGGCTTTCGCCCCTCCCCCTTCGGGGGAAGGGGCAAGCCAACCCGGAGCAACCGGCGCGGAGGGGTGGGGGGAGGGAAGTCAGAGGCAGTTACCAGCCCAAGCTAATCCAAACGGGTGACGATGGAGGGTCAAGGCGGCGATGGTGGCGATGTGATTGAGGTGGCAAGTGCAGGACAGGCCACGGCATGATGCAGACACCTACCTGAACAAACACGCAACTGGGCCCGCCGCCTCGCGGTCGTCTACCGCCACCTGCGCGCCGGTCGTGTGGCCCTGCCTGATCGCCTGCACAACCTTGCGACCTACAGCCTCCACACCCTGCAGCGCATGCTCATTGCCCTGCGCAGCATCCGACCCGCTGCCATCCATCGTGACGCCACTGCAGCCGACGTCCCCACCTTGCACTAGGTCCTCACGGCCGCCCACGCCGCCGCCCGTCGCCACCAGCTTGATGCCCGCCCCTCCGTGCCCCTGGTCCTGCGCCTCTCTGCCGTGCTCCAAGCTCATCTCACCAGCGATCCGTCGCCGCTCTTCTCGCCACGCGCGGCGTCGTCCAATTCATGCCCGACGGCATGGCCGCCGTCACCGCCGTCACCTTCCTCTCGCCGCCGTCTCTGCGCCATGCCCTATGCAACGCCGCCAGCGCCAGCCGCCACTCCACCGCCTCCGCTGATTGCACCTGCCACCTCTTCCCCGCCATTTCCCGCGATCCCCATCACGGCCACATCTTCACCCACCGCCTCCAGGCCGCCCTCAGCCCTGCCGCCGCCGCCCTCTGGTCCATGGGCGCCAACACGCGGCCGCCGCCCGACCCCGCCGCCCCCCTCCCCGCCACCCTCGCCGACGACCTCCGCAAGACGCTGTACGACTACTGCGGCCGCGCCGCGCACGCCAGCCGCGTCGCCGCGGCCGCTGCCACCACGGCCATCCATGGGTCAGTGCTGCCGCCACGGCCATCCGCGCCACCGTCGACCCTACCCTGCGCCGTACCGCCGACGACGACATGCTGCTCCTCTCCCCGCCACCCCATCCCCCCGCCGCGCCAGAATTTCCCCTCTCCTTCGCCGCCTTGGCCTCCGCTACCGCCGAATTCCGCCGCACCCGCCGCCACCTGGTCATTACCGTCATGGACAAATGCCCCGATCATTTCATGGCTGTGTGCCCTCACCATCTGGTCGCCGACCTCACCGCCTCCCCCTTCTACACCCCGCCGACTACGCTGCCCGCATCCGCACGGTCGCCACCATACTGCAGCCCATCGGCCTCGCCATTAAGCCCGACCGGCCGCCCACTGTCAATTACGGCACTGGCAAATGCCA
Source organism: Chlamydomonas incerta (assembly GCA_016834605.1). Taxonomy (NCBI): domain Eukaryota; kingdom Viridiplantae; phylum Chlorophyta; class Chlorophyceae; order Chlamydomonadales; family Chlamydomonadaceae; genus Chlamydomonas; species Chlamydomonas incerta. The sequence goes on from JAEHOC010000024.1 coordinate 1,557,813, forward strand.
TAAAACCCCCTTCGCCTTCCGCTACATCACTGCGTCGCCTAGCATCGCCACCACCGACGCTGCCATCGTCCTCACCAGCTTCCTCCGCGCCCTGGACAGCTCCCTGCCGGCCCTCTATGCGCACGTCATGCCGGCCATGCCGCTGCGGCCGTGGCACGTGCGCGGCACCTTCGTATCCGCCTGATCCGCCAGCCTGCTCCGTCACGCCTCCCTCGCCCCCCGGCCCATCAACCCGCTCCCTCACGCCGGTACTACCTGCTTCTTCCCAGCAACCCCCGCCCTCACCACTCCGGCGCTTGACCAGCCCGCCGCCGATTTCCCCTGCGCCGTGTGCGGCCGTACGGCTGACCATGACCTCCTTCTCTGTGATCATCCCGGCTCTGGCTCCCCGACTTGCCTCCTCGGCGTCCACGGCGCCTGCCTACGTCCGTCCCTCACCCCCACAGACATCACCGCCCTGGCCACATGGTACTGTCCCATCCACGCCCCCAGTGTGCAGCCTTCACACCAGCTTCCGCCCCAGCCGCAGCCTCAGCCCCGTCCCCAGCGCTCTCAGCCAGCAGTCGCCCAGCCCGCCTCGGCCGCCTCTCCACGTGCCGCCGCGCGCCTGCTCACCGCCGACTCCCTCACCTTCGGCCGTGTTCCCCGCTACCCCACTCCCGCCCCCGGGCCCGCCATCGCCACCGTCACCTATGCCGCCTCCGCCACCCTCGCCCACCTCCTCCCTGGCCCTCTCACTGCGCCCGCTGTCTGTACGTACGACGTCGAGCGCCTCTTCACCAACCTGCCAATCCCCGCCTGCATCGACAGCCTGGTCAACCTCTTCTCCCTCTTCCTATCCCACCTCCACCCTGGCGCCGTCGGCCTCCTCTTCTACTCGTACAACCGCGCCGCCGACCCCCTCTGGCCCAACGCTGCGGAATGGAGCCGGCGCTCCGACCCCGGCCCCCCTGCCCCCGGTCGGCGTGCGGCCGCGGCGCCTCACCCCTTTCGCGGCTTTGACCAGCACGGGCGTTATCACATGTGGACGGTCGACGCCCTGCGCACCGTCTTACACGCCCTTCTCGCCAATGTCTTCACCTCCGTCCGCGGACAGCACTACCTGCAGATACGCGGCGTCGCCATGGGCGCCAACTTTGCGTCGTAGGTGGCCAACCTCGCCCTCGCCTACGACGAATTCCGCTGGCAGCTGGCGCTCTATGACAGCATTTTTCGGCCCGCCACCGCCTCCCTGCGCGCCGAGGCCTCCTTGGCCGTTGACATCCTGTTGGCCTTCTTGCATACGCAGCGGTACACCGACGACCTACTCGGCAGCGGCAACCCCTTCCTTCCCCACCTGCTCATGCAGTCGCAGACCGTCGCCGGCATTTCACCGTGGGCATCTACTCCACCGACCTCGAGCTGCCTGCGTCCGGCGCTACCGCCGCCGCCGGCACTGCTACCCCCTACCTCAACTTCGCCATCACGCCGCGCGCCAGCCGTATTCTAGGACATGTGATGCACGACCTCCGGCCGTACGACAAGCGTGACGGGCCTAAGTTCTCGGCGCTCGGCGTGCAGCGCTTCACCCCCTTCTACTCCTGTATTCCCCGGCACGTACGGCGCAACGTGGTGCTCAACAACCTCCTCAGTCCTCACCCTCGCCCGACTCAGTACCGCGCTCTTCACCTTCCTCCATGCCGCGCGTCACGCTCTTCTCCATCTCCACCAGCGCTCCTACCCCCTCCCCTTCCTTCGCGCGGCGTTGCAGCAGTTCTATCGCCGGCACCGGCACGTTCTGCCCTGCCCCGTCCCGTCCCGCCTGCTCCGCTGCCTGCTGCCCGCCCCAGTGCTGCCGGCGCCACCCCCTCTGCCGCCGCCGCCGCCACCGCCGCCGCCGCCGGCGGCCGTGGTTGCAGCCATTCACCGAACTTCAGCTGCGGCTATCCTCCTTCCAACCCGTGGCGCTTCCTCACAATCCGGTTGTGTTTGTCTCACACTCGCATTCGCCTCGCCCGCCACGTCATACATTTCGGGCTCCCTCTTCTGCCTTGACGCGCCTTGTTTTTGCCCCTGCTTGTCACACTGTCGCCCGGCCATTGCTCTGCTGCACGCTGTTCGCATTTTTGGGCTGAGCCCCCCCAGCGGGGGCTTCGCCCACCGCCCCCCGAAGGCGAAGCTCCCCGCCCCTGGTCGGCCCTTCCCCCAGGTGCTTCGCCCTCCCCCATTTTTAACACAGGGGGCGGCGAAGCCCCCCAGGAACAACCCTGTCCGTACGGGCTGCGTCGGCAAAAAGTATCATACTGGCACAAACCGCGGCTGCTAGGTATTAGGATTTGTTAATGCCTATTGCATGTAAATAGATTGCAGGGAAAATTCGGGCGGAGCGAGAAGTGCCTTCGCGCTTCCAGGGACAACTGACTTTCGCGAGGTCGCGAGGAAAGCATCCGATGCCCGCTGATATGCAGTATATAAGGCAACCTATGTTGGCGGCAAGCAAAGCGGGGAAGTATATCAACAGCTTTGAGCGACTGGCCGAGCCATGCCTGCCGACGCGCCAGAATGCCGAGAAGCCCCGAGGTCGCCCCCGCCCCGCGCCTAGCCCTTTGAGCGTGGGGCGCCGGAGGGGTGTTGCTCATGGCAGGATGCTAGAGAAAGCCTTGGGGTGTTTGGTAACGTGCCAAGGCACGCACATGGATTGCGCGGGAAATCCCGCCCTGCCCCCAACCCGCCGGGTGTCCCTGTTAGCGAATTGCTTTCGAAACGCGCACGCAAATATGCGTGACCATGTGTCGTTGTAGTCGCTAGCATGCATAGAAGGCCAGTTAGCAAGACGCAGACTCAGCAGGCATGTTACCTCGTCCAGACGGTAACCTCCACGGGCGATGGAGCAGCGCCGCTGACCCATCACTGATATAACCAGGTTGTGATGGCTGGGCTGGTGGACGGCTGGCGGGCTGGCGCGGAGCGGAGAATTGGGGCGCGCGGCATCCGAAACCAACCTGAAAACACGAGCGCCACCGTCGCCCAGCAGCACATGCGAGGGAGGGAGTGAATGAATGGAAGCGTAAGAAACCACAAGGAAGAAGCGGGCCCGACAGCAAGGAACACAACAGCACCCAAGTAACGGCGGGCTGGGCGGGCGGCTGTCGCTGCGGTTGGGGCTGGCGCGGGCTGGAACGGAACTACCAAGGCGGAAAGGAAGGCAAGTATGAGAATGGTGCGGTCCCTAGCCACGCGCCTGTGCTTCGTAGGGGCATGAGGCTCTGGGGCCGTTACATGCCTACCAGCTCCCATGCGTACGGGGCTTAGCCCATTTTCCAGCTGTACAAAGCTGACACCCCTTGTCTCTCGGTCGCCTTCGCCGCTCATCCGTGGACGCTGGTTGCCTGCCTGCAGGTGCGCTGCGACGCGCTCGCGTGTGTGGCGTTGTGGTGTGTGCGTCTGGTGCTATCGCCTGGCCGGGCGCCGGGAGCGTGAGGAATGCGCATCAGCAAACTACCAGCCTGGCAGCTAATCAGCACCGCATCGGTACAGTAACTTCAGCGTTCAACCAGCCGCGCGCTCCTGTCTGCCGTCACAATTTGTTTGTTGGGTCTGGGAGCTTCTGCACACTATGGGACTTCGCCACCTGCCCCGCTTGCGTTGTTCCATCGAACCCAGCCTGTGGACCGTGCCGCACCCTCTCCGGACTTCAAGTGCGCGACCTGTCCGCCCAGCCCTGCGCCGCCGAGCCCGCAGCCTCCCAGCCCTGCGCTGCCCAGACCTCTTCCTAGTCCGGCGCCGCTTAGCTCGGCCGGGCCCGGCACCCCGCAGCCTTCCCCGCCCGGCCCCGCCGACGTGCCCGCCGAGTTCCAACCCCACCCCCCAGCCCACCGCCCAACCTCATCACATACCCCTGGTGGGCTACGTGGCATCACGTGAGCATGTATTAATCATCCAGATTGGGCTCCGCAGCGAACCGCAGCCTGCTCGAGCGCTGATCAAGTGATCCGCTGTCGCATTTGTGCGTTTCCGAGCCCAACGATCCGGTTTCTCGCAGAAATCAAGTGCCTAGGCATTAACACTGAATAATGAATTATACTCCAAAGCTCGAGTGAAGTTCGACTCAGCCAAACGGCTTTGACGTCGTGTGAAGGGAGAATATGAGTGTTTTATCAGTTGGTTGGCTGAGACTGAATGCTTTCGCGTGTGCTTAAAGCTCGGCTTCTTTCGCGCGTACAGTCCGGAGGCCGGGAAAAGAAACTGCGACTTCGTTGAAGTGCTGCTTGCAAACTCAACTTGATGCGATGAGCTTTATGTCTGTACTATACTCAGCGCTGTGCCTGGCGCTTGCCTTGGGGAGCGGCGCCTGGGCGCGCATTGCTGCTGGACGCACTGCGCTCATTTACACGCCCAGCCAGTTCGTCGAGGCGCTGGCAGATGAAACTGTTAACAAGGTGCGGACTCTGGGGACGTTACAGCTCCGTAGGCATCCTGTGACTCCAACTGTTGCACAAACCCTGGTGGGGAATCCGGTCGCTGACACCGCCGCATGTGCGCGCCCGTGTCAATACCAAGCTTAGCCAGCCGGGATTTGCTTCCTCGCATTGACTGCCGGTACTTTGTGATGGATACCGCGCTGGAGTTACTGGGATCCGTTACTAGTATCCCTTGGCTTGACCCTCCCCACTTCACGGGCTGCTGACGTGCACGTGTCCCCTTTCATGTTGCTGATGCTGGTACAGGTCCAGGTGGAGGCCCCGCTAGTGACCCTGACGGAGGACGTCTTTAAGGGTGCTGGCATGCGCCGTCCGCTCTTCATTAACCGGACCATGAGCGTTGTAGGCGGCCAGATGTTGCCAGAGTGGCCAATGCTCCAGCTCTTCGCTTGGCACATGGCAAGTGTATCTGATCGCATGCGGGTTGAAGCCAGCCGGTTAGACGACTAAGGGCATGGTGCTGGGGCTGATGAAACGGCCAACGTGTGCCTTGTGTACATGCACACATGCACACAAGCACAGGCGCACGGTTTGTTCCGTCTTTGATTTTTTGTTTAGCACAGGCGCACAGGCATCCCCCGCATCGCAGGCACCCACTCAGCTCACCAACAAACCCGCACCTGGTTCTGGGACCGGACGCTGCATTCATGCGCAGGTCGAGCTGAGAGCGGGTGTCACAATGCTGTTTGCGGAAGTAATGATTCAATATACCGTGACTGACAGCCCAGCGCGGGTAAGCGGGACGGATATGAGCTGCGACAGAAATATGACCTTCCCCCTCTCGTGAGGTGGCTCACCGGGTACAGTTGAGCCCTCTCTTTGTGACCATGGTCCTTTCTCGGGGCGCATTCGTTACGGCCTCGTGTTTACGTGAAGCGGGTTCTCGCAAGCTGCGTGCTTGATCCCCACTCGTCGCCGTGCATGCAGACGCCAAACCTCTACCTCTTCGCGCCTTCTGCAGCGCCAAACCTTGGCCCCAACGGCACGCGTGTCGTCCTTCAAGACTCCGTGCTCATATTGCGTAAGGCTGAACCTCAGCGTGCTTAGTCACTGGTCAGAACTGTGTCGTTGTGTGAAACGGCTTTTCGGGTTGCCCTCACGTTTCTTCATTTCAATGCCCTCGTGCAGCGTCGTGTTTACCGGCAGTACTGCGCAATCAGGTGTGGGTGCTACTGTATGAGAGGCTCAAATGAAAGTCTGGGAGAGGCAGCCAACCTGGGGCAGAGGAACTGCATCGCTCGCCTTACTTCTGTCCTCATCTGCGGTACCTAGATTTCTGCCTATGGTCTGCCCGTGTGCAGAACCTGGTGCCAGTGGAAAGACCCGTCTGGGAGGGGCCCGGTCCACAACGATCGCAGTTCCATTCCATGGGAGATTCGTGTAAGAACTCAGTAAGTGCAGCGTGCCATCGGAGGATGTGCGGGGGCTTGTAACTTGTAACGGTGGTTGCGCATGCATCGCTAGGGCGTGAGTGGACCCGGGTTCGTGCCAAACACACGTTCACTTGTGCTGAAGGGCGGGATGCCCGCAATCAATCATTGCAGGCGCAGCCGCGGGCTCGGGCGCGCGCGGGGGTGCGGGCGCGGGGGTTGTGGGCACGGGGGCGCGGGCGGGGGTGGGGGGGGGGGGGGGGGCGGGCGCAGGGATGCGGGCACGGGGATGCGGGTGCGGGAGTGCGGGCGCGGGGATGCGGGCACACGCGGCCGAGAGGCTGCTTTGCGACTCCAATAGGTGTGGTGGGAGTCCCACCATTCGAGCCCGTCCGAGCCCGGCATCGTCGCGAATACACACAGCACACGCACTACGATGCGTTTTCCGGTCCGTGTGCTTCATAGCACACATGCAGATTTTCCACGCACGGTTACGACAGCACGGCCCTCTGCCCCTGATCACCTGCAGACGGACGCCCCTCTCTTAGACCGCTGCTGGAACGCGGTAAGTAGCTAGGTCCTGGGCTGTGCGCTAAGCATTTGCTTTCGTGTTAAAGGACCTGTGTGTGCGCTGTTTGGGCTAGAGTCAAGCGGGTGATGGTTGGGCTCTGCAATGCCCTCGCTCGACACACTACTCAGCTGGTGCTGCACCGCCCTGTCATGATGCACAGGGCATAGTGCTTCAAGAAGGTGCGGCAGCCGACCATGTCGCTGTCGACCGGGTTATGCAACTCTTGGCAGGATTGGTATGCACTGGTCGTACTGATTTACTGCACTCTTGCGTTGATCTACAGATATGGCGTATCCTGGAGCCGAAAGCGTGAGCAGGTTATGTCCAAGGGAAAGGGTCGTCCTAAGCCTGCCGGTTGGTTGCAAGTTGCGGGTACAAAACTCTGGAACAATGTGCACCTGCACACAGGCTTCTGACGGCACGGTGGTAGCCAACAACGTCACCGTGCGCCTTGTGAATACACGGATTCTTTGTCGGCAGGTGCGTGGGCACACGCACATGATGGTGGCATGCATACTGTGCATACACGCGGATTGGCTTCGGTATGATGTTGGGTTGACGTGATGCGGAACGGCTTTTCCCTCGTCTTGAGAAACAGAACTAACCGTGCAACCTGCAGGAGGTGTCCGAGGACTGTATAGTAAGCCTTGGGCCGTACGGTAGGTTATGCCCTGCTGGGGCCGCGCGGCTCCGGGGACGTAAGGACAACTGGGGCGGGGGCGGGGGCGGGGCACGCGGGATTGGGGTTGTAGCTACCAGCTCATTAATGGTCGTAACGGGGTGATACGGGGATGCTAAGTAGTTTGCCTCATATAGCTAATAACATTAGCTTTAAAACATCGCAAGATTCGCATCACGGCGCAGGGTGTCTGGTGTATACAAACCGGCGGATGTCCACCATGCCGCCAGCGCCAATTTCGGCACAAATGCTGGCACTGCTGGTGGCACAGCAGCAGCAAGCGATGCCGGGTGCTGCTGGTAACCCACCCCTACCCAGGCCTGCGGGCGACAGAATTCCCGCGGCGGACTCTGCAGGAGGGGCCAGCACATCGACGGTGCTCATCGGCGCCATCATCGGAGGTAGGGTGGCAAGTCCGCAATGCCGGTGCAGGGTACTGTTTGCTGCACGCCCGCCGGCCGCCGTTTCTATGCTGTACGTCGCGGTTGCGTGCGGAGGTTGGGACGCATGTGGGCGGGCGATACCACTGTGGCGCTCCGTTCGTACGACACGCTCCTGCATGAGGCAGCAGCAGGAATGGGTTGCCCGTCATGTTCCGGCCCCCTCACACGCTCTTCGGTCACAGGGGTTGCGGGCGCCGCGCTGCTGCTGGCGGCGGCAGCTGCTTCAGTGCTATTCCTGCGGAGGAAGCGCTTTCAGCAGCAGCAGGAGCACGGGCGGCCTCCCAAGCCCGCGTTCTTGAGCATACCCGGGTTCGGCATGCTGCATCATGCCCGCAAGAAGCAGCAGGAGGAATATGACATTAAGCCCTCGGTCCTGGTAATGTCAGATGAGCCGTTTGCCACGTACAGCTCCGAAACTGCAGCAGGTGAGCAAATCGTCCGGGGCTCGACCGGGTTCGTGCATTGCGCGCTCTCCAAACATACCTGCGTCGGCGCGAGTCTGTCGCCGTGCTTGCGTACGCCGCGGAGATTGGAATGCCCTCCGCTTGCGCATGCATGAGATCCCTGTCTGCGCTTGCCCGGTCCAGCCAGGCAGCTGTTGCTGGCATGTGCTGTTGCGGTGTCATGCGCGTCATGTGTCCCTCCTGTCATGCGCGTTACGTGCCCCTCCGACAGGTTGCGCAAGCCCTGTCGCGGCAGCTGCGACGCCGCTGCCGGCTGATGGGCAGCAGAGGCCATCTGGGTCGCAGCACCTGCTTAAAGAAGTGGACAGCCGGCGGCTGGCCAACTTAATTACCTTGAGCTCCCCGCTGAGGGAGGGGCTTGAAACCACGTTCATGGTGATGCGGGAAAGCGCCGCAGACGTCCCGTATAGCGCAGCGCTATCAGGCAGCATCGCAGAGGGGTGTGCGGACGAGGGTGCAGCTGCCCCCGCCGACGCACCACCCACCTCCGGTCAGGGGAGCTTGAGCCGAGCACCAGACGTGTGTGCGCTCCAGCAACAACCTCAGCTGCAGTGTCCGACGGAAGCAGCGCTGGCGGGAAGTGCGGCGCTGCGCGCGACCGATGCTGCTGCAATTAGCAATGGCGCGGCAGCTGATGCCTGCACAGGCCAGACAGCCGCCAGCGCTTACGCTTCAAGCGTTGCGGCCTTGTTGCTAAGTAACACTAATAACGTCAGAAACATTTTGGCAGTGAGCGGTGGGGGCGTGCTGCCATGGAGCAGCAGTGTGGGTGCAGCCGCCTCACCCGATGCCTGTGGCGGCGCAGCTGGTAGCACGGCCGCAGCAGCTGAGCCGGCGGCAGCGCAAGCGGCAGGGCTGGCACGTGATGAGGCCACAGAGGGTGCTGCAGGCACGCCCGCAGCCGCGGTCTCGCTGCTGCCTGCCCAGGCGCCGTCTGAGCAGCAGCCGCATGTGGAGGTGGCAGTGGTGGAGCTGCTGCCGCACAAGCTGGGCAAGGGCGCCTTTGGGCGGGTGGTGGAGGGGCGGTACCGGGGGCAGCGCGTGGCGGTGAAGCAGGCGCTGGACCTGCACGACGGCCTGACCCTGCCGGTCGAAGCAATCGTGGCGTCGTTCCTGCAAGTAGGTGCATGCAGGTATGGGCTGCCATGGCGGCGGCGGCGGCGCACTCTGCCGTTGCACATATCAATGCTAGTGACGCGGCACGTACGGGGCTAGGAGCTGCTGTGCCTACGGGCTGCCCACCGGATGTGCCTGCGCCGCCAGGAACCTTACTTACCCACCACCCCTTCGCGGACCCCCGCTCCACCTTTTGAGCAGGAGGTCCAGGTCATGGGGCGTTGCACGCACCCCAACATCACCACGCTACTCGCGGCGTGCCTGGCGCCGCCCAAGCTGTGCCTGGTGATGGAGATTATGGACACCAACCTGGAAGCGCTGCTGTACGGAGGGCCGCCGGGGCAGCTGCTGCCGTTGCCTACAGTGCTGCATATCGCCATCCAAGTGGCCCAGGGGCTCGAGGTGCGCACAGTACATACGACATGAGACGTTACTTTGCGAACGGGTGCAAGTGCTTGCTAGAGTGTGCTCACATTTCCTGGGCTTACTCGCTACTTGTGCCTCCGCCCCTGCCGTCATGCAAACGCCAGTATCTGCACCCGACCGTGATTCACCGCGACCTCAAGCCTTCAAACGTGCTCATCAGCAACCTGGACGACGAGTACCCCGTCGTGAAGCTCGCGGTACGTGCGTTCACAATTAAACGCACAGGCATGGCGTGGGTGGAGTGGGGAGCGCAAACACGCACACATCTGGCGCTGGGTAGGCTTCGTTTTGCTTTGCCAACACGTGTCGAACTCATATTGTTATCACACACGCGCACACACATGGCGACCACGTGTAGAACTCAAAATTGTTGGCTCAAGTTGGGGCTACTGCTTGCCCTGCCGTACGACATGTCCTGCCCTACCACACAGGACTTCGGGCTGTCCAAAATTTCTGAGATGACGCTGCAAACAGTCAACCCAGAGGCCGGATCGCCGTGCTACCTCCCCCCCGGTAGGACCTGCGGACCAGACCCCAAACATTGGCTGACGTGATCCTGTCCGATCCACAACGCGCCTAGCTGCTAGGCGGCCTCGTAGGGCCTCCCCAGCGTGCGTGAGCACTGTTGCCAACTGCAGTCACCAGCAGCTCGACTTCGGGGCTCACTAGCTGCTCTGCCCCTATGTGATTGGGCTGCTGTAGAGTGCTTCGACGTCACCAACCACATGCTGACGCACAAAATGGTAAGACTTGCTCCCGTAGCCGTTGATCGTGCGTGCCGAGGATTCTTTGCTTTGAACCGCCTCGCTATCAGTAAAATGATATGTCGCCAATCATTGCCCGGTGTCATATGTCCAGTTTCAATGCCCTTGTCAGCCCTTGACCGCGTTGCAAGCGGCAGACGAGTCTCCACTAGCGCATCCCGCAAAGTTAGCAGGGAAAGCAGTGCACACGTGGATTCATAACTATTTTCTAACATTTCTGGGGCTTTGGCGGGCTTCGGCTTGGCTTCGACTCATGAGGTGTAGCAGCTGAGAACCAGACACAATGCTCGGTGGTGGAAGGTCGGCAGACAGCTGGGGGGAGGGCGGTTTCCCTTCGGGCTGGAGATGGTCCCTCTTGACCTGGGTGCTCCTGCAAGCGCCCATGTGAACATTGCATGTATGCACCCTTGCACAGGACATGTACGCATTTGGCGTGCTGCTGTGGACGATGCTCACGGGGGAGGTCCCATGGAAGAACCACAACATGGTGTCAGTGGCATACAACGTGCACACCGCCGGCAGGCGGCCGCCCTGGGACGGCGTCCCAGACAGCCGCTGCCCCCGCAAGCTTCACAAGCTGGTCGAGCAATGCTGGGACGCACAGCCGCGCCGTCGTCCCGCGGTGAGCAACCTTTTATGCGCAGGGGTTACAGGGACTGCAGGGGCCCGCATGCTGAGCAGCAGGGTCACTCCAGGCACCCGGTGTTCACGTGCGTGCTTGTGAGTTAAACATGAACCACGTCCTGCTTGAACGCCACGCGAAGGCGGCTGAGGTTGTGAAGGAGCTTCTGGTCATTCGGGAGCAGCTGCTGCTGGCGTCGTCTGGGAAACTCTGGGTTGCATAAGAGCCATCCATCAAGGACTGGGTTGGTCATGTTTGCGCGCTTTTGCCGCACCGCATACGAAGATGTCTGTCTACATCATTTTGTGCCGTCAAGGATTTCTATGACGTAATTTTAACTGATTCGCGGCGTGGCACTGTGACAGCCTGCTCACATTGGGGTGCATTGTGTTACGGTCGTAATGGATAAGGGATTCTGGTGGCTCAGCTCGTGTAGCTCGAGTCCAATGTGCGGGGGGCTCTGCAGTGCGTGCGCATTTTCTCCAAGCTCGTGGACGAAGCCCTCCAAACAACATCACATTGATTCATTATGCCATGGTGTACCGGTGTACGTTTGCTCCAGGGGAAAGGCCCCTGGTATGCTATTCCTCAGACCCTTGAAGAAGAGTGTGGATTCGAGCCAGGGGATACAGGAGGCAGAAATTGATTCAGGGGAGGATGGATTGATTGTTTATGTTGGAAGTGACAAGCACTGATGCATTCGTTGTGGCAGCTGCCCGACTGGCAACTCAGCTGTCGGAGGGATGCAGTTCTGTATTTGTCTGATGCATGCGTATAGAAGATATCGGGCCTGATCCGTCATTTCTCTACTCAACAATTGAATGAAGCCAGGCAAAAGGGCAATGGGCTCATTTTGGAACGGCGCAAGACGGGGATGCAGGAGAGGGTTCAGACAAGTCCCTTGCAACAGTACTTGTGGCGCATTGGAGGCCGGGCAGTACGCATGCGGTATCGCTTGTGTGTGATGTCGGTGATGTCAAATCACATGGGCCGTTTGAAACCCATTCCACAGCTGACACGCGCCATACCGTGTCACCTGCTAATATGCTATTGCGTGACAATTGGTAGGCTGCAGTGCTGCACAGTGCTCCGGGCCCAGGCCAGGAGTCAACCCACGGCCACGGTCACCTCACTGTGATGGTGAGGTCGCTGACGCCTCCTCTGAGACTGCTGTCACAGGCTCACAGCTCTATCGAGCCAGTGTCAGATTCTAATACCGGCCCACAATCAGCCCGGGTTTTGCTTGACTGCGTGCGTCTGGCTTGTTCCCAGGGCCGTAGTCCATCCCAACACCCAAAGCAAGGAAGGGGTCGAAGGTACAGGGCAACGGCGGGGGGGGCAGTCAGCCCAAGCTAATCCAAACGGGTGACGATGGCGGCGATGGTGGCGATGTGCTCGAGGTGGCAAATGCAGGACAGGCCACGGCATGATGCAGACATCTATCTGAACTTTAAAGGCTTGGGGCCGAAGCACCTGTGACCTCCCCTGGCGCCATCGCCTGCGCGCGCGCGCGCGCGCGCGTGTGTGTGTGTGTGTGTGTGTGTGTGTGTAACTACGGTTTCCACGGTTGACTGATCGAGTCTCGTGATCGAGTACTCGGGACAACCAGCAAACAACGGGCGCTCCAGGCTCTCGTTGCTGCTACCACGCGCCTCTCCTGCCCAGAACGCATCCTGTTCTGGAGTCCACCGGAGAGAACGCACCAACCCCGGGCCACACCAGTAACCTCAGCTGGGTTACTGCTGACCAAAACGCCGCAGGGCCCAGCGGGCTACCCACCTCTAGGCAACGGCAAGGCACACCAGAGCACACCAAGTAACACCCACCACCGCACGCACACGCACACGCAACGCACGGCAGCACGCACACGCACACGCACACGCACACGCACACGCACACGCACACGCACGCACAACGCACACGCACACGCACACGCACACGCACACGCAACCGCACAACGCAAACACAGCACACGCACCGCACACGCCACGCACACGCACACGCAACACGCCACACGCACACGCACCGCCACGCACAAGCACACGCACACGCACACGCACACGCACACGCACACGCACACGCACACGCACACGCACACGCACACGCACACGCACACGCACACGCACACACGCACACGCACACGCACACGCACACGCACACGCACACGCACACGCACACGCACACGCACACGCACACGCACACGCACACGCACACGCACACGCACACGCACACGCACACGCACACGCACACGCACACGCACACGCACACGCACACGCACACGCACACGCACACGCACACGCACACGCACACGCACACGCACACGCACACGCACACGCACACGCACACGCACACGCACACGCACACGCACACGCACACGCACACGCACACGCACACGCACACGCACACGCACACGCACACGCACACGCACACGCACACGCACACGCACACGCACACGCACACGCACACGCACACGCACACGCACACGCACACGCACACGCACACGCACACGCACACGCACACGCACACGCACACGCACACGCACACGCACACGCACACGCACACGCACACGCACACGCACACGCACACGCACACGCACACGCACACGCACACGCACACGCACACGCACACGCACACGCACACGCACACGCACACGCACACGCACACGCACACGCACACGCACACGCACACGCACACGCACACGCACACGCACACGCACACGCACACGCACACGCACACGCACACGCACACGCACACGCACACGCACACGCACACGCACACGCACCACTGCACACGCACACGCACACGCACCACGCACACGCCACACGCACACGCACACGCACAGCACCCGCACACGCACACGCACACGCACACGCACACGCACACGCACACGCACACGCACACGCACACGCACACGCACACGCACACGCACCACGCACACGCACACGCACACGCACACGCAACAGCACATCGCACACGCACACGCACACGACACACGCACACGCACACGCACACGCCACACGCACACGCACACGCACACGCACACGCACACGCACACGCACACGCCCACACGCACACGCACACGCACACGCACACGCACACGCACACGCACACGCACACGCCACACGCACACGCACACGCCACACGCCACACGCACACGCACACGCACCACCGCACACGCACACGCACACGCACACGCACACGCACGCACACGCACACGCACACGCACACGCACACGCACACGCACACGCACACGCACACGCACACGCACACGCACACGCACACGCACACGCACACGCACACGCACACGCACACGCACACGCACACGCACACGCACACGCACACGCACACGCACACGCACACGCACACGCACACGCACACGCACACGCACACGCACACGCACACGCACACGCACACGCACACGCACACGCACACGCACACGCACACGCACACGCACACGCACACGCACACGCACACGCACACGCACACGCACACGCACACGCACGCACGCACACGCACACGCACACGCACACGCACACGCACACGCACACGCACACGCACACGCACACGCACACGCACACGCACACGCACACGCACACGCACACGCACACGCACACGCACACGCACACGCACACGCACACGCACACGCACACGCACACGCACACGCACACGCACACGCACACGCACACGCACACGCACACGCACACGCACACGCACACGCACACGCACACGCACACGCACACGCACACGCACACGCACACGCACACGCACACGCACACGCACACGCACACGCACACGCACACGCACACGCACACGCACACGCACACGCACACGCACACGCACACGCACACGCACACGCACACGCACACGCACACGCACACGCACACGCACACGCACACGCACACGCACACGCACACGCACACGCACACGCACACGCACACGCACACGCACACGCACACGCACACGCACCGAACACGCACACGCACACGCACGCACGCACACGCACACGCACACGCACACGCACACGCACACGCCACACGCACACGCACCGCACCGCACACGCACACGCACACGCACACGCACACGCACCACGCACACGCACACGCCACCACGCACACGCACACGCACACGCACACGACACGCCACGCCACGACACGCACACGCACACGCACACGCACACGCACACGCACACGCACACGCACACGCACACGCACCACGCACACGCACACGGCACACGCACACGCACACGCACACGCACACGCACACGCACACGCCCAGCAACACGCACCCGCACACGCACACGCACACGCACACGCACAAGCACACGCACACGCACACGCACACGCACACGCACACGCACACGCACACGCACACGCACACGCACACGCACACGCACACGCACACGCAAGCACACCGCACACTCACACGCACACGCACACGCACACGCACACGCACACGCACACGCACACGCACACGCACACGCACACGCACACGCACACGCACACGCACACGCACACGCACACGCACACGCACACGCACACGCACACGCACACGCACACGCACACGCACACGCACACGCACACGCACACGCACACGCACACGCACACGCACACGCACACGCACACGCACACGCACACGCACACGCACACGCACACGCACACGCACACGCACACGCACACGCACACGCACACGCACACGCACACGCACACGCACACGCACACGCACACGCACACGCACACGCACACGCACACGCACACGCACACGCACACGCACACGCACACGCACACGCACACGCACACGCAACGCACGCACGCACACGCACACGCACACGCACACGCACACGCACACGCACACGCACACGCACACGCACACGCACACGCACGCACGCACACGCACACGCACACGCACACGCACACGCACACGCACGCACGCACACACACGCGCAACAAAGTAACACTCACCCATAGGCTGCGGGCTGAGTCCTGCGACCCAGCGCAGCCTAACGCGGACCAAGACCTTAACCTAACCAGCACTCGACGCCAGGGCAGACTATTGCCTATGGGCAGCCACAAACGCGTCTTGGCCACTGGCCGGTCCAGGCGAGAGGCCCGAGGTGCTTCAGCACCCAACCCGCTGACACCCTTCAGACCCACAGCCCCCCTCACCCTGGCCCCAGTACCCGTGCCTGCCTACTTTCCCGAAACCCTGCCCGCTGGGCCTTCTCATACGCCAGCTCATTGGCGGCTCTACCAAGCGCTCCTGCGCTTCTAGTTAGGGCTGTTCCCTCTCAGGCCTCCATCTCGAACTCCAGCTCCACAGCTTGCGGCAGCGCGCACAGCAGTTCACCACCCACCACCGCGAGCATGGGGTGGGTGGCGTCCACGTCATCCCAGCCCTTGCGGGGCACGCCCAGCTGTGCGAACTGCATCAGCCGCGACCAGAAGTCCGCGACCGCGCGAGCACACACAAGCTGGACAGGGGTGACTCCCGGCGGCGGTGGCGTCAGCTGCGTGGGTGGGACCTCATCAGGGTCGGATCCATCCCCACAGCTTCCGCCGCCGCCCGCCACCGCCTCCACGTTCACTGCTGCTGTTGCCGCCGCCGCGTCTCCTTGGGCCGCTGCAGCGCGTGTCATCCCACGCAGCCGCACTCGGCCGTGCTCGATGGCAGACAGCGCCGCCAGGGCTACCACGTCCCACACGCATTGCTGGTAGCCCGGCGGTGCCTGCACCAGCAGAGCTGGGCCTGGCTGATGGGCGGTGCCTCCGGGCTGTTGGCGTTGATCTGCGCCACCACAGCTTTCGCCACCGCACAGTCCCAGAAATGATGCTGTCGTGGCGGTGGCTGGGGGTGGCCACGGCGGGGCCAGCCGCGGCGGCGCCGCCGAGGCCACACTGTCCACACCCGCAGCGCTCGCGCCGGGCCGTAGGCAGGTGTGAGTTGCCTGGCAGCGGCACGGCGTCGATGGCCAGCCGCCACAGAGTCTCGAAGTGGCGCCGCTCCCAGCGCACCTTCTGCCACACGCGCTCCAGGGTGCCCCTGATGTTGCCGAGCGAACTCACGGCCGCCTCTGGCAGGTCCTCGCGTCGCACCTCGGTGCGGAGCGGCAGGCCCTGCGCTGCGCGCTCATAGTCCTCATGGAGGCCGGCGCGCCGTGTTGAGATGCTGTCCAGCTGCATAGCCGTGGCCATGCGGACTGACAGCTTTTCAAGGGGCACAGTGATCGACTCCATGCCGGGCAAGCGCCATCCCATGCGCGGCATGATGATGGTGCGGATCACCTCGCGGGTAGACGGGGCCGGCTGTGTAGCGTGGGCTCTCGCTGCATCCAGCCAGGCCTGTGTGTGTGTGTGTGTGTGTGTGTGTGTGTGTGTGTGTGTGTGTGTGTGTGGTGTGTGTGTGTGGTGTGTGTGTGTGTGTGTGTGTGTGTGTGTGGTGTGTGTGTGTGTGTGTGTGTGTGTGTGTGTGTGTGTTGTGTGTGTGTGTGGTGTAACTACGGTTTCCACGGTTGACTGATCGAGTCTCGTGATCGAGTACTCGGGACAACCAGCAAACACGGGCGCTCCAGGCTCTCGTTGCTGCTACCACGCGCCTCTCCTGCCCAGAACGCATCCTGTTCTGGAGTCCACCGGAGAGAACGCACCAACCCCGGGCCACACCAGTAACCTCAGCTGGGTTACTCCTGACCAAAACGCCGCAGGGCCCAGCGGGCTACCCACCTCTAGGCAACGGCAAGGCACACCAGAGCACAACAACTAACACCCACCACCGCACGCACACGCACACGCACGCACGCGCACGCACGCACACGCACACGCACACGCACACGCACACGCACACGCACACGCACACGCACACGCACACGCACACGCACCGCACACGCACACGCACACGCACACGCACACGCACACGCACACGCACACGCACACGCACACGCACACGCACACGCACACGCACACGCACACGCACACGCACACGCACACGCACACGCACAACGCACACGCACACGCACACGCACACGCACACGCACACGCACACGCACACGCACACGCACACGCACACGCACAAGCACACGCA
The DNA here is from genome assembly GCA_016834605.1 of Chlamydomonas incerta. Taxonomy (NCBI): domain Eukaryota; kingdom Viridiplantae; phylum Chlorophyta; class Chlorophyceae; order Chlamydomonadales; family Chlamydomonadaceae; genus Chlamydomonas; species Chlamydomonas incerta. The sequence continues at coordinate 1,575,802 of JAEHOC010000024.1, forward strand.
CACGCACACGCACACGCACACGCACACGCACACCACACGCACACGCACACGCACACGCACACGCACACGCACACGCACACGCACGCACACGCACACGCACACGCACACGCACACGCACACGCACACGCACACTCACACGCACACAGAACACGCACACGCACACGCACACGCACACCGCACACGCACACGCACACGCACACGCACACGCACACGCACACGCACACGAACACGCACACGCACACGCACACGACACGCACACGCACCGCACACGCACACGCACACGCACACGCACACGCACACCGCACACGCCACGCACACGCACACGCCACACGCACACGCACACGCACACGCACACGCACACGCACACGCACCACGCACACGCACACGCACACGCAACGCACACGCACACGCACAGCACACGCACACGCACACGCACACGCACGCACGCACACGCACACGCACACGCACACGCACACGCACACGCACACGCAACACGCACACGCACGCACGCACACACACGCTCAACAAGACCCCATAGGCTGCGGGCTGAGGTCCTGCGACCCGCCGCAGCCTACGCGACCAAGACCTTAACCTAACCAGCACTCGACGCCAGGGCAGACTATGCCTATGGGCAGCCACAAACGCGTCTTGGCCACTAGGCCGGTCC